>CM051235.1:521294552-521894552 GCA_027917425.1 Gastrophryne carolinensis | reverse complement strand
TGGAGTTGGCAGGAGTTGGCAGAAGCAGCAGCAGGAACCCAAATATTACTTTAAAGAGACACTGGAGTTGGCTTCAGGAGCCCAAAAATTGGATGAATCACACCCTGGAGTTGGCAGCAGCAGAAGCAGGAGCCCAAATATACACTGGAGTTGGCTTCAGGAGCCCAAAAATTGGATGAATCACACCCTGGAGTTGGCAGGAGTTGGCAGCAGCAGGAGCCCAAATATTACTTTAAAGAGACACTGGAGTTGGCTTCAGGAGCCCAAAAATTGGATGAATCACACCCTGGAGTTGGCAGCAGCAGGAGCCCAAAAATTGGCCTAAAGACATAAATATGTTTTGCACCATTTGGAAAGTGTAAAACGTGGCACCATGCTGAATCTAGTCGCATGCATCAGGCATTGGTGGGTGGAAATCCTGGCTGATCCATCCCTGATTCATTTTGACAAAGGTGAGTCTCTCCACATTTTTAGTTGACAGACGAGTTCTCCTCGCCGTAACTATGGCCCCCGCCGCACTAAACATCCGCTCAGATGGCACGCTACTTGCTGGGCAGGACAGCTTTTCCAGGGCAAACTCTGCTAGTTGCGGCCACAAATCAAGTTTGGCTGCCCAGAAGTCCAGCGGATCCTCAAGGTGTGTTGGCATGGTCATGTCAAAGTATGACATGACCTGCTGGTTCAGGTCCTGCTCCAGGTCTTCCTGCTGCTCATGAGTAGCCTCACTATGCGGGTGTAGAAAGCTACTCATTAGCGACTGAAGACTGAGGCTGCTGCTGATGGAGCTGCTGCTGCTGCTCCTGCCAACCCCCCCAGCGGCCATGGCAGTGGAAGGTGAGCGCAGAGGTCCCCTCGAGTCAGACCTGCGAGAGTATGGAACATGGCGCAGATAGGCATCGGCCAACTGCCTACATAGAATGTCTTTGTAGTAGTTCAGTTTGTCCTCCCTCTCGGTGGGTTTAAAAAATGCCCCCATTTTGTGCCGGAAGCGAGGGTCCAATAAGGTGGACAGCCAGAAGTCATCCCGCCGACAGATGGAAACAATTCTGGGGTCACTACGCAAGCACGTGAGCATGCTTCGTGCCATTTGCGCAAGTGACTCGGATGGACTACCTGTCTCCATCTCCACTGCATACTGCCACGGTGTGTCCGGGTCCTCTGTCTCGCCTTCCTCAAAAACCTCTAGCTCCTCTGGCTGCTCCTGCTCCTCCTCTCCTGTCCGCTGACTAGATAAACCAGCCATTTCGCCAAGCCTAAACTGTGTTTCGCTGGGCAACTCCTCCTCTTCCTCCTCCTCCTCCAGTTCAGCTCCAACGGGGTTCCTGTGGCCGTAAGATGTAAACGCCATGTCTCCAGTGCCCTGACCAGCCATGGTTTCCAACATGTGCTGTAGTACATGAAGCAGTGGAATCACGTTGTTCATCCCGTAATCCTGCCGACTGACAAATAAAGTGGCTTCCTCAAAGGGCCTGAGCAAACGGCAGGTGTCACGTATGAGCTGCCACTGGTTGACATTGAAGTTACACAGGGGAGTCCCCCTATCTGCTTTGATCATCAGGAAATCCGTGATGGCTTTTATCTGTTCATATAATCGGTCCAACATGTGAAGGGTGGAATTCCAACGGGTGGAAACATCGCAAATCAGACTATGTTGGGGGATACCATTCTGATGCTATAGCTCAAGAAGGGTGTGTTTGGCGGTGTATGAGTGGCTGAAGTGCATGCAAAGTTTCCTTGAAGTTGTTAGGATGTCTTGCAGATGGGGGGAACACTTCAGAAACCGCTTGACAACCAGATTGAAGACGTGAGCCATGCAGGGGTCGGTAACCATGATTCCCATTTTAAGTTTTCTTGGAGTAAGCCATGTTTGGATATCCTGATGAATACATTTAAGCAGTTCCTCCCCTGTGTGACTCCGTTCGCCAAGACAAACCATGTGAAGCACTGTGTGACACCTCCGTGCCCTGCACACATGGTAGACTGGAGGGGCACTGAGACTTGAGCCTACAGTGGAGGGTGAGGAGATGGCGGAGGATGAGGAGGCCGAGTCGCACGGTGTCACAGGCCCAACGGGCAGGGAGCGCGGAGGCCGAAGCGGCGTGACGTGTCCAAGTTGCTGCTGCTGCTGCAAAGGGACCACATTCACCCAGTGGGCCGTAAACGACATGTACTGTCCCTGACCGTAGTTACAGCTCCAGATGTCGGCGCTGCCATGCACTTTGCTACACACCGACAGGCTCAAGGACTGGCCCACCTTCTGTTCAACAAAAGTGTGCAGCGCTAGTACTGCCTTCTTGGCAAAGAAATGACGGCTTGGGACTCTCCACACAAGCCATCAGTTCTCTGAAAGGTGCAGATTCTACCACCTGAAAAGGGAGCGACTGCAGCACCAGCAACTTGGACAGGAGCACATTCAGCTTCTGCGCCGTAGGATGAGTGGGCGCATACTGCTGTCTCTTGGACATGGCTTCGCTGATGGATTGCTGGCAGGATGCATGACTTGGAGGAGGAGGAGGAGGAGCAGGAGCGACAGAGGATGGGTATGACGCACAGCTGCCTTCGGCTGAGGTGCTGGAGCCTTGGCTGGCAGAAATTGGGAGCGGCGTGCCACTTGGTGAGGAAGCAGACTGGACCACCCCTTGGGAGCCTCGGTTCTCCCAGGTCGCTTTATGGTGACGCATCATATGTTGACGCAGGGCCGTGGTGCCAACATTTGGGCCCTGGCCACGCTTCACCTTCTGCCTACATATCTTGCATGTGGCCATGTTACCCTCCTGCGGATGCTTCAGGAAAAACTGCCACACTGCCGAGTAGCTACTTTTCCCACCCCCTGGCCTCACTGATTCACTGCTGCTGTTGCCAACTCCAGGAACCCCTGCTCCACTACCTCCCGATAAGGTAGACTGCCGCACAGCAGGTGCTCTACCCCGGCCCCGGCCCCGGCCGGCTCCAGCCTTTGGAATTGTGCCCCCATGCTGACTGCTACCACCTTGCTGCCTCAGCTGCTGACTCCGGGGCAACCTGCGCCCCTCTTCTCCTGATGATGACGATGAAGCCCCTTCATCACCCAGCTCCCAAGTGCGATCGGCTTCATCGTCATCATCATTATCACCGAGTTGTGGCTGTACGTCACTGATATTCGTGGATTCGTCAACAGTGTCTGGCGCAGGAGCTGGAACGCTCGCAGCACCCACGACACTGTCCACATCACTATTTGTCTGCCTAGCTAAAGAAGCCACCTCCATTTCTTGGCTGGGCAGTAGCTGCTGACTGTCCTCTATCTGATCGTCCTCCTCACTAAAGAGTGGAGCTGAACCCAAAGCATTGGATACGTCGCTGGGGGAGGGAACGGCGTAGGACAGAGGCAATGGGAGGACAGGGACTGCTCTCTGGGCATGCCAACTCAGGGTTGTGTCAGAGGAACCTACCGACCCTAGACTGGGGGTCTCAGACTAAGTTGTGATGATGTTGTTGATGAGCGCGTCAACCAATCTACCACGGCAGATGCGTTACTGGTGGAGACCCGACCGCTAGCAGATACTGGCAGATTAGGTCTCTCAGCGTGACTCCTGCTGCTACTGGCCCCCAGTCTGCTGCGAGCTCTGCCTGCGGAATCTTGGCCTCTGCTACTCCTCTTTTCACTTCCAGGCACTTGTCTGCCCGACATAGTCTAACTGGCGTGGTAGTAGGTGATATTTTAAGAACCCCCGGGCAGCGGTGGGTCTATATGAAACAGAATATAATGCACACCAAAAGTGAGCAGTAACACTCAGCCTCCAACAGGCCTGCCTAGTGTAAATAAGAGAGCTGCTTAGTGTAAATAAAGAGGGGTATGCTATGTTACAGAATGGGATGCCCCAACAGCCAGCAGTGCACCTGTGAGCAGTACTACTATGCACAGCAAAAGTGTCTTTATCAGGCCTAATTTCAATTAGAATAAGTGCAAATGGTTATGGTCTTAAATAGAGGCTGGTGTAGTCACAGAATGGGATGCCCCAACAGGAGTGCACCTGGCAGGCAGCAGTAAGTCTATGCACAGCAAAAGTGTCTTTATCGGGCCTAATTTCAATTAGAATAAGTGCAAATGGTTATGGTCTTAAATAGAGGCTGGTGTAGTCACAGAATGGGATGCCTCACAGCAGAGTGCACCTGGGGCCAGTAGTGCTATGCACAGCAAAAGTGTCTTTATCAGGCCTAATTTCAATTAGAATAAGTGCAAATGGTTATGGTCTTAAATAGAGGCTGGTGTAGTCACAGAATGGGATGCCCCAACAGGAGTGCACCTGGCAGGCAGCAGTAAGTCTATGCACAGCAAAAGTGTCTTTATCAGGCCTAATTTCAATTAGAATAAGTGCAAATGGTTATGGTCTTAAATAGACGCTGGTGTAGTCACAGAATGGGATGCCACAAAAACCAGAGAGCATGCACAGCAAAAGTGTCTTTATCAGGCCTAATTTCAATTAGAATAAGTGCAAATGGTTATGGTCTTAAATAGAGGCTGGTGTAGTCACAGAATGGGATGCCTCACAGCAGAGTGCACCTGGGACCAGTAGTGCTATGCACAGCAAAAGTGTCTTTATCAGGCCTAATTTCAATTAGAATAAGTGCAAATGGTTATGGTCTTAAATAGAGGCTGGTGTAGTCACAGAATGGGATGCCACAACAGGAGTGCACCTGGGACCAGTAGTGCTATGCACAGCAAAAGTGTCTTTATCAGGCCTAATTTCAATTAGAATAAGTGCAAATGGTTATGGTCTTAAATAGAGGCTGGTGTAGTCACAGAATGGGATGCCACAACAGGAGTGCACCTGGGACCAGTAGTGCTATGCACAGCAAAAGTGTCTTTATCAGGCCTAATTTCAATTAGAATAAGTGCAAATGGTTATGGTCTTAAATAGAGGCTGGTGTAGTCACAGAATGGGATGCCCCAAACAGGAGTGCACCTAGCAGGCAGTAGTGCTATGCACAGCAAAAGTGTCTTTATCAGGCCTAATTTCAATTATAATAGGTGCAAATGGTTATGGTCTTAAATAGAGGCTGGTGTAGTCACAGAATGGGATGCCACAAAAACCAGAGAGCATGCACAGCAAAAGTGTCTTTATCAGGCCTAATTTCAATTAGAATAAGTGCAAATGGTTATGGTCTTAAATAGAGGCTGGTGTAGTCACAGAATGGGATGCCTCACAGCAGAGTGCACCTGGGACCAGTAGTGCTATGCACAGCAAAAGTGTCTTTATCAGGCCTAATTTCAATTAGAATAAGTGCAAATGGTTATGGTCTTAAATAGAGGCTGGTGTAGTCACAGAATGGGATGCCACAACAGGAGTGCACCTGGGACCAGTAGTGCTATGCACAGCAAAAGTGTCTTTATCAGGCCTAATTTCAATTATAATAGGTGCAAATGGTTATGGTCTTAAATAGAGGCTGGTGTAGTCACAGAATGGGATGCCCCAAACAGGAGTGCACCTGGGACCAGTAGTGCTATGCACAGCAAAAGTGTCTTTATCAGGCCTAATTTCAATTAGAATAAGTGCAAATGGTTATGGTCTTAAATAGAGGCTGCTGTAGTCACAGAATGGGATGCCACAACAGGAGTGCACCTGGGACCAGTAGTGCTATGCACAGCAAAAGT
The DNA here is from genome assembly GCA_027917425.1 of Gastrophryne carolinensis. Taxonomy (NCBI): domain Eukaryota; kingdom Metazoa; phylum Chordata; class Amphibia; order Anura; family Microhylidae; genus Gastrophryne; species Gastrophryne carolinensis. The sequence continues at coordinate 521,888,920 of CM051235.1, read as the reverse complement.
GTCTTTATCAGGCCTAATTTCAATTATAATAGGTGCAAATGGTTATGTTCTTAAATAGAGGCTGGTGTAGTCACAGAATGGGATGCCCCAAACAGGAGTGCACCTGGGACCAGTAGTGCTATGCACAGCAAAAGTGTCTTTATCAGGCCTAATTTCAATTATAATAGGTGCAAATGGTTATGGTCTTAAATAGAGGCTGCTGTAGTCACAGAATGGGATGCCCCAAACAGGAGTGCACCTGGCAGGGACCAGTAGTGCTATGCACAGCAAAAGTGTCTTTATCAGGCCTAATTTCAATTATAATAGGTGCAAATGGTTATGGTCTTAAATAGAGGCTGCTGTAGTCACAGAATGGGATGCCCCAAACAGGAGTGCACCTGGGACCAGTAGTGCTATGCACAGCAAAAGTGTCTGTATCAGGCCTAATTTCAATTATAATAGGTGCAAATTGTTATGTTCTTAAATAGAGGCTGCTGTAGTCACAGAATGGGATGCCCCAAACAGGAGTGCACCTGGGACCAGTAGTGCTATGCACAGCAAAAGTGTCTTTATCAGGCCTAATTTCAATTATAATAGGTGCAAATGGTTATGGTCTTAAATAGAGGCTGCTGTAGTCACAGAAAGGGATGCCCCAAACAGGAGTGCACCTGGCAGGGACCAGTAGTGCTATGCACAGCAAAAGTGTCTTTATCAGGCCTAATTTCAATTATAATAGGTGCAAATGGTTATGGTCTTAAATAGAGGCTGCTGTAGTCACAGAATGGGATGCCCCAAACAGGAGTGCACCTGGCAGGGACCAGTAGTGCTATGCACAGCAAAAGTGTCTTTATCAGGCCTAATTTCAATTAAAATAGGTGCAAATGGTTATGGTCTTAAATAGAGGCTGCTGTAGTCACAGAATGGGATGCCCCAAACAGGAGTGCACCTGGCAGGGACCAGTAGTGCTATGCACAGCAAAAGTGTCTTTATCAGGCCTAATTTCAATTAAAATAGGTGCAAATGGTTATGGTCTTAAATAGAGGCTGTTGTAGTCACAGAATGGGATGCCCCAAACAGGAGTGCACCTGGCAGGCAGTAGTGCTATGCACAGCAAAAGTGTCTTTATCAGGCCTGATTTCAATTATAATAGGTGCAAATGGTTATGGTCTTAAATAGAGGCTGTTGTAGTCACAGAATGGGATGCCCCAAACCGGAGTGCACCTGGCAGGCAGTAGTGCTATGCACAGCAAAAGTGTCTTTATCAGGCCTAATTTCAATTATAATAGGTGCAAATGGTTATATGGTCTTAAATAGAGGCTGGTGTAGTCACAGAATGGGATGCCACAACAGGAGTGCACCTGGCAGGCAGTAGTGCTATGCACAGCAAAAGTGTCTTTATCAGGCCTAATTTCAATTATAATAGGTGCAAATGGTTATGGTCCTAAATAGAGGCTGCTGTAGTCACAGAATGGGATGCCCCAAACAGGAGTGCACCTGGCAGGGACCAGTAGTGCTATGCACAGCAAAAGTGTCTTTATCAGGCCTAATTTCAATTATAATAGGTGCAAATGGTTATGGTCTTAAATAGAGGCTGCTGTAGTCACAGAATGGGATGCCCCAAACAGGAGTGCACCTGGCAGGGACCAGTAGTGCTATGCACAGCAAAAGTGTCTTTATCAGGCCTAATTTCAATTATAATAGGTGCAAATGGTTATGGTCTTAAATAGAGGCTTCTGTAGCCACAGAATGGGATGCCCCAAACAGGAGTGCACCTGGCAAGCAGTAGTGCTATGCACAGCAAAAGTGTCTTTATCAGGCCTAATTTCAATTATAATAGGTGCAAATGGTTATGGCCTTAAATAGAGGCTGCTGTAGTCACAGAATGGGATGCCCCAAACAGGAGTGCACCTGGCAGGCAGTAGTGCTATGCACAGCAAAAGTGTCTTTATCAGGCCTAATTTCAATTATAATAGGTGCAAATGGTTATATGGTCTTAAATAGAGGCTGGTGTAGTCACAGAATGGGATGCCACAACAGGAGTGCACCTGGCAGGCAGTAGTGCTATGCACAGAAAAAGTGTCTTTATCAGGCCTAATTTCAATTATAATAGGTGCAAATGGTTATATGGTCTTAAATAGAGGCTGCTGTAGTCACAGAATGGGATGCCCCAAACAGGAGTGCACCTGGGACCAGTAGTGCTATGCACAGCAAAAGTGTCTTTATCAGGCCCAATTTCAATTAGAATAAGTGCAAATGGTTATATGGTCTTAAATAGAGGCTGCTGTAGTCACAGAATGGGATGCCCCAAACAGGAGTGCACCTGGCAGGGACCAGTAGTGCTATGCACAGCAAAAGTGTCTTTATCAGGCCTAATTTCAATTATAATAGGTGCAAATGGTTATGGTCTTAAATAGAGGCTGCTGTAGTCACAGAATGGGATGCCCCAAACAGGAGTGCACCTGGCAGGGACCAGTAGTGCTATGCACAGCAAAAGTGTCTTTATCAGGCCTAATTTCAATTAGAATAAGTGCAAATGGTTATGGTCTTAAATAGAGGCTGCTGTAGTCACAGAATGGGATGCCCCAAACAGGAGTGCACCTGGCAGGGACCAGTAGTGCTATGCACAGCAAAAGTGTCTTTATCAGGCCTAATTTCAATTATAATAGGTGCAAATGGTTATGGTCTTAAATAGAGGCTGCTGTAGTCACAGAATGGGATGCCCCAAACAGGAGTGCACCTGGCAGGCAGTAGTGCTTTGCACAGCAAAAGTGTCTTTATCAGGCCTAATTTCAATTATAATAGGTGCAAATGGTTATATGGTCTTAAATAGAGGCTGGTGTAGTCACAGAATGGGATGCCACAACAGGAGTGCACCTGGCAGGCAGTAGTGCTTTGCACAGCAAAAGTGTCTTTATCAGGCCTAATTTCAATTATAATAGGTGCAAATGGTTATATGGTCTTAAATAGAGGCTGGTGTAGTCACAGAATGGGATGCCACAACAGGAGTGCACCTGGCAGGCAGTAGTGCTATGCACAGCAAAATTGTCTTTATCAGGCCTAATTTCAATTATAATAGGTGCAAATGGTTATGGTCTTAAATAGAGGCTGCTGTAGTCACAGAATGGGATGCCCCAAACAGGAGTGCACCTGGGACCAGTAGTGCTATGCACAGCAAAAGTGTCTTTATCAGGCCTAATTTCAATTAGAATAAGTGCAAATGGTTATAAAGTGTCTTTATCAGGCCTAATTTCAATTAGAATAAGTGCAAATGGTTATATGGTCTTAAATAGAGGCTGGTGTAGTCACAGAATGGGATGCCACAACAGGAGTGCAGCTGGCAGGCAGTAGTGCTATGCACAGCAAAAGTGTCTTTATCAGGCCTAATTTCAATTAGAAGAAGTGCAAATGGTTATATGGTCTTAAATAGAGGCTGGTGTAGTCACAGAATGGGATGCCACAACAGGAGTGCAGCTGGCAGGCAGTAGTGCTATGCACAGCAAAAGTGTCTTTATCAGGCCTAATTTCAATTATAATAGGTGCAAATGGTTATGGTCTTAAATAGAGGCTGCTGTAGTCACAGAATGGGATGCCCCAAACAGGAGTGCACCTGACAGGGACCAGTAGTGCTATGCACAGCAAAAGTGTCTTTATCAGGCCTAATTTCAATTAGAATAAGTGCAAATAAGTGCAGTCTTGTGTCCCAGGGTTACTGGCAGTGTTCTCACCTGAGAAGGTATTTACTGATGCTTTAGTTAGCCAAAGCTGCTGATTAGCTCACCTGTCACAGTGGTGATTCTGGGACTTGGAGTCAGTAGTTTTTACTCAAAGCCAGAAAAAACACTTTCACTGTAACAAAACAGAGCCACAAGAATATAAGAAACGTAGAAGTAGCATGCTGATAAGTAAATCCCAGGTCAGGGTGCACAATCAGAACACAAATGTTTATTTTACATTCCAGAAGAGGAGAGAAGCTATAAGGTAGAACATCAAAAAAACGACAAGAATTGACCTTTTTTTTAAGTCCATAATAAAATCAAGCAAATTTTAATTTGAATCTATGACCTCTATGACCTTGTTCAGTGCTGGCTTTCAGGCGCTACATCTTTCATTCACCAGCACTTTGCGCTTTTTAAGCCCCCGAGAACAGGGGTTCCCAATCCTTTTTCTTCAAGTACCACTTTCCATTTGCTAAATATCTCAAGTACCACCTGGGTGGTACATATAGGTTGTCAGCACCTAAGACGCAACACAACCATAATTATATACACAAAAATACATTGGGTAATCTGTGCAGATCAGGTTGGGATAAAGACCATTCTGCAACCTGGCAGAGTACCCCCTGATAGGGGGGAGTACTATCAGTCGTACTCATACCACTAGTGAGGAACCCCTCTTCCAGAGTATTCAAGACTAATCAAGAGTAATCCAGAGTAATCAAGAGTGTTATTAATTAATACTATTATTGAGTAATCTAGCATATCACTGAGTAATATATAGTAAGAGTGGGTATTACTGAAGAATCTATCGTATCACTAAGTCATCTAGAATACAACAGAGTAATGTAAAGTATTATTGTGTAATCTATCATATCACTGAGTAATCTAGATCAGGGGTTCACAAGCTTGTTTGGCACTTAGCATTTTAAGATTATATCAAGTACCACATTTAAACTGCCATTTAAAGGCAGTTGAATGAATAAAAATAGTCAGTGTTTTATTTATTGTGCAAATCAGGTATGGGTGTAGTATAAATGGCAGATAATCCATTTGGGGTACAGGTCTGTCTGCAGCCTTGTCAAGTAGCACCTAAAAGGATCTAAGTGTCACCGATGGTACTAGTACCACCTGTTAAAAAACACATGTCAAACTTAAGGCCTGGGGGACGGATGTGGCCCTCCAAGCCTTTTTATGTGGCCTTCTGACAGGTGTCAGATGACAGCAGCTGGGCAGCGTCCCTTCTAGCCGGCCCTGTCACTCCAAGGCTTCTGACTGTGTATGCCACTGCCGAGTGCTGCGTCTGCATCTGTCTTGGGCAAATAATTTAGTGTCTGCATCTGTAATGGGCAAAATTATTTAATGTCTACATCTGTCCTGGGCAATATGATTTAGTGCCTGCATCTGCACTGGGCAAAGTAATTCAGCGTTTGCATCTTTCTTGGGCAAAATAATTGTGTGTCTGCATTTGTCCTGGGCAAAATAATTTAGTGCCTGCATCTAGACTTAGCAAAATCATTTAGTGTCCATATCTGTCCTGCACAAAATAATTTAATGGCTGCATCTCTACTGGGGAAAATAATTTAGTGTCTACATCTGTCCTGGGCAATATGATTTAGTGCCTGCATCTGCACTGGGCAAAGTAATTCAGCGTTTGCATCTGTCTTGGGCAAAATAATTGTGTGTCTGCATTTGTCCTGGGCAAAATAATTTAGTGTCTGCATCTAGACTTAGCAAAATCATTTAGTGTCCATATCTGTCCTGCACAAAATAATTTAATGGCTGCATCTCTACTGGGGAAAATAATTTAGTGTCTACATCTGTCCTGGGCAATATGATTTAGTGCCTGCATCTGCACTGGGCAAAGTAATTCAGCGTTTGCATCTGTCTTGGGCAAAATAATTGTGTGTCTGCATTTGTCCTGGGCAAAATAATTTAGTGTCTGCATCTAGACTTAGCAAAATCAATTAGTGTCCATATCTGCCCTGCACAAAATAATTTAATGGCTGCATCTCTACTGGGGAAAATAATTTAGTGTCTGCCTCTGTACCGGGCAAAATATTTCAGCATCTGCAGCTATCCTGCGCAAAATAATTCAGTAAAACATGCAATTCTGCATGTGTACTGGTTAAAGCAATTCAGCGTCTGCGTCTGAGCAATATAATTCAGTGGCTATCCTGGACATAACATTTAGGTGCCTGTCTGCAACTGTTCTGGTCAAAATATTTCTGTGTCTGTAACCATACTTTTAAATGTTTGTGCTTCCATTTTGTTTTACGTTTGTTATTACCCAGCCCTTTGAAGGCAACCGGAATGCTGATGTGTCCCTTGAAGAAAATGAGTTTTAAACTTCTGCTCTAGAACTTGCTTCCATGTGCTGACTCATTTTTCAGTGACCCCAAAATTAAGTGACTTCTTAAGGGACCCTCTCAGTGAAATATGCATTGCAATCCTTCTGTAAAGTTTCCGTCCGTTCGTACGGCAGAGTACGAGTACGAGTATGTCATTTTCCAGCGTGACTTTTCCGTTTCATTTTCTCATGTTACAATGTAGCCTTTCGTTTTTGCCCTTTTTCCATCGTCTGCTCCCACGAATCCTTTACGTTTCCCGATAGATTGTGTTTCCCCTTTTTCAATAAATAATCATCCAGACGGAAATCCTTACGATCTTGCGCCTGCGCACTACAAACTTAACTCATTAGTGCTCGCCTACATATTTGCCACCCTCACGTCTACTACAATGTTTAGCTAAATCAATTAGCGCTATCCTGCATCTTCCCTTTTGGACCCTTAAAGTTCACCCCAACCACTTAGCGCTATCCTCCATTTTTCTTTTGGACCCTTAAAGCTCACCCCAACCACTTAGCGCTATCCTCCATCTTCCCTTTTGGACCCTTAAAGCTCACCCCAACCACTTAGCGCTATCCTCCATCTTCCCTTTTGGACCCTTAAAGCTCACCCCAACCACTTAGCGCTATCCTCCATCTTCCCTTTTGGACCCTTAAAGCTCACCCAAACCACTTCCCGGTTAGGTTCTTCTTCCATTTTAGGCCCCTAAAACTTACCCAAACCACTTCACGTTTAGGTTCTTCTTCCATTTTAAGCCCCTAATACTTACCCAAACCACTTCCCAGTTAGGTTCTTCTTCCATTTACGGCCCCTAAAACTTACCCAAACCACTTCCCGGTTATGTTCTTCTTCCATTTTCTGCCCCTAAAACTTACCCAAACCACTTCCCGGTTAGGTTCTTCTTCCATTTTAGGCCCCTAAAACTTACCTAAACCACTTCCCGGTTAGGTTCTTCTTCCATTTTAGGCCCCTAAAACTTACCCAAACCACTTCCCGGTTAGGTTCTTCTTCCATTTTAGGCCCCTAAAACTTACCCAAACCACTTCCCGGTTAGGTTCTTCTTCCATTTTAGGCCCCCAAAACGTACCCAAACCACTTCCCGGTCATCTGAATCTTCATCTCTAAATATCTATTTCACCCTTCGTTTGTGTTAAAAAATGACACTGAAGGCCATTTTTTGGCCCATTAGATTTAAAAAAAAAAATTTCTACATTTAAAAACCAAATAAACTTTAAAAATATTAAAAATTTAAAAGATTAAAAACTATTTACATAAATAAAAACAGTGACAGGACCCAGAACACTATTCTTCTTCTGTTGTCCCCAACAAGTCAACCAGCTGCTGCATATCGGCAAACCAACTTCAAACCAACAAACTTTAAAAATATTAAAAATTTAAAAGATTAAAAACTATTTACAAAAATAAAAACAGTGACAGGACCCAGAACACTATTCTTCTTCTGTTGTCCCCAACAAGTCAACCAGCTGCTGCATATCGGCAAACCAACTCAAGGACCCTTCGATTCATTTCTTCCACTCTTGCCCGTGTGGTCCCTGTATCAAATTTTTGAGACAAAATTACTTAGAGACAAATACATGTTTCTCACCTGTGGATGGAATGTTTTTTATTTGCCAACATAAATCAGGACGACATATGTCAGTCTGCTAATTACTCTAAGCAAGTGGGCACTGGTCAGTCTGCTAAGTAATTATTCTAAGCAAGTGGGCACTGGGCAGTCTGCTAAGTAATTACTCTAAGCAAGTGGGCACTGGTCATTCTGCTAAGTAATTACTCTAAGCAAGTGACCACTGGTCAGTCTGCTAAGTAATTACTCTAAGCAAGTGGGCACTGGTCATTCTGCTAAGTAATTACTCTAAGCAAGTGGGCACTGGTCAGTCTACTAAGTAATTACTCTAAGCAAGTGGGCACTGGTCAATCTGCTAAGTAATTACTCTAAGCAAGTGGGCACTGGTCATTCTGCTAAGTAATTACTCTAAGCAAGTGAGCACTGGTCAGTCTGCTAAGTAATTACTCTAAGCAAGTGGGCACTGGTCATTCTGCTAAGTAATTACTCTAAGCAAGTGGGCACTGGTCAGTCTGCTAAGTAATTACTCTAAGCAAGTGGGCACTGGTCATTCTGCTAAGTAATTACTCTAAGCAAGTGAGCACTGGTCAGTCTGCTAAGTAATTACTCTAAGCAAGTGGGCACTGGTCATTCTGCTAAGTAATTACTCTAAGCAAGTGGGCACTGGTCATTCTGCTAAGTAATTACTCTAAGCAAGTGGGCACATGTCAATCTGCTAATGCCATTGACTATGGCTTGATGTATCTGGGTGATCATGTCACTTAACGCATACTGCAAAGAATGACATTACAACTTACTTGGTTGGTGGCCGACGGATGCCTCGTTGGGGACAACCCTACGTCCTGGGCCCTGCCACTGTTGTGCAGTAGAGGCTGTCGAGACATGACAAATAGGGTCACTTATAATGTCTTAATCAACAGTAATCAAAATTCATTTTCAATGTGTGTGTCACATCACTCACCTTCTCCCTGTGCCTCTTGGGCAAGATCTGCTGCAGCCTCCGCATCTTCACCTGCTCCAGAAGCATCTACAAAAACAGATTAAGGGAATCAGCTTGGGTGGAAATAGCATGTATATGTGTGTGCAGTTACATGAAGAGTCACATACCAGAGGCTCCCGCCTGCGTCGCTGGGTACGACTCCCTGCCCACGCGGTGCCGCCCCTCCTCTGTGGAAAGGTCCAGGGGCTGGTCAGAGGACCCAACAGAGGAGGGGTAGGACCGTCGCCCTGGAGATCCACCACCTTCACTTCCAGCTGCAGATTCATGCAGCACTGGTCGGCCTGTGCGCCTCCGGGTGCGGCGGATTCGGTAATCCATTTCCAACACTAGAAAAGAAAAACAATTATAAATAAATGCCTACCTTCTGCATGAGTTACATCTGCCATGAAATCGCTATGTACTTACTAGGGAAATGGATTCTGAAAAAGCGCCGCACCCGGGGCATGTGCAGCCGTTTCAGGTCCGACCAATACTGCATGATCTGCGTGTGGGTGAAGGTGGTGTCCGTCTGATGTTGTATTTGGGCAATGATCTCCAGGGCGACGGTGCGCTTCTCAAAAGAGTTGGGCAGGTAGTCGTACTTGCGCTCCAGCATGGTCTACAAAACACAAAATAAAGCTAGGTTTTAGTTCAAACTGCATACAAATATCTGTCAACAATCGATCATTTGACTAAATGACATTAACAGACACATTTGTAGCCTAATACAATCCTTGAAGCTGGCCTCAGTGTTGGTTCGCACGTGTGGGCCCTCACTTCGGTTTGGCACTGAGTTTTAGACATTTTTTAAACCAACCGTTTCTTCATGCGCTTCCTTAAGGGCTAGGCATGCATTTAGATGGCAAATCAAAGGCATTAAAAGAAACTTACAAGCATGATGATCTCTTCTTGTTGGCGGGTGAAGATTGTGGGCGCCATCTTGCCTCTTGTCTGCAGCAGATAAGTAATGCCCCTGCGGGTTCCGGGTTCCGCACGGCCGGACGAACGGCCGTACGAACGTCCATACGCACACGTACGCGTAGCGTGAGACCCCGGCAATCTTATTTAAAGGGTCCTGGACACACAGCTCATTCTCTTTCAGAGTCCATGAGCAATGGCACCTAAAAAAGCAGCAAAGGAGGCCACCACCAAACAGGCAGCCAAACGGCAGGAGCCTTCTGAGGGGCCCAAGACTCGGTCCCAGATGACCAAAGCGAAGTTGCGGCCAACCCGCATTGCCCAGGCAAAGGCACCCAGCACAACTACCCAAAAAAAGGAGGCCGCTGGAAAAAGCAAACCACAGGCCAGAAAGCCAACCCCAGCGGAGGGGAAAAAAGGGACCAAGAGGGTGCGAAGCCCCAGCCCCCAAGGTCACCATCACCCCACCCACGTGGCTACAATGGCAAGACAACCAAAAGGAGACACCGGGAAAGAAACCCCACCAGTTCAACCTCCCTATCAAGAACACCCACACGGGGCCACAAGGCTCATGCCAAGAGGGCAAGGCACAGGGCCAGAAGTCTGAGTTTGCCCTCCCCACCCGCACGGGTGTCAAAATCATCAGACAAGAGGGCAAGGCACAGGGCCAGAAGTCCGAGTTCGCCCTCCTCACCCGCACGGGTGTCCAAATCAGCGGACAAGAGGGCAAGGCACAGGCCCCGAAGCTCAAGCTCTGGGTCACAGGTGGAAAGGCACTCTCCGTATGCCACAGCTACGCCTGCTAGTTCAGCGGCCACCCAGCCAAGAACCCCAAGTCCATATTCAAGTCCAGTTCAATCAGAAGCCAGCCACCTGTCCTACATTTCTCCCCAATTCAGCCAGCCCAGAATGTCCCCCAATTTGCCGCCAACCACTGATGAGCCAGAACGTCTAGCATCAGGGTGCACATTGCGCCGAGGCCACTTGAGTGGCAGGTTTGGTGAGGCTTAAACTCTGGCATTGGCTAGTGGCCTCACCTTGTATTATGATTTGATGACCTATATGGGCGAAGCTCCAAAGCTACAAGCAAGCAGCGCAAAGCCGAGATTTTGGAGGAGCTCACCAGACAGGTCAATGCAGCGGGGAAAGAGCTCAAAGATGTGGAGCAGAAACAAAGGAAAATATTGGACCTAAAGTATGCAGAAAAGTATAAGAAAGAAAATAAACGGCGTAATTACAGGTAGATATATACTTTGTGGATTTGGCTTAATCTTGTATTGGAAACATTTAGCTAAATGTGTGCAACTCTCTTTTTCAGCTTACAAACTGGTGGCGGATTCCCCACCAAACTGCAATTTGGGTGCTGGGGCTGCTACATCCTGTGGCCTTAGAGGGACACTCGGCCCGACAGGACACGGACATCCCTACTATTCCTGCAGGTTAGTAATGTTAGTGTGTATGTGAAATGTGAGCTATGTGTAAAATTAGGCACAAACCCATATATTAACACATGCCCCTAGGGTCTAGGGTGTGCCTTGTAATGAAGGTAACAATTTTAACAGGGTGTGTTATGTGTGGTGACCCATCATTTGCTTTTTTCCTTGCTCATACATTATTTGGGAGAGTCTTAAGGAACACTATTGAGATTACCAAAGGACTACCTGTTATGTATTTAGAGTCAATTACATACAACACTTCCAGCTTTATCTGTAGCCAATTTGATTTTGAGCTGTGCTTTGCTCAGAAAGACTTGATCTGGGGTGCTTGAAAGTTTGACCTAGAAAGAATGGAAAACAGCCTAATCTAATAACAAATGCTATTTGCAAGCTGAGTGTGGTCACATAATGAGCTTCTAGGGATGTGTGAAGCCTCAGAACAGCCAGTACATGCATGTTTATTATTAGGAGACCAATGTGTATGTACTTGTTGACTAATACATCTAACAGATAATGGCATTCATAGTCAAGTTAAACTTGGTCCGTTGGGGGAGTTGCCATTCATGCATGGGCCCGTGTTTTAGTGAACCATATGTGTTAATACACATCAGCAATGTCTAGTTGTGTGTTAACATGCCTTCTTTTCCCCAATGCAGCCCAGCATCATCCCTCAGCTAGTGGGGAATCCTCTGCCAGTTTGACCATGCCGTCTACTTCCGTGCTGCCTCGGACCCAGGATCCGATATATACGGTAAGTGTCTTTTTATGATGTTGCTTATGCATGTGCCTTGCCATGTTTCTTTTGCTGAATTACATATGTATTCCCCAAACTGAACCTTTGTCATGTTATATACATGTCCCAACAGACCCACACACTGATGGAGGAAATCCAGGAGCTGGAGGAGGATGGACCCTTCATTGGACCTTCTGAACAGCTCCCCCTGGGACAGATTCTGCAACTGTCCCAACATGTTTCTACACCAAATCCTCAGCAGCAGAGTGAAGCTGGCTGCATGCTGCCAGTCCATCGTGGGCAGCATGCAGAGACTGAGCCGACAGTCCCCAGTGTTAGCTCTGCTGCTGAGGATTTGCCAAGCAGACCTGTGGCTGTTGGTGGACCTAGAGGCACATCATCTGCACGCCCCCCAACCTGGGGAATAGGGAGGCATAGTCGACTATGTCGCCCAGTTGCCCAGGGGAGGGGCGCGCCGATGATGGAGTCAGCATGGCACCATGAGAGGCGGCTATTTCGCCTCCAAAATCAACGAAACCACGAGCATCTTCATGGACAATTAGAAACATTTAACAACACCTTAAACTCCATGCTGACTGAATTTAGGTCCAACAACAGTCACATGGCCACCTTATCCAATTAATACAGTGCCATGCTTGAGGAAGTTCGAAACAGCAACAGCCACATGGCCACCTTAACTTACAATCTCAGTGCCATGATGGTTGAATTTCGAACGTCCAAAAGAAACATGTTGGAACAGTTGCAGATTCTGAATGCCACACAGGCCCAGGTGAGGGCCCACCTCCAAGGGCCCCAACCTGGGTTTTATGGGCATCCCTCAATTTAAGGCCTATTTGGCCTGTATCTGCTCCACATCTTTGCTCTACATCCCCACTGTATTGACCTTTCTGGTGAGCCCTACCAATATACCCTTTTGGGATGGCTTTGCTTGTTTGCTTTGGATTTGCGCCCATATAGCTCATTAGAGTGCTGAGGTAGCCCACTAGCAAATGCCGGAGGTGAAGCCTCAATTAACCTGCCACTCAAGCTGTTGCGCTGCATGCTTGTGGCGAATTACATTGGTTCTGGCTCCTCCTGTTTGTAGGCATGATTGGGGGACATTCTGGGCTGGCAAACTACTACCTTGACCCCTGGCTGAGATTGAACTGGACTTGGATTGGGACTGGGGGTTCTTGTTTGGGTGTCACACTGAGTAACAGGTGTAGATGTGGCATAGGTTTGGCTGCTTTACACCTGTGCCTGTGGCAAATGTGGCCAAGCAAGAGAGGGTGTGTCTGTGGGCCTATTTGTTTGCTGCCCAATGTGGACATGGCAATACTTGTCACCTATGCGTATTAAATTTTCATTTGTCCGAAACTTTGCACAGGAGTGCCTTACTTTAAAACTCCTGCCTCCGGGCAATTGCTATGTGACCTGATTTGCCTAAACTTTCATTTGTGTTTTGCCCATGTATTTTATGCAACTATGTGAGTGAACATCAACTCCAGTGTTTGCTTCGGAAATAAACTACCTAAAATTGTAATTAACCTGTTGTGGACTAAGTTTATGCCTTTATGTTTTTGGGGAATGAAGATGACTTAAAGTGGACCAACACCCAGGGGTGATCGGTCCGGGAATCTATAAGATTCCCGGGCCGATCACCTCACTCACCGCGGGACATCCGAGATCGGGATGTCCCGCGGGGTGAAACCCCCCCGAAAACCCCCAAACTCCTTACCTGATCCGCCGTTGCTTCCGCCGCCCCTCCCACGCACCCCTCTAGACGTGCGTGCACCCGCGCCGGCCATCTGTGAATGGCCAGCGCGGGCACGCCGAAGGTGACGCGCGGGAGGCGGCGGCGGACGCGCTGTCCTGGACCCTGCTTACACCTGCTTGGACGTCGGCGGGGATTAGGCGGCGCGGTCACGTGGGAGCGGGGAGAGGTGAGTTTTTTTGGGTTTCTGGAGGGTTTCAGAGAGCGGGACACCTCCGATCGGGGTGCCCCGCCGAAGTGGACCAAAACCCAGGATAGTCAAAATCCTGGGTGTTGGTCCACTTTAAAGTAGGCAGTAACAAATTTGAACATCCCCAAAAAAAAATCTAAAATCATGTGTGAGGTTTATAATTATTTATTTACTGTTTGTAAAAGTAATAAACAAACATACAAACACAAAGGTCCAAAAACACAATTAACAAAAAATAAAGGGACAAAACAAACCAAGGAACACCAAATTAAGCAAAATGTGTCTCAATGAAATTAGACCGCATGGCTTGGGCAGACGCACTCGGTGGGCCATGATAGTCCTCGTCTGGGTCACCGGTGGGTGGAGAAATCCACATACCGGGGGACACGCTGCAAAATAGCAAAATTATGCAGCACTGCACAGGCCATTATAATATCTATGACCTTTTTGGGGTCATACTGAAGTGCTCCCCCGGTATGGTCCAAGCATCGGAAGCGGGTCTTCAATAGGCCAAACGCCCTCTCCACCACAGCCTTGGTCTTCTCGCCCTATTATATGCCTCCTCAGCTGCATTATGGGGCCGGAGGACGGGCGTCAACAGCCATGGAAGGAGTGGATAGCCGGAATCACTTGCCAAAATGTATTAGAAAAAACATAAATTACACATTACTCAATAAATGGAATCCCCTTAACGGCCCATCAACATGACTAAGAGGCTAGGTCACATTTGCTACACAGCATGAGCATACATAGTGCACAGCCCAAAAAAACAAAATTTGGAAACAAATTAAACATCAAAGATGGCGGATGAGGGCCATTCAGCCCTGTGCTGCTCAGCATTCTGGGATGTCTTAAATTCTCAGGACCCTGTATCTGCTTGGTATGAGTCCAAAACAGCTCTAACACGCCCCCTGCACTTTATCCCGCTCTCCTCTACTCAGTAAGTGTAATGCATCTAATCAAAGATGCCGCAGACCCTATTATAAATTCAAGGACATAATTTAAGCAGTGTGGGGAAGACAAATTCTTACTTTACTCTTTATTCAATTTCAACATTTTGCTAATGCAGGACTAACATTTGGCAAGGCTTTGTTGTTTGAAAAATCTAATGGTTAAGGTTGTGTTTCACATGTAAGCAAGGCGTTCAAATAGCCATAGTTTCATACATGGGACTCAAAATAAATTCATAGCCATACTTATTGGCGTCAACTTACCAAGGAGCCATCCACCGGAAAATTCCCCAGACTCAAACCGACCGTACAATCCAGATCTTCGCAGAATGTAGGCATCATGGGATGAGCCTGGAAACCCGGCGACCATACTAAGGAACCGCATGGCTGGGGCCACCACTGCTTGGACATTCATTGAGTGGCCCATTTGGACATTAGAAAGGCAAGGGAAACTAGGGAAACACTAACTAATTACACCCTAAGCAAAACCTGTGGCCCAATTAAAATTGCAATAAACAAGTACATAAGTATTTTGTTTTGCCAAAAAAGAATATGTATGTTTGAAAAAGGAAAGAAACTTTCCAGTGTCTATTTCAGGTATACATTAAAATGTTTCCTTGGTGAACACATGTGACATTTATATGCAACTAAATACGGTCCATGGTTCCACAGGGACTCTTGACAAGGAGATATGCAGGGATCGGAAAGTGATCTTCTGACATTTACTAACAGACTTAATCATCATCTCCTGACCATCAGTTTTACATTGGAGCACAGTGACAATAAGGTACATTTTTTAGATGTCACAGTAACCTTATCGAACAATAGCTTATCCACTGACCTATATACCAAACCTACGGACAGGACCACATTCCTACATCACGATAGTTTTCATTCTTCTTCTTTGAAAAAAAGTTTACCATACAGTCAATTTATATGGTTAAGACGTATTATTTCTGACGAAGAATTGATCGATGAATTCTTGACTAGAGGGTACCCAATACAAGATCTACGGATGGCTCATGAAAAAGCCATGAGACAAAGCAGACAACAACTACTACGACATTGCCCTAGGGACAAACCAAAACGTATTCCAGCAATTTTGACCTTTTCTACATTATCACCTAAAATAGAACATTCAAAAAGCATTGGCATGTATTAGGTATCGAGCCAAAACTTAGAGAGGTTTTTGCGGAACAACCATTACCATTACCATTACCAAGAAAGAGACCACGCAATTTGCGAAACAGCCTTATTAAAGCCAACACATATGTATCTAGGGACTCACGCCAATCTTACCATACATGGTTGCCACATAGCAGTACCGTAAAGGGTATGTACAGATGTGGAAGTTGTGCACAATGTAATTCGGTAATTAAAGGCGATACATTCAACCACTCCCGTTCGGGCAAACAATATCAGAAATTTCTTTAATTGTAACTCCTCTTTTGTGATATATCTCCTTAAATGCCCATGTGGCATGACATATGTAGGAAAAACCACAAGACCCCTCAAGACCAGAATTAGTGAACACAGAAGTGCAATACGAAGAGGGGATATGGATTCCCCCATTGCTAGACATTTTTTACAACAAAATCATTAAGTGTCCCAACTTAGGTTTATGGCCATCGATCACCAACCACCACTACGTAGGGGTGGCAATAGGGATAAATTATTACTTAAACGAGAATTAGACTGGATTTTCAGACTAGATACTATGTCTCCCAGTGGCCTTAATGAAGAACTTGATTACACTCCATTTATATGAATAAAGGGTGATGCCATGACACCTATATATTTTTCATTTGGTATCGTGTAATTATTTACCTTATGGACTTTGTTTCCAACAACTGATATTATATCCATTCTATTTCCCTGTTTATCTATCAAAATATCTACATTGATAGGTATCTCTCTAAAAAGACACTGAATTTGCTGATAATTTGAATATTTAGTGCATTTCACCCCCCCCTTTTTTCTAAATAAGGATATCTGTGTTCCCCTTTAAATTAAGTGCATTATGTCTTATCATTTCTATGGGGCTATTTGTCAGAATTAGAATCTTGGCCTCTGTTATCTTCTGAGATGTGATACATTGTGAGACTCAATTTATTTTTCAATCTCATATATAGGTCGCCTATTTCTTTTGTTTTTGATTGATTTTAATTTTTTTTTTTTGCAGACCAAGAGTGAATTGCTTTCCCTGAATTGAAGGCTTTAGACATTCCCCAGCAAAATACTTCACCACTGTTATTCTTTCTGTATTTGTTTTGCAAACTATCTTGCGCAGTTGCGCTGCCATTTTTGTGAAGTCCCGGATGCCGACGCCCCGTGCGCCAGCACAAGATTCCCCTAGGCTGTGTGACGCCACTTCCGTTCGCTGGGTGGTGAAGTCACTTCCGCCATCTGGGAATCGAGTGCTGGCCAGGACGCGGACTCCGGAAACGCGCCGCTCGTGATGCGCACACACTGGCCGGCCGGGGGGAAAGCCATTACTATAAAGACGCATTAGCTGCAGGTAGGAGGTATCTCTGCCCTGATGAACGGCTGTGTGCCGTGAAACGTTGGTAACTTTATAGGCGATCATACTTCATTCATGTTCTTAACTTTCTATGCTACTGCCATTACATACTTGCATATTATCCTATTGTGCCTATGACTGGGTGTCATGATTATAACTTTCATGTATGTATATCATGTACCATTGGTCTGTAATATGATGACAGTTTTCAATTGCTGATACAGATATATTTGATTATATCCACTTATGCATATACTTGTGATTTACCTTGATGATAACTCAGATACCTAACCTTGTATGCGATTTAACTGGGGACTACTGCATTAGCACCTGACCTTTTCTCTGAAAGGTAACCTTTTACCATTTGTGTAGTCTTTACTATTTACTGCTACAGTTAATGCTCATATATACATATATTATTTAGAGTCTTGGTGCATACAGCCTCCCCAGAGGATCAGTATCCTTTTTTCTGTGTATATACCGTATTTTTCGCCCTATAAGACGCACCGGCTTATAAGACGCACCCAGGATTTTGGGGAGGAAAATAAGAAAAATAATATTTTTAACCAAATAATAGGCAAAGTGCAGTACTCCAATTACAGTAATCCCCCCTCCCATTCCCAATAGCCAGTGTGTCATTCCCCCTTCCCATAGGCAGAGTGGAATTCCCCCATCCCATTCCCATAGGCAGTGTGGGATTCCCCCCATCCCATTCCCCATATAGGCAGTGTGGCATTCCCCCATCCCATTCCCCATATAAGCAGTATGGCATTCCCCCCTCCCATTCCCCATATAGGCAGTGTGGCATCCCCCCTCCCATTCTCCATATAGGCAGTGTGGCATCCCCCCCTCCCATTCCCCATATAGGCAGTGTGGCATTCCCCCCTCCCATTCCCCATATAGGCAGTATATCATTCCCCCACCCATTCCCCATATAGGCAGTGTGGCACCCCCCTTCTATTCCCCATATAGGCAATGTGGCATCCCCCCTCCTATTCCCCACATAGGCAATACGGCACCTCCATCCTATTCCCCATATAGGCAATGTGGCACCCCCGCCTATTCCCTATATAGGCAATGTGGCACCCCCCTCCTATTCCCCATATAGGCAATGTGGCACCCCCCTCCTATTCCCCATATAGGCAATGTGGCACCCCCCTCCTATTCCCTATATAGCCAATGTGGCACCCCCCTCCTATTCCCCATATAGGCAGTGTGGCACCCCCCTCCTATTCTCCATAGAAGCAGTGTTAGAGGCAGCAGCTGGAGGGCAGGTGATCATGGCGGAGCGGCAGGCGCTGCCTCCGTCTCTGCCGCTGCTATCACTGCCTCAGCAATAGCAGTGGCGGGGATGGGGACAGAGCCCACCGCTCTTCTGTCTTCTTCTGGCCTCCTGCAGTGCGGCAGGCAACGCGGGAGCGCCGGGAACGGGTGAGTTTAATTTTATTTTTTATTTTTTTTTACATTCGCCCGATAAGGCGCACTGGCATTTCCCCCCCGACTTTTGGGGGGGAATAAGTGCGTCTTATAGGGCGAAAAATACGGTATGTAAATCTTGAGATATAGTCTATACTTGTATGTTGTCATCATATGGATTGTGTATATAGAAGTGTAAATACTCTTTTTTGTGACATATATATATATATATATATATATATATATATATATATATAAAATCTTTTGTGCAAATACATTTTGGTGTGCTTTGACTTCCTTGTATTCTGCATTGTGTATATTAATTTGATTGGGGATCATATGAGGAAGTGATCCCAAAGGAAGCAGCACCTTCTTACTCATATAGCTTCTTGTTCTATTTTGTATGGAGTGCCAACCTATTAATTAATTTTCCTACTCTTGACAAGGAGGGAATACTTAAAAGGAGGGATACATTACAATGAGGGCTAAATTATAAGGAGGGATAAATTACAAGGAGGGATTAATTACAATGAGGGATAAATTACAAGGAGGGATTACTTACAAGAAGGGAATATTTACAAGTAGGAAATAATTACAAGGAGGGATTAATTGCAAGGAGGGATTATGTAAAAGGAGGGATAAATTAAAAAGAGGGATAAATTACAAGGATGAAAAAATTACACGGGGGGATTAATTAAAATAAGGGAAGTATTTTAAAGGATGGATAACTTACAAGGTGGGATTAATTACAAGAAGGGACATTTTACAAAAATGAAATGAAAAAAAAAAAGAAACAAAATATGACTGATTGTACTTGCCTGTAGATATACTCGTCGACTGCCGGAGGGACCAGGGCAACGTGGGTGCAGTCAATGGCACCCATGATGTTGGGCATGTCGGCGATGTTATAAAATGCCAGCTTAATCGCGTTTCTGGCTACCATGTTGTCAGGAAAACAAATATATTTCCGAGTAATGGTAGCCATGCCTTCCAAAAACGTGGATAGCGCGCGGCTCAGCGTAGGCTGGGAGATCCCCACGGAGAGGGCACCCAGCCTCTGGAACGAGCCGTTCGCCAAAAATTGCAGGCAGCCAAGCCTCTTGGTCATACCTGAAATTGCTTGCCCCTTCCTTGTGGTGCGAGCTAACCATGGCCGCAGCTCACTATACAATTTATGGAGGGAAGCGCGATTAAGTCTGGTGAGCTCGAACAGCTCAACGTCATGCATGCCATCGATGTGCATGCGTCGCCGGTGCAATCTGGTCTCAGCCCTCCGGACAATTTCAATGCCCATGAGCTGCAGATCCTCATGCTCCTCAAATACACTAGAGTCATCCGTAGCTGCTAGTCTCAAGGTCAAAATGGTCCCATAAGGGGATCGCAAAGGAAACGGATTTATAGGGTGGTGGTCCATCGGCAATCAGCTCTCTGAATGAGACGCAAGCCCATAGCAATAACGTAAGTTATCTGAACAAACGGAAAATATCAGATTTGATTTGGAAAATGACCTGAACTAACGCAAATGTTCCGTTCATCGAAAGTGCATATATGCATTTGCCCGAATGTTCATACGAATGAAAAATGAACTAAAAAAAGCAAAAAAATGAAAAACACCCACTAAAACTTTCACAGGGAGCTACGGAAGTGCAGACGAATGTGCCTCTGAATCGAGCCTTGTTACAGGGAAAAGACATAAAGTAGACATAAAGGTTGATTCATGACTGGGAGTCATTTTTTTACTCATTTTTTTTGACTAAACACTTTTTTTTTTCACTAAGTGCAATTCATTGTGATATTTGTTTGTAATGTGTTTAAAATGTTGTTTAAAATATTGTACAGCTAAATATGGTGCTGAATTGCACTTTACTCTCCAAAAGGGTGAGTAACAAAATAACTCACGGTCATGAATCAACTCTTAAGATGCACAGACTAATATATATAGCAATGCACTAACTCGAGACTGAGGTGTTTATTAGAAGTAATATAAGGGATCCTGGGTCTGGGACACTGATAAGGAAAAAGATCTCAGGGCAAGAGAAGGACAGGTTATAAACCAGGAATTGGATATTAAAGTGAACACAGACCATTAACTGAACTTTGAAACAAGACATGCACCAGGACCTTGATGTAAGGCACTGATCAGGAACAGGACTACACTGCAGCACAAACACCATTAACAGGTACTTGAATCTTGGACCACAGAACTTTATAACAAATCCAGATAACCTATTAGAAACATCAGGGGGTTTAAACTTTCCAGCAAGCACCACATATCACCTTGGGAACAACCTGGCAACACCAGGCGGCACTAGGTAAAAGGCGGCACCTAAGCACAGACAAGTAAATACATATATGTGGCCTGTTGGTCTATCTTTACTTCAGAAGCCTAATTTTTGGCCCATACTGACTACTGCATTTATCTTACTTAGTAATCTAAGTCACTACTTTCCAAACTATAGTCCCAATGCCTCTTTTTCTGCTAAACATATAATAGATAATTGTGTAGATATTCCTGCCAAATAATTTGCTATATCTCTGCCCTTTACTTTCATTAATTTCCATTATCCTCATTGGCTGATTGTGTCCTAAGTATCGGTTTAAGAAGTTCATTTGTAAAATTAACCAAGGGATAAATTAAGTTAAATAAAATGAAAACATGCCACAGCACTCTTAAATTAGATAGAATTTGTTCTTAGTTTGTCTGCGATATAACAAATTGGCAGTGCTATCACTTTACATAACTTCTGGTTATGACAAATATTATTTCATAACGCCTCATCTTTTGATGATGAGCCAGTAGGATAGATAACTGTATTACATTGTGAAAATATGTTTGTATTTAACTTTATATGAGGCGAATCCTATCTGTACAAAGTTTTGTTAATTATCCATCTCTTTGGTGTATCAAATGATGTTTTGAATTACTGCACTTAACAGCAAGACATCTTCCTCTGTCAATATAGCTGAACATTAAACCCCTGCATTAAACTACTGATCATAATGAGAAAATCATGGGAAATTAGAAGCCGAGGAAAGCCTGAACATTTCCAGTCCCTGTAGGGTGAAGGTAATACCATTAGCATTAAAACAAAGACATGGAATTATTTAATTTCCTATGAGCATTTTGCTCACAAATGCAATGGATATGTGGAAGGTAGTTGTGAGTAAGAGCCTGGAAAATATGTGATCTTTATAATTTTTTACTCTATTTACATATATAAAATAGAGTGTGGTGTGTATTAGTCTAGATCTGTTATTCAGCCAGATTAAAAATCTTGAGAAAATACAACTGCTATGCATGAAATGTACTTTCACCAATGTACTGGCCACACCAGCTTACAGACACCGTATGATGATTTTATTCAGACCTCTGTTTTTGATCTTGGATCAAATCCTCAAATCCAGGGCACAATTAACCTCCTAACTGTTTTGCATAAATTTTGCCCCTTAAATTTTGGATGAGAAAACTGTTGATGCTTACTAGCACCATACCCTCTGCGCTGTTTCCAGAGCTGCCCCTGCTAATAGAAACCCATTTGTGAATGTTTTGTAAGTTCTTATACTAGAGCAGTTATTAAGTTAACCCTTTCGCTGCCAGCCTACCTGGAGTTTTTGTCACACTCTGTTGCCAGACCATTTTGCACTATTTTGCGCTCCCCATGTTCAAATGTGATTTTTGAAGGGATTTCCCAGGAAAATGATATATTGTTTTTTTCAGCATAGTCTGAGCTTTAACATGAAATGTCTTGTTTGTAATTTTTTAGGTGTATTCTCAATATTTATGGGTGAAATATGTGAAAAAAAAATAAAAAAAATCTATTTTTTACTATTTGTAGTGTTTTTTTGTAATAAAAAAATGTAAGTTTGTCAAAAAAATCTTATTGCGTGTGAAATCCCGATTTCTCCCAGTTACAGCGGTACCACATATGTATAGGTAGACACCCTTTCCTGCCCAGGAGACTCCCCCAAACTGAAACAGCGCTTTAGGGGATTTTCCGAAAAAATACAACTGTGATATGCAATATGCGCACCTTGCAGATTTTCCAGAAAAACAAACCTTTACATTTGAAGTACCCCCAACAAACTATATATTCTCTAGAAGTACACACCTCAAGCTTTCTAGGTGTACAAGGCTTGTTGATGTGGCCACAGTTTTCTGGAAGTAATCCCTGAATGTAATCTTTGGTTGCAAAGAGTTTCCCTAAAAAAAGGATAAAAAAGCTAAATCAAAGCCACGTTTTCCTAAAAAATCTATATACAAACAAGAAAAAACAAGTAAAATCTGAAAAAGCAACATCGCCCGAACAGAACGATACCCAACATCCATAGTTACTGTCAAGGGAAGAGTTGCCAAACACCACCAAGTAAAGCATGTGCGTAACGGTAATTTTAACCTTTAAATTTCCGCTCTGCAGACAAAGTGCGCACCTTGCGTTTTTTCAACCAAAACAACCCTTTACATTTGGAATATCCCCCATAAACCATATATTCCCTGAAATTACACATGTTAAGCTTTCTAAGCGTACCCAGCTTGTTGTAGTGGGCTCATCTTTCTGGAATTAATCCCTCAAAGAATTCTTTGGTTGCGCAGGGTTTCCCTAAAAAATGTATAAAAAAGCTGAATAAAAAACACCCTTTCCTAAAATATATATATAATATATATATATAGAAAAAACAAGCTAAGTCTGAAAGTGCAAGGTCCCCCGAAAAGAACAATACCCAACATGCAGAGGTACTTTTAACCCTTTTAATTGACAGCCTACTTGAGATTTTGTCACCCTCTGTTGACAGGTCATTTTTCCCCATTTTGCGCCATGTTTTGCGACATTTTTGCTGGAATTTTCTGGAAAGTTAAATATATATTTTTTTTGCAGCAGAGTTTAGGCTTTAACATGAAATGTTTTGTTTGTAAATTTTATTATGTTTTTTACAATGTTATTATTAAGTAAAAAATAAATAAATTTTTTATTTAGAAAATCGCCTCCTTTATTTTAAATAAAACATGTATTTTATTAAAGAAAACTATATTGCATGAGAAAGCCCCATTTCTACCGATTAGAACGGTACCACATATTTATCGGTAGCCCCCCATTCCTGCCCAGGAGACCCCCCAAACTGAAACAAGTACTTTATAACATTTACAAATAAAATACAACTACCATCCACACTGCAAAGGGTTAAATCGAGAAAAAAAATGACATAGAGTCCCCCCTCCCAGGGGGCGGACCCCATTTTTTGGGGGGATTTTTAAGGGTTAAAAACCCTTAAAAATTGAAAAAAAAAATGACATGGGGTCCCCCTTACCCGAAGTAACCAGCCCGGGACCAGCTATGCAGGGCTTGTAGGAACAGGGCACAGGGCCCAGCGTTTGTGGCCCCTGGTCCTGCAGGCTACAAGCCCGCATAGCCCGCGGCCACGGGCTCTTCTGCCCCCCCTGGTAATGGTGGTGCCGGGGGTTAATGGCAAGTCACCCGCTAGCCGCAGGTGACTTGCCAGACCCCCGAGCCTTGTGAACTGGTATAAGGGGTCTCATGGACCCCGTACCAGTTCACAAGGAGTTAACAGTAAAAAAAAAAAAAAACACACAGAATAAAGAATAACTTTATTAAAAAATGAAAACATTTTTTTTACTTTACTCACCTCTGATCCTCAGCTCCTGTGTCCCTCGCAGCTCTGATGACAGTTGTTGTCATCGCTGGCCAGTGGAGGAGGGAGGCAGGTGATTAGATCATCACCTGCCTATCTCCTCCTGTGGCCAGCGATGACAAGTGTCAGAAATGACAGCCCGGGGCCAGGACGACACCCGGGAGTGACGTCATAAGCCCCGCTCCTTAGCGGCAAGATGGCGACGCCCATCGAGGAGGACAGAGAGAGGGCCTTTCAGGCCCTCTCCTGAAGCTGGAGAGCCATCGGAGGCCCCCCTGGTGAAGAGGAGACCCTGCGGGAGCGATCGAGCATTGAGGTAAGTAAATGTCATTTTTATTTATTTTATTTTTTTTTACATGTATTTCGGCAGCTGCTGAAGGGGGGGAGGCTATTCCGGGCCCTCTCCTGCACCCGGGGGGACCTGGGTGGGGGATCGAAGCCCCCCCCCCAGATGAAGAGGAGACCCGGCCGGATCGAACAAGGGGTCAGGTGAGTGTTTTTGTTATTTTAATTTTACTGTAGCAGGGGGAGAAGTCAAGCACGTAGATTCTACGTGCTTGGCACTTAAGTGGAGTGGAAGCAAGCACGTAGAATCTACGTGCTTGCCACTGAAAGGGTTAAAGGGGGCGAGCTAGGGCTCCAGGCACTCTATGACCTATGAGAGAGGCCAGAGATTGATTTACAATTACACTAGACTTTTTGAGGTCTGCAACAAATTTAATCTAGACCTGATCAGATCATGTAGAGAAACTCTTCTGGAAGCTGGTGAGCACTTGATCTAAGAGTGATGTTGAGGTTCACATGAAAGTTATTTACTGAACAATCATCTGCCAATAAATTCCTGGGTTTTCTTATATAACATATAAGGAGACTTTTTATTGTTTGCATGTCCCTCAGATGTTTGGTGGCCTTCCCATGCCATTAGGGAACACGTGGCTGTTTTACAGTGGTCAAAATGCTCAGTTCAACCCCCCCCCCCCAATAGATATAGACTTGAATGGAATTCAGATTTGAATGCTTCAAAATATACTGCCAAACAGCAACAGAACTGAACAGACCCAGTAACACTGGTAAAAGCTTGTCCAGTCCATGGTGACACACATGACTCAAACTCTGCTGTGACTTGCTAATACAGTAGACATGGAACATAAAGGACAAATATAGGCAAAAAGGAAAAGCCTACATTTAAAGGAGCACTATTGCGAAAAAATGGCCCAATGATAAAAATCTTTAAATAATAAATTTGCTGCATGGTGGGTGGATGAGTCACTTATACACCCAACATCAAGAAATATCCAACCAGGCTTGCATATCTTTCTTTTAATGGAAGGAAAAGGACATCCGGGGTGACAGGCTCTGTCACCTCTCATGGACTAAACCTGTCACCCCTAGATTTTATTACTACCATTACACAATTTTGTGATATTGCTATTTTAACAAACTCCCCTTGATTTCTTCCTTGCTTAATAATAATATTTTGATTTCTTTTCTTGCTTTGCTTATTTTGTAGCTAGTGCTCCCCCTAATGGCCACTTACAATGAAAATTTTCAATAAAGTTGTATTGGAGGCAAAACTTTTCACCGCTTAAATTATGTACTGTATACTATGTAAACTATTTGATTAAAATACTACATTTTCTCTTTCCTTGCCTGACAATTTTGTTTTGCTTACAGTTGTCCTTTAACCTCCCTGGCGTTGTGAAAAAGACAAATGCAATGGTAACGAAAGTGTTACCATTGCATTTGTCTCTGACACACGGCTCCGCCCCCATGAGCCTCTGCGGCTCACAGAGACGGAACCCGGAAGCGGAGACGGACGCCGCAGCCGCGGCTCTCACCTGCGATCGCGGCGGAGACATCGCTAGATCGCAGGGAGAAGGTAAGGAGGCTGCGCCGCCCGCTCTTGCTCCCAAATCGATCCCGAGCGTGACTCGGGGTTACCACCACTTACAGTGCAAATTAACCCCGAGTCACGCTCGGGATCGCCGCCAAGGGGGTTAAAGAGGACCACCAGACCTTTTCTGATGTTACTCTCTAAACATCCACTGCCTTTTGGATGTTGGAATTACAGCATTCATGGCCCCTTTGCACCCCCCTTCGCCGTCGCTGAGTAAAGGCTGCAAACCTTAGCCATACTTACCCTTCTCCGTCCCTATTCAAATGTCCCGTGTCGCTCTTCAAATCTTGCAGGATCTGTGGCGAGTGTCATTGCAGCCTATGCAGTGTCACTGCTCATGTGCGAGATCTGAGGGGCAGCACAGAGCATGATGGGGTGGCAAAATGGCGCTGCCCCACACAGAGATGACGCGGGACCGGGGGATGCCGGTGCGCAATGCATCCAGATAGGTACGTTTAAAGCTGTCTAATGTTTAACTGGAGGGGTAGCGTGGGATTTGGGTGTTCCGATCAGGTAAGAAACCAAGCGCTGTACTAGGAGCAATAGTCTGTGGAGGACAAAAGGTGAGTATTGGATTCTTAACCATGTAGAGTATAGAATAAATACAATAACTTACTAAGCAATACTAGACACATTTAGAATGGAAACATGTCCCCCCTCCTGTAGCTACTAGCCCAAATCATAAGGCATCGGTGTTGGCAACCCAGAGTTAAAAGAGCACTATCACGAAAGAATGGCCCAATAATAAAAATCCATATAGATATGCTGGATGGTGGGAGGAGAGGCCACCTTTACACCTCGCATCAAGAAATATCCAGCCAGGCATGTTTTTTATTTTTTTTAATGGAAGGAAGAGGAAATGGGGTGACAGGTTCTGTCACCCCTGATACACTAAACCTGTCACCCCTGGATATTATTCCTACCAGGAGAATAAAACCACAAGCTTGGCGGGAGATTTATTCAGTTCGGGTGTATAAGTGACCCCTTCTCTCATTAGCCAATGTGTTTATATGGGTATTTAATATTATACAATTTTTGCAATAGTGCTCCTTGAAGAGTTCTGGTCCCTGTCTCTGCAGGTGCACCAGCCCCTGTGCCACTGGAAGATCACTGGGCGCCGCTGATAGGCACCACGTGTTTTTGCATGCTCCTCTGCAAGTAAGGTGCAGGTAATCATGCAGGGGTATCGGAAAGTCACCCTTTTTCCTACTCAAACTTCACACCTAACATAGGTGTCCTTGGGACCTTTAACTACTTTACACATAGTGTAAAAGCAAGTCAACATACAACTACCCCCTTTATTAGAAAACAAAGTAATTTAATTCACTTTCTGCCATCGTCCTACAAAATCAAACTTCCAGGAGATCTTCCAACAAGCCACCAGGGACTTGGAGGAAGATGGCGGCAGTAAGTGAGTTAAACTTAGTTTTTATCTTAATGTTATATGCATATACGAGATCCAGAGGAAGAAAAGGGTTAGCACAGCTCACATATACCCTTTATTGTAATTTTTTCGCAATTGTGATCTATGTAGATTAAGCTCTACTATCTATCTCCAGTAACCAGGCTAACACAACAAAAAGACAATGGGTGTCACAGGGACCAGAGTGGTGTAACTGATATCAAAAAGCCTTTTGTGCTGGGCTCAACCTTGGAGAAAAATATCTCAGATTCGGCTACAATCTAGACCACTAGATCAATAATCATTACAAACTTACAATGCAATACCAATCTATGGATATCCCTGAATCAAAACCTTTTTAGGACATAGGGAAACTGCTGAGCAAATCAAAATTTTATTTCTATGCTTACGTCCCCTGAGGCAGTTTCGCAGAGCTCAGTAGTGCACAGCAAACTTTCTCGACAGTGCAATATATTTCAAATGCTTAAAATACATTCATAAAAGGTAAAGTAATATACAGCAAGTTCAGTGAAATGTAATTACAGAGGGTAACTAAATAATAAAAGAGGTGAAGGTGAGCAGCATTCTAAATGAATTCCCATTGCCAAAGCACGGTCTTAGGAAGTTTCAGAGTAGCCAGTTGCTGGGAAATCTCCACACTTTAAAGCTTTGACCTCTTATTTCATCACTGAAAATTGGAATGAAAGTCTCTCCCTAGAGGCACAACAGTAACACATAAAGGCGAGTGTATCAATCTAGAAGAGCAGCTGTTCCCCCACAGGTTACCAATGGCATCTGTCCAGCCAGCATGCCTAGATGTGTTTTTCAATTTTGTGGAAGAACTGGATCTTTCTTTGTAATGTTAAAGGAAAAAAAAATATTCCCTTTGTGTTAAATTTATTTTATTTTTGCCTCACATACCAAATGCAGATGATATTGGTCTTGGTCATGTTGTTTACGGCTTCATCCAGGCAAACAATTTTATATACACTAAAAAACATTTTCAATTAAAATTAAACACTGATTAACTGGATGCAAATTAATAATAATTTAATGAATTCAGATAGATATCAAATCATGTTCTACTGAAATGACTGATGTGGCCCTAAGTACTGAGAAAGAAAAGAAGATTTTAGAATATTCAACGTAAAATACCTTTCTCTTGATTTTTGCTTAAAAACACAGAGAGAGACAGCACTAACATGGTTTAGGTCTTGCAAGGCCTTAACACCATCAGTATTGTGGCCCCTTGTGAATTAGGAGATAAAAAGTTTTATGCTTTTTATGGGACCAAGAAATCTAATCTATGTGCAGGTGATTTCCATCCATCAAATGATTATGTAGTGTTGAAATGGTTGATACTGTCAGTTCACAGAGGACTAACCCTTGGTGCTGGACAGGGAGCTCCTAAAAATGGTGGGGACAATTCAGTTTGGAAGCCCTCTGGCCGGACAATCCCCAGTATCTGGCATTCAATACTTCTGAATGCTGGATATAATAGCTCCGGCCACCACAATGTGTAAACTCGTATAGGGAATCACTGAAAAACAAATGCATAAATAAACAAAAAAGACCTCACCTCTTGGTGCCCTCCTCTCCCATGTCCCTTACCTCCATTGATGAGGTGGACCAAACGGGGAGGCCGATTCATCAATAGCGCCAGATGAGCGACTGAAGTATGGCGCTATGAGCGCCGCTAGCGTCAGCCGCGGGCGGTAACGATTCGCTATAGCAGGCCTCCTCAGTCGCTACCTGGCGTTGTTGGGAACAACGCCTACATTGCAGAATATGATGTTGGCCCTCAGCTTTGTAGGCGCTGTCAGTCAGTTTGACCACGCTATTCAACACAGCGCCTGCGCTTTGCTTTGCTGTGGGCTGGGAATCAAGTACCTTCAGAATAAAACACATTGCAACATGTTTCTTTACTTTTTTTAGTTTTTATTTTGTGTTGAAAAGGAAATTAAATTAAACCAGATATTAGAATGTAAATGCAAAATAAAACATAATTAAACACATAGCCACATGTTTTTTTTTTTTTTTTTTTTATATTTTAAAGAAAAAGGAAATACAATTAAACCACCAATGAGAAAGAAAAGGAAAATAAAAACAGAACTGAGAAAGAAAAGGAAAATAAAAACAGAACTGAGAAAGAAAAGGAAAATAAAAACAGAACTGAGAAAGAAAAGGAAAATAAAAACAGAACTGAGAAAGAAAAGGAAAATAAAAACAGAAATGAGAAAGAAAAGGAAAATAGAAAAGGAAAATAAAAACAGAACTGAGAAAGAAAAGGAAAATAAAAACAGAAATGAGAAAGAAAAGGAAAATAGAAAAGGAAAATAAAAACAGAACTGAGAAAGAAAAGGAAAATAAAAACAGAACTGAGAAAGAAAAGGAAAATAAAAACAGAACTGAGAAAGAAAAGGAAAATAAAAACAGAAATGAGAAAGAAAAGGAAAATAGAAAAGGAAAATAAAAACAGAACTGAGAAAGAAAAGGAAAATAGAAAAGGAAAATAAAAACAGAACTGAGAAAGAAAAGGAAAATAAAAACAGAACTGAGAAAGAAAAGGAAAATAAAAACAGAACTGAGAAAGAAAAGGAAAATTAAAATAGGAATTAGAATGCAAAGGAAACTTACAACAGAATTAAACACATAGCCACATGTATCTATATATTGTTGTTTTTATTTTTACACTAAAAAAAATAAAACAGAAATGAAATTGAAATTGAAAAGTCCAACAGAAATTATAAAGCAAAGTAAAGTGCAGGAAAGTTTGGGAAATGGAAAGTAGGGATCAGGGTGCATCTCTTGGTGCCTGAAAAAATAAGAAAAGTGCAGTTAGTATATATCTTTAACCCTTTAACCGCCAGCCTACCTTGAGATTTTGTCACCCTTTGTTGCCAGACCATTTTGCACTATTTTGCGCTCCCCTTGTTCAACTGTGATTTTTGAGGGGATTTCCAGGGATTTCCCAGGAAAATGATATATTGTTTTTTTCAGCATAGTCTGGGCTTTAACATGAAATGTCTTGTTTGTCATTTGTTAGGTGTATTCTTAATATTTTTGGGTGAAATATGTGCAAAAAAAAAAAAAAAAAAAAAAATTTTTACATATTGTAGTTTTTTTTGGAATAAAAAATGTAAGTTTGTCAATAAAATCTTATTGCGTGTGAAATCCCAATTTCTCCCGGTTACAGCGGTACCACATATGTATAGGTAGACACCTTTTCCTGCCCAGGAGACTCCCCCAAACTGAAACAGCGCTTTAGGAGATTTTCAGATAAAATACAACTATGCTATGCAATATGCGCACCTTGCGGTTTTTCCAGAAAAACAACCCTTTACATTTAAAATACCCCCAACAAACTATATATTCTCTGGAAGTACACACCTCAGGCTTTCTAGGCGTACCAGGCTTGTGGATGTGGCCATAGTTTTCTGGAAGTAATCCCTCAACGTAATCTTTGGTTGCAAAGAGTTTCCCTAAAAAAAGGATAAAAAAGCAGAATCAAAGCCACATTTTCCTAAAAAAACTATATACAAACAAGAAAAATCAAGTTTAATCTGAAAAAGCAACATCTCCCGAACAGAACGATACCCAACATGCATAGGTTCTGTCAAGGGAAGAGTTGCCAAACACCCCAAAGTAAAGCATGTGCGTAACGGTAATTTTACTTGAAAATTTCAGCTCTGCAGACAAAGTGCGCACCTTGCGATTTTTCAACCAAAACAACCCTTTACATTTGGAATATCCCCCATAAACCATATATTCCCTGAAAGTACACACGTTAAGCTTTCTAAGGGTACCCAGCTTGCTGTAGTGGGCTCATCTTTCTGGAATTAATTCCTCAAAGAATTCTTTGGTTGCGCAGGGTTTCCCTAAAAAATTTATAAAAAAGCTGAATAAAAAACACCTTTTCCTAAAATATAAATATGCAAACCAGAAAAAACAAGCTAAGTCTGAAAGCGCAAGGTCCCCCGAACAGAACAATACCCAACATGCATAGGTACTATTAACCCTTTTAATTGCCAGCTTACTTGAGATTTTGTCACCCTCTGTTGACAGGCCATTTTTCCCCATTTTGCGTCATGTTTTGCGACATGTTTTGCGCCATTTTTGCTGGAACTTTCAGAAAAATTATATATTTTTTTTTTTTGCAGCAGAGTTTAGACTTTAACATGAAATGTCTTGTTTGTAATTTTTTTTTTTTTTTTACAATATTATTAAGTGAAAAAAAAAATAAATAAATAAAATTTTTTTTTTAGAAAATTGACTCCTTTATTTTAAATAAAAAATGTATTTTATTAAGGAAAATCATATTGCATGTGAAAGCCCCATTTCTACCGATTAGAACGGTACCACATATTTATCGGTAGCCCCCGTTCCTGCCCAGGAGACCCCCCCTAACTGAAACAAGTATTTTATAACATTCACAAAAAAAAACACAAAAACCATCCACACTACAAAGGGTTAAATCGAGAAAAAAAATGACATAGGGTCCCCCCTCCCAGGGGAGGGAGACCCCATTTTTTTTTTGATTTTTAAGGGTTAAAAACCCTTAAAAATCAAAAAAAAAAATGACGTGGGGTCCCCCTTACCCACAGTAACCAGCCCGGGACCAGCTATGGGGGCTTGTAGGCACAGAGTGGGGGGGCCAGCTTTTGTGGCCCCCCCACCCTGCAGCCTACGAGCCCACATAGCCCATGTGGGCCCGGGCTCTTCTGCCCCCCCCTGGCCTTTGGGGAGGCAGGTAATGGGGGTGCCAGGGGTTAATGGCAAGCCACCCGCTAGGGCAGGTGGCTTGCCATCCCCCCAGCCTTGTGAACTGGTATAGGGGTCATGGACCCCTTACCAGTTCACAAGAGGTTAAAAGTAAAAAATGACACAGACACACAAAAGAGAAAAAATATTTTATTAATTTTTTTTTTTTTTTTTTTACACTGTACTCACCTCCCATCCATCCTGGAGCACTCTGTCCCTCGGCGATCACTGGCTTCTGCTCCCTTGCTAGAAGCCTTTTATAGCTGCTGGATGACAGAACACAAAGGGTTAATCAAAAAAAAAAAATGACATAGGGTCCCCCCTCCCAGGGGGGGTGGACCCCATTTTTTTTTTGATTTTTAAGGGTTAAAAACCCTTAAAAATCAAAAAAAAAATTGACGTGGGGTCCCCCTTACCCACAGTAACCAGCCCGGGACCAGCTATGGGGGCTTGTAGGCACAGAGTGGGGGGGCCAGCTTATGTGGCCCCCCCACCCTGCAGCCTACGAGCCCACATAGCCCATGTGGGCCCGGGCTCTTCTGCCCCCCCCTGGCCTTTGGGGAGGCAGGTAATGGGGGTGCCAGGGGTTAATGGCAAGCCACCCGCTAGCGCAGGTGGCTTGCCATCTCCCCAGCCTTGTGAACTGGTATAAGGGGTCACATGGACCCCTTACCAGTTCACAAAGGGTTAAATGGTAAAAAAAAAAAGACAAGACGTTTTTTAAAAAAGTTTATTAAAAAAAAAAAAAAAACTTTTACTTTACTCACCTCCGATCTTCATCTTCTGTGTCCCGCGGCGATCTGCTGTCAGTGACGGCTGGGCAGAGAAGGGGGGAGGCAGGCGATCGGAGGATCGCCTACCTCCCTCCTTCCCCGCCCAGCCGTCACCGGCATCTGAGAAACGAACTGCCGGGTGCCCCGATGACACCCGGCGGTGACGTCATCTGGCCCCGCCCCGTGACGTCACCAAGATGGCGGCCGCCATCGGAAGAGGCAAGGGAGGAGGGCTGTTATGCCCCCTCCAGAAGACAGAAGAGCGGGGGGGGGGGATCGGAGCCCCCCCCCGTGAAGAGGAGAGCCTGCGGGAGCCGGCGGGGACAAAGGTAGGTGACTGTTTTTTTTTTTTTTGTTTTTTTTTTTACAGTAAACCGGGCGGCTGCTGAAACGGGGGGGGGGCACCCTGTTCCGGGCCCTCCCCTGCAGCCGGAGGGGCCCCGATGGGCGATCGGAGCCCCTCTGGCTGAAGAGGAGACCCGACCGGATCGAACGAGGGGTCAGGTAAGTGTCTTTTATTTTTACTTTTTTTTTTTTTACTGGGGAAAGTCAGGCACGTAAATTTTACGTGGCTGGCGTTTAACTGTTGGAGAGGCAGCCACGTAAAATTTACGTGGCTGGCGTTTAAAGGGTTAAAGTTGTTTTGTCGTTGAAAATAAAAAAATGCATTACTTGATAACCAACATTGGCGTCTTACACCCCCCCTTAAAGTGGTTTGGGTCATCTTACACCCCCCTTAGAGTGGTTTGGGTCATCTTACACCCCCCTTAGAGTGGTTTGGGTCATCTTACACCCCCCTTAGAGTGGTTTGGGTCATCTTACACCCCCCTTAGAGTGGTTTTGGTCATCTTACACCCCCCTTAGAGTGGTTTTGGTCATCTTACACCCCCCTTAGAGTGGTTTGGGTCATCTTACACCCCCCTTAGAGTGGTTTGGGTCATCTTACATCCCCCTTAGAGTGGTTTGGGTCATCTTACACCCCCCTTAGAGTGGTTTGGGTCATCTTATACCCCCCTTAGAGTGGTTTTGGTCATCTTACACCCCCCTTAGAGTGGTTTTGGTCATCTTACACCCCCCTTAGAGTGGTTTGGGTCATCTTACACCCCCCTTAGAGTGGTTTGGGTCATCTTACACCCCCCTTAGAGTGGTTTGGGTCATCTTACACCCCCCTTAGTGTTTTTTTTTGCTCATTTTGATGGGAGGTCAAATACATTTACCCAGTAGTGCAGTACTTGCATTAGAGTGAAGGGTAGTTAGTTTACCGCAAAAAAAGAAGTGA
This sequence comes from Gastrophryne carolinensis, assembly GCA_027917425.1. Classification (NCBI taxonomy): domain Eukaryota; kingdom Metazoa; phylum Chordata; class Amphibia; order Anura; family Microhylidae; genus Gastrophryne; species Gastrophryne carolinensis. The sequence continues at coordinate 521,854,620 of CM051235.1, read as the reverse complement.
TGATCCTTTCCCTTAGCTCATCGCCAGTCTGGGTGTCCTCACTTCTTTCTGCGGGCATGTTGGGGATTTCTGGCACCAGTGCTGTCTCCTCGGGGGCTTGAATTCGGTGGCAAATGCAAATGTTGTGTAGCACACAGCAGGCAAGGATGATCTTGGAGACCTTCTGTGGGCTGTAGAGCATCTCTCCTCCTGGCCGTGCCAAACAGAGAACGCGTGCTTTCAGCAGGCCGATGGTTCTTTCCACAATGCTTCTGGTCTTGCGATGCGCTGCATTGTAGCGTTCATGGGCAGAGGTCCGTGGGTTCCTGACCGAAGTCATGACCCACGTTCTCTGCCCATATCCCTTGTCCGCTGTAGAAAAAACACAAGGAGAGAGACAGCAATTAATACTAGTACATGTTTTTTTTGGGGGGGTTTTGATAAATTTGGCTTACTAGGCCACATATTTGCTAAATACATTGACATGGTTAATTTATTACCCAGTAGCCAGCCAGCTGGCATTTCGTTGTTATCAAACTTCCGGCACAGGACTGTCCGCTGCAAGACGTAAGAATCGTGGCATGAGCCGGGGAACCCCGATCTCACCGCCCGCAGCCTCATGTCTGGGTCACAGACAACCATGATATTGATCGAATGGAAATGCTTACGGTTTCTGTAAGACAGCTCCTGTGCACGGGGAGGGCGGAAAGGGATATGTGTACCATCAACGCACCCTAGCACATTCGGGATCCCTCCCATCAGATAGAAAGCATGTTTTATTTTGGCAACCTCTTCCTCATCCTCAGGAAACTTGATGTAAATTGGGATTAAATCACAAATCGCCAGAACTACCTGGATTAGTATGCGGCTCATAGTAGCCTGGCTTATCCCGCTGAGGAGGGCGGAGGTTGCCTGGAAGGTCCCTCGTGCCAAAATATTAAGAGTGGCACACAGGCGTACTATGCCTGGAATGGATTGAGTGCGTTTGGTGGATGGCTCGATTTTGTGCTTAATCTGATCATATAGGGACTGTAGTGCAGCACGATTCAGACGGAAGCGGCTCCTGATCTGCTCGTCACTTAAGTCCCATACTGAAAGGCGGATTGCAAAGGAGCGGGGTGCCCTAAGCCTCACAACACCCCGCTCCCTTTCCTCCTGCTCTTTCAGCATACACATACATCCATCCACCCAGACACCATACATCACCCTCTTATCCATCACACACACTCAAGATATATACAAAATAAACCAAAAAAAAACAAAACCACAAACACACCACACACACACAAACAATCACACTCCACACACACCCGCTACAATGCAGCTCACCACAAAACCAGAACTATAGTGGTCCAAACCACCAGCCTGCTGAAAAACAGCTTTCTAAGTTAGGCACAACCAAGAGGGGAGTTGCTGCACAGCCCACAAAAGGCCCCAAAATCAAGCCTCACTTGCTGTATGCTACACAATATTTGCAGATGCCACCAAAAACAAGCTCCTAAAGAAACAGCACTGATGTCAGAAATCACCCAACAAGCCACAGAGAGTGAGGACAGAACCCAGACAGAGGCTCAAATGAGCTAAGGGAAGCAAGCGAGCACCGCACCACACCACAGCCTTTGCCACAGTGTAAGAATACCAGAAGCTTGAAAATTCCTTCCATTTATACTTCTCTTTCAAAAAGGACAGGTCCGCTTTGCCGCCTTTTGCGTTGCTCTGCTATTTCCGGGCGCCAATTAGCCGACCCAGGTGTGCGTAAAACGGAGTGCGCACGCGCACGCTAGTAGCGCTACTAGCGTACGTGAGCCGAAACTTGCGTGAATTAACGGACATGGCCGAAAAATCAGTGGTGGGCCAATGAAAGGTAAGCTGCTGTTTATTTAAATAGCCGTTAGGCTAGCCACATGTTACAAGGGGTTCAGATACATCAGTCCATTGTTGTATTTGGGTGTGTGTTGTTTGGTTAATGAGGTCTGTAATGAGTTAATTGGCTAACACACATGCTTCAGTCAGTGCAGTGGAGGTGTGGCTAGAAGGAACTGGGCTGTATGTGTGAATCAATTAAGTGGCCTGGTTTTTGATTGGCTGTTAGAGCACATAAAACCTGCCCAACCCTAACAGATTGCGATGCCATTCTGTAGTCTGCATGCGTGCTTGTTGGGTGTGTATTTGTGTGTGTGTGCAGCTACAGGATGGAGCCAAATTCAGGACATCTCCCGGCCACAGCAGGCCCAAGTAGGAGTTTGGTGGGTGCTGTGCGCAGACCTCCCTTACGGAAATGGGCCCAGCCTGAAGGTGGGGCAGCACCCCAGGCTAAGCGCCCAGGTGCCAAGAGGGAGCCTGAATTTAATTTGGCGGAGAATAATCATCTTGTGCGCCTTACCCTTGCTAAATGGGAGCTGATATTTGGCTCCCAAAGCAAGTCCATAGGCAAACAAGAAAGAAGCAAACTGTGGGATGCCATTGGTGTGGAGCTTAGTAGCACTGCTCAACACCCACGTAGTGGCCCATCCTGCAGGAAACGCTTCTACACTTTGAGAGGGGCCCTTATGAAAAAGATGAATCACGATCTTGATGTGGACAGTGGGACCATCCAGGCTCCAAAGAGTACCTACAGGCCGTATGAGGAGATGCTGAAGGCCAAAATTCCACTGGCTCGGCTGCAGGGTGTGGATCCTGGGGATGACACCACAGGTTGGACTGAAGGTACATATTTTCTGCCTTTTTTCAAAAGCTACTGTTAATGTATGTGATTAGCATTTTGTCTTTCTGACCAACTAACAGTAGGACCTGTGAAGTAGTACATTAGAGCTCAAACATTTTTTACTTTTCTGTCTGTTGCTTTCTGCATAGGTGCACATGCTGCTGTCCGGGATGTGCCTCAGGACACCCAAACTCCTGCCCTTCCAGCAACCTCAAGGCTACCCCAGTCTGCCATTGAAGGTATTTACCCCTAATTTTGGTGCTGGTTGTTTGGGGAACAAATGGGTGTGGGAGCAGCTCAAACAATCGAGTGTTGCACTGTTGAGTATTAATAATATGGGCCTGCGGCCTAATTTCACGCCCACTGTAACACTCACAGCAACTAACTAACAAGGACCTAACATGTGTAGATATGTTTGAAGCCAGAGATGTGTGGCCATATATCTGCATATAAATGTGGAAGCCACACTGGCCTTGATTAGTGAATATTAGTGAAAGAGCTGCTCACACACACCTTAATGCATGTTGTATTTTTGCACGCACATTAACTATGGCTCAATGTTTGCTTGATTTTTGCCTAGCTCCCATGCCATTGGCCCCAGCATCTCCTCCGGATCCAAGCTACTCTTTGGATGTCGGTAAGTGCATGTGTCCACCTTGCTTTATCCACTTTTACCCAAGTGCATGTGTCTCATTCCTCTTTTTTCTTGGTAGGTCAACAGGACCCTGTTGGTGTGTATAGCAATACATAATGTATCCTTTATGCTGTTTCTGTTACACTGGTTCAATTTGGTTAGTCTAATAATCTACATGTTTGCTTTGTCAACTTGAAGATGCCTCTTGGGAGTGCTTGTTGCCTCCCCAGGGTCAGTCTAATAGTTATTGGAGTGATAGCAATGTATTTGGGAGGACATATTTTTGGCCAAACATTCCCCGTAGTAGTTTGAGGAATATTTAGAGCCATTACTTGTGTTTTTTAGTTGACCCGAATATCGGAAGTGGCTGTCCAGAAAGGGCCCCTCAAGTTCAGGCTGCCAGAGATGAAGGTAAGTTGTTTTGCCTTGCTCTAGTCTGTATTTTGGCTCTACTTTTGTGGCACTTGCTTCTGGCAACTTTTGTGTCCACATGTATTTTCAAGGTCCAAGCTCGAGTGAGGGCCCCACTCCAGACATCTGGGAGATTGCGGGTATGTGTAATTTAAGCAATGTTTCTGATGTTATTTGCCAAAATTATTGCCTCTTAGTCCTGTAACATACATGTTAACAATCTGAGTTTAACAGATACCTTTGGTCTAGTGTGTAATTTTGCACTTTGTTGAGGTATGGCCTCGATAGCCTAGCCAGGTTACATTTGAGTTTGGGCCACTGACCTACTAACCTGATTTTCCTGTTTAGCATATGCCAACTTGCCGGACATCTCGGATGTGGAATTGCCACTCTCTGGCAGCGATACCTCGAGCCTACCTGTGCCGGAGGACACGCAGGTAACATGGCTGATGTAGACGACCTAGAACCACATTGGCATGTTCATGGGTAGTGGATGAAGCAACATGTCACATTTCCTTTCATTGTTGTTTTTGCAGGAGGCGGAACCAGAACTCCAAGCTGGGACCTCTTCCCAAGTCCCATGTGGCCAAGCTTCCGAGGCTCAGACAAGGGTAAGTTGTATAGTGACTGTTTAGGGTAATTATTTTGAGGGGCATACCTGCATTGGTTCGGTTTGACTAAAATGTTGTTTTCTATTTTGTTAGGCTCAAACCACAGCAAGAGGAGGTGTGGCACCAACCAGTGCTGATTTTTATGAGCTAGGGGTCCGGATGCTGGAGGACTACAGTCGCCAACAGCCGCGTGATGGAACTAATGAGCGCATTGCGGCGTTGGAAAATCAGGTGCTGATGTGTCAGCAACAAAATGAGGCCCAGCAGCGCCAGATCGACCAGTTGCTCCTAAACCAACAGCAGAACCAGGAACTTGGTCGCCTGGGCAATCTAATGGAGCAATCTCTCCAGCGACAGGAACAAACTTTGTTGTTGATACAACAGCTCATACAACAGCAGTCTATATTTTTTACTGCACTGTTGTCCCCCAACACCGCCCCTAGCAATGACTCCCAACCTCCCCGGCCACCCAGCCAAGAATATTAATTTTGTTTGTTTTGGTTTGTGTAAATATATTTGCTTAACCCACCTCTAAATTGTGTTTTTCATAAGACCTAGCTAATAACACAGTCAGGGATGAGTATCTTGATCTAGATATGTCAATGTATTGGTAAATTTAGCCCACACATTTGAGACCATAGCTTACTATGGTTAACACATGAAATGGCTCCAAAGGTATGGCTAAATTGACACACAAATGGGTTTTGAAACAGTTAAACTATGCTTTGCAAGGCACCACACTGTAATGATGTTCATCAAAATATTTAATGAAAACACAGGGCCAACAGGGCCAACATTGCCCAACAAAGGGCGTAAACAGGCCAGCCTTCCCCCCACCCTAACGACGCCGCCGGCGCCTCTTCTTGGCCAGCAGCATCAGCTTCAGGAGCCTGATCTCCCGCCACAGTCTGCGATGCTGGTTTTCACAAGCTGTAGAGATGTAGAAACAACAATTTATTAATAAATTGAATGTGACCTCAACAGACACAGATGTAGCAATGTAATGTCAGTGTGTCCAATTAGGTGACACTCACATTAACATTGTTGACCACTGTGCGCTTATTGGTTAACATGATATGAGTACTATTGACTGGCAGGAATGTGAACAACACATCCCAAGCATACATTTACTCTTAAAGTGTACCAACACCCACCGGTGATCGGCCCTGGAATCTATCAGATTCCCGGCCCGATCACCTCCCTCCCCGCGGGACATCCGAGATCGGGATGTCCCTCGGGGTGAAACCCCCCCAACACCCCAAAATCCCTAACTCAGTTTCGTTGTGGCACGGCCGCCGGGCCCTCCCTTGCGCCCCTCTAGACGTGTGCGTGCCTGCGCCGGCCGTCTGTGATTGGCCGGCGCAAGCACGCGCGCGTAAAAAGGGGCGCGGGGGAGGCGGAGGAGGAGCCAATTTGCCGTGGCTTGTACGTTTGCTGGAGTAAAAGTGAGTTCAGGGGGTTGTCACACAGCGGTGACGATCAGGGGTGCCCCACCGTAGTGGACCAAGACCCAGGAAAGTCAAACTCCTGGTTGTTGTTCCACTTTAACTCTGGGGAAGCAAAGAAGGTATAAGTCCCAGTGTGTCCATTTTTGTGTTTAGTCACAGCCAAACCTCAGGGCCTAAGTCCTAACGAGTACACGAGTTTGCCCTATAATGTTAGAGGTCCAGACCTAATACGGCCCATTTGGTTGTGTCTAAGGCAAAAATAGTCTCTATGTGGCCAAATGAAGAATGTGAGGCAACAATCAAGCATGCAAACAGGCATGTTGGATTATTGTACAAACACATGGAATCTAGATGTGTGTGAAATTAACACATAGGTACATTTTAAATGTCTGCAGATGTGACTATAAGACATAGGTTTCACAAGTCTTTAGGCATATGAAGTGGGATGTACTCACCATCGCAGCTGTGGCGGGGGCCCATGCTGCTGGCCGTCCCTGGAGCTGGGGTGGGGAGGAGGTTCTCTGGCTCCGTCTGCGTAGCAACATCTGTCAACAGAAAGCAAAAGACAAAAACACAATTAGTGGGCCAATGACACCTGACTATTTGACATCCATCTGGTTATTGAGTCTGAAAAATCAAAGGCTTGAATGGTTACATACAGGTTGTCCAAAATTAGCATATTTCCTGGTCCATGAGTTAATGTCAATTAGTTAGGGTTGCAACATGTATCCCTAAAGATAATGTGCAAATAACATAGACAGTGCTATGTAAAGCACTCATTAGCAGTTGATTGGCTAATGTTACTTGTGTGCCACATGTTTTAGCGGGAACAACTTAACCCAAGAAAAGAAATGAGAACAACCATCATGGTGTGGGCAGAAACATAGGGGTGGTTGCCAGTTGGCTAGCACTGTAGTGGGGTTTGTGAGGTTAAGGTACATTATCAAACCAGCTGTGACAATGGACCAGGAAACATGTGTCTGTTAAAAGTGGGCCAATACACAGGATTGCAGCAAATCTGGGTTTGGGTCCGCTTTGGCAGAGCACCACAATTTGAGTGAGACAACGTACTCCGCCGCCGCTGCCTTCCACACATCACTCCTCGAGTGTGTGCGCACGCGCAGCCCATTAGGAAACAGAGCGCAGGCGCACACACATATAGAGTGTCACACAGGAGGCTGGGACGGTGGCTTTGGCAACCCCCAAAGAGGTAAGGAGTTTGTGGGGTTGTTTTTTGGGGGGGTGCCCTGGGTGAGGGCTGTGATTTTTCAGGGAACCTTCGAGAATCCAAGCACTATCAATGTTTGTGGGGCCACTTTAATGAATGTCATAACATAGGGAATGTGATGGATAACAACAAACACTTACCACGACTATGCCCGTGGAGAATGCTTCTCCAAAAGGCCATGGAGGTGCCGCCTATATGATGCCCTGCAAATTAGAGAGGAATGGCAAGGGCTAAGTACAAATTGCAAGATGAAACCTGTCACAGACTAACAATGAAAAAAAGGACACTCACCAGGGGATGAACCGCCACTTGAAGCCCAGGGAGGGCTCTGAGGAGGAGGCGGGGAGCCTCGGCTCCTCACACTCTGGTCGGAAGATCCACCAGGCAAAGGGCCACCCTCCTCCCTCTCACTCCCTGCTCCTTCAGGGAGTGTGGGCGAGTCCATTTCTACCACCCCACTTGGACTCCCCACTTGAGAGTGGCCCCTTGCCTGGTGAGAGTCCTCAGACTCAGAGTGTGAGGAGCTGAGGCTTGATCCTGCCAGCCCCCCAGCAGCACACTCCTCTGGGGCGTCATCCCCTTCCTCCCCTGGGTCCTCTAAATAGGACCCGCGGGAGGGACCCTCCCCCAATGACTCCCCCGAGTCCGCCTGCCTGGTTCGGGGGAGGAATCCCTTCCCACGTTTCCCCAGGGGAGGACGCTTATCTGTGTTGAGGGGGTGAAAGAAAATAATTAATATAAAGAGCACAAATGGACACAGCTTAGCAGATGATTCTGGGCAAAGTATAAACAGAGCATAAGCTTTAACTTACCTGATGCGTAGGCATCATATAGGCGGTACACGCCTTCAGGGTCCCGGCGCTTAAAATCGGACCACTTCTGCTGAATGGCTCTGATTGAGAGCTCGGTGTGGAAGCGCCGGGACACTGTGGCCTTCACCTCCATGGCAATTCGTTTTTTTCCTCCACGGGCATAGTCGTATTCGGCCACGCAGAAGTCCTATGAAAAATGATAAAAAAAACACAAATAAATACATGACATCAGAACAATGGCATAAACAGTTATACAGAGACCAGATCAAAGTGGACCCACACCCAGGATTATCACTATTCTGGGTTTGTGTGCACTTTGGTGGGCCACACCAATTGTGGGTGGTCCGCTGTCTGCAACCCCCTTGGAAGGCCAGAAATACACCACTGAGGACGCTCCCACGTGACTGCGCCAGCCGAGCACAGCGCTCTGCGCCGCTGTGGTATGCGCATACAAGGCCGTTTGGACGTGCATACCAGCTCAGCTGGGTCTGCACGGCAAAGTACGCATGTGGCATTTGACTCTAACAGGGAGTGCGCCTGCACACAAAATTAAAATATGTCTGGCGCAGGGGTACACCCTGCTAGAGGTAAGCGCAAGAGGCATCCGCAGCTCACGCATGCACAGATGGGACGGGGCTGAGGTAATTTTTAGGGCCCTCCAGGGGGGGGCATCCCCGCAGGACATCCAGAATGGGGATGCCCCACGGGGAGTGATCCAATTTGGCCAGAAAACTAAGAAATTTCAGGGCCAATCCCCCCTGTGTGTTCTGCAACTTTAAGGCTAAAAATACACAAACCAAATACTCACTTTGACCACCTGGCCATTAACGCGGCTATCCACACGGTTGCGCCTTTTCTTGGCCAGCCCAGGAGGGGAAGGGGTGGGAGGGGTGCTAGGTGGGGGAGGTGAGGTAGGTGGGGGAGGTGGGGGAGGGGTGGTGGGGTCAGAGTCGGAGGAGGAGCTGGGGAGGCGCATCACTCGCCGTCTGGGCAGCATTGTGGAAACGCTAAGGAGGAAACAGGAACCGGAAATGACCAAAGCGACATTGGAAAAATGTAAAAAAAAAAAAAACGCTCCACGCACCAGCAACAAGCTATTCTCAGCTATGTGCAAGCTAAGTGGCGGAAAAACTAAAATGACGCTTGAAAACAAGCTATTGGCATAAGCGCTAGACATTTTTACCTTAAGGTGGCGTTGAAACGCAAAGGAGGATACCGGAAACGGATATGACGCAAGCAACTGTGATTCAAAATTCAAAAACAAACATGCGCGCAACAGGGACAAGCTAATATCAGCTATGTGCAAGCTAAGTGGCGGCAAAAAATAAAAATGACGCTTGAAAACAAGCTATTGGCATAAGCGCTAGACATTTTTACCTTAAGGTAGCGTTGAAACGCAAAGGAGGATACCGGAACCGGATATGACGCAAGCAACTGTGATTCAAAATTCAAAAACAAACATGCGCGCAACAGGGACAAGCTAATATCAGCTATGTGCAAGCTAAGTGGCGGCAAAAAATTAAAATGATGCTTGAAAACAAGCTAGGGCCCAAGGCGCCACAAATTATTAGCTTGATTTAGCAGGGGGTTCTACATACTGTAATGCATAGGTCCTTATAAAGCATACACCGTTGTGCTTAAATATACAAATCTTATTCCTTCCCAAAGTCATCACACAATCAAACTAGACAACTACATGAAAATGTGGCACACATGAGAATGCATAACGGGTTGTTATGAGCTGGTACGACTGAATGTTAATCCTGCAATATGTGGCCAGGCACGCTCACAACTACAGTGTATTCATTAACAACGACTGGGGTCGCGGGAAGTGAATTCCTTGCAAATGGCAGAAGGGCACATGTATGAACAGCACAGCGCCGCACAACGCAGCGCAGCGAGGCACAGCGACGCTCGCGCCGCCACATAGCGAATTAAAACAGCGACTGCACAAACACTGACCAACACAGATTCATCAAGGACAGGGCTGCCGAATAGCTTTGGCGCTGACAATTTCGAAGAGCGAACGTGACCGCCCAACCTGAAAGGCTACAAAATAGCTTTACAAGCCCCGTTTGTGGTGAAAACAAGCGATTTTGATGCCAATGAGTTTGGGTGGAGGAGATGCAATTCCCATGTCACTCACAACATTACATTGTGAAAAATAATAAAAACTTCAAAAACATAGAAATAACCAGCCAGATTAATAAAACATATCAATATAAACATGTGTTGAATTTTGTGCCAAAGAAAAGAACCCAAAAACCACTAAAAACAATCATTGCAGCGTCTGCCATTGAAATGTATGGGAGAGCGGCAGGTAGCGCCAGGTCATACCTGTCGCTGTGAAGGAATTTGCAGCGGCGCTGTTCGGGCCAGCCGGCTTCATGATGAATGCCGCGCTAGCTGTCGCTCTCGCCGGCGCTAGCCTCATTTTGCTTGATAAATGCGTCATTGTGACCGCCGCCGGGCGTACTTGAGTCGGTAGTCGCCGTTAGCTGCCGCTACCTGGCGCTCGTCAGACACTACCTGGCGCTATCGCTTGATGAATAAGGGCCTAAATGTTGTAACATGAGTGGACTATAGGCTCGATTCAGAGAGACAAAAAATACTTCCGTTTTAGTGCCGATCTGTTTTTTTTTTGGAAATGTTTCTGCTCTCGTATGAGTGTGCCAGCGATTCTATGCATGCATTGCAATCCTTCTGTAAAGTTTCCGTCCATTCGTACGGCAGATTACGAATACGAGGATGTCATTTTCCAGCGTGACTTTTCCGTTTCATTTTCACATGTTACAACGTAGGCTTTCGTTTTTGCCCTTTTCCCATTGTCTCCTCCCACGAATCCTTTACGTTTCCCTTTTTCAATAAATAATCATCCAGACGGAAATCCTTACGATCTTGCGCCTGCGCACTACAAACTTAACTCATTAAAGTGCTCCCCTACATATTTGTCACCCTCACTTCTACTACAATGTTTAGCTAAATCACTTAGCACTATCCTCCATCTTCCCTTTCGGACCCTTAAAGCTCACCCAAACCACTTAGCACTATCCTCCATCTTCCCATTTGGACCCTTAAAGCTCACCCAAAACACTTCTCGGTTAGGTTTTTCTTCCATTTTAGCCCCCTAAAACTTACCCAAATCACTTCTCGGTCATGTGAATATTCATCTTTAAATGTTTCTGGGCCCATTAGTTTTGTGTTAATGTATTTTGTAAATGAAATGACACTGTAACATTTTTTTTATTCAATCATAAAATATAAAATGTTAAAATATTTTGAAAACTATAAAAAACAAAATACATAGCAATGGCAGGACACAGAACATTATTCTTCATCTGTGGTCCCCAATGAGTTGCACAGCTCCTGCATCTCGCCCACCAACTGAAGGACCCTGACACTCAGTTGTGCCACTCTGGCACGTGTGGTCCCTGTTAAAAAACGTAAATTAAATTATTGGTATAACCTTGTTGGGGTCATACTGCAGTGCCCCTCCCCCCCGTATGGTCCAAACACCTAAATCTGGACTTCAAAAGCCAGAGGGCCCTCGCCACCACGGCCCGGGTTTTGCATAGTGCCCGATTAGAGAACCCCTGGCCCGCATTCTGCAGGCAAAGAACGGGCATCAGGAGCAAGGGCAGAAGTGGATATCCTGAATCCCCTGAAAGAATTTAAAAATACTAACATAAAATACACATTCTAAGCTACAATATTGTTTAACATGTCATCAAGGGATAAAAACAGCCATAGGTTAAGACATGAGTCATCAACTATATTCATTGCCATACAGTGAAAATAGATTGATGGAATGTGAGCAAACTTACCCAGGAGCCATCCACCAGATAATTCTCCAGACTCAAACTGACGAAATAAGCCGGAGCTCTGCAATATATAAGCATCATGGGACGACCCTGGATGCCCTGCAAGAACACTGAGGAATCGCATAGCTGGACCAAACACTGCTTGTATGTTGTGCGAGTGGCACATCTTGCGGTTCCTGCAACCAAATATAAAATAATTACACAAAGCAAAGGTAACCAACTAAAACAATAACTCCTACTTAAATTAAGATTCAAGTTCAACAATCCAAATATAATTCACAAAGGACATAAGTCTAAAAAATATATAGCAATTATATGGATGTGTGGGTTTACATGCTAAGGACTAATTAAGGTCAGTATTAAAATGCTTCGATAAGGCATACATGAAATGCATTGATTTAGGTATGCATTGCTATACAATTCATGGCCTCGCCCATGCTGATACATGTAATGCCTTGGTGCTAAAGGTGCGCAGACTCCTCCACATAACCGCAAAACATGTTCAACAATAGCAATCCGAGCCCTCAAAGGTCCCGTAAGTGGATCGGAAATGAAACGGATTTATAGGGTGGTGGTCCGTCGGAAATCAGCTCTCTGAATCAGACGTAAGCCTATCCCAACAACATAAGTTATCTGAACGAACGAAAAATATCAGATTTTGTGGAAAATGATCCGAACTAACGGAAATGTTTAGATTAGCTTTCGTTCATCGAAAGCACATATACACATTTTCCCGAACATTTGTACAAATGAAAAATGAACGAAAGAAAGCAAAAAAAAACACCCACTAAAACAGTTACGGAAGTCCAGACGAATGTGTCTCTAAATCGAGCCTATTGTCCTCATTTTTGCTATTGTACACTAATTTAAAAAGTTGAGCATGATACTGGGGAACTAAAAGTAGGGAAGCCTTACAATATGTTGCCTGTATTTTTTCTATATGGGAATTGCTGAGTACACAAGAGATTTGAATCTAAAGGAGATCTAAATCATTAAGAGCTGTATTATCAGATGTGAGAGACATCTTTGTGCCTAATATTGGTAAGGGCTGAAGCAACCTTGGAGATGTTATCTGGGAGCTCTGGAATATACTTAAGGAATGCTATCCAGATACATCTGGTAAGTGTTTATTTTTGGTGATGGGACCATGGTTTAGAAGCGAGTGCACATGGTGTAAGTTTCCTAACTGCACAGTTTTCAAGGGTGAGAATGGTATGCATCCACAAAATATACAGCATTTACAGTAACAAACAGTATTGTAATGAAGTAGAGCGTGCAAATAATAGCATATGTACAACTTTATAACAGTAGAATTGGTTTAGCCATCAAAGGGTATATACCTAATCTTGTTGAGAAAATGTGGCCAGTCATTTTTTTTGCAATACAGTAAACATCCAACTGTTCATCTTGGAGACAGTGTTGTCTCGACTGATTAATGAATGACCACTATGTATTGAGGTTTTAATGTTTCAAGCTGGTACATCAGAGAAGAATATATGGGGCACTTGTGATAAAATTGACAGGAAATGAAATTGGCATCTGATAAAATAGGCAAAAAAATGGTTAAAAAGGAAAAAAGTGTAATAACCTAAATAGAATGGTGTCCCAGGTTCTCCAGCATAGAAACTCACATTGCAAGTGATGGCTCCAAAAAAGTTGCTGCAGGACAGTTTTGGTGGCTCAATGTGGTAATGGAACATGCTGGAAAAGGACATCGTCATGGATAAGAACCACCTACTGGCATGTTGATGGTGTAATGGGGAGGAAGCAGGGCCCTGCTATGGGCCCCCCTCCCAATACACAATGCACAAGAACCCAGTGGGGGGGGGGGGCAGCTACAAAACACTGTGATGTTAATAATCAGTTAAGTTCCTTTTGATGATTATTTGGCTGCCTACATACCCCATATTGCATTTTAGATATTACAATACAGGTGGCATTATAACCTTGCAATTAACGGTCAGAAATTTGAATCTCTAAATTATCCTAGCCTCTGACCCACTAAAAATTGCATTTCTCTGACATCACCCTTAGGTGTGCCCTTTCTCTGGAATGACCCATTTGCCAACCAGTGTATGCCATACCTTACTTTGGTAGTGAAGAAGTTCCAAGGGGGTGACCGACCCTCAAATAATCTTAGACTGTACCGTATACCTTACTTTACCGTATTGCAAACCCAAGGCTTTGCCATGGCACCATTTTATGGGTCTTGAGCATGCTCTGCTGTGGTCAGTAGCTGCAAGACCACTGTGGCATGCTGTGCTCACTTTCGCTGAACTATTTTTTTGTGGTCCTGGAGAAATAAAATTCAAAAGCAGAGCCTAATTTTGGAGCCCTCTGTGGCTTCTATCCTACACTGCAGGAAATAGACATGGGGGAAACATCAGGTGAGTTCCTTGTCATTGCTGTTGTTTGGACTGCCCCATTAACTTTGAGTTGGAAATAGGGTGTCCAACAAGCACATATGTGGAAAAAAAGTTTTTGAATAGTTGAAATATACTATTAAAAAACATTTATGCAGTGACTCACAATTCAATCTTGTACACAAGAGCAATGATGATCTGCCATTGTTCTTTATGTTGTTCTAGATATATTTAGCCTAATTAGGCATTAAATGTGTAGCTGAGAGATGCAGAGTTATTAGAGAACTTGTTTAGTAATTATAACTATTGAGTAAACACTTAAGCAATACCACTGTATGGAATAAAAAGACAATTTGAAACCTTGAAACTTTATAATAGCTAAACTGAAACTATAATATAACAGTGATGGCTATCCTTGAATGCATGATATGTTAAAATGCAGGAAAACAAATACGTATTAAAATAGATGACAGATGCCACTCTTTCTTTCCAAGTTTATCAGTACACACAAAAAAAAACTAAACAGGACAAAACAAAAAGCAGTCATGTATACCAATCTCTTGGAATTATTGAGCCTTACCTATTTCTGTTTCCATTTAGCTACTTGGCTTCCCTTCCATTGTTAGTTTTATTTGAACGCTATCTTAGGCTTAGCTCATTTATATATTCACCACCCTAGTTTTTTACTCTCAATTTATTTGAGAAAACGCTTTCTTGCATGATTTTCTACTCAGTACAATTCAGCAGCATATGTAGCTGTGGAATTTTTTAAAATTTGCACAGCTAAATATGGTGCCGAATTGCAACGAGGGAAAAAATCATGAGAAAAAGTGATTAATAAAAAATATGATGCTGAATCTACTCTAGACCAATGTTAACTTTGTTTTATTTTGCCCCCCTCAGATTTCTGCATATTTATTTCCAAACATTCAGATAAGGCTCTAGGAGGTGGCATATATGGACATGCTGCCCCCTGTAAGTCTTAGTGTTAGGTGTAAGACACATGTGCTTAACATATGGCCCTCAGAGACAACTGATGTGCTGTGTGGAAATGCTGGTGATGTGCTGACCTGCTGTGTGGAAAGTGGGAAGGGTAAACAGAAATGAGGTGTAAAGGTAGGTGTAGGGGCACAATAAAGATGGGCGATTGCACGGGGAGTGATATATAATGGGTGCATTGGTAATAGAGGTTACAGTGTTGGCTTGGAGGAGCACGGTGACCTTGATTATGCATCACCATCACTGGGTGAAATATTTGGCATAATCATTTGGTAAAATAGTCTTTCTATAATAATAACTGTAGGATGTGCATTGCTAGCATGTGGGAACTGTTACATATAGATGTAGGGGTATAGTGGAAGAAGTTTGTGGATACAGTGGATATCCTGATATAAAAAATTCTTCATTATGCCAATTCAAATGAAAAGATTCTGAACCTATGCATTGTGGCCTGCGACCAGGTTACCAGTGGCCTGCACTTGTCAAAAAGTTTAGCACCCCTGGTTTAAGAGATGTATAATAAGGTTGGTGGGTTCTGAGCACAGCCTCTCTTGTGTCTTTTGCAAAAGCAGACCTGAAAATGAGAATAGGGCCTACCTAGCCCCACAAGAGAGTACCTGGAAAGAGTCAGGACTCCAAAATGTGTGTAGATAGTCAGTGGCTGTAGATGTACGGATGTATTCAGCGGACTGGCAGGTCAGTCACCAATCTGGGTCAGGAAGAAAAATAGGTGCAGCACTGATATAGTCAGGAACCCAGTACCAGTAACAGGTACACCAGGTAGGTGTGCAGGTCATTAGAATAAAAAGACTGAAGCTAAGCATCAGGCAACAATATATGTTGGCATTGCTGCCCTTAAATAGCTGACCTTTGCATGAATGGATTGAGTGTGCACTCCTGTGCATGTGAAACAGCCCCCCTAATGTGTTTGGCTCTATGCCCAGGAGCAAACATGTGCACACACTAGTGATCACAAATGGAGTCCATCAGTAGATCCTGGTTCCAGATCCCAATAGGGCTAAGTGGTAGTGCATTTTCCCTTTGCTATCAGAGGGGAAGGGTGGTGGAGGATAAACATTCTGTGACTGGAACTAGTTTTTAAGCTTTACCACTAAAAGTAGAGTAAGTCCACGTCCATTAAGTGATGGATGAATAGCGCTAAACATTTACATACAATATAATGGCCCCACACCCATTTTCTTCATAATGGTTGTGGGGTCACATTGTGACGATTGTATGTCTTGGGGGAACATCCATTGCTGCCCCCCCATGCATAGACTCCCACAACCTCCCCAAATGACCCACCGTTGAAGTGTGACCCCACGGTTGGCCGATATCGATTATGTGAGAAGCTTTTTTCCTTCCCATCTGCTAGTCCAGACCGTCCCATTTGACTGCTGGACGCCAATTCCGGATAAACCTCCCTGGGGCCATAGTTAAACTGGACCAACAGCCTGGCACAGTTGAAAAAGAAAGGTAGCGGCCAGTTTAACTACTGGCATCTCAGCCATGCTGCTGCCTTGATTCAACTGACATAACTGACAATGCACAGTAACAGGAAGCCCAGCATCACCTGTTTGCCGGTGGCCTGCAAATGCATAAGCTGCCATTTTGTTTCTAAAATTTACTACAGCAAGTGTTGGAAAATGTTAAACAAATTTTTATGTGGGCTATCTGTTCTGACTGAAAGGATTGATGGGGCATCTTGTGACGGCCGCTCCTTCCAGCTGGCCATTCAGATTGGACTGGCACAGGAATGCATCTCAAGCAGGGGGTGTCGTCATTGGAATATATGTTTTCTATTGAAAGTCAAGAGTTTAAAGCCGACCAGCAGTCAATAGCCAGACATTAATATTCACCACGGTCTATTTTGAAAAGCTGGAAGCTCTTGCATGCATCCGAGTATGCATTGTCACCATTTTTATAGTGTAGTGTTGCCCACTTGACCGTTTCAAGGGGCAGACGAGCAGGGTGATCATGTGACAATGTCATTAAATATGCTGGGGATTCGGGCACCTTTATCCAAGCTATCCTGTTGTCCACAAGTGGATTAAGACTGCTTGTAGTGGATCTGGCTATATGCCAGGCCCCTCATCACCCCATATTTGGTTTATAGAGTAGGGGAACTGCCTGCTGCTAAGGAAGAGGCACAGCATGTCACATACCAGTATGGGACAGCAGCAGCACCACCACAGAATGAGTGAGGGGGGGTGGATACGTTTTCCATCCTGCACTGAAAGCAATTTTGCCTAGAAACTGTCCTGTTCAGGCTGGACTTCATCTTTAAGATGTCAAGCATACAAGCAAATGTTTTGATAAGTGCCTGGAGTTCTCTAAGTAATATCCTTTTAGCTATATTCTACATGTATTTTTCCACTCTAGTAATTATTGATGCATTTCTCATGGGTTGTTGGTTTGTAGAGCAGCACAGTGACTTTGATGAGAAGAATTTTAAATGTGTGAATTTACCTCCGACTGCTGAGAGCAGTTTGCTAGTTTTCTAAAAAAAAAATCACTCACCTTTCTCATGTATTCCCCTGAGTAATGAGACAGGCCATTTACAATCCTCAGTTCAAGGAGAAATGAGAAATAAGTGACAGGCAGGTGAGAAGATCATAAAAAACTCATTACACAACATAATTTGAAACGTGACAATAACTAAGAAGATCCAGACTAATTCCTAAGTGCTAGAGCCCACTCCACCCCCCCCCTTCCCCCATACAGCCACACTTCCCCCATTTAGAATCTGTGAATATAAGGTATCACAAGAAATGTTAACTGTATTACAATATCATTGGAATTCTACAGAGCTCTTCTTGTAGTTGAGCTGCTGAAATCAATCAACATGCAATGAACTAGTCATCTTTAAGATGTACTAATATCTAAATGTATGCGCAATGTGTTGCTGGAAAGTGATGGGAATGCCCCAAGTTGTACAAAGCAGGGATTTATAATGCTAAGATAATGGGGTTCTGTATTACATTTTGCTCTGTGGTATTGAATATGACTCATTTTCATTGGGGTAAATCATGGTTATATGGGGACTGGAGAAGAAAAGCAGGCCTCCCATTATACCTTGAAATCCTTACTGAGCTCTGCATCCAATGTGTTTCCCTGCCAGTCAACACAGAACTCCACAACTTAGCAGGAACAGATTGTGCGCAGGGGTGGATAAGGTCACTTCTAACTTAATGCTACTAAAGCATTATTATTAAAGGGGAAAATAATGTGGCTACCCCCCCACCCCCCGTAATATTATGAGCAGAGGCATACCAGGCCGGAGTGTTGGGGAGGGGCTAGGCAGGCGTGGCATTCGGTGCAGCCTGGAATTAAACTGTAGTATTCTTAGCAGCTTATGTTGCAGTGTGCTTCCTTACAGCCTCTCTCCTACGTGAATCATGTAAGTGTTGTTAGCTGTCATATGACACCATATGTTGCATGGCAAAGGCACAGAGGACTGAGAATGAGCTGTGTCTCTGCCAGTCTGTCGGTGTGTGTGCATTTGTGTGTGGGCAATTCTACATGGCAATCCCTCTCATCGGCTGCATAAGAGGTGCTTCATGACAATACTGGCACTAGGAGTGTCCTCACTCATGGGATCAGTGGCCATCTTTGTGTGACCCATTTCAAAGGAGTGCCGATGGTAATGGGATCGCAGGGCTAAAGTAAGTAGTACAGCAGCTTCCTGCTGCTGCACACTTCAGGTGAAGCTGGTTAATGGGCTGCTTAGCAACTCATCAACCAGCTTTTCCCTGTTCGGGCTGAACGACAGACTCTGGCTGAAGTCCGTGTTCGGGTTTGGGAAGCCGAACTTGGACAGTTCGGTACAACCCAAACTGTGGTTTGGATTTGTCCAACATTAATCTTGACATCCACCTGAGAGCTCATCAGTAGGGTTGGGTGAACGGAACTTTGCAGGTTCAGAACCCTGAGCCCAAGCACCAATTTCAAATGGAAACCTGCACAGAGCAGGGACCCCCAAGTGGATTGAACAATTGGTATTAAAGAGCACTGACAAACCAGTGGTTTGAACAATTGGTATTAAAGAGTGGTAAGCCAAAAGTGGTTTGGACAAATGGTATTACAAAGCACTGACACACCAGTGGTTTGAACAGTTGGTATTACAGAGCACTGACACATCAGTGGTTTTAACAATTTGTATTAAAGAGCACTGACACACCAGTGGCCTGGACAACTGGCATTACAGAATACTGACACACTAGTGATTTTAACAATTGGTATTAAATTGTGGTAACCCACAAGTGGTTTGAACAATTGTTATTACAGAGCATGGACCCCCAAGTGGTTTGAACAATTGTTATTACAGAGCACTGACACACAAGTGGTTTGAACAATTGGTATTACAGAGCACTGACACACCAGTGGTTTGAACAACTGGTGTTACAGAACACTGACACACTAGGGATTTGAACAATTTGTATTAAAGAGCACTGGCACACCGGTGGTTTGAACAATTGGTATTACAAAGCACTGGCACACCAGTGGTTTAAACAATTGGTATTACAGAGCACTGACACACCAGTGGTTTGAACAATTGGTACTGGTTCAAACCACTGGTGTGTCAGTGCTCTGTAATACCAATTGTTCAAACCACTTGTGTGTCAGTGCTCTATAATACCAATTGTTAAAACCACTTTTGTGTCAGTGCTCTGTAACTCCAATTGTCCAAACCACTCTGGGGTCCCTGTTCTGTAATACCAAATTGTTATTAGAGTATGCATTGGATCAGGCTACTAGTGTGTCGTTACTTTAATTCAATTTTAACTATTTAATTGTGGGCAGACCTGGCATTATACACTTTTAAACTTTGATAAACCAGTTACTGGTGGGCACACCTTGCATTATACATAGAGGCACACATAAAGACTTCTGAGTGCGTTTTTATCTGTAGATGGAAATATAAACATACTATTCACTGTCAGGGATCGCCGGACACCCCTCTTTCATAAGCCAAGCAATCCCCAATCTCCACCGCCTCTTGTGCCTATAGACAAGCCCCCGCTTGCTGGAGACACGGGTTATGCCTCTCCAGACCCAGTCGGTTGCCCCCAGGACTTACTGGCGCAAAGATTGCTGGCTTATGGTGAAGATAGGTGAACGGTGGGGTATCCCAAATCGGAAGTTCAAGCACGCTGAGTCCGAAACGTCGCGTCCAGCAGGGTAGGCAAGAATGGTCGAGACGAGCAGGGGTCAAAGCCGGGTGGTCACTGGGCACGGTATCCAAGGGGTTGAGACGGAGAATGGTCGAGACAGGCAGGAGTCAAAAGCCGGGTGGTCACCAAAGCGTGGTATCAAAGGGGTAAGGCAGAGATGAGGTCAGACAGGCAAATGGTCGGTGCAGGCAGCGGGCAGGAATGGTCAAAGACGGAGCCGGATCAGAACACGCTAAACACAAATCCAATAGCACACCCAAGCTAATAATGGCTATAACGGGCACCGATGGTCAGGGCAAGGACACTTTTAAGGGAGAACTGGCCAATGGGAAAAAGGGGAATGTCAGATGAGTGTATGTAGTGATTGGTGCATACTTTAACTCTGCTCCTGATAGGAGCCCCCCAGGGACTGGACCGCCCTGACCAGCCAGGCTGTCCAGTCCCTGGGTTAATTTACCCAGAGGACCCCCCCCCTGGACTTGGATAGGTCCTTTTAAACTTGCCCCCGGCGGGGGACATAACTAGAATGTGCTTGCGCACGCGCGCAAGCACGAGACTGTCTGCCGGGCACGCCCCCCGGGGAGGACGCGCCGCCGGGGACACCAGCCGGCGCCGCCGAGCAGGGGGCGGAAGCCGGAGCCCCAGCGAGGGGAGCGACAGCAAGGCGGCTGTCCTGCGCGGCCGCCGGAGGAAGGAGGATGGCCGGGACTGAGCGGAGGTGCCAGGTAAGTACCTCACATTCACCAATAGTTCCTTTAACAGGGATGCTGGAAGCTAAAATATACAGACACCTAATGTAGGGAAAATATATATACCAAAACAGTGCCTTGAAGGTAAAGAATGAGTGCTTAAGAATAACTTTCATAATGAGCAGTCACCAGACTCTTCTAGTCATAAGATCTTTTAGGTGCAGCAACAGCAACCACTCATCTGTCTGCTCCTGGATGCCAGTCCACAGCTCCTGGGCAGTGTGCGGTCTTTCGGCAAGACAAATGAGTACCGACTGCTTACATTTCCCCATGCCTGGCCTCAAAATGGTGTTGCAGGCGCTGACCAATGGACTACCAGCTTTTCCCGCCATAAAACCCTTTGCTTCTCCCGTAGAGCTGGCTTGGCCACCAGAGCCTGGGCAATCCCTGAGGGACAATGACTCATGAAAAGCCAGACCCAGGACACAACTCACCAGGAGCTTTCTCAGAGTGGATCTTATGTCTTCTGCTGTCAATTGCCATTGCTGAAGTATTTTCAAACCTTGGCATTGGCAATTTCCAGCACACACTCCCATTTTTTTCTGGCCATTATCGCCTGGGCTGAAATTAATGGCAAGACTTTTTGTTTACTGCTTGGGCTCTGGGAAGACATCCAGAAGTTCGAAGCCCTCACCCTCCCTACCCATCCTGGGGCGGGGGTGACACTTGGGTTCGCTGCCAGCCTTGTGGGTAACTGTATATATTGGTATAATTGTTTTTTTGGTTATGTTTTTGACTATTTCTGTTTTTCACACCTGGCTGTCCTGATAGATATATTTATGATCACTGCTTAGCACTTCAATGCATTGTTTGCACATGTAAATATTGATTGTACTTTGATATATCACTAGACTCATGTAAGGGTTATTTTGAATCATGAGAAAGTGCAGATTGCACTTTATATATTTAATTTGTGATAGGAGGTTTAGCTGGCCCACAGTGCCCCCTGGTGGTCATTAGGAATATTTTTAATTGTGTTTTCAATGTCTGTACCATGTGAATTTTGTGAACAATAAACTGTTCTTACTTTTGAATACTATTTGGTGGTGCTATCTATATCCTGGTACTTTGGCAGGGAATTTTCATTTTTGACCTTGAAGCCTGGCGCTTCCGTATACTGCGCTAACAGTGAGGTCACCTCCTCTGCCTCATTTGCCCCAGAGACAATCACAGATACATCATCAGCATAGGCAATGACCTTTAAAGGAAGCTCACCAGGCATACCCGGGGGAACCCCAGATAATATGCTGCTTTTGAACCTCCTAAAGAAAGGATGAATCACAAACACGTACAGTAGGGGACTCAGAGGGCACCCCTGGCGCACACCAGAGCCAACCTCAAAAGGCCTTCCAACCCAGCCATTAACAGGACGGAAGCTCTCAGCCCCCTCATACAATGTTTGTAGTCAATTAATTAACCTACTCAAGAAACCGTACTTGCCAAGAAGCAGCCATAGGTATTCATGACTAACCCTAGCAAAAGCCTTTGCCTGGTCTAACGCCAACATGTACTTTCCTCAGCCCACAGCCCTGCATCACTCCAAGGCTTCCCGTAAGCTAAAACCACTGAGAAGGTGCTTCTGCCTTGGATCGAGCAGTTCTGATGACGAGAAAGCAGTTGCCTTGCCACTCACTGATGACAAGTGCAAGAACAAAATATTTGCAAGTATCTTTCTATAAACATTGAGAAGGCTTATGATTGATTTCACTCTATAAAAAAAAAGTTACAATCTATTAGGGTTATCGAGTGGGTGAGGTCATCTGCTGCTGTGCCTGGAGAGCTGAGTCTGATTACCCCTAGCTGACTACCTGAGGCCTGTGAAGCCTGGGGCCTTCCTGGGAGAGTCTTCCCAGGCAGGATGGACGATTTCAGTGGAGATTTGCGCCAAAACCCCCGGGGGAATTTTAAACCACCGGATTCCGGGACTCCATCTACCAGCGGCACTATTTCCACCACTGTGCACCAGTCTGGTCAGAATTTATTGACTTTTTGAAAGTGTGTTTGCAATAATCTTAATGTTGTGTCTAAGGAGGAAGAGAAACTTTGCAAATGGCTTTAAAGAAGAAGCATGCGGATGTCGGCAGGGTGAAAGGGTCGTATTGCCGCACTGCCAAGTCAGAATTTGCAGATTTGGAGGTGCCGGTGAAGCAACAAGTGAAGTTGTTTAAGTCAATGAAGGAAAGCAGTGGTGCATTTCAAGAGAAATACAAGAAGTAGCGCTTTAAGACCATGCAGCACTCAGGTCAGGCCATGGAGAAGGAGGAGGCTGACCATGTGGTGTAGACCGCAATGGAGGACTCACCGGCTACATGCTCAACCCATTGGATTTGTAACATCTGTGTCTGGAGCAGTTTACCATGTGTGTGTGTGCAGCGTTGGCGTGCAGTGAAGGAGACCTGCCAGAGGGCGACCACCAGCAGGATTGTGAGGAACTGATGCGAGCTCAGTCTGATGCTTCCTTAACCAGCCATCCTTCGGAGGTTGCTGATAGCACTGTGTCAGACCATGGGTGTGTTACACCCAGGATTGTGTCTGGCTAAGAAGGCTTCAAATGTACCTGCATCCTCTGGTGTGTCTTCTGCCAGCCTGCCCTCTGTGTCTCCTTCTAGTCTGCCTTCTGTGTATACTATGTCTTCTGCCGGCCTGCCCCCTGTGTCTGCTCCAACTTTGCCCCCATCACCACTGCTGCTAGCATGCACTGCTAGATCCAGTCTCCTGTGCCTGCTGCTGGACTGTGCCCTTTTAGTGTTGCTCATCCACCTCTGGTGACTGATTCTGGCCTATCCAATGTAACTATTGAGGCTGAACTTTCCCCTATGGTTACTGATAAACTTTCCCTCATGTGGACTTTAGCAAGACTGTCCCATCAAATGCTTGAGCCCCTACTGCAAGGCGTCCTGCCTTGCACTTTATCTTACAGCAGGGGGCACTATTACTGGGACCAGCCCCTAACAGCCTCAGCTATTTTTTTGCTTGATCTTACCCTAGGGGATGTTGAGTTGGGGGCAGACTGGGGATTTACCTTAGGGCCGCCTGCAGATGGTACAGGAGTGGGTGCAGGGCCTCAGGAACTCCCAGCTGAGTGGGGGGAGGGGACGCAGATTGGACAGCATGGGAAGGTTCCTCTTCATCCAGCCTAAGTGTTTCCTACATCACTTCCCCGTTCAGGTTGTACCAGGCCTCAGGACACTGACTATAAGGACGACCGAGCTGGCTACACAAATTACAGCAGATAGTTTTACAATCCTCAGCCAAATATCCCAAGCCCTGGAAAAATGAGCACCTCAGAAGCAAGCAGGAGCAGCTGAAGTCACCCCTGGCCCCGCCCCGCACTTATGGCAAACATTGGGCTGACCTGGGTAAAATATGGTTAGTCTGTCATGACCAATATAGGCTGATGCTGGTAGGTGAGTGACCTGGTTGCCACTCCTGCAGAGCCTTAGGGTCACTGACCAGCCCCCAGTCCAGATGTTCCGATCATCCAGGATCTTCTTCTGGTGAGTGAGAACATCACCATATCGCTTCAGTCAGACCGTTAGACCGGGGGGGAAAATGGACTAACTTCTTACCAAGATGGTGCCTTTTTTTTTAAAAGCTGCTGTCTGGAGACCTGGATGGGAGTTAACCCTTTCCAGGCAGAATTTTACTTTAGCATCTCAAACAGCTCCCAAAACAAGTCCATTCCCCCTGGCCTGACAAAGCTCAGGTAATGTTCTGCACTCCCCACTGAACTGATCAGGGCAAAAATGTCTGCAGCTGTGAATCCCATGCCCAGGACCACCACCTGCCGGGTGATAACTGGCCCCTCCCCTCCCCCTGTCTGAGAAAGCTCTCCCAGAAAGGCCCAGGCATCATAGCCCTCAGGTAGTCAGCAGCAGGTGACTACATCCACCTGATTACCTTAATAGATTGTAACTTTTTTTATTGAGTAAAATCAATCATTCATATACAATATATTCAAAGTTACAATACATAATAAATAGTAAAAACTAAATAATAACTAAACAAAAGAAACATTCCTAACAATTCGGCATTTACTATATCATACTCATAATACTATACACAATTCTATATATAACCTAACTCTATACAATTCAGCAGGAAGACTAAGAGACCCTGTCATGTGTGCATGCAACCATTCTTCAAAAATCTGCCACTGATTAGTTTTTCAGTTTAGTTTTCTCTAGACAATTTATCTTTTCCTCTAAAATCCAGGCAGCCGAGACTGAGCATATGTGGTACTCAGTGGCACAACTAAATGTTATGGGGCCCTGGTGCGAACATTAACGCTCACACAGTTAACTTTTTTCTATCTTTTAATGTGGAGGCTGATTCATTAGTAACGCCAGGTATCGGCAGATGAGCGTCTGTATAGCGGCGCCTACACTAGTAGGCGCTGTAAGCGGGTATCGGGCGCCTCGTGTAGTAACCTGGCTGGCATTGATAAATGTGATGTATGTTGGGTGCTCTAACACCAGTACAGCGCTGCAGCGAGTGAAATGTAGCACCAGCTCAGTGCGACCGACTCTTGGTGTTCCGCAGTGTGATTAAAGTCTGTTTTTGAACACATATACACCTGTAACAAAGCGAAAACACATGAAATTACATTGTTGTAACATTGTGACAATAACACTTTAGTGCCAGACCTGTAATGACAATTCTGCATAAAAATATAAAAAGTCAAAAACGTTTCTAAAAGTGTTTGTTTGCAGCCAGGAGAGGTCACACAATGATTTTAACACAAAAAGAAAACACTGTCAAACACACTGTTTAAACACAAGCAAATGAACGTCCATTGAAATGTATGGGAGAGCGACAGTGAGCGAAAGGTAATACCTGGCGCTCTGAAAGCTAGAGCGCGGGCGCTATATGCTGAGCTGTCTGTAATCATACATGTGCCGCTACATGGCACTGTTAGAGTCGCTCTCCAGATCCGCTTTCATAAATGTGGTTTTGCGTACAGTGACCGCGTTCACAGACGCTACCGGACGCTACGAGGCACTACCTGGCGCTATTCCTTCTTAAATAACCCTCTTAGTTGGATGCAGCTAGACAACTAAAGACTGAAACAGTAAAGGTGAATGGTGCTTCCTTTCTCTAAATGATGCCAAGTGAGCACAAATATGATAAATTAGCTAGAGGAGCAACAATTATAAGGCCTCTCTGAGCTCCTGGGCCCTGATCGCACCCACTGCATCCTCTATAGTTATGCCCCTTTGCCCCTTGTGGTACTTCTCCCTACCAGATGGTGCTAGGTTGCAAGTAAAGCAATGACAGAGATTAGATGAAAAAGTCCAGTGAATTAAATGTTATGTTAGAGGTTCTTTTGGTCGTTTTAGTTGGATTGCTGGTAGAGATTTATTCACATTAGATAATTTAATTAATGTATTCATTGAGGGAAAAAAATGAATCCTCTTAGAGGAAAATGCTTTTTACAACTCTGTGGCCAGGGCCGGCTTATGAGGGAGTGCAAGGGGAACATGCCTGGGGGCCTCCACCACTTGCCCTTCAAAGGGGGTCTCTACCAACCTTTGGGTTATGGCCTGGTCCAGGAGGCTTTTCAGTCTTTGGTCTGATGGACCGCAGAACCAGCAACCAAGCTATTGGTGGCAGTGGGGGCCCCCTGCTCCTGGGCATCCAAAGCCACCACAGGGCAGGACGGAGAATCTAGAGCAACAAAGCCGCCATCAGTAACACTACAGTGCGTGCAGAGCTGTCACTTCATATAAGCCACCAAGCACAGTCACTGGCAGCTCAATGCAGGGAACTGTTTTCTGCTGGACCAGCCGGGCGACTACACCCCCCGCCCAGAATGGCAAAGCAGGAGTTCCTGAGCAGCACGCACCCGCACAAGTAGCCAGACAACCGCCCATCTGTTACATGGCTGAACTATTATATTAAAGGAAAAAAATACTTTATCTGGGTCTTCCACCAGATTTTGTGCCCAGGGGTCTTCACCACACTTAATCCAACCCTGACTGACCCACCGGCTAGCATTATCTGGAAGGAGCAAAACCTGGTTAAATTACATAGAAACATGGAAGGCTGATGGCAGGAGACCATACGCTCCATCTATTCTACCCTTAAGTGTATACTGTATGTTCTCTTTATCTTAGGATAGATGGATGCTTATCCCAGGCATGTTTACATTCACTGACTGACGATTTTTCAACTACCTCTGCTGAAAGTTTGTAATTGTAATAATTGGATTAGAAATCCTTTTTTTTATGTTTTCACCATTTTTATGCGATTGCTGCTACACAACACAGCGCTACATGCACAGCGCAATAAATGAGTTTAACTGTAATTGGACTGGAGTTTTAGAACAATAGCACAATTTTAGTTCTGGGAAGGTCATACTGCAGATTCTGATTGTCCCCTTAGTGAAATAATACAAAGTCATTGTCTTGCCAGTACTGCATGGCTTTGCATATTTTAGTAATCATCTTTTCTTGAGACTGTTACAGATATTAAAATGAATAATATTGGAATATTTACCCTTACAAGAATCAGTGCTCATATACCTCCATCCCCAGGACAAATCAGATTGCTGCAAATCAAAATTTATTTACATTTTGGAAACTCTTGCCATGATCAATTCCCCCCCCCCCTCATTAATAACCGGATTCCGCAAAGAGGAAGTGGGTTTTCTTGCCACTGTGCATTATGGGATATGCCGGTTAAATCCAGGAAGCAGCATGGCCAGGATGCTAGGAAGTTGTAAATACAGTAAACTTAACACTTCTAATTCCACTTTAGATGTTTTTTATAATGTGGTCAATGTGCTGAGCTTATCTGTTATTTTCTGTGTGTTTGAAACTCTGCGTTATAAAAGAAAACTGTTTTCCCTAGCAACAATGTCCTTACCTTAGTCCTATACATCAAAGTGGTGTTCTGATGTCCAGAAACTTCAGCACTCTGGGTTGCTAATCATCTGATTGGATGAGGCATAGACAACAGGCTTAACCCCATCTGCATTCATTGAACCTCTTCAGATAAGGGGAGCACAGTCTTGTGTCAGTATCTAAAGGGTTACTGGCAGCGTTCTCAGCTGGGAGACATGATTACTGCTGCTTTGTTTAGCCAAAGCTACTGATGAGTTCACCAGTTATCGTGGGAGGATTTTGGGCTTTGTATTAAGAGAGTATACTAAGAGCTTTACTAAAGGGCAAGAAAGCTACTCCTACTTTCCCAAGACAGACACTCAGGGATATAAGAAACATGAACACAACATGCTGATAAATAAATTGCAGGTCTGGGGGCACAATGTTTATTTTACATGCCAGAAGAGGAAAACAATAAGGCAGAACACAAGACCTGACAAACAAGGAGTTTTCCTTTAACATCATGCTCATTATTAATAAATACCTACTATAAAAAAACAACACACTAGTATATAAGTAGATTTTTTATTTATTTTTTAAGGGGACTTAAAGTCCAAAAGGACTGCTTTCCCCTCCACTCCTTTGACTTGGAATGCCCTGCCTCTTAACAAGCATAAGGAAGCCTGAATACAGCCTTTTGTTTCCAATATTTTTTATAGTTTTAAGGTTTACAACAATGCTTAACCTGTTGGGCTGCAAGCCCTTAGGTTGGCGTCATGTTCATCATTTGCATCAATAGTAAAGCATTATTATTAATATTAATATCATCCAAAAAGTTCCATTGAGAATGCTTATGTCATGAATGACTTACCTTCAGTCTGTGCCCGTGGTGTCCTTAGGCAACTGACAACAGGGGTTTCTCCTGCACAGCAGCTGCTTCCACCTCCGGTGCCAGCTCCAGTGGCGCGTGCGGCACCGAGCACGCCCTCCTCCCTCGTCCACTGTCATTCAACTCATGCTTGCGCGCGAGTACAGTCAGCTTATGTCCTCCGGTGGCGCTACACACAGCGGGGCCGCTGGAGGCTGTTTAAAATAGCTAAACTTAGGAGGACCAGTTCTGGGCGGTACGCCTTTAAAGTTCAGCTGGGGCAATCAGCCCAGAGCTCTCTAAGTGCACCAATCAAACCACAGATCCGAAGTGCACCAATCAGCACACAGATCCGAAGTGCACCAATCACAGTCACTGCCTCCCTGTCCAATCTAGTCAGGTTCAGTCCTATAAAGCAGTGGTCCTCAACCCTGTCCTCAAGGCCCACCAACATATCATGTTTTTTGGATCTTCAAATAGCCAGCTTTATTGCTCTGCAGCTGCACTAATTACTCCACCTGTGCATCTTTGTGGAGATCTGCAAAACCTGGCCTGTTGGTGGGCCTTGAGGACAGGGTTGGGGACCACTGCTATAAAGGGATTACCACTTCAGTGTGTCTGTGATAGCATTTAGCTGGCTTTGTGAATTTTCCTGTGATTTCCTGTATATATCGTTATTGACCATTTGCTTGAATCTCAACCACGTCTCCGTCTCATCCCTTTGTACTACGCATCTCTCTGACCTCCTGTGTGACCCTTGGCTTGACGTCTGACTTCGCTTGATTTCTCCTGAGCACCCAAATTGGTTCCAGTACTTACCTGTCTCCGAAGCACCCAAACTGTTTCCAGTACTTACCCAACATTGCCCAGTCTGGCCTCTGGTTCATCCGCTTTCAACCCCTGTAAGCTCACATCCTTTGTGCTATTAAGTGCTGGGGGCAAGCGTGTCCGGCGAGGCGTATAAAGTGTCCCGGCAAACGGGGGCTTGACTAAAGGTGAAGCTAGCAGCGGAGATTGGGGGTTGTGGGCTTACCTTGAAGGTGGATGTCCCACGGGGCCTGACAGCTTAGTAACCCTTTTCATGGCTTAGAAATTATCGCACTGAAATGTATGATGTGAGAGCGAGCATTGTTCCATATCTGTGCCTCTTAATCTGTGGCAATCTTAATCTGTTTTTGTATTTGTCCCATGATTAAGCACCCAGTCTCTTGTACCCGTAATTGTCCTTTTTAGTCTTAATATTGACTCTTTGCCTTATTACTATCTCATTGTGTCACCTACCTCCCCCAAACCTATCACCATTTCGTAACTGCTTGAGGGCTGTGAACCTTTACCTTTAGAGGTCCTCTTTCTCTTTATGCTTGCTGTTTCATGTTCTCACTACCCTTCCCCATGCTAGCTGTTTGTGTTTCTTGTTTCAGATTTTGGTTTTTGATACCCATTCCCAGTATAGGACTTTTGTCAGCCATTTTGGTTATCCTAATCTATGTTATTTATGTGTTTGATGTTGTGGTTTGGCTACTTGGTTTAGATTCAGCTTAGCTATGGGTCTGTTTTAAAGCTTTGACATTTGTCTATGGCCAGTGTCGGACTGGAGTATCTTGAGGCCCACCGGAGGAAATGAGTCTTGGGTCCCTGCAGAGCAATTCATTCTTGGGATCCACAAGACAAGATCATTTTTGGGGTCCCCCAGATGAATTAATTATTTGGGCCCACAACATAAAATGATTCTTAAAGCCCCTCAGAGGAGATTATGCTTGAGGCCCACCAGAGGGAATCATTCTCTGAGTCCTTCAGAGAGATTCATTCTTGAATTCCATCAGAGAGAATCATTCTTGAAGCCCACCAGAGAAAATAATTTTGGGGGCCTATCAGAAAAAAACTTGTTGCATAACAAACCCACCAAGGTACTCCAGATAAAACAGAAACATCAAGAAACATTGAACTTGAATCTCCACTGTCTAATGATGGGCCTGGGTCAGTGCTGGGGTCCACCTGGAAATCCTCTGGTTCTCTAGTGGGCCAGTCCAACACTGCCCTCTAACCTTGCCTATTGCCCTGTCACGCACACTCTGTTTGGGTGCGCATGCGCTCTCGCACAAACTCGAGCCAAACAGAGAGTCTGGTTGAGGAAGCACATACAGCTACAAGGGAGCCGGGAATGTGATGCATGTGATCGCTGCATCGTGGGAGCTGCCCGGTAAAAGTGAGTTTACTGGCGATCCCGGGGGATTCACACAGCTGGGCATCCTGCTATAGTATACCCCAAGGTCAGGCTAGCGGCCGGCCCTGGAATCTTTTAGGGGCCTGCAACGCTGTTTGACCGACGGGAGGGGTGGGATGATGCGCGAAGAATCGGGAGCGCCGTTCTCTGAAACCAAGTAATGTTTGCTGTTTTTTTTTTTTATTTAAAACAAACCCTCCAAAGGCGACAAAATCTACTTTGAAATGTTGATTCTTTTCTGACATTTCCAGTCAGTGGGCGTGGTCACTCTCCAGTGCAATAGAAGGCAGTGTGTTTGTATCAGCATACTTTAACACCTAATCACAATGCTGTAATACCCACAGGGGTAAAGGTTATAGACCACCAGTTGAGCTTCAGTATTGGGTGTCTACTGCTAGATCAATCAGGGGGAGTCAGTGACAAGCTTCTGTTTACAGGAAGGGGGACTTTAATTTGTTGTACCATGTTAGTCATTGAGAGCAGTTCTGTCACACAGTCTGCTATGGGGGTGATAAAAGGATTCTGCCACACAGCCTGTTATAGGGTTATGGGAGCTTCTTTTTTTATTAAATTATACATAATATTAGTATTTTTCCTACCCCATTTTGTTCAGGGCAATCATCCTGATGCAACACCAATTTTGCAGCCCTCTACTCCTTACTACTCCCATTTTACAGCCAATTTGGACCCCTAAGTTTGGGTCCTCATTGACTTCAATGGGGTTCGGGACAAGTTCAGGTACCAGAACCGAACATTTGTTCAAAGTTAATTTCTGGTCTTGCCGAACCCAAACATCTACGGGTTTGCCCAACACTATTAGTTTTAACATACCACACTTATTCCTTGTGGTCATCAACACCAGTAGGGTGCACTTTTCAGATCCTGGTTGGAAGCAGGCTCTTAAAGCAGACCCACACCCATTTCCTGCCTAATGGGTCTGGGTCTGCATTATAAAAAACTCAGGGGCCATCCAGATTGCTGGAGCCCGTCGTGCATCTACCCCTGCAGCTCCTGCAATTGTTACCTAAACCTTGGTCCTCGGCTGAAATGCGGCCCCACTATTGGGCGGTGGCAGTCACACAGCTGGGAAAGAGAATGTTACACTAACCCATGTGACCTCCTGGGTGCCACCATCTTTGCAGAATTAACAAAGCTGTCTACCCCCATCTGCTAGAGTGTTCCTGCCTATTCAAGATAATGGGCAGATGGGAACACACTCATTGCAGAGGATGATGCTTTGTATCTTTCTATGTGGAGGCCCCATGGACACGGTAAAATGGCACATTGCAGGGGATGATGCTTTGTATCTTTCTGTGTGGAGGCACAGAAAGAGTATATCTCATTGGCTATAATTTAGTATACCTCGCCCGAAAGGCATCTATGCCAGACTGCATTGAACCTTACAGTATAAAATGGGCACTATAAGGCTAAGGCCCTTATTTAAGAAGGGATAGCGTCAGGTAGTGGCTGGTTAATGACAGGTAGCGAGAGGTAGCCACTGGTGAACGCCGGACACGGGAAGCAATTACACATTTATCAAGCAGAATCTGTTTAGCGACTGGGATAGCGCCATGTAGCATCTGATTCATCATTTTCACAGCCTCAGTGAACAGCACCGGCGTTCAGCCTCGCACAGCGCCAGGTATGACCTCTCGCTACCTGTCTCTCTTCCATACATTTCAATGGGCGAACCTTTTCCTCTCTTTAAATGGGGTATTTGTTTTTTTTTTCTAAAAATCACAAATAATTCTGTGACCTCTTTTGGCATTGAAAAAGCAGTTGTTTCACAATGTTTCCATTTTTTATATATTTCTTCAGAAATGACATTACAGGTCTGCCATTAAAGTGTTCATGTTACAATGTTGCTACAATGTAATTCCATATGTTTTCGCTTTGTTACTGGTTGAAAGATGCTGAAAAACAGACTTTAATCACGCCGCCTTCTGCGCTCTGGGCTTCAAACAAGCATTTTTCAGTGCCAGAGATTTGTGAGGCTGTTTTTTTGCTGAATATGGTGTGAGTCGGTCGCTATGAGCAGTCGCTAACATTCGCTCCCATACAGCTCTGTACTGGTCAAATAGCGACTCCTCACAATGTATTCAACATTACTGAACATATAGTAGCGACCCACAGCTGAGCACAGAGACTACTAGCGGGCGCTCTGAAAATGCCTGCTACAGACGCTCATCTGTCGCTACCTGGCGTTAGTGATGAATCATCCTGTTATTCTGTAATTTTGGTGAGAAACAAATGTGTAATAATTTTCTTCCTTAGTGCACCATGTTTAGCTGTGCAATTTTTAAATCATTCACACAGGTAAAATGGTGCTGAATTTCACTAAGGAAAAAATGTTTTTTTTCTCGTGAGTAAATCGTGAGAAACAAATTCTCACAGTACTGAATCAGCCCTTATGTGTTTTGTCCTGATTTTACAGGATTGTGAGCTAGTCTGGTTTTTGATGTTGATCTCTGCTCCTCAACTTGTATACTTGAATGTAACCCAAACAAATGTAATTTAGTTCCCCAAAATAAAAGTTATTATAAGAAAAACAAGTCACCAGGTCAAAACAAGTTACATAAGCATGATTTAATCTAAAATGATTTACGTGCATTCAACTTACAAACTCCAATACATACCCTTTCTTGTGTTCATAGAAGCGCTAGCAAAGCGAGCCTCGTCTCATCAAAACTTTTGGATTACCCCAACTATAATCATTTGATATAGTTTTCTTTAGATTAGCCAACAGCAGATATGCCCCTACCCCTCATCTCCATGTTATCACTGTTTTCCCTTGTCTGGAATTACAGTAACCTAATGTCAAGCATACCCATGGGACTAGGAGGTGTCTAGCCATTCATTCACATTAGGTTCATTTATTTAACAGGAGGCTGATGATAGGAGGTTGGGTAGGACCAGGCAACCCAGATGTGCCCTTCTAGTGCAGATGAAAGGTGCCACGGCTGTCAAGAAACTAGACCAAATAAAACACTAATGTGTTAGAATGGGTATCTATGTAAGCTAATAATTTATACACTTATGTACAAATTGCTTATCTTTTGAGGGGTTAACAGCGCCTCCCCATCACAGGTGCATCATTATGACAAATAAACAATATTTTAACTGAATCACATACGCCAGCTCAGGATTAACAATTCTTAAAAACACAAAACTAATCAAATTGTTACAGCTAATGTTTCTGGGACCCCGATTTGCTAATATGTTTGCTCCTCGCTCCACTAGATAGATTTCATTTTGGAATAATTCCCGAAAACACCTGAGAATATTTAGCATTTGTCGGATTCACATGGTGTACATACCATCTGGAAGATATAATTTGCTGCTCAATTAATTCCCCCTCTCTAAAGAATGGTGCTTTCCAAGTGTACACTGTCCCTTTCTGTTTCTACTATTTAAATGAAAATGTAGATTCAAGGATCAATTGCAATGCTTATAAAGTGAGAGTTGCATAAAAAAATATAAATTAAAGCAGATGAAAACCCTGTGGCTGCTAGCCTGCTCACAGGGCATCCAATAGAAGGATGCCACACTGTGTGACACCCCCTGAGGTCAACGGTAAATTCATTTCCAGCGGGGCCCGCAAAGCTGTGTTTGCCGGCACCAGATCCCCCACTTCAATGTGGCCCTGCTCGCTTCCGTGCCCAGCCTTTTTGTATGACTGGGCGTGGAGGAACAGACAGATTGGGGTGGCGCGTCGGGGATGCAGCCAGCCTGCTGAACCCTGTTGCTGCATCACGTTTGAGATCAGCCAATTGGTGGAACAACCTGGTTTTATTTGAAAACTGGGCCACCACTGAGCCAACAGCAGCGCCCTAGGTACTGGGGCTGAAGAGGTGGGTGGGGGACCCTGGGGTGGAAAACAGGGGTTTTGAGTCAGTCAAATTACCTTCCAAACCATGAAATGAAAATACCCCAAAAAATTTAATGAAAAATACAATATATTGTAAGTGCAGTATTTTAGAACATCATGCAGGAAGATACTGTATTAGACTTAGAGACTGATTCAATACTAGCGGCAGGTAGCGACAGATGAGCGTCTGGAGTGCGGCGCTATGAGCGACCGCTACTGTCCGCCCCGATCGGCTGTCAGTCGCTATTGCAGGGCTCCTCAGTCGCTATCTGCCGTTTTTGGGAATCACACTGACATTGGTGAATGTGATGTTAAAGATCTGCTTTATAGGCGCTGTTGAGTTTTTACACCGTGTTCAATACAGCGCCTGAGAAGTAAAAATCTGGGTTTTCAGTCTTCATGGTGCCTAAAAAAGAAACAAAAGTGTAGTTAGTTTTTTTTTTTTTATACTTCCCTATTTGGTTTGGTTGTTGCATTTAATTACATACCAAACCCCCTTTTTTTTCCTTTTTTGAATTTTTGTCATTTCCCATATAAGTAGACCCCTTTTTTTTTTTTTATTTGGAGTTTTGGGACCCATTTTGTTTGGGGGGGTGGAACTTGAAGACCAACCACATTTGTTGGTTTTGTTTTTTTGAAGGGCCATCTAGTACAGTAAGTGTTTTAGAGTTAAGGTGACCTAGCTTACCGAAAAAAAAAGAGGTAAATATGCTCATTGTAGCCTGGCTGATCCCGCTGAGGAGGGCAGAGGTTGCCTGGAAATTCCCCCGTGCCACAATATTAAGCATGGCACATAGGCGAACTATGCCGGGGTTGGATTGGGTGCGTCTGGTGGATGGATCGATTTTGGTCTTAATCTGATCATATAGGGACTGCAGTGCTGCACGATTCAGACGAAATCTGCTTCTGATCTGCTCGTCACTTAAATCCCAGACAGAGAGGTGGATGGCAAAGGATCAGGGTGCCCTAAGCCTCACAGCACCCTCCTCCCTTGCCTCCTGACCTTCCTGTATGCTGCCACGACAATACATCCATAACCCAAACATCACCCTCTCATCCATCTCACAATCACTGAGAGGGAAGTTGATGCACAACCCACAAAAGGTCCCCAAAACAATCCTCACTTGCTGTATTCAAACAATATTTGCATATGCCACCAAAAAGAACTCCCAAAGAAACAGCACTGATGCCAGAAAACCTCAACAAAGCCACAGACAGTAAGCAAGAAACACAGCCAGACACTTATTGCAAGCTAGGGCTAAGTAAACAAAAATACCACAGCCTTTGCCACAGTGTATCAATAAAAGAATGCTTAAGAAAAGAGGTATTTATACTTATCCAAAGGACTGGTCCGCTTAGCCGCCTCTTGCATTTGTTAGCTGTTTCCGGTCTGTAATTAGCTTACCACAGGTGTGTTGGAAATGGCTAGCACAAGCATAATAGCGTACTTTTGCGGATCTGTTTGCTCAGACATCTTTTGGCCAATGAAAGTTATGTTGCTGCAAATTCAAATAGCCATTTTTGGCACCACATTTCCAATGTTGTTAAGAGACATGGTTCACATTTCTTCCTAATGTCTGTCTGCCTTGTTAAGTAGGTCATAAATTAGTTAATTGCCTGACACACATGTTTGCCAGAAACTGGGCCTGTTTGTGATTGGTTCTTACAGCACATAAAATCTGGCACACTCAAACAGCAGTTGTTGCCATTTTGTAGTCTGCATGCGTGCTGGTGTGTGTTGTTTTGTGGTGTGTGCAGCTACAGGATGGAGCTAAATTCTGGACATCTGCCGGCCACTGCTGAACCGAGTACCAGTGGGGTGGGTGCTGGTCGGAGACCTTCCTTAAGGAAAAGGACACTGCCGGAAGGTGAAGCACCACCCAAGGCCAAGCGTCCATTTGCCAAGAGGGAGCCAGAATTTAATTTGGCGTATAACAATACTCTTGTGCGTCTGACACTGGCTAAATGGGTCTTATTATTTGGTTACCAAAGTCAGTGTTTAGGCAAACAAGAAAGGAGCGAATTGTGGGATGCCATTGGTGAGCAGCTTACTAGCACTGCTCAATACCCACGTAGTGGCACATCCTGCAAGAAACGCTTCTACACTTTGAAAAGGGCCCTTATGCAAAGGATGAAGAATGATCTACTTGTAGACAGTGGGACCAAGCAGGGTCCAAAGAGTAAATACACGCCATATGAGGAGATGCTGAAGTGCAAGATTCCTCTCAGTCGCCTGCAGGGTGTGGATGCTGGGGATGACACCACAGGTTGGGGTGAAGGTACATTGTTTTAACATTGCAAATTATGGTTGGTTTAATGTATCCTCTTATTTGTTAACCAATTCTTTGCCATACTAACAGTAGGACATGTTAAATAGCATATTAAACCTCTGTAATATTTTAACTTCCTGTCTCTTGCTTTATGCATAGTGGCACATGATGACTCGCATGATTCGCCTGATGAGGTCACCTGGAATTCTGCCCTTCCCCCACCCTCAAGCTTAACACAGTCTGATATTGAAGGTTTGGTTTTTTTTGGTTGTTTTCTTAACTTTTTTGTTTCTTTGTCACACATTAACAATGCATAATTCATTACTTTGCTTTATCATAGTTGTCCTCAGAATTGCACCAGCATCTCCTCATGAGGCTACCTATTCTTTGGATGCCAGTAAGTGCATGTGTCAACCTTGAATTTGGCATTGTCATATAAGTGTGCATGGCTTTCAATTATGTTATTTCATTGTAGGCCAAGTCCCTGCTTCATCTTTGGACCCCACTTCCTGTGTTGCAGGTCGACAGGACCCTGTTGGTGTAAAGCACACTGTATCCTTTCTGTTGTTTGTGTTCAAATGTGTATATTTTGTTAGTTGAAACTTCAAAATCATGTTAATTCTCACTCAAAGCTGGATAGTTAAAGGGGATTGCCCAGCAACCGGATCCTACATGATAATGTTGTAATGATGTCCATGCTAAGTTATTGTGTTTAAATAAGTCATTATTTCAGAAATGCAAACATTAACAATAAAATGGTTGTTAATATTGATATCCATTGTGGCTTGTTTTAGACCCAAATAGAGGAAGTGCGCGTCCAGAAAGGGTCCTTCACCGTGCAGCTGCTAGGGATGAGGGTAAGACTGATTTTTGTTGGGTTCTAGTAAGGATGTTGTTTTCAATGAAATGTTGTTTGTGTCTTGACATTTGTTTGGAAACATGTTATTTTAGGGCAAAGCTCGACTGAGGCCCTAGGTCTGGACATCTTTGAGGTGGCGGGTATGTGTAATTTGACTTATGTGTGTATGTTCTAGTTTGGCAAACTGATTACCTCATCTTGCTCTTCCATACATCTTCAGAATATGTTAGAAACTAAAAGCTTTTGTGTCTTGCACAATCAGTGACTTGGGAGAGGTATGGGCTCGATAATGTTGGTAAGAACTAGTCACACAATCTCAAATGACACACTAACACGACTTTCCTGTTTAGCATAAGCGAGCGGGCCACATCTCTCAGATGATGATTTGCTCCTTTCTGGCAGCCAGACACCGGAACTATTTGTGGAGGAGCACACTCAGGTACCATGGATGAATGTTTTTGAGATTAACCACGATTACCTGTTTGGGGGTCAATCAGGTCCCACCATGTAACATACAACATACTTTGTTGTTAGCATGACTCATTCCCTGAAACACAGGATGTGCCCTCCGCACAAGTGCCATGTGCGCAGGCTGCAGGGGCTGGACCAACGGTAAATTCTAATGGAGCCATACATTTTTTTTTTGTTCTTACCTTCATTATTCAAGCTTGACTACAATATTGTGTTTTTTGTTTTAGGCTGCTCAACCAACAACTGGGCGAAGTACACCGACAAGTGCTGAGCTTTATGAGCTAGGGTCCCGGATGCTGGAGGCCTATAATCGCCAACAGCCGCGTGATGGAACTCAGTCACTGCTGGACCAACAACAAATTAATGAACTGCGCCAATAACTTAATGAAGTGCGGACTCAACAGCAGTCTGGAGTGCTGCATGCCATGCAAGAAATGATGCATGGCATCCAACAATCTTTACAGCGGGAGGACGAAACTTTGTTGTTGTTACAGCAGCTAATACAGCAGCAGTCTATTTTTTTTACTGCACTGTTGTCCCCCAACACCGCCCCTAGCCATGAGTCGCAACCTCCCCGCCCATCCAGGGACTAACTGGTCCAGTTGTTAGACATTTGAAATGCTTGAATTTGTATTGACTTGATTGACTTAAATAAATGTATTTGTAAACGCTAGAATTTGTGTGGGTTACCAAAATACATACCTACAAACACAGTCAGGGATACCTCTCTATATCTAGATATGTTAATGTTGACTGAAAATTAATACATTGTTTGCCATATCAAGTAATTGTTTGCCATACATTACCGTGTTTACAAAATGAAATGCATAACAATGTGTTTAAGAATCCCCAAAATGGGTTGCTATACACTTAAAATATGGTTTAAAAGGCACGACACACTGAAAGTAGAAACATAAAAAACATTTATTTTTTATAAAAGGGGCCAACATGGCCAAAATTACTCCGCTCAGCGGATAAAACCATACCCCCCACTCTACCGCTGTTTCTTCTTTCCCAGCAGCATAAGTCGCGTCCGCCAGACGTACTGCCACAGTCTGCAATGCTCATTAACGCAAGCTGTATGGAGACCAAAAAATGGATTAGTCAATAGAACGTGAGACAAAAGTACACAGATGATTTCACATTATCTAGTTTGGTCTCATAATGTGACCAACTACATTAACATTTGTGCAAACTGGGCCCTTATGTGGGTCCATTATATGAGTACTAGTGCCTTACATGTGCATTTATCAGCAATACCCTACATATTGAAGTAACCGTTTGTACTAAATGAAGGGCGAAGTAAGATTGTGGGCATTGATTGGGTTATTTTGGTCCAAACATCATGTCCAAAGTACTAAAGATTCTAACCCTTCTGCTATTCCTATTCTAGTTGTCAACCTTATTTTGAAATTAGTTTAATTTGTACACCAAAACTTTGTAAACAAAATGTATTATGGGTTTGAAAGGAAACAAAGGGGATGCAACAATCTAGCATGCAGACATGCATTTATGATTGTGGGTCACGCAAATGTCAGCTAAATCTGTGCTAAATGTGTGCTAATTAACCACATAGGGACATTCTAGCTTTTAGGGTGACACATAGGTGGCCAAAGTATGTTTGGATATGAAGTTAGTGTACTCACCATCGCAGCTGTGGCCCGGGCCCATGCTGCTGGGTATCCCTGGAGCTTGGGTGGGGAGTATGGTCACAGGGTCCGTCTGCGTGGAAACATCTGTTTGGAAAAAACAAAAAAAAAAACAATGATAAGGTTTGAGCTTACAAATTAAGATTATACATCCACCTGTTTAGGGAGTCTGGTAAATCATGCTACCATGTTTACACACATGTTTGCTATACATTAGCATATTTACAGGTCCGTGAGGTCAGGTGAATAATTTAGGTGTGCAACATGGACACATCAATATAATGTGCCGCAAACATTTACAGTGCAATGCTAATGCAGTAATTTAAGTTGAACTGCTCATATTCATAGTAGAGTGTGCAACATGTGTTTGCATTAAACAAGTGTAAAAAAAAAATTGGCTAGGCAGCATCATGGTGTACGCAGTAACTTTGGGGTTGGTTGCATTTGGATTGAACTGGAGTGGGGTTCCAGAATTTTATTATAATTAGAAAAAAATATTATGCTATGTAGCAGCAAACATGTGTATGTAGTTTGGAATGTCATTACATATGCCATGTGAGTGATAACAACAAACACTTACCACGGCTATGCCCGTGGGCAAGGGCTGGTGCATAGCTGCTGGAGGTGCCGGCTCTATGATGCCCTAAAAACCAGATAACAAGGGCACAGGATTATTGAAAATGCACAGATTCCACCTGTAACATACAAACAATAATCAGAAATGCACTCACCAGGGGATGAACTGCCGCTGGTATCCCAGGGAGGACTCTGAGGAGGAGGCGTGGAGCTCGACTCCTCACAATCGGCCCAGAAGATCCCAAAACACATGGGCCACCCTCCTCCCTCTCACTCCCAGATCCTTGAGGGAGTGTGGGTGAGTCCAACTCCACCTCCCCACTTGGACTCCCCACTTGAGAGTGGCCCACAGGGTTTTGAGACTCAACTGAGTCCGATTGTGAGGAGCTGAGGCTCCAGACTGCCCTCCCCCCAGCAGCACACTCCTCTGGGGCGTCATCCCCTTCCTCCCCTGGGTCCTCAAGATAGGACTGGCGAGAGGGCCCCTTCCCCGCAGATTCATCCGACCCCACCACTCTACTGCAGGGGAGGAAACCCTTCCAACGTTGCCCAGGGGAGGACGCTTATCTGTGTAGAAGGTAAAAAAATAAGGACACCTTTAAAAATAAAACCAAAAATGTACTACATTATAATACAACATTATTGTATGGATTTACATGTGGTGAGGTGACACTTGCCTGAAGTGGCCTTCACCTCCAACGCTATGTGTCCCTTTTGCACCACAGGCATAGTCATATTCCGCTAGACATAAATCCTATAAAAAAACACATTTAAAAAAAAAAACATCAATACATATATATATACAGTAATAAACATATATAACAAGCTATATTCTTGCACAACATAAATGGAACATATACTCACTTTAACCACCTGGCCGTTAACACGCGTATCCACCCTTTTGCGGCGCTGTTTGGTGGTTGTGGGGGGAACAGGAGATGTTGAGGGGCCAGGGGAGACAGGTAGGGGAGGGTGGGGAGGGGTTGGGGGGGGAAGAATCGGAGGTGTAGCTGGGGAGGCGTGTGGCAGGGCGTCTAGGCCGCATGATGAATCCTCAGAGGTGGAAACCGGAAGTTGCAAAACGAAAGTGAAAGGTAAAAAAAAAAAGGACAATCATCGCTAAAATACATTAACATACGCTTACTAAATCGCTAGCATACGCAAAACCCCCAAAAAACAACGTGGCAGTCATGCTAGTGATGAGTCAGATGCGTCCGTGTCTGCTGCGTATTCAACAACAGCGACTGTGGGCGTTAAAAGAACATTCAACCAAAAAAAAAAAAACACATGTATTCAATTCAATACAATTCAATACTTTATTGAACCGCCAAGTAAGTACAGTGTACAGACAAGGAATGCTTTTTTGGTAAGGAGAAACTCCATGAGAGCTATAACAATTACATAAAAACAAAGTAAAAAAGGAATAATGATACAGTTCAGGTATCTGAAATGATCAGCACAGCGCCGCCGCCTGCGACACATAGTGACTCGGCATAGCGACTGGCCCTCGCCGCAACACCACTGATTCAATAAAGAAAGTTAAAGGATATAGCGTGGTCGCTGTTTTTAGCTGACTGCGGCATAGAGCGCCTGTAACGCTTTTAAAAGATTGATTATTTGGGTGGTTTGGCACCTTCGAAAACCATAACAATAACTGAAATGACATTGGGAAAGGGCTGTGATTTTTACATCCAAGTGACACATTCATAAATACATTTTCAGAAAAAAAAAAAAAACATTGGAAACATTCAAGACAATTCAGAAATAATGCTTAATACATTATATTTAAAAAAATAAATAAATAAACCCCCCCTCCCCAAAAAAACATTGTGTCTGCCATAGAAATGTATGGGAGAGCGACTGGTAGCGAGAGGTAATACCTGGCGCTGTGCAAGGCAGAACAATGGCGCTGTTCACTGAGGCTGTGAAATTGATGAATCATCCGCTACATGTCGCTATTCCAGTCGCTAAACAGATTCAGGTTGATAAATGTGTAATTGCGTGCCGTGTCCGGCGTTGACCAGTCGCTATCTGTCGCTACCTCTCATTAACCAGGCGCTACCTGACGCTATCCCTTCTTAAATAAGGGCCTTAGGAAAAAGCAAAGAAAAAGATCTCAATCTCCTGCAGCTAGTCAAGCCATTCCAACCTGTTCTGCTGTCAATGTGCGAGCTTTTGAGATTCCACAGCTTATAAGCATGTAAGTGGTAGTAAGCCTGCTCCCTCATAACTGAAATAAGGAGTGTGCACATAAAGTGTTGACTGATGTATTTCTTTTGGGTAGATTTGCCATTAAAATTGTTTTTTCTAGGACCCTTTGTGTAATTTAACTCTTTTCTACTTGCTCTCTGAAACGCCATTAGGATAGACCATTATGGAAATCCACATGGAAGTGAATGACACTGCCATCAGTGTAATTTTTCCCCTATGTAATTCTCCATGCATAATGTGCAGAGAATACCCAGGAAAAAGGACTGAGCTTTCACCAGTTTGGTCATTTATTAAAATGGAAGGAAGTTCTCCACCACTTGTCCTCATTCCCATTTCTTTTCAAATCCTTTGTGCATAATCTGGCACTGAGGTGGAAAATAATCTGGCAATGATGTGGAATGAGTGAGAGTTTTGTGGATAAGCTTTAGTACCTAACACAGAAAGGTGCTAGGTTTCAGTACAGTATTTGGACAGTGGCACCCAAACTAGGGCTTTAATTCAGTAATTGTACCTTAAAGAGAAGCTAATACAGGCCTTATAAGACTCTAGGGTCGGTGGTCTATCCTTTTTGGGTCATTCTAATTGGGGATGCTCCAATGTGTGAAACCACAGGAATCGCTGTGAAACTGGTATTTTCAGAGATCCCATGGCGCATGGGCAGGCTGGCGTCACATACCTAGAATTTCTGGCGCTCCTCTAAATTCTAAATCGGGATGGCCCCTGGAAGAGGAGCAAAACCTGGGAGAGTGAAAATTCCTCCTTAAAACATCTAATGAAAAAGCACTTGCTTCATTTAACTGATAAACATGAGTTAAAGTCATTGTTCAGGGGAAAAAAACACACACACTATACTCACCTCCCTGTCTCCATCTCTGAAGATGATTGTGCCTAGCCTGGCACTCTGACTCTTGCCTAATTGCAGGATCCAAGTCCTATTCCACACGGTCAGATCATCTGTCACTTCTTTATTCTCGATGGGGAGCAAGCCCACTGCCATCATTTCCTGTGGCACAACACACCCCTCTGTTTACCACAATGAAGAAGGTGTGACAAGTCTTAACACTTCGAATTCCATTGCAGTGAATGGAGGGGGCGTGCCAATGCCACAGTGACTGATAGTGAGGGCAGTGTCCTGTCAAAAATATGGAAGCAACAGAAGATCAGGCTGGGCAGAGCAGGACTTGGATCCAGAGTGCTGGAATAAGAGAGATCAACTGCGGGGCACAAGAAGTGAGTTGGGGGTTTACTTAAGAAACACTATGGCTACCTAGTGCCAGATGAGTGTCAGGTCCCAGTGTGAAAGTTGTATTTATTAAGTCAAAAAGCCAAAGTGCCTGTGATAGTGCCAGGTAGTGTCCCATCTATCAACTGCACCAGAAATGGGGTGAGTGCCAGCGCTGAGTTCCCTACAGTGCCAGAGAGGACCAGGCTCACTCTTGCTATGTGGCCTTGTCCCATACATTTTAATGGGATGGTTATATTTATTTAGGCCATTTTTGCATTTTTTATTTTTGGCTGGTGCATGAGCCACAAAAACCCTAGGCTGTTCGGAATAGTTTTTGTTGAGGTATTTTATGCACTTTTGTGTTGCGCTGCAAACTGGTGATTTTTTGACCATGCAAATCATGTGTCCTGCCTTTCTTGTGTTCCCAATGCATTTCCTGATGTTTTTATTTTTTTATTATTGGTTCCTAGCCCCCCAAAAACTAAAACTGGGGTTTACTACAGGTGCAGGGTGTCTGGAATCCCCTTCTGGCAGCACCTGCTCGGGCGTTTGTTTTTTACATAAATGCAGCTCCTTTTCAGTGCTCCCAGCCGGCATCCTGGGTCACAGCCGCATCGGCTTTGATAAGCTGTGTGCTGCACCGACCGGCCAGCTGGGAGGGAGCAC
Organism: Gastrophryne carolinensis; assembly: GCA_027917425.1. NCBI lineage: Eukaryota > Metazoa > Chordata > Amphibia > Anura > Microhylidae > Gastrophryne > Gastrophryne carolinensis. The sequence continues at coordinate 521,809,976 of CM051235.1, read as the reverse complement.
AGGCATATTGCTGCCTCGCTCTCCGCTGCTCACAAGTGCGGGCACACAGGCTTGTGCGAGCCGCTCATTTGGCACCGCTGAAAGTTTTCATTAATAAGGCTCTAAAGCATTTGATTGATTCAAAAAAGGGAGAAAGTTAGAGCATGATTTCAGTCATGTGACAACTTTTTTCATTTGGTTTTATAACTAGGTATTTTTACTACCATTGCGCGACAATTTAGTTTTTAATAACCAAAACATGTGCACTTTTGGCCATTTATGAATCTCATACGTTATTAGAAAATAAACCATGGAAATTACCCTTTCTTCATAAGATATTTAAAAAAAACTACTGAATGAAGCCCTGTCTTTATTCGATTGAAATCATTCATCTATTAGGATTATTCTAAAATGTAACTAGTTACTACCCGAAAATGAAACTTCTAAATATATATATATATATATATATATATATATATATTTATTTAGAAGTTTCATTTTTTTTTTTTTATATTTATTTTTTTTCATTGATGTATATATGTATAATTTCATTGATTTGATGTCACTCTAAGACCCTGTTCACACCTAAGCATTTGAACTTGCTGTTGCAGATGTTTTTTTTGTTCCATTTTGGCTACCTTTTTACCTGTTCGGATTCCCTACCTGAACATCAATTGAACAGAAACAACAAATGTAAAAGCTTAAAACAGTATCAGTCATTGCATTCCTGACATCTCAGTGTTTCGCTGTATTGTATTTTAACAATAATTCCAAGTACATCTACTACTACTGCAGCATTTAGTGAAGGTCATGATAAATCTGTAGTAATAAGTCAAAAGCAACATCACTAGCTGTGTGTTTTGAACACTTAAAGTGACTCCTCTGAATGGCTTTTTCAGTTGTCTAATGGCTCAAGATGACTGATGAAACAGCTTCAAGGTAACAAAGCAGCTTCGATCAACAAGGCACTTTACGACAGATTTAACATCAGTATATATTTGCAGTATATATTTTCCTACAGAATATTTTGGGGAACTGTTCATGGAACTCATGGACCTCCAAATGTGTTCCTTAAGAAAGTTGCCTTATTGCCTTAGTAAATTAGACATTTCAGAAAATAATTAGAAATAGTCTCTAACAAATGAATAATATCTCAATTTCCACAGCAGTTATAACATTCACTATAGCAAAAGTAAAAAATGTTAGTTCCTGATGGCATCTTGGTCATGTCTATCTATGTACTAAATAAAGGGCAATTGAACTAGAATGTTTCTTGAAGTAGGCTTTGCCAGTTCAGGATGAATTCGGAAAAATCTCCAGCAATAAATTCTGTTGTGTGCTGCTTCAGTTAGCATCAGCTGTTAACATAGTCTGCTGGGGGTCAAGTGTCTCCTAAATGTAAGGCCTTGATTGTATATGTATTGGAGTTAAGCAGTGTTATTAAACGACTTTGTTAAAGGAATAAAGACAACACCATACTTCTGTTCCAGCTTTTTTTTTCTGATTTAACATCAATGTCTTCTTTTGCACTTCATTTTAACCATTCAGTGTCCGGGATGATAATCGAATTGTCCTTAAACAAATGCATTTTGGTCAATTAGATATACTTATAGTAAAGAGTCCAAAGTCCTAACCAGAGAAGCTGACCATTCTGTTTATGGTCATATCTTGGTGTAATTGATTAATTTTGGGCTAACTCGCTGATTTGTGAGTTTCTTTGAAATCTTTCTAACTTCCTTGGACACCTCAGCTATGTATAAGATGAGTGTTCTTTGACTTATCGTGCTTCCCAGCTGCACTGGTAGTTTTGATGTTCATTACTATTCTTCTAGCTCTCAACAAAGACAATGAAGAAAATCAGTAACCGTGGACCTTCAAGACTATTTTGGACATTTTTTGACCTTCCTCCAATTTCTGATATAGAATATCAGAAGTCACACCTTTCTAATGAGTCTGATGAAATTTTAAAATTTTAACCTATAGCTAACTTCAGACCCCTCTGTTAATCAAAAATCTACAAAAAAATGACAAGCTCTACTCTGAAAATGCAGTTATGGAAGATATAAATAATAAGACTGCACATCTTACACTTGGCTGAAACAAAAAATGCTTGGGGGGCAGAGTGAACATGAGCACTGTGTATTAAAAGCCTCAATGAAATGCCATGTTTATGGATAAAAGAGCATAATTATTTCATTCCATTTTAATTAAACTACAGGGCCTTTTACTGAAAGATGCCTGTAAGCTCCTGGCTAAGTAGATGGCATTCAATGAAAATTCTAATTGCGCTATCTAGTAAAGTCAGTCAAGTAGCTATATTCATTAGGCTAACCTTTTAATGTGTCCACCAGCCAGCCATTTAACTGTTCAAAAGAATAAATTTTATTGATGTGTGTAAACCTAAAGAGTTTGTATCGAAAGACATCACACAATAGAAGGAACCCCTGCAGATTCTTTTTCATATAGCTAATTGCCTATAAATAGAGATGAGCGAGTAGTGAAATATTCGAAATTTCGAATTTCGATTCGAATAGACCGCGTTACTCGACTACTCGACCGATTATCGAATCCCATTATAGTCTATGGGAAGAAAATGCTCGCCACTTGGAAATCTCAATTCGACCCCTTGGAGGTCACCAAGTCCACCCTGAAACATCAGAAAATGATGCCAACACTGCTGGAATGCAACTGGGACAGCAGGGGAAGCATGTCTGGGTGCATATAACGCGCCCAAGTCGCACTATTATGCCACTATCACAGCCACTCAACAATACACTCCAAACACAATATAACTTCTACGTAAAGTGAGACAAGACAAGGAAACCTTCTTTCCCCTACATTGCCATGGACCCCAATCCAAACTGTACAAAAAAGAACAAAATTCTGCACCCCTTAAAATCACGTTGCCTATGACAACCACAGATGGCATAGGCAAGGGGGAAAACAAATAGACCCCACCCCTAATTGTCATTGTGTGTGTGTGTGTGTGTGTGTGTGTGAGATGTGGTCAGACATGTCCTCTTGTGTCATTGTGTCACCCCAGCAGTAAGGGAAGCTTAAAGGAGGAGGTTTGTTACAGTGTGTCACCCCAGCAGTAAGGGAAGCTTACAGGAGGAGGTTTGTAACAGTGTGTCACCCCAGCAGTAAGGGAAGCTTAAAGGAGGAGGTTTGTTACAGTGTGTCACCCCAGCAGTAAGGGAAGCTTACAGGAGGAGGTTTGTTACAGTGTGTCACCCCAGCAGTAAGGGAAGCTTACAGGAGGAGGTTTGTTACAGTGTGTCACCCCAGCAGTCAGGGAAGCTTACAGGAGGAGGTTTGTTACAGTGTGTTACCCCAGCAGTAAGGGAAGCTTACAGGAGGAGGTTTGTTACATTGTGTCACCCCAGCAGTAAGGGAAGCTTACAGGAGGAGGTTTGTTACATTGTGTCACCCCAGCATTAAGGGAAGCTTACAGGAGGAGGTTTGTTACAGTGTGTCACCCCAGCAGTAAGGGAAGCTTACAGGAGGAGGTTTGTTACAGTGTGTCACCCCAGCAGTCAGGGAAGCTTACAGGAGGAGGTTTGTTACAGTGTGTTACCCCAGCAGTAAGGGAAGCTTACAGGAGGAGGTTTGTTACAGTGTGTCACCCCAGCAGTCAGGGAAGCTTACAGGAGGAGGTTTGTTACAGTGTGTTACCCCAGCAGTCAGGGAAGCTTACAGGAGGAGGTTTGTTACAGTGTGTCACCCCAGCAGTCAGGGAAGCTTACAGGAGGAGGTTTGTTACAGTGTGTTACCCCAGCAGTAAGGGAAGCTTACAGGAGGAGGTTTGTTACATTGTGTCACCCCAGCAGTAAGGGAAGCTTACAGGAGGAGGTTTGTTACATTGTGTCACCCCAGCAGTAAGGGAAGCTTACAGGAGGAGGTTTGTTACAGTGTGTCACCCCAGCAGTCAGGGAAGCTTACAGGAGGAGGTTTGTTACAGTGTGTCACCCCAGTAGTCAGGGAAGCTTACAGGAGGAGGTTTGTTACAGTGTGTTACCCCAGCAGTAAGGGAAGCTTACAGGAGGAGGTTTGTTACAGTGTGTCACCCCAGCAGTCAGGGAAGCTTACAGGAGGAGGTTTGTTACAGTGTGTTACCCCAGCAGTAAGGGAAGCTTACAGGAGGAGGTTTGTTACAGTGTGTCACCCCAGCAGTCAGGGAAGCTTACAGGAGGAGGTTTGTTACAGTGTGTTACCCCAGCAGTAAGGGAAGCTTACAGGAGGAGGTTTGTTACAGTGTGTCACCCCAGCAGTAAGGGAAGCTTACAGGAGGAGGTTTGTTACAGTGTGTCACCCCAGCAGTCAGGGAAGCTTACAGGAGGAGGTTTGTTACAGTGTGTTACCCCAGCAGTAAGGGAAGCTTACAGGAGGAGGTTTGTTACATTGTGTCACCCCAGCAGTAAGGGAAGCTTACAGGAGGAGGTTTGTTACATTGTGTCACCCCAGCAGTAAGGGAAGCTTACAGGAGGAGGTTTGTTACAGTGTGTCACCCCAGCAGTAAGGGAAGCTTACAGGAGGAGGTTTGTTACAGTGTGTCACCCCAGCAGTCAGGGAAGCTTACAGGAGGAGGTTTGTTACAGTGTGTTACCCCAGCAGTAAGGGAAGCTTACAGGAGGAGGTTTGTTACAGTGTGTCACCCCAGCAGTCAGGGAAGCTTACAGGAGGAGGTTTGTTACAGTGTGTTACCCCAGCAGTAAGGGAAGCTTACAGGAGGAGGTTTGTTACAGTGTGTCACCCCAGCAGTCAGGGAAGCTTACAGGAGGAGGTTTGTTACAGTGTGTTACCCCAGCAGTAAGGGAAGCTTACAGGAGGAGATCTGTTACAGTGTGTCACCCCAGCAGTAAGGGAAGCTTACAGGAGGAGGTTTGTTACAGTGTGTCACCCCAGCAGTCAGGGAAGCTTACAGGAGGAGGTTTGTTACAGTGTGTTACCCCAGCAGTAAGGGAAGCTTAGAGCTGAGACCTCTTAAAAATTGTGTGGAGTCCCAAGAGCTGAGACCTCTTGAAAATTGTATTAAGGCCCAAGAGCTGAGACCTCTTAGAAATTGTGTGGAGGCCCAAGAGCTGAGACCTGTTAACAATTGTGTGGAGGCCCAAGAGCTGATACCTCTCAAACATTGTGTGGAGGCCCAAGAGCTGAGACCTCTTAAAAATTGTGTGGAGTCCCAAGAGCTGAGACCTCTCAAACATTGTGTGGAGTCCCAAGAGCTGAGACCTCTTAAAAATTGTGTGGAGGCCCAAGAGCTGAGACCTCTTAAAAATTGTGTGGAGGCCCAAGAGCTGAGACCTCTCAAACATTGTGTGGAGGCCCAAGAGCTGAGACCTCTTAAAAATTGTGTGGAGGCCCAAGAGCTGAGACCTCTTAAAAATTGTGTGGAGTCCCAAGAGCTGAGACCTCTTAAAAATTGTGTGGAGGCCCAAGAGCTGAGACCTCTCAAACATTGTGTGGAGTCCCAAGAGCTGAGACCTCTTAAAAATTGTGTGGAGGCCCAAGAGCTGAGACCTCTTAAAAATTGTGTGGAGGCCCAAGAGCTGAGACCTCTCAAACATTGTGTGGAGGCCCAAGAGCTGAGACCTCTTAAAAATTGTGTGGAGGCCCAAGAGCTGAGACCTCTTAAAAATTGATTGTATTAAGCCCAAGAGGTGAGCCATAATTTTTTTTATTAATACAGCAATTCTACGGCGGTTGAGGAGGAGGAGGAGGAGGAGGAGGAGGAGGAGGAAATGGCACTTCATACAGATGGCACTTCACTCTTGGCTGCTTTCCACTGTCGTACAAGCAAAGTCTGGGTCAATCCACTTGCTGTTCATTTTGATTAGCGTCAGCCTGTCGGCACTGTCGGTTGACAGGCGGCTGCGCTTATCGGTTATAATGCCCCCGGCTGCGCTGAACACCCTTTCTGATAGCACGCTGGCGACAGGGCAGGCAAGCACCTCCAAGGCGTACAGGGACAGTTCCAGCCACGTGTCCAACTTGGAGACCCAGTAAGTGTAGGGCGCCGAGGGATCGGGGAGGACAGGGGTGTGGTCTGCCAGGTAGTCCCGCAACATCCCCCGATACTTGTCCCTCCTGCTGTTAGCGGGCCCCGCAGTGATGGAAGTTGCACGAGGGGGTGACATGAACGTGTCCCACACCTTGGAGAGTGTTCCCCTGGTGGCTGTGGGCCTGATCGATGTTGTCAGACTCTGGGAGACACTCTCCTCTCTGCCGCCAGCGATGGTGGGTGGGAAAGTCTGCATCATGTTCTGCACGAGTTCCCTCTGGTATTCCAGTAATCGATTCGTCCTCTCCTCTACCGGAATAAAAGAGGAGAAGTTATCTTTATACCGGGGGTCCAGGAGTGCGAAGACCCAGTATAGTTTGTTCTCCAATATCCGGACAACACGTATGTCCCGGGAAAAGCAGCCCAGCATGAAGTCAGCCATGTGTGCCAGACTCTGAGTAGGCATGACGTCACTGCCCCCACCAGAAGGATCATTTTCCATTTCCTCCTCTTCCTCCTCCTCTCCGCCCCATCCGCGCTGAATCAATGGGACGCACACAGCCTGACTGCTACCCTCGCCGCCAGCATCCTCTTCCACAGCCACCTCCACGTTGTCCTCCTCCTCCTCATCCTCCTCCTCCTGCAACTGCCACCGAGCAGCAGACAAAAGTGTAGTCTGACTGTCTACCTGCGTTGCGTCTCCTCCTACCCCCGTCTCCTCTGTGTGCAATGCGTTCTCCCTTATTGCGATGAGCGATTCTTTAAGGACGCATAGGAGCGGGATGGTTACGCTCACTATAGCGTCCTCGCTGCTGACCTTCTTAGTGAACTCCTCAAAGATACATCGCATATGTCTGCCATCCATGGCCACTCGTGGTTGGCAAACTGAGGGAGCTGAGTTGGATGCACGCGTGGATGCATCATCTGGTACTCCATCAATGCTCTCTGCTGCTCACACACCCTGGCCAACATGCAATAGGTGGAATTCCAGCGAGTGGGCAGGTCGCACAACAGCCGATGTTGAGGCAAATGGAGGCGTTGCTGGATTTTTTTTAAGCTAGCAGCAGCTACAGTTGACTTCCAAAAGTGAGCGCACAAGCGCCGCACTTTCACCAGTAGCTCTGCCAGGTTGGGGTAAGTCTTTAGAAACTTTTGTACTACCAAATTAAAAACGTGGGCCAGGCATGGTACGTGATTGAGTTCTGCAAGCTCCAGAGCCGCCACCAGGTTACGGCCGTTATCGCACACGACCATGCCTGGTCCTAGCTGCAGCGGCGACAGCCACATCTCTGTCTGCTGCAATATGGCGTGCCTCACCTCTGCGGCGCTGTGCTTCCTGTCGCCCAAGCTGATGAGCTTAAGCACCGCCTGCTGACGTCTCCCCGCGCCAGTGCTGCAACGCTTCCAGCTAGGGGCTGAGGGTGATGTTAAGGCAGAGGAGGAGGAGGAGGAGGAGGAAGAGGAGGGGGGTCTATCAGAACCCGTGCTGGAAATCTTGGGCGGGGGTGGTATGTAGGCCGTCCCTGTTTGCGACCCCGTCCCCGCTTCCACAACATTCACCCAGTGTGCCGTCAAAGAGATGTAGCGTCCTTGGCCGCAAGCGCTTGTCCACGAGTCGTGGTCAAGTGGACCTTTGCGCTGACTGCGTACCTCAGGGCCCGCCTGATGTTACGCGACACGTGCTGGTGCAGGGCGGGGACGCCACACCGGGAAAAATAGTGGCGGCTAGGGACGGAATAGCGAGGTGCGGCAGCCGCCATCAGGTCGCGGAAGGCCTGCGTCTCCACAAGCCTAAACGGCAACATCTCCAGGGCCAGCAGTTTGGAGATGAGGCAGGTTAAGGCTTGGGCTTGGGGGTGACTGGAGGCGTACTTCCGCCTGCGGTTGAACGCCTGCGAGATGGACAGTTGATGGGACGAGGAGATGGAAGGTGCAGACGAAGATGCGGGGGAAGGGGGGGGCTGAAGGAGAAGGCCCCAAAGTAGCCGAGGCAGAGGCAGATGTAGAGGTGTCCTGGCTGGAGGTCTGGACCGCAGTGGCAGCACACAACAAAGGGGAAGAGGCAGTGGCAGCAAGACCGGGTGCATGTTGTATTGCGTTTGCTCTCTCCCACTCAGCCCAGTGCTTGACTTCCAAGTGACGGCGCATGCCTGAGGTGGTCAGATTGCTCTTCTCAGAGTCCCTACTCAGTTTTGAGTGGCAGATTGCGCAAACCGCGCTCAGTTTGTCGTCCGCGCAAACATTAAAAAATCTCCACACCACAGAAGTACGAGGCCTCGATGGGGGAGCTTCGCGCGACTGCCTGCTGCCGGGAAGAGCTTCGGCCCTGCTGGCTGTGGCCTGCCTTCTCTGTCTGGACTGTCCTCTGTCTCTGGACTGTCCTCTGCCTCTTGCTGCCTTATTCGGTGATGCGCAGACCGCATCTCCACTGCTTTCCCCGCTGGACATCACCCCTGTCCAAGTGGGGTCGGTCATTTCGTCGTCCACCACCTCCTCTTCCACTTCCTCTCTCTGCTCCTCCTCCTGCCCACTGGACATTCCAACAGCCTCCCTTGATGGCAACTGCGTCTCATCATCATCGCTCATGATAGCAGATGCTGGTTCCAGGTCCACATCACTAGGAGATGGCGGATACTCAAGTGTTTGGGCATCACTACAAACAAATTCCTCTGCTAGCTCCTGGGATTCTTGCAGCACATCTGGAAAAGGACCCGAAAAGAGGTCCTGGGAGGGGTCAAGGGTGGGCTGACTCTGTTGGCCAGGTTGGGAGGAAGGAGGGTCAGAGTGAGACTGTGTGGATGACTGGGTGGTGGACAAGTGACTGGAAGCGTTATCGGCCATCCATTGCACCACCTGTTCACGCTGCTCAGGCCTCAACAGAGGTGTACCCCGCCCCCCGCATAACTGTCCCATAAAGGCAGGGAAGCTGGATGAGCGTAATGCTGGCTGCCCCTCACCAGCACGCATTGTATCCCCACTGGCTTCAACGCGGTTTGTGCCCCCACCAGCATTTCCGCGCCCCCGTCCTCGTCCACGTCCCTTTGCGCTAGCCCTCCGCATTTCAGACGTTTTACTTTTTTGGCCACGCGTTATGCCAAATATAAATATATTTTTTAGGAGAACACCTGGCTATACAGCCGTATACTGCCAGAAGGTGAAATGGTGCCTATACGCACCGGGTATATAACAGGGTTTTGTTGGCACAAAGGACACAAAACAGTAGAGCCAAATATAAATATATTTTTTAGGAGAACACCTGGCTATACAGCCGTATACTGCCAGAAGGTGAAATGGTGCCTATACGCACCGGGTATATAACAGGGTTTTGTTGGTAAAGAGGACACAAAACAGTAGTGCCAAATATAAATATATTTTTTAGGAGAACACCTGGCTATACAGCCGTATACTGCCAGAAGGTGAAATGGTGCCACTTTCACCAGTAGCTCTGCCAGGTTGGGGTAAGTCTTTAGAAACTTTTGTACTACCAAATTAAAAACGTGGGCCAGGCATGGTACGTGATTGAGTTCTGCAAGCTCCAGAGCCGCCACCAGGTTACGGCCGTTATCGCACACGACCATGCCTGGTCCTAGCTGCAGCGGCGACAGCCACATCTCTGTCTGCTGCAATATGGCGTGCCTCACCTCTGCGGCGCTGTGCTTCCTGTCGCCCAAGCTGATGAGCTTAAGCACCGCCTGCTGACGTCTCCCCGCGCCAGTGCTGCAACGCTTCCAGCTAGGGGCTGAGGGTGATGTTAAGGCAGAGGAGGAGGAGGAGGAGGAGGAAGAGGAGGGGGGTCTATCAGAACCCGTGCTGGAAATCTTGGGCGGGGATGGTATGTAGGCCGTCCCTGTTTGCGACCCCGTCCCCGCTTCCACAACATTCACCCAGTGTGCCGTCAAAGAGATGTAGCGTCCTTGGCCGCAAGCGCTTGTCCACGAGTCGTGGTCAAGTGGACCTTTGCGCTGACTGCGTACCTCAGGGCCCGCCTGATGTTACGCGACACGTGCTGGTGCAGGGCGGGGACGCCACACCGGGAAAAATAGTGGCGGCTAGGGACGGAATAGCGAGGTGCGGCAGCCGCCATCAGGTCACGGAAGGCCTGCGTCTCCACAAGCCTAAACGGCAACATCTCCAGGGCCAGCAGTTTGGAGATGAGGCAGGTTAAGGCTTGGGCTTGGGGGTGACTGGAGGCGTATTTCCGCCTGCGGTTGAACGCCTGCGAGATGGACAGTTGATGGGACGAGGAGATGGAAGGTGCAGACGAAGATGCGGGGGAAGGGGGGGCTGAAGGAGAAGGCCCCAAAGTAGCCGAGGCAGAGGCAGATGTAGAGGTGTCCTGGCTGGAGGTCTGGACCGCAGTGGCAGCACACAACAAAGGGGAAGAGGCAGTGGCAGCAAGACCGGGTGCATGTTGTATTGCGTTTGCTCTCTCCCACTCAGCCCAGTGCTTGACTTCCAAGTGACGGCGCATGCCTGAGGTGGTCAGATTGCTCTTCTCAGAGTCCCTACTCAGTTTTGAGTGGCAGATTGCGCAAACCGCGCTCAGTTTGTCGTCCGCGCAAACATTAAAAAATCTCCACACCACAGAAGTACGAGGCCTCGATGGGGGAGCTTCGCGCGACTGCCTGCTGCTGGGAAGAGCTTCGGCCCTGCTGGCTGTGGCCTGCCTTCTCTGTCTGGACTGTCCTCTGCCTCTGGACTGTCCTCTGCCTCTTGCTGCCTTATTCGGTGATGCGCAGACCGCATCTCCACTGCTTTCCCCGCTGGACATCACCCCTGTCCAAGTGGGGTTGGTCATTTCGTCGTCCACCACCTCCTCTTCCACTTCCTCTCTCTGCTCCCCCTCCTGCCCACTGGACATTCCAACAGCCTCCCTTGATGGCAACTGCGTCTCATCATCATCGCTCATGATAGCAGATGCTGGTTCCGGGTCCACATCACTAGGAGATGGCGGATACTCAAGTGTTTGGGCATCACTACAAACAAATTCCTCTGCTAGCTCCTGGGATTCTTGCAGCACATCTGGAAAAGGACCCGAAAAGAGGTCCTGGGAGGGGTCAAGGGTGGGCTGACTCTGTTGGCCAGGTTGGGAGGAAGGAGGGTCAGAGTGAGACTGTGTGGATGACTGGGTGGTGGACAAGTGACTGGAAGCGTTATCGGCCATCCATTGCACCACCTGTTCACGCTGCTCAGGCCTCAACAGAGGTGTACCCCGCCCCCCGCATAACTGTCCCATAAAGGCAGGGAAGCTGGATGAGCGTAATGCTGGCTGCCCCTCACCAGCACGCATTGTATCCCCACTGGCTTCAACGCGGTTTGTGCCCCCACCAGCATTTCCGCGCCCCCGTCCTCGTCCACGTCCCTTTGCGCTAGCCCTCCGCATTTCAGACGTTTTACTTTTTTGGCCACGCGTTATGCCAAATATAAATATATTTTTTAGGAGAACACCTGGCTATACAGCCGTATACTGCCAGAAGGTGAAATGGTGCCTATACGCACCGGGTATATAACAGGGTTTTGTTGGCACAAAGGACACAAAACAGTAGAGCCAAATATAAATATATTTTTTAGGAGAACACCTGGCTATACAGCCGTATACTGCCAGAAGGTGAAATGGTGCCTATACGCACCGGGTATATAACAGGGTTTTGTTGGTAAAGAGGACACAAAACAGTAGGGCCAAATATAAATATATTTTTTAGGAGAACACCTGGCTATACAGCCGTATACTGCCAGAAGGTGAAATGGTGCCTATACGCACCAGGTATATAACAGTGTTTTGTTGGCACAGAGGACACAAAACAGTAGTGCAAAATATAGTTTTGTATATAGGTGCTAATATACCACTGAAGTCTTTCTGTCCCTATTCCAGCAGCAGCAGCTACCCCTCACTAAAGCAGCCGTTTTGTGCAGAGTGTATATAGTTTCGTATATAGGTGCTAATACACCACTGAAGTCTTTCTGTCCCTATTCCAGCAGCAGCAGCTACCCCTCACTAAAGCAGCCGTTTTGAGCAGAGTGTATATAGTTTTGTATATAGGTGGTAATACACCACTGAAGTCTTTCTGTCCCTATTCCAGCAGCAGCTACCCCTCACTAAAGCAGCCGTTGTGTGCAGTGTGTATATAGCTAGAATGAGCTATATACCGTTCAGCATAGTAGCCCTAATAAGGGCTCTCAATGACTCTCTTGTCTTCTGGTAGCTGGTATATATGGTGGTAAATGCGATATTCTGAACTTCTGGGGCCCTGCCTGCCTACATATGAGCTACAGTATATACCGTTCAGCATAGTAGCCCTAATAAGGGCCCTCAATGACCTCTTGTCTTCTGGTAGCTGGTATATATGGTGGTAAATGCGATATTCTGAGCTTCTGGGGCCCTGCCTGCCTACATATGAGCTATATACCGTTCAGCATAGTAGCCCTAATAAGGGCTCTCAATGACTCTCTTGTCTTCTGGTAGCTGGTATATATGGTGGTAAATGCGATATTCTGAGCTTCTGGGGCCCTGCCTGCCTACATATGAGATATATACCGTTCAGCATAGTAGCCCTAATAATAAGGACTCTCAATGACTCTCTTGTCTTCTGGTAGCTGGTATATATGGTGGTAAATGCGATATTCTGAGCTTCTGGGGCCCTGCCTGCCTACATATGGGCTATATACCGTTCAGCATAGTAGCCCTAATAATAAGGACTCTCAATGACTCTCTTGTCTTCTGGTAGCTGGTATATATGGTGGTAAATGCGATATTCTGAGCTTCTGGGGCCCTGCCTGCCTACATATGGGCTATATACCGTTCAGCATAGTAGCCCTAATAAGGGCTCTCAATGACTCTCTTGTCTTCTGGTAGCTGGTATATATGGTGGTAAATGCGATATTCTGAGCTTCTGGGGCCCTGCCTGCCTACATATGAGCTATATACCGTTCAGCATAGTAGCCCTAATAATAAGGACTCTCAATGACTCTCTTGTCTTCTGGTAGCTGGTATATATGGTGGTAAATGCGATATTCTGAGCTTCTGGGGCCCTGCCTGCCTACATATGAGCTACAGTATATACCGTTCAGCATAGTAGCCCTAATAAGGGCTCTCAATGACCTCTTGTCTTCTGGTAGCTGGTATATATGGTGGTAAATGCGATATTCTGAGCTTCTGGGGCCCTGCCTGCCTACATATGAGCTATATACCGTTCAGCATAGAAGCCCTAATAAGGGCTCTCAATGACTCTCTTGTCTTCTGGTAGCTGGTATATATGGTGGTAAATGCGATATTCTGAGCTTCTGGGGCCCTGCCTGCCTACATATGGGCTATATACTGTTCAGCATGGTAGCCCTAATAAGGGCTCTCAATGACTCTCTTGTCTTCTGGTAGCTGGTATATATGGTGGTAAATGCGATATTCTGAGCTTCTGGGGCCCTGCCTGCCTACATATGGGCTATATACCGTTCAGCATAGTAGCCCTAATAAGGGCTCTCAATGACTCTCTTGTCTTCTGGTAGCTGGTATATATGGTGGTAAATGCGATATTCTGAGCTTCTGGGGCCCTGCCTGCCTACATATGAGCTATATACCGTTCAGCATAGTAGCCCTAATAAGGGCTCTCAATGACTCTCTTGTCTTCTGGTAGCTGGTGTATATGGTGGTAAATGCGATATTCTGAGCTTCTGGGGACCTGCCTGCCTACATATGAGCTATATACCGTTCAGCATAGTAGCCCTAATAGGGCTCTCAATGACTCTCTTGTCTTCTGGTAGCTGGTATATATGGTGGTAAATGCGATATTCTGAGCTTCTGGGGCCCTGCCTGCCTACATATGAGCTATATACCGTTCAGCATAGTAGCCCTAATAATAAGGACTCTCAATGACTCTCTTGTCTTCTGGTAGCTGGTATATATGGTGGTAAATGCGATATTCTGAGCTTCTGGGGCCCTGCCTGCCTACATATGAGCTATATACCGTTCAGCATAGTAGCCCTAATAATAAGGACTCTCATTGACTCTCTTGTCTTCTGGTAGCTGGTATATATGGTGGTAAATGCGATATTCTGAGCTTCTGGGGCCCTGCCTGCCTACATATGAGCTACAGTATATACCGTTCAGCATAGTAGCCCTAATAAGGGCTCTCAATGACCTCTTGTCTTCTGGTAGCTGGTATATATGGTGGTAAATGCGATATTCTGAGCTTCTGGGGCCCTGCCTGCCTACATATGGGCTATATACTGTTCAGCATAGTAGCCCTAATAAGGGCTCTCAATGACTCTCTTGTCTTCTGGTAGCTGGTATATATGGTGGTAAATGCGATATTCTGAGCTTCTGGGGCCCTGCCTGCCTACATATGGGCTATATACCGTTCAGCATAGTAGCCCTAATAAGGGCTCTCAATGACTCTCTTGTCTTCTGGTAGCTGGTATATATGGTGGTAAATGCGATATTCTGAGCTTCTGGGGCCCTGCCGGCCTACATATGGGCTATATACTGTTCAGCATAGTAGCCCTAATAAGGGCTCTCAATGACTCTCTTGTCTTCTGGTAGCTGGTATATATGGTGGTAAATGCGATATTCTGAGCTTCTGGGGCCCTGCCTGCCTACATATGAGCTATATACCGTTCAGCATAGTAGCCCTAATAATAAGGACTCTCAATGACTCTCTTGTCTTCTGGTAGCTGGTATATATGGTGGTAAATGCGATATTCTGAGCTTCTGGGGCCCTGCCTGCCTACATATGGGCTATATACCGTTCAGCATAGTAGCCCTAATAAGGGCTCTCAATGACTCTCTTGTCTTCTGGTAGCTGGTATATATGGTGGTAAATGCGATATTCTGAGCTTCTGGGGCCCTGCCTGCCTACATATGGGCTATATACCGTTCAGCATAGTAGCCCTAATAAGGGCTCTCAATGACTCTCTTGTCTTCTGGTAGCTGGTATATATGGTGGTAAATGCGATATTCTGAGCTTCTGGGGCCCTGCCTGCCTACATATGAGCTATATACCGTTCAGCATAGTAGCCCTAATAATAAGGACTCTCAATGACTCTCTTGTCTTCTGGTAGCTGGTATATATGGTGGTAAATGCGATATTCTGAGCTTCTGGGGCCCTGCCTGCCTACATATGAGCTACAGTATATACCGTTCAGCATAGTAGCCCTAATAAGGGCTCTCAATGACCTCTTGTCTTCTGGTAGCTGGTATATATGGTGGTAAATGCGATATTCTGAGCTTCTGGGGCCCTGCCTGCCTACATATAGGCTATATACCGTTCAGCATAGTAGCCCTAATAAGGGCTCTCAATGACTCTCTTGTCTTCTGGTAGCTGGTATATATGGTGGTAAATGCGATATTCTGAGCTTCTGGGGCCCTGCCTGCCTACATATGGGCTATATACCGTTCAGCATAGTAGCCCTAATAAGGGCTCTCAATGACCTCTTGTCTTCTGGTAGCTGGTATATATGGTGGTAAATGCGATATTCTGAGCTTCTGGGGCCCTGCCTGCCTACATATGAGCTATATACCGTTCAGCATAGTAGCCCTAATAATAAGGACTCTCAATGACTCTCTTGTCTTCTGGTAGCTGGTATATATGGTGGTAAATGCGATATTCTGAGCTTCTGGGGCCCTGCCTGCCTACATATGGGCTATATACCGTTCAGCATAGTAGCCCTAATAAGGGCTCTCAATGACTCTCTTGTCTTCTGGTAGCTGGTATATATGGTGGTAAATGCGATATTCTGAGCTTCTGGGGCCCTGCCTGCCTACATATGGGCTATATACCGTTCAGCATAGTAGCCCTAATAAGGGCCCCCAATGACTCTCTTGTCTTCTGGTAGCTGGTATATATGGTGGTAAATGCGATATTCTGAGCTTCTGGGGCCCTGCCTGCCTACATATGAGCTACTGTATATACCGTTCAGCATAGTAGCCCTAATAAGGGCTCTCAATGACCTCTTGTCTTCTGGTAGCTGGTATATATGGTGGTAAATGCGATATTCTGAGCTTCTGGGCCCCTGCCTGCCTACATATGGGCTATATACCGTTCAGCATAGTAGCCCTAATAAGGGCTCTCAATGACCTCTTGTCTTCTGGTAGCTGGTATATATGGTGGTAAATGCGATATTCTGAGCTTCTGGGGCCCTGCCTGCCTACATATGGGCTATATACCGTTCAGCATAGTAGCCCTAATAAGGGCTCTCAATGACTCTCTTGTCTTCTGGTAGCTGGTATATATGGTGGTAAATGCGATATTCTGAGCTTCTGGGGCCCTGCTTGCCTACATATGAGCTATATACCGTTCAGCATAGTAGCCCTAATAATAAGGACTCTCAATGACTCTCTTGTCTTCTGGTAGCTGGTATATATGGTGGTAAATGCGATATTCTGAGCTTCTGGGGCCCTGCCTGCCTACATATGGGCTATATACCGTTCAGCATAGTAGCCCTAATAAGGGCTCTCAATGACCTCTTGTCTTCTGGTAGCTGGTATATATGGTGGTAAATGCGATATTCTGAGCTTCTGGGGCCCTGCCTGCCTACATATGGGCTATATACCGTTCAGCATAGTAGCCCTAATAAGGGCTCTCAATGACTCTCTTGTCTTCTGGTAGCTGGTATATATGGTGGTAAATGCGATATTCTGAGCTTCTGGGGCCCTGCCTGCCTACATATGAGCTACAGTATATACCGTTCAGCATAGTAGCCCTATTAAGGGCTCTCAATGACCTCTTGTCTTCTGGTAGCTGGTATATATGGTGGTAAATGCGATATTCTGAGCTTCTGGGGCCCTGCCTGCCTACATATGGGCTATATACCATTCAGCATAGTAGCCCTAATAAGGGCTCTCAATGACTCTCTTGTCTTCTGGTAGCTGGTATATATTGTGGTAAATGCGATATTCTGAGCTTCTGGGGCCCTGCCTGCCTACATATGGGCTATGTACTGTTCAGCATAGTAGCCCTAATAAGGGCTCTCAATTACTCTCTTGTCTTCTGGTAGCTGGTATATATGGTGGTAAATGCGATATTCTGAGCTTCTGGGGCCCTGCCTGCCTACATATGGGCTATATACCGTTCAGCATAGTAGCCCTAATAAGGGCTCTCAATGACTCTCTTGTCTTCTGGTAGCTGGTATATATGGTGGTAAATGCGATATTCTGAGCTTCTGGGGCCCTGCCTGCCTACATATGAGCTATATACCGTTCAGCATAGTAGCCCTAATAAGGGCTCTCAATGACTCTCTTGTCTTCTGGTAGCTGGTATATATGGTGGTAAATGCGATATTCTGAGCTTCTGGGGCCCTGCCAGCTACAGCCTGTCTTTCCCTGCTGTGAGCGTCTATCCCTCACTAAGTTCAAGCTGCTAATGCTGACGAAGAGGAAGTGCTGAGTTTTGTAGATTCGAGGTCACATGGTTTTTCCAGCCAATGCGTCTAGACGCCGTTCTCGCGATGCCAGCGTCCTCCCAGGACCTGTCCCACCCCCCCTGCATGGTGATTGGTGTAAACAACGCGCCAGGGAAGGTGTGAGGGGAAACGAATTGTGAGTGCGCCATCGCCGCTGTACTCGATCGAAATCGAGTATGACGAATAGCGTAGTATTCGATCGAATACCGACTCGGTCGAATACTACTCGCTCATCTCTACCTATAAAGGGTATTGGTATATGTTTAGGTTTACAATGATGCTCTACACCAAATTACATAGACATAATTAGACTTTTGTGTTATAAGTTGTATTCTTGAGATGCAGTAATAATTGACCCCATTACACTTTTTGGCTGTGCCAAGATTTCAGTTGACCGGAGCCAAACTTAAAATGGCAGGACACGTGTTCTGCAAAAGGGATAGCGGGGACAAGGCCTCTGCTTGTGCATATGCCGTTGGATGGCGGTTGGTGAGTTTGCGGACGGCATGGGGGTTTTCACACAGTGAGGCATTCCAATTCTGGTTGCCCCAGGGGGGAGGGAATCTAGCAGCCCTGGAATTGTGTAGATTCCAGGGCCATTGGGGCATAGGCTTTGGTCCACTTTAACAGTACTGCATACCTGCATACCGAAAATTGATTGCCAGGCTCAATCCTTAACTTAAGCCCAGATATCCGATGCTCAGGACAAGCTAGCAAAGTAACAGTCCATATGTGTAAACTGTCCAGTACTCAGGTATATCTAAAATATAGCCTTTATTGGTTCTATCAAAAAGTTCCATAAAAAAGATCAACACTCACATAATCTGACTCTTCTGACGCGCTTTGGGCCGCTGAGATGTTGCGCCCTTAGTAATAAAAGATAAAATGTCAAGTTAAACATATTTATCCTAAAATCACCTACCTGTCTCACCAATGGCGTCTCTGTCAGCCGCACGTGTGTCCTGAACAGGCTGAGACAGCCCGGATGTGAAGGCGCCGCACCTCAGCCAATCATGACTGGCAATGGACTTGCCGGTATCCGTCCCCTGCCTCCGTCCCTCATCCTGCCAATGGACTGGTGTGAGGGTGGAGAACAATGTGGTGTAATCTTTCTCTGTCCCCTCCCCATGGCCAGGGATGCAGAGGAAGTGGCAGTGTGTGCTTCCCATTCTAGTAAATGAGAGCTGCCTGCCGAATGTCAGAGCAGGAGGCTCTCATTGGACGAGAGCCAGAGCATGCGCCATTGGAGCCTGGACAGGTGAGTTTTTTCAGGCTTCGTCCTAATTGGCCCGTGCATGTGCCGTTGGAGCGGGAAAAGGTTATTTAGGACTCAGGATGCCCTGAGGATAAGCCATTGGCCTCCTTAGAATCTTTTCGATTCCAGGCGCTGCTGGCTTTTGTTCCTCTTTAAAAGAGGTCCCACACCTGTGGTCCCACACCACACTAATGTGTGTGGGTCAGCATCATGACAAGCTCAATGGGGCATCCAGATTCCCCAAAATCCTTACCTTAACCTTGATGCTCAGCCAAAATGCAGTCATGTGATTGGCCATTGCGCCTGTTATGATGCCATCCCACAACCAATAGAAAATGGGCGTGGGACTTTTTAAAAGAGATCCCATGCCCCCACAGGGCATAATCTACCCCACAAGCCTCTAGAGACCTGGGTCCTGAAACTGGATGCTGGTCAATGGGATCCAGCCCGATGGTATTTTGAGATGCATGTCTCAAGATTAGCAGCTTGTCACAAAGATTTTTTTTTTGTAGTATACTAGCATATTCTATTAACAATCTTTGGAAGGCCAGCAGGTGATTTTTACTTTAATGTGGCCTTTCAGTGAGTTTCTTAATATATTATAATATTAAGATGAGTAGATGTCATTAGAACTTCGAGTCTTTAAAGGGTTACTAAAGTCATGTAAATAAAACAGACACTCACCTTCACTCAGCTTGCCCAGGCCAATCTGATACTCTGAAACCTCCTTTCAGAGAATGTCGCTCCCGGTTCCTTGCACACCATCCTGCCCCTCGCATCAGTCAAACAAGGCGATCCGTGGTTCCGACGGAAGCTGTGGGCTGAGACTATGCAATTTGACCTGCAGCTAAATCCATTTTTACTGCAACCTAGCCCACAGTTTAATTAAGTGTTATCATCTAACAGTTGTAATACAACTTGATTTTCACCTCTAACCCCAAACGCTGGTTTATCCAACTCGCAATGCAACACGCTGAGTTCGATTCAGCACCAAGTGAGGAGAGAAAATAAATTTGGAGTCATTAACTTTCATTCATTAACTTTAATTGTGTTACTTCGGGGGATTCAACAACTGGATGCAAATTTTAAACCGGTGCTAAATCAGCCCCAAGACAGACAATGAAACTGAAGGGCAGTTTTTGCTCCTAAAAGTAGCTACATTTTCTAACCTGGTGCTGAATCAACCCCAAAACCCTTTTAACTAAATGCCTGTAAATCTTCCCATTAGTTTACAACAGAATAAGCCAGATAACATGTTGTGGCAGAGTATCACAAAAACATACTGCTGTTAACAGTTGCTCATCTGACAACACAAAGCTCCAAACATAACTAGCTTTGAGAAAAGAAAAAACTATATCAGACAGCCAAATCAATTATTTAGGGTGCAGTCCCCAAACTACACTCCCAAGAGCAGGTAAACTAAGAACCTATTCCCCTGTTACAGGAACCGCACATCCAGAAAACAATAAAAAGGTTTAAAGTTTATTACACAAAATCATCACTGTAGCAAATTAATAAAATACATAAAAAACAAATAACAAGACAATATCACATTAAAAAATAAAGATGAGAGTCCCTTCAACAGCCAATCAGTAAGTAGATACAATCTTATGCTGGCTTTAAAGTCATTTCTCGCCCAGTCTACATTGCCAATATACTCAGGACTGTAGATAAATAAGACAAAGTGCTAATGCGGTCTATTCAAGAAGGTCTCTATATATGTACACCTTAATTCAGAAAAAATATCCAAATAAATGAATAAGGCAAAGTGCCAGTGTTGTCAATTCAAGAAGCCCTCTATATATCATAGCTTTCGCCATTTTAGACGCACTTGCCAATAAGACGCAACTAGGAGTATTTTCTAAACCAAATGTTGTGCTAAAACATCCCATTGCAGACAGTGTGGCATTCCCCCCATCCCTTCCCCATAAACTTTGTGGCATTCCCTCGTCCCATTCCCATAGGCAGGGTGGCATCCCCCTCCCATTCCCATATGCAGTGTGGCATTCCCTCATCCCGTTCCCATAGGCAGTGTGGCATTTCCCCTCCCATTACCATAGGCAGTGTGGCATTCTCCCTCCCATTCCCATAGGCAGTGTGGCATTCTTCCTCCCATTCCCATAGGCAGTGTGGCATTCTTCCTCCCATTCCCATAGGCAGTGTGGCATTCCATCATCCCGTTCCCATAGGCAGTGTGGCATTTCCCCTCCCATTCCCATAGGCAGTGTGGCATTCTCCCTCCCATTCCCATAGGCAGTGTGGCATTCTCCCTCCCATTCCCATAGGCAGTGTGGCATTCCCCCTCCCATTCCCATAGGCAGTGTGGCATTCCCTCATCCCATTCCCATAGGCAGTGTGGCATTTCCCCTCCCATTCCCATAGGCAGTGTGGCATTTCCTCATCCCGTTCCCATAGGCAGTGTGGCATTCTCCCTCCCATTCCCATAGGCAGTGTGGCATTCTCCCTCCCATTCCCATAGGCAGTGTGGCATTCTCCCTCCCATTCCCATAGGCAGTGTGGCATTCTCAGTACCATTCCCATAGACAGTGTGGCATTCCCCCTCCCATCCCCATAGGCAGTGTGGCATTTCCTCATCCCATTCCCATAGGCAGTGTGGCATTCCCCCCATCCTATTCCCATAGGCAGTGGGGCATTCCCCCTCCCATTCCCATAGGCAGTGGGGCATTCCCCCTCCCATTCCCATAGGCAGTGTGGCATTCCCCCCATCCTATTCCCATAGGCAGTGTGGCATTCCCCCTCCCATTCACATAGGCAGTGTGGCATTTCCCCTCCCATTCCCATAGGCAGTGTGGCATTCTCCCTCCCGTTCCCATAGGCAGTGTGTCATTCTCCCTCCCATTCCCATAGGCAGTGTAGCATTCCCCCTCCCATTCCCACAGGCAGTGTGGCATTCCCTCATCCCATTCCCATAGGCAGTGTGGCATTTCCCCTCCCATTCCCATAGGCAGTGTGGCATTTCCTCATCCCGTTCCCATAGGCAGTGTGGCATTCTCCCTCCCATTTCCATAGGCAGTGTGGCATTCTCCCTCCCATTCCCATAGGCAGTGTGGCATTCTCAGTCCCATTCCCATAGACAGTGTGGCATTCCCCCTCCTATTCCCATACTCAGTGTGGCATTTCCTCATCCCATTCCCATAGGCAGTGTGGCATTCCCCCCATCCTATTCCCATAGGCAGTGTGGCATTCCCCCTCCCATTCACATAGGCAGTGTGGCATTCCCTCATCCCATTCCCATAGGCAGTGTGGAATTCCCTCATCCCATTCCCATAGGCAGTGTGGCATTCCCCCATCCCATCACCATAGTCAGTGTGGCATACCCCCCATTCCATCCCCATAGGCATTCTGGCTTTCCTTTATCTCATCCCCATAGGCAGTGCGGCATTCCCCCCATCCCATCTCCATAGGCAGTGTGGCATACTATTATCCCATAATCATTGTAGCTTTCCCTCATCCCATTCCCATAGGCAGTGTGGCATTTCCTCCATCCCATTTCCATAGACAGTGTGGCATTCACCCACCTCACTCCCATAGGCAATGTGGTGCTCACCCACCCCCTCCCATAGGCAGTGTGGCAATCCCCATCCCATATGCAGTGTGACATTCCCCCCATCCCATGCCCATATGCAGTGTAGCATCCCCCCATTCCCCATATGTAGTGTGGCATACCTCCCATCCCATTCCCATGGGCAGTGGGGCATTCCCTTATCCAATTCCCATAGATAGTTTGGCATTTCCCCCATCCCATTCTCATAGGCAGTGTGGCATTACCCCTATCCCATTCCCATAGGCAGTGTGGCATTACTCCCTTCCCTCTCCACAGGTCGTGTGGTATGCCCCATCCCATTCCCATAGGAAGTGTGGCACTCCCCCATCCAATTCCCATAGGCAGTGTGGCAACCGCTATCCCATTCACCGGCAGTGGCCAGAGCGGGGACAGTGGGTGCCTCCCTGCCCGCCGCTGCCAGTACCAATGCTTATTCTCGGGCCGGGGTCCATGCAGCCTATGGGAATGGGAGGAAGAATGCCACACTGCCTATTTCAAGAAGCACTATTCCGAAAAATTGTAAAAATCCATATAAATATGCAGGATGGCGGGAGGTGGGGTCACTTATATACTGGGCATCAAGAAATATCCAGCCAAGTTTGTTATTTTTTTAAGGGAAGAAAGAGGAAATCAGGGGTTACAGGTTCTGTCACTCCTGATACACTTAAACCTGGCACCCCAGGATTTTATATCTGCCAGGAGAATAAACCACAAGCTTGGTGAAGCGAACTTTATTCAGTTTGGGTGTATAAGTGACCCCTCCTCTCATTAGCCAACATGTTAATACGGATCTTAAATTTACACAATTTCATGATACAGCTTGCTTAAAAATCGTTCTTTGAGTCCAAAGGGGAGGTTGGACTTTATTATAGTGCTCTGAATATAGTTTTTGTTTTGGTTATTAGTCACTGTTGACTGATAATACTGATGAAGAGTGGAGTCCCCTATTAAGAAAATGGTAGGTGACCTCCAGAAAAATACGTTGCAGGGCCTGATCTCAAGGCAGGTCAGTTTTCAAACACCAGCTGCTGTGGAGAAAGATGGCAAGGAAATGAGAATATACTTACGGTAACTAAATGGATCAAGGGGTTACAGACACCAGGAAAACATGATATAGGCCAATGTTCTCCGCTCTCCACTCTAGGTGATGAAGCAACCTGCAATACGTATATTGAGAACATTTTCTTTTGATGGAATCTTGTGTATTTACAACATTTCGCAACATCTGCTGCCTCTGCTTTTATCATTAGCACATTTTTACAATAGCAGTGGGAGAGGAACATCTTCACAATAAAAGGGGAGCTGTCCTCGCCACCATATGCTAACTAGCTGCATGCAACAGTATTTTCTCCCCATCCACTACCCCACAGTACTACATGGTGCCGGATGATTATAGTGGCTTCCAGGAGAGGCTGGCAGTCATGGAATTAATGAAAGGAGAAGAAGTAAACAGCAAAAGCCAATCTACTCCTATAGGAAAGTACACAGAACAGCATAAAACAACAAGAAGCACACACATTCTAGTCTATTTATATTCTGATAGTATTATTATTCATTATTTCTATTATTTATTTATATAGCTTCATCATTGTCTGTAGCTCTGTACAAAAGTAGTAATTTTAGACAGAGTAAAAAATACATTACATAGACTACTAAGTGAATGCTATGAAAACAAGATAGAATAGAGAAACACCTACCTCATTATCTTACAGTGTAAAGGATAAGGGTGGCCAATGGGAAGGATCACAAGTGGTAGGCACTGAGTTTGGCATTGTGTGCCCTATGAAGGTTACTTAAAGTTCCCCAAAACCACATTTTTAACTAGCATCCCTTGAATTGCTCCCCCCACAAATAGTAACTTATGCCTAATTTTACTCCTTTTGTTTCATTCTATTCACAGATAATGGCTTCTGTCTTAGCTGTAAAGCTCCACCTGTAAACAAATACTAATAATAATAATATTATAAATAGTACCTCCTGGCTGGCGCAAGCCAAACTGTAAACAATATTAAATCTCCTGCCTGCCGCTCGGCAAATGTAAACAATATTATAACTACAATATTATATCAATATCTAGATATTAATCTATAACTCTAAATCTCCTGCCTGGGTCGCCACTTGTAGACAATTGGATATTAATATTAATAACTAGATATTATAATATTGTGTATATATTTATCCTGCCCGGCTCGACTAAAATAGGCAACACATATACCAATATTGTCAATATCTGGCCAATGATCACGCAATGGATACACGCATAAGACTATAAGACTGTAGTTCTTTTGACTTCTGGTATATGCAAGAGACACTGAGACACGCAGTAAATAAAGATATATATTGTTGACAAAATAACACAATAATGCAATCAAATCTCAAATCAAACACAATACATGAGACTGGCATACAGTTATGAGACTGGCATACATATATACAGGGAAAGACACATTACCCTCCTGATACGGCACTCACAAGCTTCTCCTCTCCAAGCAGTGTCAGCTCCAAGCCGTCTCCCCTGTCTTGCCTCCCTTCCTTCTGCCTTCCCCTCAATTATACCTCCCTGCCCTTTTGATCTTCAGTCCTGCTGACCTCCACCCCCCCCTTGGGCTTGACCCACAGGTTATGCAAAAGAGGGTGCATCCCGGAAATTCCCAGAAGCCGTTTGTATAATTTATGGTGCCAGCGTCTATCTACCTTTTGATGTCCAGGTGTTTTGCTAGGAGGGTGTAACGGCTATTTCAGGTCTATATGTCTATTTACAACATATTTATGGTATGGTCACAGAATGTTGATATTATCTAGTGCCCTCTCAGATGTCTTTTGTTCTATTTTCTGGTTTTGGAATGCAGATATTATCTAGCTTGGAAAACGTGCCTTAGGCCTTCCCACTTCATGTCATGCCCTGCTGTATATTCAAATATATATATATATATATATATATATATATATATATATATATACCATTATTAACAATATTGATTTTCCATAAAGGCCCATTATTTACACACCTCCTCTATTTATTTCCATTGCTTTGTGTGGCAATGATGTCATTGCCACACTTATACAATGACTAATCACTTGCAATCTTACAGAGAGTACAGCAAAAAAAAAAAAAACAGTGTTTCAGGGTGATTTGCAAAGCAAAAATATACATTTCTAGTTCTACACCCTAGGAAGGGAGTATTGGCAGGGGCTTTAGTCAAATATATTTCAAAAGTTCAGTGGGCTTTTTGGCACTTTAAACCAGGTAATAACTGAAGAGGTCTTTTGACCCAAATTAGCAGCTGCTTTCGGCTTATGCTCTTCATGTCTCCTGGCATCCTCGCACACTCTGCCTCCACTCAAGTCAGATACAGTGTCTTTGCATGCCCCTTCCATTCACTACAAATAATAGGTCTTGGCACCTCCCCGAGGGCTGCCATCAGGGCGGGAAAGGTCACGTACCAGGTTGCGCTGGTTTCCTGGTGTATTGTGCAGGCGCGGCTACCTCGGCACACTGCACTGCACATGGTGTGCTTGACACCTTGCAGCTGCAAACGCTGACCACATTGTGACATAGGCAGCAGTAGCAGGTCTTTAATTAAAGGTACGTTGGCTCACAGGTGATCTCTGTCAGCTGACAAGGGGGAGCCAATCAGAGGATCCTGGGGCCTTTATAAGGAAGCTTGTGGGCCTTGGATAAGTGCTAAAATATTCCTATGTAGTTCTCCGTGTGTGTCTGTGACCTCACTATTTACCTTGAACCCATGAAACTCTGAACTTCCATGTATGACCTCTGCGTCGCTGCCTGACCTTGCCCTTTTGGCCCACCAGCTATGAAAAGTGGTCCCTGAGGGGTCCCTGTTGGCAGCCTTTATTGTAGTGAATGGAGTTAGGCATGCTCAGACACTATAACTGACATGGTTTTACATGGTTGAACCATGAAAAACAGTGGTCATGCATCCAAGATTCTGCACTGAACCAGCCAAAAGCAGGGTTTAAAGAGGAGTACATTTGGGTTTACTGTTCTTTTAACAGAGAAGGTCCTAATTGAAGTGACATACACATACTTCAAGTGTTGCATTTGTTGAAACTGTATTTCAAAAAATGAATTTAATACCTAGTAGGACCCCACTGATTACAATGAACATATGATTCTAGTGAAAATAAATTTGGTTAGTTGAAAAACATTAGTACACACATTTAATTGCTCACTTTACAGTGCTCACTCACTCACTCACTCAGACGAACATCACACCATTTCTGATGGACATTTGTAAACATCCGCCCTTACTGCCTTTTAATGTTCGCGTTATCTAAAAAGCAAACATCCTGCAGCATCCCTGGTCCCATTAAACCCCCCCCCCCTTAGCCGTCAATAAATCAGGGCACGGGTTTAGCCATACCCACCCTTCGTCGTCCCTCTTCAAGTGTCCCACGATTCCCTTCAAATCTTGCGGGGCTAGCGCTAAGTGCCATTGCAGCCTATGCAGTGACACTGCACTTGCGCAAGATCTGAGGGGCGGCACAGTGCATGATGGAATAGCAAGATGGCCCTGCCCTACGGAAGGCGTTGCCGGACTGAAGAATATCAGAGTACGATCGCACCAGACAGGTAAGCTTAAAATTGACAAATTAGCAGCCGGACGAGACATATGTTGACAAACGCCTTAGTAGCAGATGGGGAGTCGGAGGAAGGAGTAGGGCACAAGCAGACAGCCCTGGAATCAACACAGGTTTCCACAAATAAGCTAGCAGCGATGGAGGCGAGCTTTCCAGAGAGGTGCTTCCCAGGACTCAATGTCGGCAATCTCACAGGCCCCATCCACCGATGATCCTTGAGCCAGACAGACCTAAATCAGCATTCAACCAGTGGTTTAAGGACCCGAGGTACCTGATGATGTTTTATTATTATATATCTCCATTTTGCTAGATCAAAAATTAAAAGTCGCCCATGAAAAGTTAACTGCTGACCTTAAAGGGGACTTTGAAAACTTTGGTCTCAGAATTGAAGCGATAGAAAAAAAGACTGAGGAATCTATCA
Source organism: Gastrophryne carolinensis (assembly GCA_027917425.1). NCBI lineage: Eukaryota > Metazoa > Chordata > Amphibia > Anura > Microhylidae > Gastrophryne > Gastrophryne carolinensis. The sequence continues at coordinate 521,782,762 of CM051235.1, read as the reverse complement.
GGAAGATTAATCAGCATGACCACCTTAATGCCTCATTACAACAACAGATGGAGGATCAGGAAAACAGAGAGAGGGCTACCTAAGTCTGTTACAGATCTGGACCCTGTTATCAGAGAAATGCACAGATCCCTGTTACCTAATGCAGATGAGAGTATTTTTTTCTGGACAGGAGTTCATAGAGCCCTATCAGCACCCAGGCTCCCTGTCTTCTAGGTAGGGGCTCAATGAGTCCTTGTTGGGTGATCCGGAGGTGGTAGAGGAGGTTGAGTGTGAGATAGACTCATATTTTAAGTACAATTAAACCTTGGATACTTCTTCCATCACCAACTGGGCTGCGCACATTGCAGTCATTAGGATAAAGATAGCTAGCAGGAAAAAGGAGGCACCTGGAGGTTTCAGGTCAGAGGGAGAGATTTCTGAGAACGGACTTACTAATATTTCAATCTAAGGTGATGAGATTTGACAGTCAGACATTATTCAGGGCAAGGGGAATGGGTGTCCCTGATTTTTAAAGCTACTATATCGCCACCAAGCTAGCTAAATATTCTCTAAAGGGGGCGTGGCTTGGTGATGGCCGTGTGGGGACGCAAAACTCTGAGCTCCTTCCAGCACCTAAAGAAAAAACTCCTAGAAAGTGACTGCAGTGCCCTATACATTCCACATACCTCATGTCGAAAAAGAGGAGATCCATGGTGGCAACCAAAGGGAGCAGGTCGGGCTGCATCACAACGTTTTTTCGGCCTGGAGATCGGGGATCCGGAGGAGGAGAGGTCCGCAAGTTGGCGGACGGCCCCTCACAAGGAAGCGTGGAGGCGGGAGGACGGCAGGCAGGAGGCTCACCACTTCAGCCTGCAGAGACCCCCAGAAATGAATGCCGGGGTGGAAGAGCCCCACGCCCTGCGGATGAGCCCGGAGGAGAGAGGGGAGCCCGCAGCAATGCAGCTGCAGGCGGGAAGCGGGCAGAAGCCGGGGGCCGGTGGCGGGAGCCGAACTCGCAGGGGATCTGACGAGGAGAGGGGGAATGGACGAGCCCCCAATCTGCAACATCCACATCCTGGAGGCTGGGGAGCAGAGCAGATGCGGCCGCAGCCTTTCCCCGGCCCCGCTGACAATAGACAGCATCAGCCGACGGGGGCAGGCACACTCTGCTCAGAAGAGAGCGGAGACAGGGCGCCGGTCCTGTGAAGATGGCGAGGCAGGACCTGCATCCAGATCCCCGGGCCCTTATGAACAGCAGGGGGAGGACGGGGCACCAGCACGGAAGAAAGACAGGAGCTCTGGAGATGAAGCTCCCCCCCAGCAGCAGACTGCTTCACAAGCCTTCTCGGTCGACAAGGTGAGAGAGCAGAGGGGGGGTGGGGTTTTTTGGGGGGGAACTGGCAGAAAGGGTCACCAGTAGGCTTCCCGGCGGGGACACAGAAAACACGCCGCATGGTGAAAGACCCCACATGCACACACCCACATACCCTTTGCAGCTGGGAGCCCCTAGAGCAATAGCCCAGGGGGAAAGGAATCATCTCCCCACAGCCACCGTGAGATCCTTGGAGAGGGGAGACCTGAAATGGAATGCGAGAGATCCAATCGCCTGGCTGCAAATATGTGCTCACCGTACGGTGGGGCAGGCAGCAGATCCAGCTCCCCAATAGCGTTGTCTGCCCAGTTACATATGGCCATACCGATGCAGTAATGGTGGATCTTGACCAACACAGTATCAGAGCTCTTATATCGTCATTACCCACTAGAAAAGATTTTGAGACCTTCATAAACAGAATGGAGAGAAGTAGACGAAGTATCTTAAAATGTTCTAGAAGTGGGAACCAGGGTCACAGCAATAGAACAAGTGCAGGACTTGGTTTAACAATGTTTGTCCACTATAGAAAGGGCGCACAGCGCTTTAGAAAGAATTCAAGCGGAGTCCACACAACATATAGCTGATATCTTACTCCATCAAGACGACATGGAAAATAGGGGTAGGAGGAACAACATACGCATAAGGGGGCTCCCTGAATCCCCTGAGAATGCCAATTTATCAGAGATAGTGACCAAAATCTTCAACCATATGCTAGACCGTCCACCGGGGAAGCTATTGAATTAGATAGGGTTCACAGTAATCCAGACCAGCGGAGACATAGATATTATTTTCAGGGTACACTTTTATAAAGTAAAAGAAGAAAGAGACTCGCCTGGGCCAAGAAAGGCATATCCTATAAAGGGACACAGATCATCCTGCTGCCTGACTTGACGCGACGTACGCTACAAATGAGGAGAATCCTGAAACCACTCCTAGAGAGCGCAAAGCAAACTGGCGCCACGTATAGATGGGGATATCCCTTTCATCTTATCCTCCAGCTGAGGGGTCGAAGCTTCACACTCCGATACCACTCTCAGCTTTCAGAGGCATTCGAGTTCCTGGGATCCCCAGTTGTGGAGCTGGAAAACTGGCTATCCCCTTCGCTGAACCCAGCTAGGGCACAATGGGGCGGGGCGGGAGACGTGACCTGCTTCCCAGAAGAAACAGAGGGGTTAGGCCCAGGGTCCCCAATGGTGCCAATGATTGGCAGTGAATCATGTTTCTCCTGACCAGTTTCCTGTTGGATTAGATGGGCTGAAATTGCGTAGATAGTTGTTGACCCTTGATAGTAATTTAAATTTAAAAGGTTATATGGCAATGTTGTTCGATGGTGCGTTAATATGTCTTGGTCCTACTACCGGCCCGGCGGGGTGCTGGGGGGAAGGGGGTGGCGTGCTACCGAAATGAGAAACGTTCCTGGAATGCCAAGATACGGGCTGTCTTGTCTTGGAGGGGCTCGGTGGAGCGCTTCCCCTGCCTCCTGCCCCTCCGGGGGTTCCGATTCCCGGGCCATTTGCGGTGCGCGAACGGTGGCCGAACCAATCTTGCAGAGAATCGCTAGGTTCTTGTGAGGACGGGGGTCCTACTGCTGTTTTCAATGTTTTCAACGCTTCCTACTGTTAAAGTTGTTTAACCTGCTATCGCTGATTCACAACATAACTATTCGGTCACTTAGTCGACAAAGTATAGGACTGGTAAGAGTAATGTCTCGCCAGCAGTGGGCTTGTCCTCTGGCCTGGGCTTCTGTGAGGGCCAGACCTCAGGATAACCTCGATAAGGTCAGGTGAAGATAGAGGTCCTACTGTTGTTTCTAATGTTTTCAATGTTTCTCACTGCTTTTGCTGTTTTACCTGCTTTGGCTGATAAGCAGCATAACCACTTGGGCACTTAAGTGACAAAGTTTTAGGAATTATAAGAGTAATGTTCTGCTAGGGAAGGGCTTATCTCCCGGCCTGGGCTTCTTGGAGGCCCGGGCCTCAGTATAACCTCTCATATCTAGGACGGAGTGCCTCATGCTGGCTGCCGCTTTCCATCTCCCCCAGTGTGAATCCTCCTAAGCCCTCCCAAAAGGAGTTTGGGATAGCTTGTACGGAGGGAGCGTGTGAGAGCGCCTTTTGTCCTTTCCTCCTTTTTTTTTTTTATTCATTTCCCTCATTCTCTTTTTTATATACCTTTACTTCACCTGTTCCCTCTAAACTGATGTTGGTGTCTAGAAGATGTCAAGTATAGCCATTTGCTCTTATAATACAAAGGGTCTGAATGTACCGGAAAAAAGATCCAAAATCCTCTCCAAGCTCCGTAAAAATAGGGTTAAAATAGCCCTACTACAGGAAACCCACTTTAAAGAAGGGCACATACTGGTAATTCAAGATCGTCATTTTACCTCTTGGATACATGCCCCAAGCCCGGAAGCTAAGTCAAAAGGGGTGTCCATAGCAATACACAGAACTCTCCCCCACAAAATATTGGACACCAAAGTTGACTCTAAGGGTAGATTTATATTCTTAAAACTAGCACTGTTCACAAAGACATACACCATAGTGAATATCTACAGCCCCAATAAGGACTCGCATTACTGCTGTACCCAATTAAAACAGCTAGCTAGCTTCACAGAAGGAGTAATCATATGCAGGGGAAACCTTAACTTACCCTCAACCCGCAAATCGACACCTCCACTGGCAGATTAGGGGTCTCATTAGCGGGACTTAAAAAGCTGAAGAAACAACTGCTAGACCTGCAACTAGTAGATGTTTGGCGGGCGCTTCATAAGAGGGACAAGGACTATGCCTTTTACTCCAACGCAAATAACTCATATAGTCGCATCGATTACCTCTTGATGAGCCACCATGCTATGTCCTGGAACCCAGAAGCGAGTATAGGGAATATAATATGGTTGGACCATGCCCCAATATTTCTGTCCATAGATTTGCCCAGACTGTACCCGCACAGTTGGGACTGGCGCTTGAATGACAATTTGCTAAAAGATGAAGCCTGCCTGGCAGCAGTGAGGGAGAACATTGGGCATTTCTTAGTAGATCACCGTGGCGATGAAACACCTCTACCGGTACAGTGGGAAGTGCTTAAATGCGTAGTGAGAGGGATTTTTATTCAACATGGAACCAGGCTCAAAAAAGAGAGATCCTTCCTAATAGAAAAAACTATTTGCCAAATCAAAACATTGGAACTTACACACAAACGATCAACTACCATCGAGACCTGGATTAAACTAGAAAAAGCTAGAGATAATCTGAAAAGCCTGTATAACCAAGCATTCCTGCGACACAGAGATCGGCTAAGGGGAATGTTCTATGAATAGCGAGATCACTGCACCCTAGGAACTCTGCCACATCCATAGCATAAAACACAGGGGAATAATGAGACTTTTAACCCTAATGAGATAGCAAAGACATTTAGGGACTACTACAATACACTACAATACACTATACAACCTCGCAAAACCAGCCTCACCCGAAGCACACCTGCCCCCTTAGAAGCGGTACAGGCCTACATAGACAGGACCCCTCTTCCCAGAATCCCCCAGGCAGATATAAAATCCCTCAAGGCCCCTTTCGGGGACTCAGGAAGTAGCAAAAGCGATACAGAGAACTCCGGTGGGAAAGAATCCGGGACCTGACGGTTTTACTCCAAGGTTCTACAAAACGCTCGGCCCCCTGATAACCCCCTTTTTGACTAAGGTTTTCAATACCATGGGGCAGGACTCCCCCTTCCCAAGGCAGTCTCTGGCAGCTACGATTGCTGTTATTCCTAAGCCCGGGAAGGACCCTCTCACCTGTAGCAGTTACCACCCAATCTCCCTAATTAATGTGGACATAAAATTGTTCACCAAAATAATAGCATCCCATCTTCAACCACTTATTCCTAAGCTTGTTCATCTGGACCAGGTGGGGTTTGTCCCGGGCAGGGAGGCACGGGATAACACGAATAAACTATTCACGCTGATCTCTTTTGTTCAATACAAGAGGATCCCAACATGCCTTCTCTCGTGTGACGCAGAGAAGGCCTTTGACAGAGTAAGTTGGGATTTTATGCATGCCTCTCTGCAACAAATTGTAATGGAATACCCCTTCTGGGTAAGATTATGGCTCTTTATCAAATGGAGCAAATGGAGTGATGTCATCTCCTTTTCTTATAGGTAATGGCACACACCAGGGATGCCCCCTGTCACCGCTATTATATATCCTCACCATGGAGCATTTGGCAATAGCCATACGAAACAACCCGGACATAAAAGGGATAGAGATTGATAACAGGCAATATAAACTATATCTATACGCAGATGATCTACTGCTCCACTTAACATTCCCTACTATTTCCTTTCCATCAGTACTAAAGGAGTTTGAGCAGTTCGGGGTGGTAAGTAACTTTAAAATAAACTATGCGAAATCAGGCCCTCAATTTAACTTTACCGACAGGAGAAGTAGACAGGCTCAAAAAAGGAACTTCCCCTTTAAATGGCAGTCGGCCACCATTACATACCTAGGGGTTCAGATTCCAAATGACCTCACGAAAATATACAAGCTGAATTACGTAACTCTGAGGAACAAGACAATTAGCGACTTAAAACATTACGATAGAAGGTCCCTGTCGTGGTTCGGAAGAATTGGCGTAATAAAAATGGATGTACTACCCCGATTCCTGTATATTTTCCAAACAGCCCCTATAGTCCCCCCAATAGCTTTTTCAAGATTCTAAAAACCTTCTTAAATTTGTATGGGGAGTATCTAAACCACGCAATCGCCATGAAACACTGTCTCACAGTAAAACGAGGGGGGGGCGCGGGTTTACCAGATCTCAAACTCTTTGTGTACACACTTGGTGTTTAGTTGCCAAAAGCAACAGGTTGCAGATATTAAAAACTGCTTCCATAAAACACACATTTGCCAACAAAGGAAAAAAATACTAGATAAGCTCAGCACCTTTAGGACATCACTGTGGCTCACAAATCAATACACTTTTAAAAATACCATTGAAAGTGGACATCCTTAGAAGTTGCATTGGCTGCATTTGACTGCATGGTTTGTTTTTACTACTGGTTAAACCAGGTTAACAGTACTTTTATGTGAACGTTGAACTTTAATTTTTATTTTATTTTGAATTTGTTGTTGAGCAGTATTCACAAGATGCATATACCCATTTGAATGGAGAGCATTTTGCCTTAGTGAAGACTGTGGCATAAACAAGGCAGTCCTCAGTAATCAAGGCGTCTGTTTCCTCCTTTGATGTAGCAGCATGTTTCAGGCGCTCAATCGATGGGCTCTGCTCCCTTGATCATATTTTTAATCTGTGATATTGACAGGAAGTTTGTTTATACATATAATTACCTGTTTGTTTGCAAGGTTTAGACTAAAAACGTTTTTTAGGAGGTGCCAAAACACTTGCATAAAATGAAAGATGTGATGCGGTAACATGCAAAGCTAAGTGGTCAGGCAGGGATTATCTCACAGTAATTGCAGAAACAACACACAAATATAGATAGGCACTCTACAATTTGCAATCTATAACCAACAGGCCCTGCTATAATTAGCTCAAGCTAACTTGAACTTGTGCACAAAAGCATCTGAGCTGTTTGTGGACTAGGTCTGTCTGAAAAAGACATTGAACTACTACCGGAAGAAGCCCAGGGACTGCAAATTGCTATGAAAGACAACCAACATCCAAAAGGAACATTGCACCAATTTAACCCTTTAAGTGCAAGCACGTAACACCTACCCCGCTGCTAGTTAAAAAAATAAAAATAAAAAATACTCACCCCTCGTTGGATCCGGCCGGGTCTCCTCTTTAATTTGGTGCCATCCGATCCCCTGTGGGGGCTTGGATGGCTCCAGGAGAGCCCCCGGAATAGGTCGCCCCCCCCGCTTCGGCAGAAGCAGCTGCTAACTGTAAAAAAATAAAAAAATAAAAATGACATTTACTTACCCGTGGCCGCGCTGCCTCCCGCTGGGTCTTCTCTTCACTGGGGGGGCCTCCGATCTCCCTCCCGGCTCTTTAGCTTCAGGGGATCTCCCGATGGGCGCCCTTTGGGGGCGGGGCTTATGACGTCACACATCGGGTGTCGTCCTGCTGCTCTTCATTCAGATGCGATCATGCTGGCCACAGGAGCAGAGGGGCAGGTGATCAGATCATCACCTGCCCCTCTGCTACTGCAGCCAGCATGATTGCATCTGTCATCACATCGAGGAACAAAGGAGCTGAAGATCGGAGGTAAGTAAAGTAAAAAAAAGTTTTTATTTTTTAATAAAACTAATTTTTTCTTATGTGTCAGTGTGTTTTTTTTTTACTGTTAACCCCTTGTGAACTGGTAAGGGGTCCATGAGACCCCTTATACCAGTTCACAAGGCTGGTCCCGGGCTAGCCGCAGGTGACTTGCCATTAACCCCCGGCACCCCCTATTACCTGCCTCCCCAAAGCCCGGGGGGGCAGAAGAGCCTGGGCCCACATAGGCTGGTCCCCCCACTCTGTGCCTACAAGCCCCCATAGCTGGTCCTGGGCTGGTAATGCTGGGTAAGGGGGACCCAATTTTTTTTGGGGGGGGGGGGTTTTAAGGGTTTTTAACCCTTAAAATTCCAAAACAATGGGGTCCCCCTGGGAGGGGGGACCCTATGTCATTTTTTTTAATTAACCCCTTATGTTTATAGTGTGGATAGTAGTAGTATTTTATTTGTAAATGTTATAAAGTGCTATTTTCAGTTTGGGGGGTCTCCTGGGCAAGAATGGGGGGGGGGCTACCGATACATATGTGGTACCGTTGTTGGTTTTCTGTAATAAAGTAAATGTTTTATTTAAAATTAAGGAGACAATTTTCTAAAAAATAATTTTTAATTTTTTTTGTTCTTTTTATGCAAAAATATTTAAAAAAAACTGTAGAAAAATTACAAACAAGACATTTCATGTTAAAGCCTAAACCCTGCTGCAAAAAATATATCTATAATTTTCCTGGAAATTCCTCCAAAAATCACGATTAAACATGGTGCAAAATGGTGAAAAATTACCTGTCAACTGAGGGTGAAAAAATTTCAAGTAGAGAGGCAATTAAAAGGGTTAATAGTACATATGCATGTGGGGTATTGTTCTGCTCGGGGGACCTTGCTCTTTCAGATTTAGCTTGTTTTTTTCTTGTTTGCATATTGATTTTTTAAGAAAATGTGTTTTTTATTCTGTTTTTTTATAATTTTTTGGAGGGAAACCTCGTGCAACCTAAGAATTCTTCAAGGGATTACTTCTAAAATGATGAGCCCACTACAACAAGCTGGGTATGCTTAGAAAGCTTAACATATGTTCTTTCAGGGAATATATGGTTTCTGGGGGGTATTCTAAATGTAAAGGGTTGTTTTGGTAGAAAAAGTACAAGGTGCCACTTTGTCTGCAGAGCTGAAATTTTCAAGTACAATTACCCTTACGCACATGCTTTACTTGAGTATGAGAAAATGTGAGTTTGATACTGCTTTTTATTCATTTTTTTAGTGAAACTCTGTGCTATCAAAGAATTCATTGAGGATTTACTTCCAGAAAACAGCACCTATGTAAACAAGCCTGGTACACCTAGAAAGCCTGAGGTGTATACTTTCAGGGAATATATAGTTTGTGGGGGGGTATTTCAAATGTAAAGGGTTGTTTTTCTTGTTTCAGTTTGGGGGAGTCTCCTGGGCAGGAAAGGGTGTCTACCTATACATATGTGGTAACGCTGTGACCGGGAGAAATTAGGATTTCACATGCAATAAGATTTTATTGACTCAATTACTTTTTTTATTACAAAAAAAACTACAAATTGTAAAAAAATAGATTTTTTCTGAAAATTCTGCTGAAAAAAAGAATATATAATTCCCTGGGAAATCCCTGGAAATCCCTTAAAAAATCACAGTTGAACATGTGGAGCGCAAAATAGTGCAAAATGGTCTGGCAACAAAGGGTGACAAAAACTCCAGGTAGCCTGGCAGCGAAAGGGTTAAACACATGTCAAAGCGAACTTATATCCAAAAAGGCCAACAGGGCTTTTTTATGCTCCCCACCACTTGGGCATTCCACTTAAGGACGCCCATTTCCCTAAAACCCACTAGGGGTTTTCCCACTGTTGTGGCAGCCTTAGGTTATGTAGAACGGCATTCAAAACTTCATGATGGCGCCCACACAGGAAAGAACACTCTATGTGCCCTTCAATGGATCCCCCACTCCCCCTGGTGGCAGGAAACAGGTACACAGACCAGCGTCACATCTCTCTCCATTCCCCCAAAACAAAATCAGCAGAGATAGTGGAGGGGGGCACAGGCTAGGGGTTTCAGCTGAGAACCAGGCTAGCTAGCAGTGGTTGCAGCACCCATCCAAAAACAAAATTTGCTGCCAAAAAGGAACTCACCAGCAATCAATATGTTTTACTGATTGGTAGGGCATGGGCTCCTCTGCTCTCTGAACCCTACTTACTAGAGGTCAGATGGGCCATGTTTATGTCCTGATCAAAGAGGAAAAGTGCACTGTGTTGGACCTGCAACTTCAGCTTCTGACCTCAAGAGGGGTGTGTGTGTGTGTGTGCGTGTGTGTGTGTGTGTGTGTGTGTGTGTGTGTGTGTACTGAGGTGCTAATTATTCTCAATGGCTGTCTTGGCCTAGTCTTATTTAATGCCTGAGTAATGATTAAAGTGCAGGCCTGGCGTGAAGCCTACTAAGATTCTGGGGTCTGAGGAGAGTAATAGATGGCACAGGAGTGGTTGATGGTAAGGGGAACCTTGTGCAGCATCGGCGGTCCTTTTCCGAGGTCTGTTTGGAAAGTCAAAGTCATTAAACCAGGTGTGTGTGTGTGTGTGTGTGTGTGTGTGTGTGTGTGTGTGTGTGTGTATATATATATATATATATATATATATACCTAACCTTGGGTACATGCTCTCACAATGCTTATTAACCTGTAAGTACACCACATTCTCTCAGCGAACCCAGACCAACCATATAAATCTGTGGTGTCTAGGGACACTCCGTTTTCCCCTGCCATGCCTGTTGGTTGCAGCAAAAAGATGTGGGCATGCTCCACCCAATGTGTCTGAAGCTAGTGGGGTCGGATCAGGTCGGGGTTGGTTCCAGTAGCATTGTGTTATAGTTGGGGAAATACACCAGATAATAGCTGAAGAAGTGATCAGGAAAACCAAGGGTCCAGGAGGCAGATGCCATGCATTGCATACAGAAATATCTTCAGTGTCTGTCTGTATTAAGACCATCCACATAATGCCAAGACCTCTATGCTCCACACAGTGACGTCTCCACATGCCTTGTAAAGGCAACTACAATGTTGTTTCAATAATCAATTTCATTATTGTTTAGCTGAAATATCCCAACAATCCCATAAATGTTAATGGTAATAGAAAGATTGGGCATCAATTGTTTTGCAAATGTCCTGCTGCAAATACAATTAGGTCTGGCTTCACATTGTACAATTTAGTATTCCATTTATTTAATTTCCTTGGTAATTGATTTTAGCAAACGAAATTAGCCGTTACAATCCATTTTGAAATTTCAGGCTTTAGATTAGAAATAATATCAATAAGCAGCCCCAAATTAGAATTAGATAAAAAGTAGAAAGCAGTTTCAGTTAGTTTTAAAGTAAAAGAAAATCCTTTTGTTAGATATATTATAATATTAAAGCACTGACATTGAAAGGGTAAGTATCAGAACTAGATGACAGGAAAGATAATTGTGTCTGTAATCAGTATAATGGTATGCTAATGGTAGTGCCTGAATCCATTTATTTAGGATAACTCTAACACGGAGAAGGAACAAAATGTTTGCATATTTGGATTTTATGCATCGTACAATAGCCTACCTGGAAATATTACTGTCAATGACATGGCTAGTAGCTTCCCTTTTATGGACTCTAGTCTCAAATCTGGGCTCTCTTTACCTATTGTCAAACATCTATTGAACAAGTTAAAAACACCACAAATGCCATAAATATATCAACTCTCCATGTGGATGCCCCTGGACAAAACTACATAACTACGCTCACATGTAACTCTTCCAACAAAACATGCACTGTTACATAAATCTGTAAATTAAGGTCAACAAAGAGTCAGCACAGGGGCCAGTTCAGCTAAGCAAAAACTCACACACACACACGAATGTTATTGGGAAATTCGAGTTTACCTCTTGCAAAATCATTTTCGCTTTAAATTTTTTGACTGCAATTTCGAGTTTATTGAAATACGCAAATTCAACAGCCATTCTTAATCACTCCTAAATTTTTAAAATTCTTGCATACAATCCAATTTTCCAAGCATGAATAATTTTTTTCCACCTTTATTGAATCAAGCTCAATATGTTATGTGAGCATTCATAACAGATAAGGTACACTAATACATTGTCGTTGTTTATTATTTAAATTATTAAGCAATTATTGCAATTTACATTAGAAATGTGGAGCCATTTAACAAGCACTTTTTAATTGCACCGCAGTCTATTTGATGTGGACGCTTTGAAATGCCTTTTTTAGGTGATGCAACAGTCTAATTGCAGGTCTGGAGAATTTCCTCATTGACATTTCCTTGAATATACAAGTCAATCTCTTTTGGTTGTTATGTATGAATGTAAAAATTATTTATGACTATCACCATAGTTAATAAATGCAAGGGAGATAATTTATCTGAAAATTATAACAATTCACAATGAGCAATTTGTCATTAGGAATGTTATTTTGTAACTACATGAAAGTTCAGTTGAACTATAAATTAATATAAAAAGAAGATTTTTATCACTTGACTATACTAAAATGTCTTCCTAAACAAGAGAATGGATCTTGTAAGGTGTTGCTAGGATTTAAGGACTAACTAAAGTCCAATTTTGGTTTGATTTTATTTGGAATGGAAAATCAAGCAGGGATCACTGAACCAATTCAGACAAAAAGGATTTAGGTGAAAACTTCAGGGAAAAATGTGATTATTCTGAATTTCAGGTGGCCACATGCTTTACAAAGCAGTATATGTCCCAAAACTGGACATCAATTAATAAAATGAAGTAGGTTCTTACAACAGGCACATGGTATCAAGCCTAGTAGTTACTTCTTGAGAATGGGCTGTGTACCTGAAAGCTTGTAACCTAATTGTGCCCTTTCTATTATTAAACTTGGAACGAGGACCCTCACTAGCAGACAAAAAATTGGTATGTGCCTATTCATTTTACGTGCAGCCCACATGTGCTAGAGAAAAAAAGGAAAACACCCAGGAGTTCAGTATTGCCCATAATCCCCTACACACAGCAAATTAGCAGGCTGCTAGCCCCTGGGTGATATGTAATATCACAGACCTTTAAAAACACCACATCCGGGGCGTGGCTTGGTGATGGCCGTGTGAGGGAGCAGAGTGCGGAGCTCCAGCCGGATTAAGTGAAAAGAAAGCCCTAAACATCCTGCTAGCATAGCAATTAGACTTACCGGGGGCCATGTTAAAAAAGAGGAGAAGCAAGGTGGTGACTGCGGGTCGAAGAACGGGTCCCATCTCGACATATTTCCACGTTGAGGAGCGCGGAGTCGGCGAGGAGGGGGGCCGCAACATGGCGCCCTCCTCTCCTAGGAGGAAATCCCAGCAGGCGGTGACGCCGGGAAGATCGCAGGCGGCTGTGGACCCGTGTGCCGAGGAGCGGGAGGAGAAGGGCGGACGAGTCCCATCTGTGTCCCAGCCACTGAACAGGGCTGTGAGAGAAGCGGAGGAGGGGTGGCCGTGCCCACCGTCGCATGCGAGAGCCGGAGGAGAGGGCACGGTGCGGCGGGAGGCAGCGCGCCGGGAGCCGGCGGAGGATGGCAGAAGTGAAGCGCGGGGCGGGGGAGGAGCCCCCCCTCCCCGCCCGGCCGATCAAGCGGTGGTGTGGTGTGTCGCCGCCACGCCGGAGGGGGAACTGGCAGCTGCTGCGGCGAAGTGGAGTTAAGACTCCGCCGCAGCTCAACTATAATCAGCGGGGAGACGAGGCTGCGCACCCAGGCAGAATCCCTTGGCGCCCCCAGGGAGGGAGACATAAGGAGGCACTCAAGCCCTCTACCTGGCCCAATGATAAACCCAGGTTTGCCTGGGGATGGGTCACAACCGTCCCCCCCCACTTCAGAGCCTTGATGGGGGGAAGATGCAGCTTTCATGGCCCCAGACACATGGGAGGAGGCTGGATGAGCTGGCTCACAGAGAAGAGGAGCTGGAAAATGTCCCAGGGCCGTCCCCCTGTAAGCAGATGCCTCCCCACTTACAACAGCTCCCACATGACGGCGCTCTTTCTCCTTATGTGGACACCCAAGTGGTCGCTGGGTGGGGAAGCGCTGGTGTGCCATCCTCCCCTGGGAGGAATCCGGATGCCATATCGTCTGGGCCGGGTTCCCCCAGTTATGCCTTAACCCCCCAAATGCAGCCAGGGGACACACATGATGACCCGGTCTCCCCCTCCGGGATGTCTGCCTCCCCTTCTTGGTCTCGGGGATCTTCTGGTATGAGCAGGATGGAGCCCGGCAAGTCTAGGAGTGTCCCCCCTGAGTTTGAGCAGCACAGTATTAAGGCCCTTATCTCGTCTCTGCCCACTAGGAAAGATTTCGAGACCTTCATCAATAGAATGGAGTCCACCTTCAGGAGAGAGATGGACGAGGTATCAAGATCAGTAACTGAAATAGACAACAGAGTTACCTCTGTAGAGCAAGCTCAGGAATCGGTTCTCCATCGTCTTACCGCACTAGAGAATAATCATAGCGCCCTGGAGAGGTCCCAAACGGAGTCCGCTTGTCATATTGCGGGTATATTGCTTCATCAAGAGTTTTCACACGGTGACACAGATCTTCAATCATGTTCTGGATCGTCCCCCCGGGGACGACATTGAGCTGGATAGAGTACACAGAGCCACGGGCCCTAAAAACCCAGATCCGCGCAGGCCGAGGGATATTATTTGTCGGGAGCACTTTTACAAATTGAAAGAAGCCATCATGCATTAAGCGTGGGTCAAAAAAATAATTACGTTCAAAGGAGCGCAGATCATCTTATTACCCCACTTGGTGCGTCGCACACTTCAGATGAGGAAGGTCATGAAACCACTGCTGGAGAGTGCCAGAGCCGCTGGAGCCACTTACAGGTGGGGCCACCCTTTTCATCTGATTCTCCAATTACGTGGCCGTGGCTTTGTCCTTCGCAGCCACTCCCAACTTAGAGAGGCCTTTGAATTCCTGGGTTCCCCGGCGGTGGAAACGGAGAATTGGCTGTTGCCTTCGTTGTGCCCGCCTTGGGTTCCCGAGCTAGGCGGCCGCCTTGTGGAGCCTCAGCCCAGAAGGATCAGAGGGGGTAGGCAGCGAGCCCCCAACGCCGCTAATGCCTGGGTTTGAGCAAGGTTCTTCTTTTTTCATATTGATAGCTCAGGTGTTCACCCTGCTCCACTCATCCAGGACTTGTCCTTTACAGCATAATGTGTTTTCCATCTGACTCTCTGGAATGTTTTTTTTTCTTCTTCGCATGGCCCGGCGAACTTCTCAATCCCTTGTCCCAGCCCTCTTCAGGCCTGCGAGCCCTGGACTGTTGGACGAGCCACCGGAGGGACGAAGAGGAGTCCTAATGTCGCATCTTGTTCCTGCATCAGAAAAGGTCGGGAAGCCTGATGTTTATACAATCCCCTTGAGAGATGCACAGGACGAAGTGGTACTTACGGGCATATCGGATATTTCGGAGACCACCAGTCCCGAGATTCTGTTGGACCACCTGCGCTCTGGCCTGGGCAGTTCTCACTGGTTTTTGCCTTCCACTTCCCCCCACTTAGGTGATCCCCTGCCTTCCTTAGGAAATACCTGAGGAAGCTTTAGGGGATCTAGCGTATCAGTGCGCATGGCGTGTTGGTTATTTTACTTGCTGTGTCTAGTAGATTTCAGTTAAAATAGCTATTATTGTGACATAGTAAGTTGTATTTTCCTTGTTTTTGGTTGTTCCCTTCTTTTTTTCCTGTTGCTCTTTACCACTCCCTTCTCCTTTCTTCCAGACCTTACAGAGGTCCCTGACCTTCCCCTCCTCTCAATCTCCACTTAACTGCCTCTGATCCTTCTCGTCACCTTGGGTAACATAAGGTAAGGATGGCAAATTTAACTGTTTGCTCATTTAACATGAAGGGTTTCAATGCCCCTGAGAAGAGATCTAAAGTATTATACGACCTCCATAAATGTGGTGCCAAACTTATCTTACTGCAGGAAACGCATTTTAGAGAGGGTCGAGTCCCTAACGTTAGGGATCGTCACTTCTCTTCTTGGGTGCATGCCCCCAACCCTGATGCCAAATCAAAGGGGGTTTCTGTAGCTATCCACAGATCTCTACCCCACAAGGTCTTAGACTCCAAGATCGACCCCAAGGGCAGATACATTTTTCTGAAACTATCAATCTGCACAAAGATCTATACTGTTGCGAATTTATATACGTAGCCCCAATAAGGACCAGTCCCAATTCTGTCTCTGATACCTCATCTGGCAAATCCTCCATCCCTCTGTTGGGGCTTAGGAAGGTAAAGAGTATATTGTCAGACCTTCAGCTAGTTGACATGTGGAGAGCCCTGCACCCGGGTTCCAGAGACTATACGTTTTACTCCAATGCAAACAACTCATATAGTCGTATAGACTATCTCCTGTTAAGTCATCACGCTATGTCCTGGGGACCCAAGGCCAGAATTGGGAATATACTCTGGTCAGACCACGCCCCAATTTTCCTGTCCTTTGAGCTACCCGGACTGTACCCAAGTAGGTGGGATTGCCGTCTCAACGATAACTTGTTAAAAAATAGGGTCTGCCTGGCAGCGGTTGAAAACACCATGGAGCATTTTCTGTCTGACCACAAAAATGACAGCACCTCCCTCCCCATTCAATGGGAAGCGCTAAAATGCGTTCTAAGGGGGATTCTAATTCAGCACGGATCTAGGCTTAAAAAGGAGAGATCCTCTCTTATCAAACTGACATTAGCTCAGATCCAAAGCCTAGAATACGATCATAAGCTCTCACCTTCCAATGCCCTATGGCTGGAGTTGGAGAGGGCGAGAGGGAAATTACAAAGCCTATACAATCAGTGCTACCTGCATCACAGAGACAGACTGGGAGCTATGTTCTATGAGTGTGCCAACAGGCCAGGCAGGCTATTAGCAAGGCTGCTCCACCCACGTAGTACAGCCACATACATCCCCAGCGTTAAACTTCAGGGGGATGTTGAGACCTCCAATCCAGTGAGAATAGCGGGAGGTTTCAGGGATTACTATAGCTCTTTGTATAATCTGCCCAGCCCCGTCCCCCATGGGGCCGAGCCCACTGCAAATGCAGCCGTACAAGACTATATTGACAGAACCTCGCTCCCCGTGATCCCTCAGGAGGAGATTGAGCTCTTGGAGGCTCCTTTCGGGATGTCGGAGGTACCCCGACGGATTCACCCCTAGGTTTTACAAACAGTTAGGTCCACGGTTGGCCCCTTTCCTGACTAGGGTTTTCAACTGAGTGGGTTCGGACTCTCCGTTCCCCAAGCAGTCATTAGCGGCAATGATTACCGTTATTCCTAAACCTGGTAAGGACCCCACGGTGTGCGGCAGTTACCGCCCCATTTCGTTAATAAACATTGATGCTCTTTGCCAAATTAATAGCTGGTTGTCTTCAAGCACAGATCCCTAACATCATTCACCCAGATCAGGTGGGGTTTTCCCTGGCAGAAAGGCACGCGACAATACGAACAAGCTTCTCACACTGATCTCTTATGTGAAGACCAGGGGAATCCCCGCCTGCTTGCTTTCCTGCGATGCAGAGAAGGCTTTTGATCGTGTGGGATGGGATTTTCTCCAGGCTTCGCTTCACCAGATCGGAATCGGCCCGTCTTTACTGGGTAAAATTATGGCGCTATATAAGAATCCCACGGCCTCAGTCAGGACGAACGGTATTATGTCAGCCCCCTCTTCCATTTGCAATGGCACTCGTCAGGGATGCCCCCTGTCACCACTTTTGTACATCATCACGATGGAACATCTGGCGACGGCCCTGAGAAACAACCCGATCGGTTGATTTAGATGGACATCTTTTTTATATTTTTCAAACTGCCCCTATAGTTCCCCCCAGCTGTTTTTTCAGGATTTTAAAATCTGCTTTCCTCAAATTCGTATGGGGGGTCTCAAAACCACGCATCCATTATAGCACCTTGTCCCGACATAAAACGAAAGGAGGTCTTGGCATGCCAGACCTTAAACTCTACCACGCATCGGCGGTCCTAATGAGAATGCTGGATTGGGCCCATCAGGACACAAATAAAACTTAGGTCACCATTGAGAAGGAGCTCTCCCCCTAGCCGCTGGTCTCTCTGCCATGGACGGGGCCCCAGCCTAGAAGATGGCTTAGGTCTTTGCAGTTTTTGACTCAGCAATTGATTACAATGTGGGACCGCATGACAGCTAAAGACCAGCTAGTGAGACGCCCGGGCCCTCTAACGCCAAACCTGGGAAATCCGGATTTTGAACCTGGGGTGGGTGTGGAGTCTTTCCTGGGCTGGAAGGCTGAGACTGCCCCGAGGTTGGGTCAGTTGTTGAGTGGGGGGGGGCCCTGGCCTTGGGCGAGTTGAGGGAGCGGAATCCCGGGGTTCAGCTGTCCTGGTTCTTGCACGGACAGTTGGCGGGATTCGTGTCGGCGTTAAAGGTGAAGTGTAACATTGATGGCCCGTTGTCGGAGATGGAGGGGCTCCTCTCCTCTGCATCCCCCGCACCCCATTCCTTCTCCCGGATTTATTCCACCCTGGTGAGCAATATTCATACGAGGCCGTTGGGTTTTATCCAGAGATGGGGGGGTGAGCTGGGTATGTCCCTCTCCGAAGAGGATCAAGCTAAAATGTTTAACCTGGCGCATAAAGCGGCATTGGAGGGGGTAGCGCAGGAGAGGAACTACAAGATTGTCTCCAGATAGTATAGGTGCCCATCGGACATCAAGAGATTTGCCCCCCACTCCGCTGACCTGTGCTGGAGATGCTGGTGTGGGCAATATGACTCACATCTGGTGGGGTTGCCCAGCCATACGCTCCATCTAGAATAGGGTGCTGAGCATCTATACGGACACCACCAGGGAGTCAATCAGGAATTCCCCCCAGCTGACTCTTCTCTCCTTATGGGAGGGGCCCGCATCACGATACAGGACGGATATACTCCAGCACTTCTTATCGGCTGCAAGAGCAGTGATCCCCAGGCACTAGAAATCACAAGAGATTCCCTCTTTACAAGAATAGTTAACAGAACTAGAATGGATTAGGCGAGCGGAGGAACTGATCCTGGGAGATAGGGGGCTTAGGGACAAATATGCACTGACCTGGACCTGTTGGGAGGTTCTGCGGGACTCAGATGGGTTTAAGGATAGGCTTAATTAGCCGGGGTAACCTTTGGATTGACCGTTTGAGGGGCTAGGCAATTGCAGGAGTGGGCGTGGAAGTTTGTCGAGGTCGCAGAAGGGTCGGGCAATGGATTTTGTGGAGTTAAACTACCCTTCCCTCTTCCCTTCCCTCTTTCCCTCTATCTTCTCCCCTTTCTCTATCCCTGTTAGGTACATTAGGAATTTCATGGCAGTGGAGTCTCTCTTACCCTCTTCACCCAGGCACCCGGTGGAGCACTAGAATGGTGGCTGTGCATGGGGCGCCTCTGTTATGTGATATGACTATGGTTATTGCTTTGAACCCTTTTTTGATGAAATGCTCTCTGGATTATCTCGTCAAAGTTCTTACACTGTACCGAACCAGGGTCTGTTCCCTATGTATTGTTTCTGCTTGTATGTTTCAATAAAAACAGATTATACAAAAAAAAAAAAAAAACACACCCTACAAATTTGTGAATGAGGCTGATAATTCCTCATAAATCCATGCTGATATGAAGTAATACGTTCATTTTCACCAAGATATTCCAGGATAATATCCCTTAAGAAACCTTCAAACAGCTCACCCACCACAGATGTTAAACTTACTGGTCTGTAGTGCCCAGGTTCCAGCTTAGACCCCTTTTTAAATATTGGCACCACATTTGCTAAGGACCAATCCCTTGGAACAGCCCCCCTAATTATTGAATTTACAAATATTAATATGGCTTGTCTATTACTGTACATAACTCCCTTAAAACATGTTGATGTATGTCATCAGTTTCTGGTGATTTATCGATTTTAATCTGTTTGATTTCTTCCTTGGTTAGACCAGTGATATTTAATGGAGATTTTGGATTATTGCTCCGCATTTCACCAGTCATGTCACATTCTTTTGTGAATATGGAAGCAAAAAAGATGTTTAATACATTTGCTTTCGCCTCATTCCCCTCTATAGGTGTCCCCTTCTTGCTTTTCTGGGGGCACACATCCCCAGGTTTGTACCTTTTACTGTTTACGTAGCTAAAGAAGTTAATTTTGGAGTTAGTCTGGAGTTAGTTTGGAGTTAGTTTTATTCTGTTTGGTGATCAGTCTTTCTGGCTTCTGCTTTGCTGCCCTTATCTGTTGTTTACATAGTTTATTTTCTTCTTTATAGTTTTTTAATGCTTCCACTGTCTTGGCTTTAATCGTTTAAATGCCTTTTTTGTTGTTGTTTATTGCCCCCCCCAACCTTTTTGTTTATTCCTGTAAGGTATATATCTATCACATTAAAAATTGAGGATCTCTTTGAATGTATCCCATTTACTGTCCATGCTTTTGTTTGTATGGTCATTTACCCAGTCAATGCAGGTCAGGACATCTCTAAGCTGGTCAAACTTTGCCTTTTTGAAGTTCCACATTTTTGTGGCTCCATAATAAGGCACCAAGTGATTGCCAAGTGGAAATTAATAATATTATGATCACTGTTTCCAAGGTGCCCCCCAACCTGTACCTTTGTTACTTTGTCTGGTACATTGGTTAGTATTAAGTCTGATATGGATCCCCCCCTTGTTGGAGCTTGTACTTGTTGGGAGAGATATCAATCTTTTGTTTTAGATGAAAAAACTTATACTTTTGTGAGATACACAAGTCTCAGTGTCTCAGTCTATATCTGGGTAATTAAAGTCCCCCATAATAACTACCTCATTTAATTTAGCAGCTATATCTGTTTGCCTTAGCATCAAGTTTTCTGTGGATTCGGATATATCTAGAGGCTTGTAGCAAACCCCATCCTAATAAGCCGTACTCTTTCCCCAGGAAGGCAACACACCGTTCAGCGATCCTGGTTACTGCCCTGTCTGTTCCCCTAATAATAGAGTCACCCACTACTAGCACCTGTTTTGCCAGCCGTGTTTCCCCATTTCCATTCCTTACTGGAGCAGACAGTGGTGTTGTCTTGCTGACACTGTGCCACCCTTGAGCTAACATCTTCCGACTAGGCACACTTGGGGGGTGCCTGATCAGGGATAACCTCCCTATAACTTTTACCCCACCCTGCCTTATAACTGTTATCCAGCTAGCTGCCTCCTTATCTTGTTTTTCCTGCCCCCGTTCTACCACTCTCCCCTTCCCCTAACCCAGAATGCCATTGGTATCCAGACTCCATGATGCCAATGCATCTCAGTCTTGCCATGCGCTCCCTTAGATTGTCAATGTTATCTTCCAAATATGCAATTCACACACATCTGGAACATAAGTATGCACCCTTGACCGATTGTTCAAGCAGTGCATAAATAGCACATGATGTGCACTGGACAGCATTGTTAGGCATGGTGCACATTGTATCAATTCGTTGGAACACAAATGCCTTTATGAAGTGAAAAATTTACAACCACTTAAATAAAACTCTGGATTCAAATGTAGCTTTTTACAGCTTTAGCACTTCTGCTTGTAAGTCCTGCTTTAACTCATACTTACCATGCAGCACTTAACAGAGTGAGCATTCCAGAGCCAGCTCCAAGAGTTGTGGCTTTCCTTATAAACCACCTGCTTCAATTCGGCCTCAGCAGGAATCCAGGAGAGAAAGAGAAAAAAGTGATTTTTTTGGGGTTTAAATTTGTGCCAGTATTAACACACTCTGGTTCACAAAAATAAACCTACTATAGTTTGTACTATTTTATTTACCCAGTGAGCCCAATTTCCCACAGCTTACCACAGGAGTTCTTGCTTTTACTCACACTTACCAAGCAGCACCTAACAGAGTCCGCCTTGCAAAGCTGTAATTGGCTCAGTTAAATTAATATATTTTAAAAGAGCATGCACTCGTTAAAACTGTATAATCAAACTAATTATTATCAATAAAACCATATATACTGTATTGTCCACTCCATAAGATGCACCTTTCCCCTAAAAGTATGTGTGAGGGGGTGTTTGTGCTTCTTATGAAGTGAATGTGTAGCTGGGAAAGAAAATGGTCACTCACCAATGGAACTCCCGGGCTGTTGATCGTGCTCCTCCATCCTTGGTTACAGTGAGGTTCCCATTAAAAACAATGGATACCAGCCATACACAGGGCATGCCCACCTGCCAGCCAGAACCAGTGTTACAGGAGGACGACCGGCAGCACAGGGAGCTCTGGTAAGGTGATAGGAATTTTTTTTAAATGGCATGTGTGTATTTGAGGAGGAAGCGCCATACAGTAGAGGAATGGCAGCCGGGCTGGCAGCAGGGGTAAGCCTAGCTTTTCTGCTGAATAAGGCAAACTATAGAAAGACACCCCTCCGATCCTTAACCATTTAAGTTCCAAGCACGTAACACCTACGGGATCACTTGCCCGGGCGTTAAGTGCCAAGCACGTAGGTGTTATGTGCTTGAGTTTCCCCCCCCCTGCTACTTAAGAAACAAATAAAAAAAAATACTCACCTGACCCCTCTATCCATCCGGCCAGGTCTCCTCTTTACTTTGGTGTCATCCGATCCACCCTGGGGTCTTGGATGGCTCCAGGAGAACCCCCGGAATAGTGACCCCTTGCTGCAGCAGCGGCGGCTGCTAACTGTAAAAAAAAAAAAAGAAAGACATTTACTCACCTGCGGCTGCGATACCTCCCCCAGGGTTTCCTCTTCACTGGGGGGGGGGGGGGGCTACGATCGCCCCCCCAGGTTCTTCCGTGGTGAGGAGAGGGCGAGAAATCGCCCTCTCCCTCACTTCCTGGTTCGCGGCTGTTAGGTGGCATCACTATGATGTCACCTGGCAGCTGGCTTCTTTCATCAGCACGATCAGTCTTGCCAGGTGCTCGGATGAGAGAGGTTGGAGGTGGGCAGAGGACTGTGATCCCTTCGCCCCTCCCCAGCCTCCCTCCACCGAGCACCCGGCAGCTGTCATCGGGGATCGCCGGGGGACAGAGGAGGATCGGAGGTGAGTAAAGAAAAAAATAAATAAATGTCATTTTTTTATATTATGTGTGTGGTGTGTTTATTTTTACATTTAACCCCTTGTGAACTGGTAAGGGATCCATGAGATCCCTATACCATTTCACAAGGCTGGGGGCTGGCAAGTCACCTGTGGCTAGCGGGTGACTTGCCATTAACCCCCGGCACCACAAATACCTGCCTCCCCAAAGCACGGGGGGGCAGAAGAGCCCAGGCCGACGGAGCTTGTAGCCGGCAGGGTGGGGGGCCTGTCGCCCAGCAGCTATAAAAGGATTCCAGCAGCAGCAGGAGAGCATAAGCCAGAGTGATCAGCGTGGGACACAGTGCCCAGGGATGGATGGGAGGAAAGTATTAAAAAAAAACATAATAAAATATTTTTTCTCCTTGTGTCTGTGTGTTTATTTTACACTTAACCCTTTGTGAACTGGTAAGGGACATTAATTGTTGGTGCAGCTTCAGATATCCTATTCCCAGGTGCTGCAACCTTCCACCCCTTAAAACCCTCAATCCAATACTATATAATTCAGGTTGAGGTGCGCACAGATTTGTATACTCAAAAAATCATTAATTTATTAGAATAAATCACATTATAAATGATAAAGAAATCAAAAATACCACATGATTACAACATAAAATGATCCATATATCATTATTGTGCAGCTTCAGGTATGTTTTAAAATGCATTGATAAACCATTTTTAGCTAAAAAACATATGATCAATTCAAGTTCATTGCACTTTAGCCGTATACTGCAATTCAATCCTAAACTCTGCTGCAAAATATATATAACATTTTCATGGAAATTCCTCCAAATATCAAGGTTAAACATGGTGCAAAATGGTGAAAAATGACCTGGCAACAGAGGATGAAAAAATTTCAAGTAGACGGGCAATGAAAAAGGTTAATAGTACATATGCATGTGGGGTATTGTTCTGCTCGGGGGAGCTTGCGCTTTCAGATTTAGCTTGTTTTTTCTTGTTTGCATATAGATTTTTAAAGAAAATTTATTTTTTATTCTGCTTTTTTATAATTTTTTTGAGGGAAACCCTGTGCAACCTAAGAATTCTTCAAGGGATTACTTTTAAAACAATGAGACCACTACAACAAGCTGGGTACACTTAGAAAGCTTAACATATGCTTTTTCAGGGAATATATGGTTTGTGGGGGGTGTTCCAAAGGTAAAGGTTTGTTCTGGTAGAAAAAGTGCTAGGTGCGCACTTTGTCTGCAGGGCTGAAATTTTCAAGTAAAATTACCCTTACACACATGCTTTACTTTGGGGTGTTTGACAACTCTTCCCTTGACAGTAGCTATGCATGTTGGGTATCGTTCTGTTCAGGGGACATTGTTTTTTCAGATTGGGCTAGTATTTTCTTTTTTGCGTATTTTTTTTTAGGAAAATATGAGTTTGATTCTACTTTTTTATTCTTTTCAGTGAAGCTCTGTGCAACCAAAGAATTCATTGAGGAATTACGTCCAGAACACTGCACCCATGTTAACAAGCCTGGTACTCTTAGAAAGCTTGAGGTGTGTACTTACAGAGAATTTCAATTTTCAAGGGAATTTCAAATGTAAAGCATAGCGCTTAGCAAATTGGAATTTTATCTGAAAATCTCCTAAAGCGCTGTTTCAGTTTGGGGGAGTCTCCTGGGCAGGAAAGGGTGTCTACCAATACATATGTGGTACCGCTGTAACCGGGAGAAATTATGATTTCACACGCAATAAGATTTTATTGACAAAATTAAAAAAAAAAACACTACAAATTGTAATTTTTATTGAAATTTTATTTTTTTGCACATATTGCACCCCAAAATATTAAGAATACACCTAAAAAATTACAAACAAGACATTTCATGTTAAAGCCTCTGCTGAAAAAAACAATATATCATTTTCCTGGGAAATTCCTTCAAAAATCACAGTTGAACATGTGGAGCGTAAAATAGTGCAAAATGGTCTGGCAACAGAGAGTGACAAAATCTCCAGGAAGGCTGGCACTTAAAGGGTTAACAGAGCAAAGCAAGTGGTAGGGAATGTGGTCGGGGCTGTGGCTGCTGAGCCACCAATAATTTAAAAACAAAAACAAGTTAAATTAAAAAAACAATAAAAAGTATATTGATTATTGACCCTCTGCAGTGTCACCTGAGGTTGTCACCTCACATGGCCCCATTACAGGTGCAACAACAGACAGACACACACACTCAATACATCTCTGCTATTTGGAGAGTCAGATTCATGTTCATGGAACATCCTTCCTACTGTATAAACAAAAGGCACTAAAGCGTGACACTCATTTTCTTCTAGCATAATTTTTCTTTGCTTTACTTTTTGTCTTCTCTGCATTCTTATGCCAGCTAATTAATTTACTTTGTGTATTTACAGTTTACAGTTTCTAGGGATTCTTAATTGCTCATTCATGTATTTATTTTCTATGCAAATCTCTAAAGGAATAAAAATATTACAGCAGAGCCCCCCGGTCACCATAAATTGTTGTTAGTGTTATTTGTGGGAATGTCAGCATTTATGCTGTGTGTGTGTTCTGTTCTCTCTGCCCAGTTTGTGTTTCACAAAGCAATAAATATATATTCTGTTTCTAATTTGCCAGTGAGTGTTAAGAATATTATATTAACTACTTAAAGGGACATTCCAGACAAAAAGTTAAATAGGCTTTCAGGGGCTGCATCTCTCATTAAAGAGGAACATCGGACCTAAAGTAAAAAGGAGCCGATTCCCCCCATCTGCCCCTACTTATTTTTTGGCGATCTGGCGGCTTCAGGGCCCGATCCTCACCATGCCTCTTACTTAGCCGTCGCTAACTGACAAGCACGGCAAGACAAGCCTTAGCTCTTCAATGTCCCACTGAGATCTCGCAGTTCCGCCAAGTCTTACAGGATTTCAGATGGCTCCACTGCATCCCATCATGCATGGCACTGCGCAGACGCAAGATCAGGGGGCATGCGCTGTGCCTGATGGGATGCAAGATGGTGCCTCCAGTTGGGAGGCCAACTGGAATCTGAGTGACCCAGAAGATAGATCCCCCAGCGAGGTGAGTAAACACTGCCCAACTGTGAATTCGGAGGGGAGGAGAACAGTTCATTGAGGTTTGGGGGAGGTTTTAACCTCCCCGGGGTTCCTCTTTAAGCCTGCTTTATATTTCTTGATATGCCCCAAGGAAGTCTCCCCCTTCTGCTGAGCCTCCTCATGCATGCTGCTTTTGCCTTAATGTAAAAGCCCCTCGGACAAATAACTGAGTTGTCTAAGTTTGATCAGTCAGCAGATGGTAGCTTGTTGAATAGCTTTTATCATGAAATGTAAAGTGTTGGTGATGGAGGAAGCAACAGTCCCTGACAGCCAGTGTTGGAGCAAGCAATACGCACAATAACCGTTCACTGTGCCTAGAATGTTCTCTTAAGGACAAAGCTCCATTTCCAGTGCTAGCTATGTTAGTAGCTCTCAGTCAAGGTTTATTTTTTACATTTCATTTAGTTCATTTTGAGGAAGCTGGAAAATAAAGCCTGCACCTGTATATGAATAAAGTTTCTGCCAAGAATCTAAATCTTTAAAAAGCTTAAGGGAAGGGTCATAATAGTAAAATATCACTTGGGCTGTATTTCTAATAGTCAGAAAACATATGCCTAAGGCAGCACATCACAGGGGGCAGCATGTCTCTTGGAGAATTCTCAACTATGATTGATTTAATCGTCTTGGTGCTATTTTGTGTTATACTTTTGAAAGTTTTCTATTAATTCCAGTATCAAAGTTGGGGAAGAGGTTATGTGAAGTGACACATTGGAGTATTCCACAGAGACTCCTGCTCTGTGGTTTAAAAGCCTCCCTCCCTTGTGGCCTGGCATTAGCTTGGTGGGAGGCAAATGAAGGAGGAGGGTACCTGTGTCCCCCATAACTCTTGCTGCTGGCAGGATGGCTGCAATAGTTGCTTCCCGCCAGCAGTAGACCACCATCAGCCAGACCAGGAGGGAGCCCCCGCACCAGATAACCCACAGAGAGGATGGATCCTGGTGGGAAACAGATGAAGGAAGACATTGCAATAGTTTATACTTTATTATATAACTGTATTTATGTGTGTTTTCTTTCTCAACTTTTTGTGAAGGGTCCACGAGAGTTCAAAGGTTCCTATCAAGCCCATGACGTTCACACTGTAAGGCTTTAGTATTGTAGGGGCAGATGATGGGCAGGGGAGGGTATGGGTCCATGATGCTGCAGTTATTGCATTGTGGATTTCATGGCTGGGGGAGTACAGGTTTACAGGTTAGAGTATGGAGTACATATGGGTGTTAAAAGCAGCAGCCCAACCGGCTCCAAATAACTTCATCCCTAGAGGAATTCTCCCAAGACTTCCTGTGGCTAGTCTAGTCCACCCCTGGTGGCAAGAAACCTGGGGGTGAGGAGGCTTGCTGGAAGCAGGGTGCTTGGGGGGTACAGAATGGGGGGTTCACTGGGGGCAGGATGCTTAGGGGTGGGTAGCCAGAAACCTGAGGGATGCAGAATGAAGGGGTTGCTGGAGGTGCTTGGGTTGTCCAGTAAAGAACCTGGGGGCTGCAGAGTGGGGGGCTGCATTGAACACTGAGGTTATTTTGAAACATGGAGGGGTCACAGGACGGATCTCTGAGATGGTGGCGGGGGCTTACAGTTGCTGTTGTCAAAATAACTTGACCACTGCTCCTCACTACTGGGTTCCACTCCTGTCTTAGGTTCCAGTTCCTGCCCCCAGGCCCTCTGCACGTCACTAACTCAGGTCCCTACATATTTCCCGCTTCCCTCCCTTCTTCTGGGTTATGCCTAGGAGAGGAGAGGTAGGAAAGAAAAAAGGGCAAGATTAGGAAGTAAGAAGTTTCTTTATCAGAGCCTCCTTCTGAGGTTACAATTCACAGCTTTGCAATCTTGGCTAAATTCTGTTAAACTAGGCGATTAATAGAGCAATTCTGATTATACATTAGATCCCGTTTTGTGAAAGACATTAAAGTATTCTACATAGGAATACACAAGTGTTGAAAAAAGGTCTCATTATGCGCAAACAAAAATGTTTTCTGTTTGTTGACACTTCTGAATGAAAGAAATATGTCAGGATTCATCAAAGAAAAGGCATTTAGCTGGTAAGTCAGCATTTTATCATGCACCCTTCACAAAGATAATCTTAAAGTTTACTTCCAATGCTGATTGCAGCAGTTAAGATGACATCAGCGGCTGATTGCTTGTTACTGAATTAGACAAGATAAATGATTGACTGATGAAGAGTCTTAACAAAGCGGGATCTTCCTGCATACCAAGTATCCTACGTGCCCCCTCCACTGTTCCTCATAGCGGGTTTGTGATTGAAGATGTATCCGGTGTGTGTCTTTATTTGCATCCTTGTTTATTTAACCAGAAATTTCATGGTAATTGGGCTCAAAATAGACAGTTATTTATTTTGAATTGCCTAATACCGACCTTTCTTACCATGACAGCCACATTCAGCACTGACAGATGGTTGCAACATTAACAATGGTGACCATAATGCCTGTTCACTATGCAAATTATTCCATAGTGCAACTGTATAGTCAGCAGAGTGGGCACAGATCTTCTCAGCCTCTACATTTAAATATGCAGAGTGTGCATGAATACTCCAAATTTAATATGCAGAGTGTACATATATGCCCCCAAAAAGTAATACACATAGTGTACTATAGGTGTAGACCACTGGCAGGTTTACAATAAAAAAAAAAAAAAAAAAAAAAAAATATATATATATATATATATATATATATATATATATATATGAGTTGGTATAAAATCCTTCATGTTTGCACTTCACAGGGCCAGCTGTGATTCAGCTTTCGAGATGTTGGGTCCACATTTTGATCGACGAACTGACGGTTATCGGCATCCCAAAGTTTTTTTCTGTAGCACATGACTCTCCCCAAAGTGAGACCATTGATCCATATTCCTGGATTCCTACCACTGCATATTTACGTGGAGACAGGAAGAGCAGAGGGTCTGAAAAAAAGCAACAGGCGTCAACCTGTAAGATTCATTTCGTCTTTTTCATGCATGACTAAAGAAACGTGTCACACAGGACTTTCATTCTGCACTATTGCCTCGATTCAGAGGCACATTCACCTGGACTTTCGCATGTGTCTGTGTATGTTTTTGGGTCTGTTTGGCATTTTTTTTGTTTTTACGTTCCTTTTTCCATGCGTATTTTCGTTCCCGCTAATGCATATATGCGCTTTCGATGGACGGATCTAAATCGGATCATTTGCGTTACTTTTGATCATTTTCGCATCCAAATCTTATATTTTGCGTTCGTTCAGATAACTTACGTTATTGGGATGGGCACTCGGCTAGCTTGCTTTTGACCATGTTTTGCGGCTTTGTGGAGGAATATGAGCACCTTCAGCTCCAGGGCGTTACATGTGTCAGCAGGGCCGAGGCCAGATTGCACCGGCGACGCATGCATATCGATCGCATGCATGATGTTGAGCTGTTCGAGCTGACCCGGCTTAATCGCACTTCCCTCCATAAGTTTTATAGTGAGCTGCGGCCATGGTTAGCCCGCACCACAAGGAAGGGGCAAGCAATTTCAGGTATGACCAAGATGCTTGGCTGCCTGCAATTTTTGGCGAATGGATGGTTCCAGAGGCTGGGTGCCCTCTCCATAGGGATGTCCCAGCCTACGCGGAGCCGCGCACTAGCCATGTTTCTGGATGGCATGGCTACCATTAGTCCAAAATATATAGACGACATGGTAGCCTGGAACGCCCTTAAGTTTGGTTTTTTTAATATCGCAGACATGCCCAACTTACCTATAGATGTAGATATAGATGAATTTACCTATAGATGTACTCGTCGGCTGTGGGAGGGACCAATGCAACGTGGGTGCAATCGATCGCACCCATGGTGGGTGCGATCGGTTGCACCAACGTTGCATTGGTCCCTCCCGCAGCTGACGAGTACATCTATAGGTAAGTTCATTTATGTCATTTTGTTATATAGTTTAGGCAAACTGTATTGTAAATATCTATTAATCCCTCCTTGTAAATTGTCCCTGTGACCCATTTAAGCGTGTATACCTTAATTCCTCCTTGTAAATTGTCCCTGTGACCCATTTAAGCATGTATACCTTAATCCCTCCTTGTAAATTGTCCCTGTGACCCATTTAAGCATGTATACCTTAATCCCTCCTTGTAAATTGTCCCTGTGACATATTTAAGCATGTATACCTTCGTCAATGTTTTTAACCCTTCTAGTGCCAGCTACGTGACTCTCACGTAGCTGCCTCTCCAACCGTTAAGTGCCAGCTACGGGAGAGTCACGTAGTTGACTTTAGAGCCACATAAAAAAAAAACTAAAAAAGATACAGACTTACCTGACCCCTCATCTCAAAGTGATTCTGTACAAGAATCAATTAGCTTTTCGCTCCCGGGCCTCTGATCTTCAGGAGGGGGCCCGTAATAGCCCCCCCCCCCCCTCACCGGCGCCAACATCTGAAAAAAAAAAAGTAAATGTCGTTCACTCACCTCGCAGTGCGATGGCTCTGCCCGGGTCTTCTCTTCACCAGGGGGGGCTCCGATCCCTCCCCCTGGGCTTTCCACGCTTCGGGTGAGGGCCCAGAAACAGGCCCTCACCATCCTCTTCGGCCGGCACAGGCCCCGCCCCTAACCCTGCCCCTATCCCCGCCCACTTGATGATGCCATCCCGCTCCTCGGGTTACCAGCACCTGGGCTCCGTTCTGTCAGTTGTCGGTAGTGATTGGAGCAGAGAGGGTGGCAGGCAGGGAGGCTCTGATCTCCCTGCCTGCCACCCTCCATGCTCCGATCACTACCGACAGCTGTCATCTGCAGCGGCGCGGGACAATGGATCAGAGGTAAGTATAATTGAAAAAAGAATAATAAAGAATTTTGTGTCTGTGTCTTTTTTTTTACTTAACCCTTTGTGAACTGGTAAGGGGTCCATGAGACCCCTTATACTAGTTCACAAGGCTCTGGGTATGGCAGGTCACCTGCGGCAAGCGGGTGACTTGCCAAAACCCCCAGCCCCCCATTACCTGCCTCCCCAACGGCCAGGGGGGGGGCAGAAGGGCCCGGGCCATGTGGCTATGTGGGCTAGTAGCCTGCAGGGCCAGGGACCACCAACGCTGGCCCCTGCGCCCTGGTCTACAAGCCCCCATAGCTGGTCCGGGTCGGTAATGCTGGGTAAGGGGGACCCTATGTCATTTTTTGGGGGGGATTTTAAGGGTTTTTAACAGGTTTTCCCTGGGAAGGGGGACCCTATGTCATTTTTTTTTTTAATTAACCCCTTACAACTATGCAATCATATTGCAACTGCTGTTTCAGTTTAGGGGAGTCTCCTGGGCAGGAAAGGGTGTATACCAACACATATGTGGTACCGTTGTAACCAGGAGAAATAGGGCTTTCACACGCAATAATATTTTATTAACAAACTTACAATTTTTAATTAAAAAAAACACTACAAATTGTAAAAAATAGATTTTTTTTATTTTTTTGCACATATTTCACCCAAAAGTATTGGGAATACACTAAAAAAAGGCCAAACAAGACATTTCATGTTGAAGCCCAGACTCCGCTGAAAAAAACAGTATATAATTTTACTGGAAAATCCCTGGAAATCCCTTCAAAAATCCAGGTTTAACATGTGTAGCGCAAAAACGTGAAAAGTAGTCTGGCAACAGAGTCTTCTAATGAGCATTTGACCAAGACCACACAATGCTATATTTCCATTTAAAAGAAGTGCTAACTTCTTGATTTATTATACCATATTTGTGCTATACATCATAAATTACATTTATGCATTCACAAAGTATGACTATAGTTGCCATATGTA
Source organism: Gastrophryne carolinensis (assembly GCA_027917425.1). Taxonomy (NCBI): domain Eukaryota; kingdom Metazoa; phylum Chordata; class Amphibia; order Anura; family Microhylidae; genus Gastrophryne; species Gastrophryne carolinensis. Next base: position 521,751,325 of record CM051235.1, on the reverse strand, counting down.
TTAGAGTCCTCAATAATTGTTCACAGATCTTTACTTGATGGTATTCATAGACTATTTAAATGCCAGTTCCAGGCGTTGGGCAGACATGTTTCGCCATATCTCTGTGGCTTTATCAATGCCCCCTGAAACAAATGAATGCATAGGAAAAAATGAATGATAAATTACCCAATCTTACTCTATATTCTATTAGATCTGTATCACCAACTCAGAGATGGTATGAAATCCAGAATTACCTCTGTCTGTATACTGGCGTTAGTATGAGATAACAATTATTCCATTTATATTGATGCATCAATTCTTATCCAAACAAATCCATTTTTTTTCACTAAGACCCCGGGGGGGCGTGACATGAGCACGTTAATGGCTTAATATATCTTCAAAAGCCCTTTCAAGAAGAGGGGGAGAAATTGTATATTGAAGTAAAGGGGATTTAGTCATGTGGTTATAATTACCATATATTTATACATTTGCTATCCAATGTGACTGATATCCCAATTACCTTAAAAGGACTGATTTATGGGATTATTCCCCTCCTAGTCCATCTGATTGTCATCATCCTATTTATAGGTCAGTTCGAATATGGGAAGGCTGTAATCAAAGATAGGCTCCATTAATTGAAAATCTATAGTGCGCAAGTGGCTATCACTGTCCCTTATTATTTATCACCCACCTGTCTCTAATAGTCGTAGAATGCGGAGACGTTCCTTCCTTTCTGTGTGTGGCCCGCTTCTGGCGTTGTGTGGCAGTCACCCGCCCGTTTGGGCTGTATCTCTTCCTTTCTGTGTGTGACCCGCGTCTGGCGTTATATGGCAGCAGCCTGCCCGCAGATACTGTGTCCGGGCTTCTAATCACAATGCTCGTCGGTCTAGGGGTATGAGCGTGCGCCGCTTTCCCTCCCCTTTTATTTACTGCGTTGCGCCATGTGTCTCCCACCGTGATTGCCGGGTTCGCGTCACTGCCGGATTAATTTTCGGAAGTGACGCGTGCGTTCCAACCACTGCGCGTCTCTGGCGCCATGTTGGTGGAGCCTGTATGCCTGCGCCATGTTGTTGTGGCCTCAATGTTCGTACGGCTGCGCCTTTTCTCCCGCGCCATTATCTTGGAGCCTTACCGTATCAGTCACGTTATTCTTATCACCCGCCATGCTGTTGGGGCCTCACTACTCTTCTCATTAGTGATTATGTATTATGTTCCGCCATTTTCATGGAGCCTCCTGCTCCCCTTACAGCGGTGTTATGCTGTATGAATTCTCGTTCTGTTTTCAATTATAGCCTAATTCATTTCTGAGTCTCAGTCACATTAAATAGCATTGCTTTCTATACGTCTTTATTATCAGTGGATATTATTAATGCTGTGAGACATCATGTCTCATAGCCTGATGCATCTGTCACATGCTCTGTCATACTCCCCCCGGGTTTACATTGTTATGGCCACATAAGTACCATATTATACCGTAAACCCTCAGCGGCCAATACCACTCTTAGAGCCACCAGCTCCCATCCTGGCCACCTATTAAGGAGTATTCCGTACGGAGAGTACATCCGGGCCCGTCGAAATTGCAGCACCATAGACACATTTCAAAGAGAGGCAGACAACATCAGAAAACGCCTATCCGATAGGGGATATAAACAAAGGGATCTAAAAACAGCCTATCAGAAAGCGAAGAGACTGGACAGGCAAACACTTTTATATAGACCCAACCAAAAGAAGGGACCACAAGGCCCTGCACTAATCCTCACGTATACGGAAGCACATAGTAAGATTCGCCAAATAATACAAAAACACTGGCCAATTTTATTGAATGATGTTCACATCAAGACATTTTTACCTCAGGAACCCAAAATCATTTTCAGAAGGTCCCGTAACCTCAAGGACCGACTGACACACAGCCACCATAATGTCAACAGACGGGACGAGTGCTGTAAGCAAAAGGGGATATTCCGCTGCGGACATTGCAACATGTGCACATATATATTACCAGGCCCTACAGTAAATATATCTGGAAAAAAAGAGATTACCCCCAGACACTACATAAATTGTCAGTCAATGAATGTAGTGTATGTACTAACATGCAGTTGCGGGTGCTTTTATGTTGGAAAGACGAACCGTCATCTTAAACGACAGATCTACGAGCACCAGTACAACATTAAAACGGGGAACCAAAAAACCCCTATAGGACATCATTTTGCTTTAAAGCACAACAAGGACCCGAGTTCTCTAAGAGTACAGGGTCTGGATTGTATACATCCCTCCCAGAGGGGAGGAGATATTCAAAAAATAACTCTCCAAGTGGAAACAAGGTGGATTCACAAATTGCAAGCACACCGATTTCCAGGCTTAAATGAGAATTTAAGCTTTGCCCCCTTCTTATAACAATGGGAACATTAAATCCCCCCAAAAAATAGATTGTCCCCTTTCTGTAATAGTGGGAGCATGAGATCCACCGGAACATGTTCGGGAAAAGGGATGGTAAAATTCCAGAATGGAAGATGGACCTATGAGTCCAGTTTAGGGAGAACAAAATGGATTGTTAATTTACCTTATGAGTGTATAAAAAAATATATGCAATAAGAAATACTGGGTATAAGTAGTTGAGACTATGAAATGAATAACAAGGACCATAAGGTCAAACGATGAGGAGAATAAATAATGTGAAAAAAGAATACATATGTGTGCAGGCACGTGTGCATGCGTGTGCATGTGTGATTGCGGTGACATGCACGTGCATGCATGCGATGCATGAACAATGTAAACCCGGGGGGAGTATGGCAGAGCATGTGACAGATGCATCAGGCTATGAGACATGATGTCTCACAGCATTAATAATATCCACTGATAATAAAGACGTATAGAAAGCAATGCTATTTAATGTGACTGAGACTCAGAAATGAATTAGGCTATAATTGAAAACAGAACGAGAATTCATACAGCATAACACCGCTGTAAGGGGAGCAGGAGGCTCCATGAAAATGGCGGAACATAATACATAATCACTAATGAGAAGAGTAGTGAGGCCCCAACAGCATGGCGGGTGATAAGAATAACGTGACTGATACGGTAAGGCTCCAAGATAATGGCGCGGGAGAAAAGGCGCAGCCGTACGAACATTGAGGCCACAACAACATGGCGCAGGCATACAGGCTCCACCAACATGGCGCCAGAGACGCGCGGTGGTTGGAACGCACGCGTCACTTCCGAAAATTAATCCGGCAGTGACGCGAACCCGGCAATCACGGTGGGAGACACATGGCGCAACGCAGTAAATAAAAGGGGAGGGAAAGCGGCGCACGCTCATACCCCTAGACCGACGAGCATTGTGATTAGAAGCCCGGACACAGTATCTGCGGGCAGGCTGCTGCCATATAACGCCAGACGCGGGTCACACACAGAAAGGAAGAGATACAGCCCAAACGGGCGGGTGACTGCCACACAACGCCAGAAGCGGGCCACACACAGAAAGGAAGGAACGTCTCCGCATTCTACGACTATTAGAGACAGGTGGGTGATAAATAATAAGGGACAGTGATAGCCACTTGCGCACTATAGATTTTCAATTAATGGAGCCTATCTTTGATTACAGCCTTCCCATATTCGAACTGACCTATAAATAGGATGATGACAATCAGATGGACTAGGAGGGGAATAATCCCATAAATCAGTCCTTTTAAGGTAATTGGGATATCAGTCACATTGGATAGCAAATGTATAAATATATGGTAATTATAACCACATGACTAAATCCCCTTTACTTCAATATACAATTTCTCCCCCTCTTCTTGAAAGGGCTTTTGAAGATATATTAAGCCATTAACGTGCTCATGTCACGCCCCCCCGGGGTCTTAGTGAAAAAAAATGGATTTGTTTGGATAAGAATTGATGCATCAATATAAATGGAATAATTGTTATCTCATACTAACGCCAGTATACAGACAGAGGTAATTCTGGATTTCATACCATCTCTGAGTTGGTGATACAGATCTAATAGAATATAGAGTAAGATTGGGTAATTTATCATTCATTTTTTCCTATGCATTCATTTGTTTCAGGAGGCATTGATAAAGCCACAGAGATATGGCGAAACATGTCTGCCCAACGCCTGGAACTGGCATTTAAATAGTCTATGAATACCATCAAGTAAAGATCTGTGAACAATTATTGAGGACTCTAATACATATGGCAACTATAGTCATACTTTGTGAATGCATAAATGTAATTTATGATGTATAGCACAAATATGGTATAATAAATCAAAAAGTTAGCACTTCTTTTAAATGGAAATATAGCATTGTGTGGTCTTGGTCAAATGCTCATTAGAAGATACCGGAAAGGCCTAAGTCCGGATTCCAAAGTGTATGTCAAGAGCATGTCCATCAACCAACATCCCATAAGGGAAACCAAGTGAGATTAGGAATAAAGGGTCACGCACAACCTTTTGTGAAGTGGCTGGCAACAGAGTGTGACAAAAAATCTAGGTAGGCTGGCACTCAAAGGGTTAATGTAAGCCTTAGCAAAACATTTTAATGCGGACCTTAATTAGTCATTAGAATGTTACTCTTTATTTTCTCCCACATACATATACTTTTTGATTTTAAAACTACTTTTGTACTTAGTGTTATTTGGATTGTCAAACATGTATTTGGGAGGGTGTTAGGAGTTAGAGTTTGAGTAGTTTACCTTGGATTGCTAAATTTTTTTTTGTTTTCTTTTTCCGTCCAGGAACCGCAAAATGGGCCACTCACTGAATGTGCAAGCAGTGGTGGCCCCGGACATGCGGTTCCTTAGTGTCCTCGCCGGGTATCCAGGGTCATCTCATGATGCGTACATCTTGCTGAGCTCAGGATTGTTCCGTCGGTTTGAGTCTGGAGACGTATCAGTTGGATGGCTCCTTGGTACATTTCCTCAAATTACGTCATTCCCTTTTCACTGTATGCCTATGAATCTAGTTGATGAGCCATGTCTTAACCTATGGCTGTTTTTTCTCCTTGATGACATGTTAAACTGGACCTTAACCATGATCTTTAGCAAAGCACAAACCCTTAAAAACTGATTCCTCGGCATTTCCACCTAATATTTTTCTAGTTTTTAGGAACTTACTTATTATTCTTTCCCCCACTGGGCTGCAATTCTGTTCATGACTTTAGGATAGGTGCGGCGCCATCTTTGCTCAGATGCATCACACTTACTGAGGAGAGGAGAGCGGGATAAAGTGCAGAGAGCAGGTTATAGCTGGGCTTTGCTCAGACAGAGCACAGCTGGGGTCCGGGAAAAGGTCAGAAATCCAAGAATGCAGAGCAGCACAGTCAGAAGGCACTTCCTGTTTGCAGGCTGTCTGATATTCCCTGAGCCGCCATCTTGGATGTTTAAAGGCTCATAACATGCAGTAGATGCTGGTAGGATGTTTTTTATGTCAGAAATCTGTATGTACAGGGTGTGGGTAACATATAAGATATGCTCTTATTCAGGGTGAACAACAGCTTTAAAAAATATTGTTGTTTGGAATGTGTAATTTATGTAAGTATTTTATTATTCTTTCAGGGGATTCCAGCTATCCGCTTCTTCCCTGGCTCATGGCGCCCCTCCTTCGGCCACAGAATGAGGCCCAGGAGGCCTACAATCACTCACACCGAAAGACACGGGCTGTAGTTGAGAGGGCCTTTGGCCTGCTAAAAACCTGTTTTCAGTGTTTGGACCATACCGGGAGGGCACTCCAGTATGACCCCAACAAGGTAATCGGCATAATCTTGGCCTGTTGTGTACTGCATAACTTTACCATCATGCAGCGTGTTCCCCGGTATGTGGATCTGCCCCCCTCTCCACCCAGCCAGGAGCCAGCTGAGCACTACCCTGGCACACCTAGTGCCTCTTGCCAAGCCGTGCGGGCCAACTTAATCACCCGCTATTTTGCCTAATTTGGTTTTGCTTTGTTTGTTTGCTAATGTTAATTTGTGATTATGACTTTGATTTTCCTTTGTGAAGGATTTTTTTTTGTTAAAAAAAGAAATTAGTAATGCATTAATTACTAAAGAATTGACACATGATCTGAGCCTCATGCAGTTTATTTTGCATGTTTGTTTGTTTTTAAAACCTTCAGTAATCTCAAAATAACACAAACATTAATGCATCAACTTAGTCAACAACAGCTAAAGTCACATTCCATATATTTTATTTAAATATGCCAATTTTGAGTTGAAGGGCACTCGCAGACTTTATGTACATACATAGTAAAACAGAAATATACATTGGTGCAGACTCATGGCACCTAGCAATTGGCCACATCCAGGAGTTGTCAAGTAATGCACTCCAGGCCGAATAACATAACCAATAACACCGTCCAATAACATAAACATACATAGGGAGCAACCATTTGCAGGGGAATATTTGGCCAGGAAGACATAGGGCCACATACACACCCTCTCCTGCTTGGCCACATTTGCAACAGGCACAGGTGGAAAGCAGCCATACCTATGCCACATCGATGCCTGTAAGTTAGTGGGCCACCCAAACAATAACCCCCAGCCCTAATGCCAATCCAGTCCAATCTTTGCCATGGGCAAATGTAGTTGTTTCACAGCCAAGAATGTCCCCCAATATTGCCAACAAACAGGATGAGCTAAGCAACAATTTCATTAGGCCCAAGGCTGCAGCGTGGCAGCTTGAGTGGTCGCTTCAGTGAGGCTTTAGCTCAGGCATTGGCTAGTAGGGTATGGCAGCACTCTAATGAGCTATATGGGCGACATTAATAATCAAACCAGCAAAGCCATAAAAAAGGCAATCTTGGTAGCGCTCACCAGACAGGTAAATAGAGTGGGGATGTAGAGGAAAGATGTGGACCAGATCCAGGTGAAATAGATCTTAAAAGTGATGTTGCCAGGGGGCGCATGCGTGCTGATGGCAGTATAAGACTGCGCTCCGCTGAAACCCGGTGCCCCGGCCCCGAACAGCCCGCAGCAACAAGCGTTTCTGCCCCCCCGAGGCTCGGGCAGACCCAGGGACCCCCCCTACCTGATCTGGAGCTGATCCGCGCCGGCCTCCAAAACGAGCAGGACGGCCTGGAGGTGAGTGGCGGCCACCATCTTGTCTTCGGCTGCTCAGGGGCCAGCAGCAATAGCTCCTGTCAGGCTTCCTCAGAGCTCCCTTGCTGTTTAGGAGCTGTCATTCAGCACAGAAGACTGGCCCCAGCAGACTGCCTTACTTGCATCCAGTTGCGAGGAGGCATATAGCAGTGTGTCCTCCCTCCTCCTCACTGCAGGCAGCACGAGGTGAAGCTGCCACACAATCTCTCCCACAATAAGGGGGTTAAATAGGCTGCTTCCCACTAAGCCTCCTCTCCTGCACACATCTGGGATTTTCCAGCAGCAAGATAATCAAGGTCCTCAGCCTATTTGCACTGATCCTTCAAAGCTGTTCACTAGAAGGTGGCCTCCAACAAGTTATCAGAGCTCTGAAAGGGGCAGTACACCTTTTATCATTCTGATGAGTTTGGGACTTTCGGCCCTCTCCAAAAGTGCGGTCTGCTATACCTGACCAATTTAATCACTCAAGCTACTAATTTAGCCCCATGATTTTTGGGGTGCTCCTTTGGTCTCGGCTGACCCCACTCCTCTAGCCCAACAATTGAACCCGTATTCTGTCTTAACACCTCTACTGAGACCTGTTTTCATCATGGAAACCTACACACCGTCCCAGAGCAACCCTCAAGTCCCAACGGACCATCTTCCTGAGGACGAGTCCTGGATGGATGATTCCCTACATGGTTCACCAGTGAAGTCACAACCGCCAATGCTTGACAGGTATGAAGTCATGCTTGAAAAAGCTATCGAGCGGTGGGCCTAAAATATCACGTCTCAGATCACTGTCTATCTTTTCGCTGAAATAAAACAATTGGGCCAAAGAGTCAACGTCATAGAGAATCAATCCGCAGCACAGGGCTTGGAATTATCTTCCCTTGGGACAGATCTGTAGGCCTTGAAGGAGGAAAATCTTATCCTTCACCATAAGCTTGAAAACATGGAAAACCGCTCACGGAGGGCCAACATTAGAATTCGAGGTATAACAGAAGCAGTCACCGATCTACAGTCCACCGTTACAGCCCTCTTTCAAGAGCTTGCTCCGGCCATCCCTATTGATAGGCTGGAATTCGACAGAATCCATTGTGCCTTGCAGAAAAAGAGAGTGGACGGTCTTCCGCGGGATGTGTTAGTGAAACTTCACTTTTACCGCTCAAAGGAACAACTAATGCTAGCTGCTCGTGACCATGGAACTCTTAAATTCCAGAACTTTGAGTACCAACTTTTTGCTGACCTGTCTCCCCAAACCATTACCAGAAGACGCTATGAAATCCTCACTGGAAATCGTGCAAGCAAAAGGTATCAGATACATGTGGGGATTCCCCTTTAAAATCTCTTTCAGTTATTTGGATCAACGTTACGAAGCGTCCACTCCACAAGACTTGGAGATTGCCATGACTTCTGCCGGCCTGAAAGATCCTGCTGCTACTACAGCTGCTCCCCCGCAGAAGAAGAGAGCACTGTCATTCTCGCCGGTTTCCAAGGACAAGCGCGGACCGCGCAGAAGTAGCCAGTCTACAAGTAAAGTCGTGGGGACACTGGCTCACAGGTTCGGTAAGCCAGTCGCAGGGGAGGGCTGATGGGTAAGACTCCCTGTGTATTATACGAGGGTTCTTGCCTCTTACTCTCTTGTTGCTGTGTTCGATTGGGACACGACTCTGTAGTCCCCGTACATCAATATCAGGACTCCTTTCTTCTCTGCCTGTTTTTCTATTTTTATTTATAGATACTTCAAATGCTTATACCCTTCGTACTATGTCCCCTACGGTCCCCCCACTGCTTAAGCCCTGTTGGGTTCATCCTTTGTAGTTTTATATATTCTCTCACTAACAAGTTATAGATTGTTACTTGATACGTTGCTGTTTAATTGTTTTGCTTTTAGGTAAAGTGGGCCGGGAGCCCGGGTTCCAATGTTTGCTCACTCCTTGCTCCCTCTCTCGTCGGGGTCCCGTTGAGTCAGGAAGCCTCATTTCTGACCCCCATTGAGGGTCAGCCTATACTCAGGTTGGCAGGGAGCTTTCTGGAAGCTCCCTCCATCCTGATTATTCACCCCGCTGTGGTAGAGGTCCTCTCTACCTCTGTGGAAATTTTTTATTCAGGATAGTTCTTTGTTGCTAGATTGTTGTAACCTTACAATGTCCTTTGCTCCTTCCCCCTCTCTCTTTTCCCTCCCATCTCCCCTCTCCCCTTTCCCTCGGGTGTCCAGCCCCCCTAAGCTTCCATTTACTAAATTGCTTATAAATGGCGGTTAAACTTGTTTGGCTTAACGTCCAGGGCCTGAATGCCCCCCCAAAAAGGGTAAAAGCGTTTCGTCAGATGAGGACCCTACACGCTGATATTGTCTGCTTCCAAGAGACCCATTTCACTAAGAAGAATTTCCCAAAATTCCTTAGCTCAGACTACCCTCTCTTCTTTATGGCATCTGCAGACACCAAGCAGAGAGGAGTCCTCATTGCTTTTAAGCGTTCCTTCCCTTTCTCTGTGGAGCAGACAATACGAGACCCACATGGTCGCTTCCTCATCCTGACTGGTATGGTCCAAGACCAAGAGGTCACATTTGCCATGTATTATGCCCCTAACCAGAATCGGAATGCCTTTTTTGAGGAGTTCTTTAGGACCCTGGATCTCCAGGTCAAGGGGCTGCTCATATTAGCGGGTGACTCAAATCAGGTTCTGCACCCCACTATGGAACGACAAGCAGTGGGTCGGCCCTTGGATCACCCTAGGGAGGTCCCCTCAGGAAAGGCATTCTGTTCTCTCCTCAACCACTAGCACCTCGTGGATGCATGGAGAGAAGTCCACCCCACTAAGAGGGACTTTACTCACTATTCTCATCCGCACAAGGTGTTCACGAGAATATATCACATCTTCTTGCAGCTATCTTCCGTGCCCCACCTTTCCCGCTCCGCCATTGTCCCGATCGTATGGTCTGATCATGATTTAGTGGCTGTCGAGTTGATCCCCCTGACCCAGAGATCCTCCCAGAGGTCCTGGAAGCTTTACGACCCCATGTTGTCTGATGAGGTGCTCCTAGAACGCCTCCGTAAGGAGATAGAGAACTTTTTTCTCCAGAACGAGGGGTCGGTGAGCTCCGAGGCATTAGTCTGGGAGGCTCATACGGCGGTAATGCGTGGGCACTTTATCCAAAAATCAGCTAGGCGTAAAACATTACATAAGAAAAAGCTCCTTTCATTGCTCGACGCATACCACTCAGCCTCTTCCGCCTATAAAGAGCGTCCATCTAGATGCAATAGAATCAACCTTAATCAAGCAGGCGATCAACTTAACTTATGTCTTTCAGGCGAAGCTGAAAGCCAAATTAATCGGTCTAGGTTTAAGTGGTATCACACTAGCAATAAACCAAACACTCCTCTTGCCAGAAGACTTAAGGGAATCACCCAGAGCCCCAAACCAGTGCGCATCAAGACACTAGAGGGTACTCTATCTAGTGACCCAGTGAGGGTGGTATCGACATTCGGTAAACACCTGGAAGATCTATATAAACCTAAGACTATGCTTGATGAGCGTCTTGTGGACAAGTTATTAGGACTACTTCCTCTACCGACTTTGCCGCATGAGGCTAAGGTCTTTTTAGACAAGCCGGTTGACCTCTTAGAGGTTCAGGATGCTATCAATTCCTTAAAAATTGGGAAACAGCCGGGCCCGGATAGGTATATCGCCCTCTACCATAAGAAATTCGCTCAGGTACTTTCCCCACGCCTGGTGTCTAACTCTCTCAGTAAGGGTGACTCCTGGAGCACAGAGGCACTCACAGCGGCTGTCTGCATGATACCCAAACCCAATGCTGATGACACCCTCTGGTCAAACTATAGGCCCATATCCTTATTAAACATTGATGTCAGATTGCTAGCCAAAGTCCTTGCGTCGCGACTCAATAAATATATAGCATCTTTAATATCTAGAGAGCAGGCTGGATTTATTCCTCAGCGCCAAGTGGGGGACAATATTCAAAAAGTCATTAATCTGGTTCACCATGTAAGGAAGGAGGGACGACCAGCTATGCTACTAACACTTGACATCCGAAAAGCTTTTGATACAGTAGCCTGGGACTACCTACAATTTATATTGAAAAAATGGGGTCTGGGTCCCTCCTTCACTACATGGATTTCCTCGCTTTACTCTAACCCTGGTGTATTCGTTAGATACTCAGGGTATTCCTCCAAGAGGTTCACTTTGGGTAGAGGTACTAGACAAGGTTGCCCCCTTTCTCCTTTACTTTTTGCTCTCGCGATCGAACCCCTATCCAGGCTAATACAAGCTAATGCCAATATAGCGGGAATCACCATTGGGGGGTATGAGCATAAGATCTCCTTATTTGCTGACGACATCTTGATGCTCATATCTAACCCCACCACATCCCTCCCAAACCTTCTTCAAACCCTAGAAGTTTTCTCGAAGATCTCGGGCCTGCAGATTAATACCTCTAAGTCCCAAGCGCTTAACATCACCCTCCCTGAAAACACACTATCCGCGCTTAAAGCATCATTTGACTTATCTTGGCAAGAAAGATGTATCAAATATCTAGGTGTCAACCTGACAGCAGATTATGATTCCCTCTACGCTGCTAATTACCCCACTATGCTTAGGGACCTCCGCTCCCTTTTGCCCGCTTGGGCCAAGCTGCACCTTTTGTGGCTCGGAAAAATAGCTGCTGTAAAAATGACATGGCTCCCCAAAATGCTTTTTTTCTTTCGGGTTCTGCCAGTTCCGATAGCAGCTGCATGTCTGAAAGGCCTCCAATCCGCTTTAAACTCATTCATCTGGGGTAAGCAGAAACCAAGGATCAACCGTACGACTATGTACAGATCCAAAGAACAGGGAGGCCTGGGAGTCCCTAACATAGCCCGCTATTACTCCGCATGTCAGATCGCACAATTGGCGGTCATTCATGCCGGGGATGATAGACCACTATGGGTAGACATTGAGCTGGTCAGCTGTACTCCGATAGCAATCTCGAACCTACTTTGGCTACCTCCATCAGCTCTCAAGGGCATTGATAACCCGATCCTCAAACATTCCCTCAAAATCTGGAAAACGAACAGGCTAAAAAGCCATTTAGCCTCCCCCCAGTCTCCTCTACTGTCGGTTTTGGGTAACCCGGAATTCCTCCCGGCCTTTCTGGAACCAGCTGTGTTTAATTGGTGGAGAATGCAAAGCCTTACAAGGATTAAAGACTTTGTTGTCCATAGAGGAATAGTTACATTCTCCGAGCTTAAAACCCTTAGGAATATCCCGAGCAGAGAATACCTCCGCTTTTTACAAATAGCCCACTACATAGCATCCAAACTCAGGACGGGTTCTCCGACAGGCCCTTCCACATCCTTTGAGTTCTCATGTGGGGCATACCACTTGGGAAGGAAATGATAGTTATGGTTTATAAGACGCTGTCCGAAGATGTAACGGTGCCCCTTCCAGCATACACAAATAGATGGGAAAAAGATCTAGGGATAAGTCTATCACTGAGCGATTGGAGAATGGCATGGCGTAATTCATTCTCCTGGTTTCTGAACACCGGTGCACAAGAGGTCAACACCAAGGTCCTTCTCCGTTGGTACATTGTCTCGGATATGATCCACAGATTTTGTCCCTCTTACCCACCGGAGTGCTTTAGAGATTGCCAGCTTCAGGGCTCATACATCCATATATGGTGGGAATGTAGGGTGGTTCGTCACTTTTGGGCTAAGGTCTACTACCTCTTAAGGAAGGAAACAGGCTTACATTTGACCCCTTCGCCCCAATTGGCCTTGCTTAATCTGAAACCCCTTGACTGTACAAGGTCAAAATTTGAGCTTATAAGACATATCCTGACGGCTGCCAAACTCATTATAGCGCATTCATGGAAGAAAAGAACAATCCCTAGTGGGAGTTTGGTCCCACGCATCAATGAAGTAATGCTTTTTGAGAACATGGCAGCTTAGATGCTAGGAGATCTCACCCCCTTCATGTCTACATGGGAGGGCTGGATTGCTCACTTCCTTCCCAAAAACTTTGATCGTTCCCTCCTTGCATCTCAATGACGTGCTGCACTCATCTCTGTTAAGCGGAGGCTGGACACTCACCCTTATCCTCATTCCTTCCCCCCGTCCTGTTCCTGTTCTTCTGTCTTTTTCACCCTAGCCCTCCTCCTTTTACCTCCCGTCCCCCACCCCCTGGCACGTGGCTTTATCCCACGCGTACCTCATATTTTGTCTAAATTGACATTGTTGCTTACTGGTGTACAAATTCTCATCCTTTTGTATGCTTTTACATATACTAACCTTACAAAGTGTAACATATGACTGTACGCTGATGTACCTCTTTCATAATCTCAATAAAAATATTGTTTAAAAAATAAAAAGTGATGTTGCCCATAATAAGGTTGTGGTGGGCCTTGGAGTTGGCCCAACACCTTGGCATGTGTGTCATTCAGAATCTGCCACTGGTCAAGCATCTGTTGCTAGTTCGAAATGCATCTAGCATGGCAGTGAAGTTTGCATTTAAGGTGGCCGTTTGTTCTGCCATCTGTGTGGTTAAGTTGTCCATTTGTCCTGCCATCTGTGTGGTTAAGTTGGCCATTTGTTCAGCCATCTGGCTGTTGCTCGTCCTAAATTCAGTCAGCATGTTGGTTAATGTATTATTGAAAATCTCGAATTGTGCAGTAATCTGCTCTGTTGTTTGTTGAGTCACCTGCCGAAAGTAACGGCTGTCATGGCGCAATGCTGACTCCAGGATCGGCACCCGTCTCCCCTGGGAAACTGGTCTACGTTGTTGACTGCGTCTTCCACTTCCCCGGGTTGGAGCGCCTGCAGATGCTGGAGCTCTAGAGCGAGCAACAGTACCAGATGTGCTCGGCAAAACCTCTGCAGCAGAGCTACCACTGGGGACTGTAGGCTCAGTCTCAGCCTGCTGCCCACGATGGTCTGGCAGCATGTGTCCAGCTTCACACTGCTGCAGAGGATTTGGTGCAATAGCATGCTGGGACAGTGGCAGATTAGGTTCCATGGGGGTCAGTTCAGAAGGTCCCATCAAGCTGGCATCCTCCTCCTCCTCTATCTCCTGGATTTCATCCATCAGTGTGTGGGGCTGTTGGGACATGTGAAAAAAATGTTTCAGTTTGGGCCCTAAATATATTTGTTAGGCAAATTAGTCATGTGCATTCACATGCATCAGCATTTTCATCAAAGTCCTACCCTATATATCTGTTCCTGGGTCCTAGGCAGCAGGGAAGTAGACAGCGTGCTCAAACTGGAGGAGGCTTACACACTTGCAGAGGCTGGATGCTGGGCTGGGTTTAAAAGAAAAAGGCACGTAAACACACAAAAATCCATTGATGAGCTGGATTACTACATATGGTCAAAAAACACGTGGCCAAGCAGGAATGGCAACTCCCCCAATGGTCCAAGGTGACCTTCACTATGAATGTCAGTATCTCTTATATGTATGCCTCACCCTGTACATACACATTGGTCACCTGAAATAATACAAACATGCATGTACTATATGTTATGAGGCTTAACGCATCCAAAATGGCGCATTAGGGACCCACACTCAGCTTGCAAATAGCATTTGGCTTCAGAGTATGTGTCAGGATTCGCTTACCTGACTCCCGGTCCAGCGATGCCCCCGCCGCGCAGCCGCCCCCCGGCGGCTCCTGTCTCGGCCGGCGCGCCTGCGCACTGTGCTCCCTCAGCCGGTCGGGGCCGGCTGCCGTACATGTGCTCGCGCGTGCGAGCACGTCCAGTTTATGCTCTCCGGCAACACTGCTCTCAGCGCGGCCGCCGGAGGGGAGTTGTAAAGGGCCAATGAGCCCTAAAGTTCTGGGATTGGGCCAATGAGCCCGGGTAGGGAGATTCTGGGCTATACGCCCCTTCTGTTCTGGCCCAATCCATACTGGAGTTTATGCAGCACCAATCATGTCCCCGTTTCCCTTTCCCCAATCTTGTCTGTCTCTATAAAGCTCTATTCCAGCATTCACTCAGGGCCTGTGATAGCGCCTTGTACCGAGTTTTGTCGTGTGATATTACCTTGATTGATCCTCGTTGCTGACCCTTGCTTGAACCGACCATTCTCTATCTGATCTCCATTGCCGACCCCTGCCTGAATCGACCAATCTCTGTCTGATCTCTGTTGCCGACCTCTGCTTTGTACCCCAACCTCGAGCTGCTCATCCTTCTGTACCGCTGCTATCTCTTACTTCCCGGTGTCGACCCTTGGCCTGTCTCTGGACTTCCGCTAACTCGCTCTTGCCATTGGTTCTTCAGACCTCCGACCAGTAAGCTCTCATCCTTTGAGCCATTGAAATCCTGGGGGCAACCGATCCTGGACAGGCGTATTCTGTGTGCAAGCAAGGGCTCCTACAGGTGAAGCTGGCTGCGGAGATTGGGGGTTCAGGGCTTACCTGGAGGGCTGGAGTTACCAGAGCGTGGGCATTCTTCCTATGTAGACCTTTCCCTGACCGCAGATCAAGTTTGTCTGACCAAAGCACAGCTACAACTCAAGTGGTATAAAGACAAAGAAGTAAGTGTTGTCTATGATTGGCTATATTCACATAACAGGCAGTGCTTTGGTAACATTAAGAGTTTAATAGTGACCATAAATACTGTCCAAGGTCGTGTATGGGCTGCAAACCTTTTAAATTACCATTCCTCAGACATTAAACACCCGGCTAAAACAGTAACCTCCCCTCAAAGCCACTCCCTAGGGGCATGTGTTCATATCTGCCTGTGAGCCTCATTTCACACGTTTACAATAGTTCACATTCAAACAAACATTACTAACCTGCAGGAATGATATGGATGTCTGTGTCCCGTCTTCCAGAGAGGCCCTCTAATGCGACGGGGTGTATTAATGCCAGCACCATCTCCTCAGCTCGTGTATACTGTAATTTGGTGGGGAAGCCTCCGCCAGTTTGTAAGCTGAAACATAGAGGTTAACAAATTTGGGGCATTGTAGTCAATACAACAAGCAGCAAAATGCAAAACTCAAATATGTACCTGTGATTGCGGCGTTTATTCAGTGTCTTCCGTGCTGCATACTTCAGGTCAGATATTTTGCGCTGTATCTGCTCCACATCTTTCATCTTGTCCCCCGCTGCATTGACCTGTCTGGTGAGCTCCTCCAAAATTTGGGTCTTTCTCATTTTGCTTGTAGATTTTGAATATCGCCCATATAGCTCGTCATAATGGAGTGTGAGGCCACTTGCCAATGCAAGAGTTTGGGCCTCACCAAACCTGCCACTCAACTGGCCTCGCCGCAATGTTCAGCCTAATGCTTGCTCTTCTGGCTCATCTATGTTTGTTGGCAATTCGGGGGACATTCTGGGCTGGCTCTGTGGTGATGAATTGGGCTACACGTGGCTTGAAAACGACTGGACTGGACTTGCAATCAGACTGGGGGTCCTTGCCTGGGTGGCCACCGAACTTCCAGGCGTGGATGTGGCATATGTATCAGTGGTTGCCACCTGTGCCGGTGGCAAATGTGGCCGAGGAGGAGAGGGTGTGCTTGGGGGGATGGGGCTTCGGGCCTTGTGCCTCTTTGTGGCCTTTGAAGTGGTACTACTTTGGGCATGTGATGTGCTGGCACGTGGAGCAGGAGAGGCAGTTTTGGCTGGGCTGGGGCTTCGGGCATGCTGGCTCTTACTGGCCTTGCCACTGGAGCGCCGTTTATTATGGGGTGTGCTTGCGTGGGGAGGAGGAGAGGGTGTTCTTGGTGGGCTGGGGCTTCGGGCCCTCTGCTTCTTGGTGGCCTTGGAACTGGTGCTCTGTTTATCATGAGATGTGGTAGGGCAGGGAGGAGGAGAGGGTGTTCTTGGTGGGCTGGGGCTTTGGGCCCTCTGCTTCTTGGTGGCCTTGGACGTTGTCGTACCTTGCTTTTTGGATGTGGGTGCCTTCTTCTTTGAGGTCCCTTCCTTGCTTGAAAGGCCACTTTTGCTGCTCCTTTCCCGCACCTTGCTAGTAGCTTGGTGTGACCGAGTGGTCGGAAGGGAGGAAGAAGTCTCCTCATGCCGCTGTGGCCTTTTGCTGGTGGCCTCCTTTGCTGGTGTGGCTTTAGCACAGTTTTTTTGGTGCCATGATGACAATCTCAAAGAGAATGAGCTGTGTGTCCATGACCATTTAAATCCTAATGACTGGGTATGACGCATTCGCATACGGCCGTTCGTCCGGCCGTGCGGAACGCGGAAACTGCTGGGGCATTACTTATCTGCTGCGGACAAGAATAAACATGGCGCCCACGATCTTCACCCGCCAACAACAAGAGCTGATTATGCTCGTAAGTGTATTGTAAGAATGTTGATTTGCCATCTAAATGCAGGCGTAGGCCTTAAGGAAGCGCAGGGAGAAACAGTTGTTTTAAAAAGTTATTTAAACTCTGTGCCAAACAGAAGTTAGTGTGCACATGTGCGAACCAAGTAACTTGCATCTAGAAGAATAGTTTGAGGCTAGAAATGTGTCTGGGAATGTCATTTACTCAACTGATCGAATTGTGACAGATATTTGTATGCAGTTTGATCTAACAACTATGTTTATTTTGTATTTTTTAGACAATGCTTCAGTGCAGGTACGACTACCTGCCCAACGCGTTTGAGAAGAGGAACGTCGTCCTGGAGATCGTTTCCCGGATCCAGCAGGAGACGGACACCACCTTCACCCATACGCAGATCATGCAGCATTGGTTGGACCTGAAGCGACTCCACATGCCCCAGGTGCGGTGATTTTTTGGGCTCCATTTCCCAAGTAAGTACATAGCGATTGCATGCTATATGTAACTTATACACAAGGTAGGCCTTTATTTATGAATGCTTTTCTTTTCTAGTGCTGGAAACTGACGCACCCGGAGGAGCACAGGCCGGCCAGTGCTGCATAAATCTGCAGCAGAAAGTTAAGGTGGTGGATCTCCAGGGCGACGTTCCTACCTCTCCTCTGTAGCGGCGTCAGACCAGCCCCTGGATCTATCCAAAGAGGAGGGGCGTCACGGCGTGGGCAGGGAGTCGTACCAAATGACAAAGCCATTAGCCTCTGGTATGTGACTCTTAATGTAACCCCACACACATACATGCTATTAACAGCAAAGCTGATTCGCTTAATCTCTTTTTCTAGATGATTATGTAGTGGGTGAACGATCTGGAGCAGGGACTGCAGCAGATCAGGCCCAGAAGGCACATGGAGAAGGTGGGTGATGTCACACACACATTCAAATTTTCATTTTCTTACTATTGACTCAGACATAAAAAGTGACCCTATTTTACATGTCTCTACAGCCTCAACTTCCCAGCAGTGGCAGGTCCCAGAACGGAGGGTGGTCCCCGAAGCAGAGCTCACCCACCAACGAAGTAAGTTGTAATGTTATTATGTGGGAATTGACATGATCACCAAGATACCTAAATCTATAGTCAATGGCATTAGCATAATGACATATGGCCTCTTCCTTTGATTAATTCCCTAGCATAATGACATATGGCCTCATGAGTTAGCTTGCAACCTACTAAACATTCCATCCACAGTTGTTAAACATGTTTTTGCTGAAAAATAATACAATTCTGTGATTACTCACCTGTAGAATTGGTATTATATGTATACAGCACGTCCTGTTCCAGAATATTCCTTACACATGGGTAATACATCCACAAGAGGGCACTGGACAGAAGAAAACAGCATGTGGCTCCTCCCGGCCCTATATAAGTCAGGGACCTTCCACAAATTCCCCAGTATTGACAAGCAGTTAACAAGAAGCCGGGAGAACAATAATAACAGGAATTCAAAAATGAACATATGAACAATCACCATACAGAGGTAACTAAGAATAATGATAACAAGGGTGGGATGGAACAGGACGTGCTGTATACATATAATACCAATTCTACAGGTGAGTAATCACAGAATTGTATCATTCTAAGTATACAGCATGTCCTGTTCCAGAATATTCCTTACATATGGGACATCCAATAGCAGTGTCCGTAAGGTAGGGTGGGATCCCCAAAAAGTAACAGCGGGCAGTTTAAACCACTACCGCCTGCAGAACATTGCGACCAAAAGCAGCATCAGCTGAGGCCCTAACATCAACCTTGTAAAACTTAGAAAAATTATGAACAGAAGACCAAGTACCGGCCTTGCAAATTTGTTCAACAGAAGCTTGGTGCTGAAAATCCCAAGAGGCACCAATAGCACGAGTAGAATGAGCAGTAAGGCGGAAGGGAGGCTCCTTCCCATTAGCAGAATAGGCCTGTACTCCAGCCTGACGGATCCAGTTGCTGATAGTGGACTTAGCTGGAGCCATACCCTTCTTAGGTCCAGATGGGAGCACAAAAAGAGCATCAGTCTTCCTGAAGGATTCAGTAGCCACCAAATAGAACTTCAGAGTCCTGACCACATCCAGAGAGTGTAAAACCCTCTCCTTAGGGTTACTAGGATTAGGGCATAGAGAAGGCAAAACAATGTCCTGATTGAGATGAAAAGCAGACACAACCTTAGGCAGAAAATCTGGCTTAAAGTGAAACACCAACTTGTCCTGGTGTCTCTCAAAATAAGGGGAACTCAGAAACACGCCTAACAGAAGTGATAGCCACCAAAAAGACTACTTAAGAGTCAAAATGGACAAAGGAGCCTTACGCAAAGGCTCAAAGGGAGACCCCTGCAAGGCAGATAAGACCAAGTTCAAATCCCAGACTGGTAACATAGGCTTACGTGGAGGACGCACGTGAGTAACCCCCTGGAAGAAAGTCTTGACCAGACGATGGTGAGTAAAGGATCTTTGGAAGAAAATGGCCAAAGCAGAAATATGACCTTTGAGGGTACTAAGTTGAAGACCCAAATCCAAACCATGTTGCAGGAATTCCAGAATCCTAGGGATAGAAAACACCCGACAGGGAAGCGACTTAGACTCACACCAGTCAATGTTAGCATGCCATACACTATAGTAGATGGATGACGAGGACTTCTTCCTAGCCCGAATCATGGTATTAACAACGGAGGCAGGCAGCCCCTTTTCCATCAAGATGGAGGTTTCAGCAGCCAGGCCGTTAAAGCCAGCATTTGTAAATTGGGATGGCGTAGCTGTCCCTGAGTGAGCAGGTCTGGGTCCTTGGGCAGAGCATACTGATCTACTGCCAACTGCACAACGTCTGCGAACCACACTCTTCTTGGCCAACAGGGGGCCACCAGAATGGTTGGCACCCCTTCCTGGGCAATCTAGCGCAGCACCCTGCCCAGCAGAGGAAAAGGAGGGAACACATAGAGAAGCTGAAAGCTCTTCCAAGACATTGCTAGTGCATCCATGGCCAAGGCCAGAGGGTCCGGGGACAGATAGACAAAGACTGGAAGCTTGTGATTGTGACGGGACGCAAACAGATCCACATCTGGCTGACCCCATCGGTGGCACAGGGAGCGAAACACCCTGCTGCTGAGGGATCATTCTCCCAGACGAGAAGTCCCCCTGCTGAGAGAGTCGGCCTCCAGATTCTCTACCCCCGGGATGTACACAGCTGAGATGCAGGGAACATTCTCCTCCGCCCAAGACAGTATCAGGGACACTTCCTTGAGGGCCCTCTTGCACCGGGTCCCTCCCTGATGATTGATGTAGGCAATCGCCGTCTGGTTGTCCGAGCGGACTTGAACCGCCCGACCCCGAAGGTGTGGAGTCAATAGGGCAAGAACCAACCTTGTCGCCCTCAATTCCAGAATGTTGATAGGGGTGTGGGCCTCCTGAGGGCCCCACTGACCCTGGAATTTCAGGGACTTCCAGAATCTCCCGCAACCTGTCAGACTGGCATCCGTGGTGACAGTCTCCCAGAAGGGGGCCAGAAAGGACCTGCCCCCCAGCAGGTTCCCTGAGACCAGCCACCACACTAGAGACCGCCTGACCTGAGAGGACAAGACAAACGCCTGATCCAGGGACACAGGGTCCCAATCCCATACTGACAAGAGGTGAAGCTGAAGAGGCCTAATGTGGAACTGAGCACACGGGACCGCCTCAAAGCAGGACGCCATCAGGCCCACCACCTGCATTCCCTGCCTGATGGATGAATGGGGACAAGACAGCAGGAGCTGAACTTTCTCTTGAAGGACCTCCACCTTCTGCTGAGGAAGAAAGATCTTGACCCGAGCTGAATCCAGAATCATGCCCAGAAAATACTTCATCATGGAAGGAGACAGGGAAGATTTGGGGTGGTTGATCACCCAGCCGAAGGACTCCAGTGTGGACACCACCCAGCTGGGTATCCAGCTCGGCCTGCTGGAGGGACTGAGACATGATGAGATGTCGTCCAAGTTAGGAAGGATGCGAATGCCCTGAGATCTCAGCAGAGCCATTACGCCCGCCAGCACCTTGGTGAATACCCTGGAAGCCGAGGTGATACCGAACGGCAAGGCCACAAATTGGTAGTGCTGATCCTCCAGAGCGAACCTGAGGAATCTCTGATGACCTAGAAAGATTGGTACATGAAGGTAAGAGTCCTTGATGTCTACAGAGGTCATGAAGTCGCCCGGGCGTAGTGAATCTCCATGTGAAAGTGTTTGAATCTGACAAATTTGTTGAGGCACTTTAAATCCAGGATAGGTCTGATGGACCCATCTTTTTTGGGAACAGTCAAAAGATTGGAATAGTAGCCTCTGCCCCTTTCCCTCAAAGGCACCTGGCAGATGACCAACTCCAGGTTTTGGACAGCAAGGCACAGACCCTGAGCTGACAGGGGGTTTTGAGCCATCCAGGATTTGATGAATCTTGGGGGGGCCAGGCTGCAAACTCTATCTTGTAACCGGAGGACACTACCTCCTGAATCCACCGGTCTGAGACGTGAAGCCTCCAGACATGAGCAAAGAGCCGGAGGCATCTCCCCACATGGATGGGTGAGGGCGCCCCTTCATGCCTGAAGGGGCTTGGGTGAGGATTTTGGCCTTGGGACCCCAGGAGAGGCCAGGACAGCCATGTTCTCTGCCCCTACCCCAGTAATCTCCGCGGGCCCCAGTAAAGGAGACTCCTCGGCCAGTTCTGGAACCACGGAAAGATGGGAGAAAGGTACCCATCCCCCGAAAGGACCGGGACGGCGTCCCTACGTTGAGGTAACCTACCACCCCTGGCAAACAAATCCAAGCATTCACCAAAAAGGCGCAGGCCCTTGAAAGGGAAACCAGTGATTATCAGCTACCCACTGACGTAGCAAGACAGAGCAGCGTATAGCCACCAACAGGGCAGAAGTCCTACCACACATTCTAATGGCATCATCCATAGCAGAAAGATTATATGCAATAAATTTCTCACAAAGCAGGAGAGATCTATACTCTTCTGTACCCGCATCCTCAGATGCCCCATCCAAGAGACACTTAAGCACCCCTTTAATGGCAATAGCCGTGATAGCAGAGGCACAAACCGGGCACAGCGCTGTCCCCACACAGGCAAAGGCGTGACAGGCCAGTTGGTCCAAGCGCCGGTCCTCCCCATCCCCCAGGGTAGTAGTATCAGGAGAGTACATGACAGATTTATTGGACAACCCGAGAACGGGTGCATCCACCTCAGGAGGACATGACCAACGCTTAACAACATCAGCAGGAAAGGGATACCTCTTGTCCCAACTCTTAGGCACCCCTGGCAGCTTGCTAGGCCGTTCCCATTCCTTGAGCACTCGATTATTAAAGTGAGACTGCTCAGGGAACGCCCAGCGTGGCTTAACTGTATGAAAAAGCTTGCGGAGCCACTGCAGGAGGGAAAATACAAAGCGCTTCAAAAATGTGACTCAGCAATCTGTCAGTGTCATCAGGGGACCACGGGTCTTCCCCAAAGGGAGTCCCAGTACCACCGTAAATCTTAGGTTGTTCCTCAGAGGATTCAGAATCAGAAAATAATTCCCCCTCCTCAAGAGGGTAGGGACCTGAGAGTGAGTAAGGGCCCTCATCTTCTACAGGGAAGAGGGAAACCGCGGGTGATAAATGCCGCTTCATAGCAGAAGCCTTACGCGGGGCAGACCCAGCAAGATGTTTTTCAATGCTGGCCACCCGTGCAGCTAAATCAGGTTGAGACTCCCTGCTAGAATGCCCCTCAGTGGGGGTCAGTGGTAAGCGTGGGGGGTTAGGCAAAGCCAGAGGGGGCGCAGCACCAGGCCCAGTAACAGACAACCCAGACTGCAGTGCAAGCACCTGCTGGGCGCAGGGTACACACATCCATGCATCATCACTTTTAGGGGATACCCCACACGCAACACATAGCCGGGCTTGTCCCAAAGGAACCCCAAGCACATTATCCCCAGAAGCCTCCATATGGTGATTAGAGTGGCACAACCGGCTAATAAAGGGTTAACGCTAATGATAGCCCCAAAAGCCCGCTAGGGAGGTGGGGGATATAATAGCAATAGCCTTAACTAAAAGGGAGAGGACCGGGAGAAACCACAATGAAGTCTACCCACCTGAAAGACATAAGAAGACATCCCATAAGAATATAACAATAAAATATAGAAATAAAGCTACCCCGCAGGGGCACTCACGGACCGTGGTAGGAAACAGCAGACACGCAGCACGGGGAAGGTAAAAATGGCGTCCGCATATACCTCGAGGGACGGGCCGCAGAGAAGTGATGCGGAAAACGTCATCCGCAGAGCCCGTCAACCCGAAGAGCGCGAATCGCGCCCACATGATCCCGCCGATGACGGCACGGCAGTGCCTGAGGTACTGTCGCTGCCGTCCGCGGAGCGCTGTACAAGCACGTGGTGGCGGCTAACAGTAAAACACATTAAGCAGGCAGAAGCAAAGTAAGCAATTCAGGCTGCTTGACATGCTGCACATCCCCCCCCCCCCGAGATCTCCCCAGGGAGAGCGAGGCAAGGGAGCAGCAGCCACATAACGCCCAAAGTGAAATAAAAAGGAGAGGAGGGGGCAGACACCTAAGGGGAGTAGGAATTAAAGGGAAAACCCAGAAGTGGGAGGGGGCATCCCACAAGACTCACCACAGGCCTATACCGCCTACCCATGTCAAAGCAGGGACTGCGGTCGGAGCAGCGCTCCTCAGCACTTGACCCCGGTGCTGCCTACCTTCACCCGAACCAGTCAGCTGAGGCTGGGAGGCAGTGGGTTCGGCACGGGTGGGAATAGTCCTGCAGGGCCGCAGGCTAATAAGCCCCGCTCACCTGCGCAGAGTAGAGAGCCACATTCTATCTTTGCATTTCGGACTGCAGATAACAACTGGGGAATTTGTGGGAGGTCCCTGACTTATATAGGGCCGGGAGGAGCCACAAGCTGTTTTCTGCAGTCCAGCACCATCTTGTGGATATATTACCCATGTGTAAGGAAAATTCTGGAACAGGATGGGCTGTATACTTAGAATAATTTATTTTTCTTTTTTATACAGGGACCACACGTGCCAGAGTGGCACAACTGAGTGCCAGGGTCCTTCAGTTGGTGGGTGAGATGCAGGAGCTGTGCGACTCGTTGGGGACCACAGATGAAGAATAATGTTCTGGGGCCTGCCATTGCTGTGTATATAGATTTAAAAATGTAATTTATTTTTTACAAAAATCTTAACATTTTATATTAACATTTAAAAAATAATTATATTCAAAGTTGTTCCATTTAAAAAAAAAAAGTTTTTAAAAAAAGGCAACATAAAAATGCCAGTTAAAATTTAAAAAAAACAAAAAAAAAACTTGTTTCTGTGTCATTTACTTTTCTAAATACATTCATTAAGGGTTGGTTACCACAAAACGAATGAAAATAACAAAATTCAGATATGAAGATTCGTCTGACCGCGAATTTGGGTAAGTTTTAGGTGCGCCAATGGAAGAAGAATGAGATCATGAAGTGATTTGGGTAAGTTTTAGGTGCGCCAATGGAAGAAGAATGAGACCGCGAAGTGATTTGGGCAAGTTTTAGGGGCGGGAAATGGAAGAAGAATGAGACCGCGGAGTGATTTGGGCAAGTTTTAGGTGCACCAATGGAAGAAGAATGAGACCGTGAAGTGATTTGAGTACGTTTTTGATGCGCCAATGGAAGAAGAATGAGACCGCGAAGTGATTTTGGTAAGTTTTAGGGGCGGGAAATGGAAGAAGAATGAGACCGCAAAGTGATTTGGGTAGGTTTTAGGGGTAGGAAATGCTAGAATATACTGACCGCGAAGTGATTTAGGTAAGTTTTAGGGGCAGGAAATGGAATTTACTGACCGCGAAGTGATTTAGGTAAGTCTTAGGGGCGGGAAATGGAAAAAGAATGAGACTGCGCAGTGATTTGGGTGAGTTTTAGGGGTGGGAAATGCTAGAATATACTGACCGCGAAGTGATTTAGGTAAGTTTTAGGGGCGGGAAATGGAAGAAGAATGAGACCGCAAAGTGATTTGTGTAAGTTTTAGGTGCGCCAATGGAAGAAGAATGAGACCGCGAAGTGATTTGGGTAAGTTTTAGGGGCGGGAAATGGAACAAGAATGAGACCGCAAAGTGATTTGGGCAAGTTTTAGGTGCGCCAATGGAAGGAGAATGAGACTGCAAAGTGATTTGGGTAAGTTTTAGGTGCGCCAATGGAAGAAGAATGAGACCGCGAAGTGATTTGAGTAAGTTTTAGATGCGCCAATGGAAGAAGAATGAGGCCGCGAAGTGATTTGGGTAAGTTTTAGGGGCGGGAAATGGAAGAAGAATGAGACCGCAAAGTGATTTAGGTAAGTTTTAGGGGCGGGAAATGCAAGAATATACTGACAGCGAAGTGATTTAGGTAAGTTTTAGGGGCGGGAAATGGAAGAAGAATGAGACCGCGAAGTGATTTGGGTAAGTTTTAGGGGTAGGAAATGCTAGAATATACTGACCGCGAAGTGATTTAGGTAAGTTTTAGGGGCAGGAAATGGAATGGAATTTACTGACCGCGAAGTGATTTAGGTAAGTTTTAGGGGCGGGAAATGGAAAAAGAATGAGACTGCGCAGTGATTTGTGTAAGTTTTAGGTGCGCCAATGGAAGAAGAATGAGACCGCGAAGTGATTTGGGTAAGTTTTAGGGGCGGGAAATGGAACAAGAATGAGACCGCGAAGTGATTTGGGCAAGTTTTAGGTGCGCCAATGGAAGGAGAATGAGACTGCAAAGTGATTTGGGTAAGTTTTAGGTGCGCCAATGGAAGAAGAATGAGACCGCAAAGTGATTTGGGTAAGTTTTAGGTGCGCCAATGGAAGAAGAATGAGACCGCGAAGTGATTTGGGTATGTTTTAGGAGTGGGAAATGCTAGAATATACTGACCGCGAAGTGATTTGGGTAAGTTTTAGGGGCGGGAAATGGAAGAAGAATGAGACCGCAAAGTGATTTAGGTAAGTTTTAGGGGTGGGAAATGCAAGAATATACTGACCGCGAAGTGATTTAGGTAAGTTTTAGGGGCGGGAAATGGAACAAGAATGAGACCGCGAAGTTATTTGGGTAAGTTTTAGGGGAGGGAAATGGAAGAAGAATGAGACTGCGAAGTGATTTGTGTAAGTTTTAGGTGCGCCAATGGAAGAAGAATGAGACCGCGAAGTGATTTGGGTAAGTTTTAGGAGCAGGAAATGGAAGAAGAATGAGACCGCAAAGTGATTTGGGTAAGTTTTAGGGGCGGGAAATGGAAGAAGAATGAGACCGCGAAGTGATTTAGGTAAATTTTAGGGGCGGGAAATGCAAGAATATACTGACCGCAAAGTGATTTGGGTAAGTTTTAGGGGCGGGAAATGGAAGAAGAATTAGACCGCAAAGTGATTTACGTAAATTTTAGGGGCAGGAAATGGAAGAAGAATGAGACCGCAAAGTGATTTGGGTAAGTTTTAGGTGCGCCAATGGAAGAAGAATGAGACCGCGAAGTGATTTGGGTAAGTTTTAGGGGCTGAAAATGGAAGAAGAATGAGACCGCAAAGTGATTTAGGTAAGTTTTAGGGGCGGGAAATGCAAGAATATACTGACCGCGAAGTGATTTAGGTAAGTTTTAGGGGCGGGAAATGCAAGAATATACTGACCGCGAAGTGATTTGGGTAAATTTTATTGGTGGGAAATGGAAGAATATACTGAGCGCGAAGTGATTTAGCTAAGCATTGTAGCAGAAATGAGTGAACCAAATATGTAGTCGAGCACATTAATGAGTTAAGTTTGTAGTGCGCAGGCGTAAGATCGCAACGATTTTCGTCTGGACGATTAGTTGTAGAAAAAGGAAATCTGAATTTAACGGGAAACATAAATGATTCGTGGGAGGAGACGATGGAAAAAGGGCTAAAACTAAAGCCTACGTTGTAACATGAGTAACATAAACGGAAAACGAAAGCTGAAAAATGCCATTCTCGTTGGCATACGAACGGACGAAGACTTTACTGAAGGCTTGCAATGCATGCTTAGAATCACTCGTACACTCATACGCGAGCGGGAAAATAAAAAAAAAAAACAGATCGACACAAAAACTAGTTTTTTTATGTCTCTCTGAATCAACTCAAATGTAACAGTTTTAAGTGGATTTTTATTGAATGCTATGGAGTATTGGATCCATTAAAATTCTATTTTACACAGCTAACCTATGAGCTGGTCTTCAATCGCCTTTCATTAATCAAAATAGGACTCAGCAAGTCCTGGGCTCCAGGATTGGCAGAGACTGATAAGAGTTGGTGAGACCCATATTTTTTCTATTTCTATCTATTCGACCTGCACACCTATACCACACTTGGGATCTTCTCAGCTCTATTTTATCCACTTACAGAATTTTTGTAGGTGTGTATGCACCATGGGGAATCAGCAAGTAGGATTGCCCACTGGGCCAACACCCATTTTGTCCAAAAATAGGTCCTACTTCTCTTTAACTCTTTATTCTTCTGGCTGCTGCCATCTACAGTGCTTTTTAATCAATGTTTAGTTTTGGAAACCGTCAGCTAGATTGGAACTCTTCTTAAAGTGGACCAAAACCCAGGATTTTGACCATCCTGGGTTTTGGTCCAATCCCTCGGGGCACCACGAGCGGGAGTGCCCTGCTATGTGAAACCCCCCAGATCTCCCGAATAAACTCACCTCACCACGGCCCGCGCATGCACCGTTGGACTGGAATTCAGGTAAGTGTAGCCGGCGACCTGGGGGGACAGCGGGGCATCCCGATTTTGGATTCCCCACAGGGAGGGGATGGATAGGCCTGGGAATCTTATAGATTCCCGTGCCGATCCAGCAGGGTTTTGGTCCACTTTAACTAAAGGTTATCTATATATAAAACATATCTCAGTTTAGGGGGAGATTATATAAAATGGCCACTAGTCTTGAATTACTGGGGGTTCAACAGCAAATGTGGTGCCCACATATGCAACCCCCTATAAACACCCTTGCGCTATAAACCAGCTGCTGTACGTTGTTCAGTTGGGTTTGCTTATATTATGAATTTATGAAGCCTCCAGTTGTGCTTGGGATTTACATTGAAATAAAGGTACTTGACACCTCCAGTCCTTATTTTGAAGCAAAGCTACAGATACCTGTGTTTTACTGATAAACTCTTCCTTAGAATATTGTCAGTATTGTCGCCATAATATGCCACTCCAATGCATTGCTGAAATTGGATTATAGTATACTGTGTGCTTGGATTGTATGCACTGATGATCTAACTGCACATGTGCCCATGCATTATGATATTTAGTGTCTGTGCAGCATTATAATGTTTATCTTTGAACAACTCCCGTTCCTGTGTTTCTGCTCTTATATTCCTCTGTGATTGACCAAAGCCTCTCCCCATATTTAGTAACCTTTGCTGACTGCTACTTTGTCTCCATCCTGTGTCATCTCCTGATTTGCCTGCCTGCTAACCCCATTTTTGCTCACAACTCTGCCTCTGTGCCTGACTAGCTACCAGACCATCTGGAAGTATGCCTGAATTCTTAGCCATTCCCACTATCAGGGGATTAACTGGTGCTTCTATTGGATGGTCTGATGAAGGGCTCTAAGCTAGTTCTATAGTTTTCTCTAGAGCATAATAAATGATAGAATTGGCAGACTAGCATGCTCATCAAAATTATTCGTTTCCAAATCAAGTACTACTGGAAAATTCATTACCCCCTCAATCCATAGCGCTGTAAGGAAGTGTCTGAAGACTGATAATGATTTTTTTGAACCTTGTAGGGCACAACAGAGCAGCACCAGAGGAAGACCTGTCAGATCTTCAGCAAAATATGTGTTTGGCTCATACAAATAGTCTTATGATTCTCGATTTGAAAGGTGAAGAGCTTTATCAACATATTTTATAGCTAAAGAGGCAGAAAAGTCACACTACGCCTGCTGAATACTGCTGAACTTGTCTCCGTGAAGGGTATAAATAAAAGAAATTATATAAAGCGGACAAGTACTCAAGATAAAGTCAAACTTGCAGCCGGAATACCAATGAACTAAACATTAATCACGATAACTTCCTTTCTAAACCTTGCATGAACTGTGCCTTTGCATATTCATTACAGTAAAATACTGCAAATAATCATTAGGCTCCGAAAGTGACAATATTAACAATTTTATAGCCAAACTGAAAAATGTTGCCTGATCATCTATGGAGAATATACATCAAACATCCAACTTAAAGAAGAACTTTAAGGTTTCTTTCACCCTGTGAGTTTCCAACACAGGGCAGTGCAGTACAGTATTGCTGTGCCTCCATAGCGGTGTGGTTCAATAGTGGCACCATCCATTGTTTCCTGTTCCTCCGGGAATGGAGGTGGCAGCATTTGGAAGTGGCTACACATGGACTTGGCATAAGGGAGTTTGCATTGGAGGTGCAAAAGTGGCAGCAGCAGACTTAGAATTAGAGGTGGTGGCAACAGCAAGACTCAAGGGAACCAGTGGCAGGGCCCAGAGGTGGCTTTAACGGATGCATGAAAGTTGGCAGGGACGGAGGACCCAGCAGGTGCAGGACTGTGGCGGAAAGTATCTGTCTGCACCCCAACATGGAACACAGATAAATGTAGTACAGGCATCAGTCATCTATAAGCTGCATTGCTTTCATGTTGTAGGCAAAATGCTGCATACAGCCTTTCCCAAAACATAGATGTAAGGGGGCCAGTTAACTTCAATGGGCAGGATTCTCTATTCGCTTGTGTCCACCACTTTCTCCCTTCGACCTTAAAGCGGTCCTTCACTCTGAATAAGAGTCTATCTTATATGTTTCCCACACCCTGTACATACAGATTGCTCACATTAATAATCATCCTACCTGCATCTACTGCATGTTATGAGCCTTTAAACATCCAGGATGGCGGCTCATGGAACAACAGGCAGCCTGCAAACAGGAAGTGCCTTCTGACTGTGCTGCTCTGCATTCTGGGATTGCTGAGCTTCTCCTGACCCCAGCTCTACTGTCTGAGCAAAGCACAGCTATAACCCGCCCCTCTGTACTTTATCCCACCCTCCTCTCCTCAGTAAGTGTGATGGTTCTGAGTCAAGATGGCGGCGCCCGTATCCTAAAGTCCTGAACAGAGTTGCAGCCCAGTAGGGGAAAGAATAATAAATAGGTGACTAAAAACGTAAATTTTAGATGCTGGGGAATAGTTTTTTAAGGGTTTGGGCTTTTCAATAAATTATGGTGAAGGTCCGGTTTAAGGACGGACACCTGAGAGAAGACTCCTTTCCCTGTAGAGGAAACACAAACTGGGACAAGTTTAAAAGCCCCACCCTTCCTCCCAGTCATCAGAATTTTGTGTTTCCTCTCCAAGAAAATGGCTGGGATCACGGACTTCATCCAATTTATCTTTTTCATTTTTTTTTTCTACCCCCAGGGGTCCCTGGGGTAGGGTTTGCCAACCCTGGGCTTTACTTGCACAGGATAGTTTTCCTGTGGCCCAAAGGGTCCACTGAACACCCTCTCTCCCACCTGTTGCTGCTGCCAGAGGGTGCTGAGGATGCTGGAGGTCGCTGGCGGTCCTTAGAGAGGTGTTTGCTGGCAGAGGAGGTCTGGCCTCTCCTCCTGGGTCGCAGCGGTGCTGAGCTCTGGGCACCGAAGTCGGGCCAGTGGCAGCCACCGGGACTTCCAGTTTCGGGTCCCTGGGTCACACTTTTGGATGGTGTGTGCTGCAGGGGATGTGGGGGCAGTCCAGTCTGATGATCCCTGCTCCCACTCACTCTCCCCCTACTATCAGAGTCAATAAACTGAGATGATTGATGGTATAGCGAGGGTTTTGGGCGAGAGGGATCTGAGGAAGAAGGAACCTCAAAAGGTCCAAAGAATTAGATGTCAGAGGAAACTGTGTCTCTCTTATTTGTTATTTATGACACCATGAAAATCCCTAGCGGTGAACAGACCCTGTCGGCTCAGGTTACGGTTTATCGTAAACTCATGGGTAGAAAGGAAAAATCTTTTCCTATTCACTCTTCCTTGTCTAATTTAATAAAAAGGGAATTGTAGTTCCCTGAGAGAAAGCATTTTCTCTTAAACTCCATTAAGTCTAAATTCCCATTTGAAGAGACCACCTGTGCCTCCTAATCTAAATGTCCAAAAAGTCTCCAGATCTTGAGACCCGAGTTTCAAAGATTATGGTACTCATGGAATCCTCAAAGGGGCTTGGGTTTCATTTACTTTCAAACCAACCCTGGCATTGGATTGTGTTGACAGGAATCTCAGAGTCTGGCTCCAGAACCTGAAGGGATGCATATTAAACAATATGCCAAAAACCTGGCAGGGAGACCTTGCCTCCAAGGCCAAACTGTGCGGAATTCCCCTTTAAGGAAGTCTCATGTTTGGTACGGAACTGGAGGCAGTGCTCATTTGGTCCTCAGAAAAAACTAAGAAGTTTCCCATTAGACCTAAAAGAGTAAGAGGCAGGTGGAGTCTAAAAAGCTTTGGGGTCCACATAAAGGGGGATGCAAGCCAAGTTTGGTCTGGAATCCCCCGACATCTTCCATAGAATTTCGAACCTGATGCTGATCCTCAGGTTGGGGGGAGGTTAACCTTTCTTTTTGGTCGCATGGCAGTTTATAACTATGAATACGTTTGTAGGAAGTGGTGCATCGGGGGTACCAACTGGAACTCAGTTCCGCAGAGGATTCAGATCATGATGTTGCCACGTTATCACAGGAAGAGGGTGGCTTTCCCCCAAGTTATCCAAGAGTTACTTCACAAGGAAGTAATAGAAACAATTCCCTATGTCAGTCAGGGCAGAGGGTATTATTGTCACATATTTCTGGTTCAAAAGCTACCTGGTGCATTCAGAATGATCTGAAGGCCCTAAATCACTCTATTATCTATTAAAAAATCAGAATGGAAACAATATTCATGATAAGAAACTTGCTCAAGCCAGGGGACTTTATGGTGAATATCGACCTGCAAGATGCATCTTTCAGGCTCACCACAGGTTTCTAAGGATTGCAATCCACCTAGATTCAGAGGTCCTGCACTTTCAATACAGGGCCTTGCCATTTAGAATCTCTTTGGCTCCCAGGATATTTACAATAGGTGGTTGCTAGGTCCACGGTGGCGCCGCTGTACAATTAATGAATAACTGAGACCAGCACTCCAAGTCATCGTATGCAGAAAAATATATTCAAAAGGACATGTAGAAAACATGAGGTGACATAGCGCAGTTCCTCGTATCCAATGTTTCAGGGGAACCAACCCCCTTCCTCAGGGAAGAACTGCCACCATTGCAATCAGAAAAGACAATCAAATAACAACTGAGTCCCAGTTTAAAATTCACGCCTGATGCATCAGCAGGACATGCAAATGAAGTAATGAATGTATAGGAATACATGATTAACAAACAATTGTAATTGAAAGAATAACAACTACTCACCTATCCTCCGAGGGTTATTTGGTGGGGAATCCACCAGTCACTGAACCCCCCACTGCCAGCAGCCGCAACGATCATGGTATCAAAGCCGTGAAACACTTCCTTTCATCCTACCTACCGATATCCCAACCAAATTTCTTCTCACTGGCCTGGAGATTGTACTGTATAACAACTACTTCAGGTTTGAGGACACTTGTTAGAAACAGATCCTCCGGACAGCGATGGGTAGCGCATTAGCACCCGCATTTGCAAATCTAATGGTTGGCTTTCTGGACGAGAGATATATCCAGCCTTCACCTATGTACAGTCAGCTTGTAACCTTTTGGGGGCACTACATACTTGATGTGGTGATGATTTGGCAAGGCGACGAAACCGATCTCCATCCTTGATGTAGCCATTGAACAAAACCCCGATGGGACACTTACCACTGGACTATTTTCTAAATCCACGGACAGAAATACATTGATATAGATATGCACACCCAAAACAGTTGATCGAGAGCCTTCCAATCTCCCAATTTTTTGAAGTGCAGGGGTATCCTGAACCGGTTCTGACTAGAGCCCAAGAACAAGCTGAAGAGATATTGAGAGGCCAGACAACAAAAAGGGTGCACAAGGAGGAGCGAGTCACTATGTAGTTGTAAGGATCAATGCACACCACACTGTTTTAAATTTGCAAATAAAATAGTATATTGTAAAGTCATACACTCAAAAACAGGAACACAAGTCATAATGCAGAATATAAAGGATACAATATGCTGGTATATGATGCCAATCTATAGGTATGATCGCCAGGATCAGCTGTCACCTCAGGAAAAGAAAAGATGCAAACAAATAATTATAATTATACAGAGACATGTGATCATAATGTAGTCACAGCCTTGAGCCTCACTTTTTGATGTGTTCTTCCTCTACCTCTCAGGGGGGCACCCCGAATTGGGAATCACTGCTGTTTGTATTCCTCTAGACTGAGAATCACTCACCTTCCTGTCATGATCATGGTGCAGGCTCAGCCAATCAGTGTGCTTAATTTTAATCAGCTGCCTTCAGCTCTGTCAACAGCTAAGCTGTCTGATCAGCTAAGCAGACAAGCAGAGCCAAAGGGAGTCTAGTGCGCGGGTGCGTGCATAGCTATAGGTGAACGAGGCTGCGACCGTGGCATCAAGACATCGATTCAGGATACCCAAATGAGTGTCACTCAGATGAAATTCCTCTTTAACCAGATGTTTGTGTTTTTTGGGTGCCAGTCTCATTAGCTCTGCTCCAATTCAAAAACATCCAATAAAGATGAATGGGCTTATATTCGAGCACATGGGTTCAACATTGGGGCACCCTATGTAGAGGCTATCTCTTCTACAAATTAGGCTCACTGAGCCACTCCCAGGGCACCCCAATCAGGGATGTTCTGCTGTGTGAAACCCCCCATGTCATCTGATCTATCTCACCTTTCCCCGGTCCTACACTGCACGTGCAGCCTCTCGTCCAATCAGCATGCTCGGATCTGCTTCCCCCCTTCATCTAAGAGCTCATCTAAGGTAAGCAGATCCGAGCGTGCTGGTGGCCACATCCCCCACTACCCCCTAACAGGGACCATGCCGGACGTTTACAAATGCCTGGTGCGAGCACACAACCTGCTAGGAATAGCGAGGATGCGGCCACTGCTTGTGACCGTTGGACCAGAAAAGAAAGTGAGTTTCCGGGTGACCTGCGGGGTTTCACACAGCGGGACAAGGGGGGAGGGAATCAAGCGGTCATCAGGGTGTGGGTTTTGGTTCACTTTAAGTAAATCGAAGGTGACACAGGGTGGCTACTGAGGCCTAACTTTTGCATTGGGTGTAAGTCTTCATTTAGTGTGTAGGTTGGCTTTGCCTATTGTAAACCAATTGAGTAATGACTTTTGGGCCTAATGCACTAAAGCCTAGATGTTTTGCATATGTATTCATACCTTTTGACCTTTTGTTGAACTTGATTAGGGACTGCAATTTATAATAAAAACAATTCGGCACAATATTGTGACACCTCCTTGACAGGCTGTAATTTCCTAAACTTGGTGTGTCCACACAAAGACTTTTAATATAAAACTACAGGCAGCCACCTCTGATAGAATGGCAGAACATCATGTTGTGAAAAGCTGTTAATCTCCCGCCACGCATTTCTCTCTTTTTTTTTTTTAAGAAGAAAATGAAAGCTGACAAAAGTAATTTATTATCCGGCACGTAGGTTGGGTGACTACTGTATGTGGTTTGAAGTGAAGCTAAATAGCTGTAAAGTTGATTTGTAGTTTTGACAATAAAATCCCTAACTCCCATATCAAGAAAGATGAATTCATCAATATTACCAACCTTCTTTATCTTGGATGTGTACAAGTCAGACCTGATTTAACTGCACCAAAATGTTAAGGCTCATAGTGTATTTCTGTTAATGATGCTTTGGGAATACTCCTATAAGGGGATGATCTTCATTATCATTTATTCTTATACATCACAGTACAGTTTTAATATCATTTATATATGCCTGTGTTATATTATCATGATCATCGCAATAATCTCTGTGCATAATGATGTGATAGATCAATTCTATCTTCCCCTGGACAGATTTGTGCTTGCCGTATATACGCAAAAGAAATTGAAGTCTGTTTAAGCTACCGCAGGTTTAGCCTAATTTAATCTAATCAGATTCCAACCAATAATGGGATGCTGCGCTGCCGAGATTTATAGCGGCCTATATTTCAAAACAATTTCACATTTCTGCTAGAACGGGTAAGCGTATTTATATCACTATAACACTAGATTTTGGGAGAAACTAAAATTGATATATATGGTATTTTATAACACTGGATCATAAAAATGATGCATGACTTTTCTTTCTTGACGCTGACTTGTATGTGTATGAAAAGTTTTTAAATTGTTAAATAGTTACATTATTTAAGTAATTAATGTGGCACCATAAACCCTGGTGTTTCCTGTTGCTAAACAAGGATAGCACAGACAATGCAAATAAACAAACATTGGAAAAAATAAATTCCCAGTGATTATACTGTACTAGCGATGAGTCAACATGTGCCAAGTTCTGGTGCGGCAAGTTCTGATGAACTTGATGCAAAATTTCAGTTCGGGGGACCTGAATCCAAACCTGAACCCCATTGAAGTCAATGGCGACCCTAACTTGGGCCTCCAAAAAGGCTATAAAATGGGGTAATAAAGGGTAGAGAGGTAACACCAGGACACAAAATGTGGCAAAGGAAGTACTAAAAAAAACATAAAACCCAAAAAGTAGGAAATGTATTGTATTTTTCGCCACATAAGACGCACCTGCCCATAAGACGCAGCTAGGATTTGGAGGAGGAAAATAAGGAAAAAAAATATACTAAACCAAATGTTGTGCTAAAACACCCCATTACAGGCAGTGTGGCATTCCCCCATCCCATTCTCATAGGCAGTGTGATATTCCCCCTCCCATTCCCATAGGCAGTGTGGTATTCCCCCCTTCCATTCCCATAGGCACTGTGGCATTTCCCCCATCTCATTCCCATAGGTAGTGTGGCATCCTCCCTCCCATTCCCATAGGCAGTGTGGCATGCCTCCTCCCATAGACAGTGTGGCATACCCCTATCCCATTCCCCATACAGACAGTGTGGTATGCCCCCTCCCATTCCCATAGACAGTGTGGAATGCCCCTATCCCATTCCCCATATAGGCAGTGTTGCATCCCTCCTCCCATTCCCATAGGCAGTGTGGCATCCCCCCTCCCATTCCCATAGGCAATGTGGCATGCCCTCATCCCATTCCCATAGGCAGTGTAGCATCCCCCTTCCCATTCCCATAGGCAGTGTGGCATGCCCTCATCCCATTCCCCATGTAGGCAGTGTGGCATCCCCTCCCTATTTCCCATAGGCAGTGTGGCATCCCCCCCTCCCATTCACATAGGCAGTGTGACATTCCCCCATCCCATTTACCATTTCCCATGTAGGCAGTTTGGCATCCCTGTCACATTTCCATAGGCAATGTATCTCCCCCCCATCCCATCCCCCATGGGCACAGTTTTCTCAAAATAATCCCTCAACCAAGCAGGGGAAGTGATTATTTGTAAATCAATATAGTACTTACATTTACAGATGATTGCAATTTTGTTTTCTATATTTTTCACAGTGTCCAAAACACCCAAAAAGGAGTGTACTTTTAGCAATATTGTCAGATGTTATTTTAGTTGGCAGCAACTGAAGGAAACTCTTCCTCCTTGTCATTTGGTGTCTCTCTAGTCAACAGAGGAGATTGATTAGTCACGGAGATAGGGTGGTCCATAGACTTCTCATTGACAGAAGTAGTTGCTAGATAGCTGCTTCTTATCCTTCTTATTTTAAGTATATTGGGTCCAATGAAAATGTTATAAGCTTGAGTTTAGCGATTGTCTATAACACCACCACTCACATGTGATGGCAACAACTGCATGGAGGATAAAGCCACTAAAAACTTAGGCCCTTATTTAAGAAGGGATAGCGTCAGGTAGCGCCTGGTTAATGAGAGGTAGCGACAGGTAGCGACTGGTGAATGCCAGACACGTCACGCAATTACACATTTATCAAGCAGAATCTGTTTAGCGACTGGGATAGCGCCATGTAGCGTCTGATTCATCATTTTCACAGCCTCAGCGAACAGCGCCAGCGTTCAGCCTTGCACAGCGCCAGGTATGACTTCTCGCTACCTGTCGCTCTCCCATACATTTCAATGGACGAACCTTTTCTTCTCTTTAAACTGGGTATTTTTTTTTTTCTTTCAAAAAATCACAATCAAAATTCTGTGACCTCTTCTGGCATTGAAAAAGCAGTTTTTTCACAATTTTTAAATTTTTTATATATTTCTTGAGAAATGACATTACAGGTCTGGCATTAAAGTGTTCATGTTACAATGTTGTTACAATGTAATTCCATATGTTTTCGCTTTGTTACTAGTCGATAGATGCTGAAAAACAGACTTTAAACACACAGCCTCCTGCACTCTGGGCTTCAGATAAGCATTTTTCTGCGCCAGAGTTGTGTGAGGCTTTTTTTTCTTGAATATGTTGTGAGTCGGTCGCTACCATGCGCTCCCATACAGCGCTGTACTGGTCAAATAGCGACTTGTCACAATGTATTCAACATTACTGCACAGCGACTGAGTCGCTATAAACTAGTAACTCACGGCCAAGCACATTGACTACTAGCAGGCGCTCAGAAAATGCCTGCTACAGACGCTCTTCTGTCGCTACCTGGCGTTAGTGATGAATCAGCCTGCCCGTTACTCCACACCAGATATTATTTTTCAGTCAAATTAAAAAGTGAATCCAAATTGGCTGCAGTAGGTTGTTCTTTGAACACAGCTTGTTAAAAGATTATTTTTGTTCATAATATGTGTTCATGTTTTTTTTAAGCAAGCAAATCCAATATTAAATTAACAGCTACTGCTAGAAAGATGTATTAAGCCTATTATTTTTGCAGCTATTATCAAAACTTCTAAACTTCTCTTACAATTAATTCCCAAAGCTGACCATATTTAATTCAATGCTTTACACAAAACTGAAAACATGTTAAGTTCTTTGTAATATTTATGGAAAATATATTAGATAAAGTGGGAATAATATAGGCTACTAGTTAATAATATGGGCTACTAGATTTCCATAATGGTCTATCTCTATAAAAGCAAAGGAACCTGCTTTCACATTAGTTTATCACCTAATGCCTGTTGGTCTTATGAGGCTAACAAGTTATGAAAGGAACGGTCAAAAAATTCCACTTAGATTACCAAGTCAGAATCAAGCTATGTCACAATAAAACATTTTTTAGGCCAGGGACAGGATAAACAAATACGATTGCTAGATGGCAAAAAGCATCTAGACCAGGGTTTGCCAACCAGTGGTAGTTGCATCACTGGTGATACTCGCGATGCTATTAGGTGGTACGTACCAACGTATCAACTGCCATATATAGTTTACTAAACTAGCTTTACCAAACTTACTATACTGTTTTTTTGCTGTATTCTCTGTACAGAAACCAAACCAAATGCAACACCTTTTATAGGTGTAACTTAACTTGAGATAATTAGATAATTAGAAGGTGGAAAGTGGCATTGATACATAGGCCCTTATTTAAGAAGGGATAGCATCAGGTAGTGGCTGGTTAATGACAGGTGGCGACAGGTAGCGACTGGTGAACGCGGACACGGCACGCAATTACACATTTATGAAGCAGAATCTGTTGAGCGACTGGAATAGCGCCATGTAGCGTCTGATTCATCATTTTTACAGCCTCAGAGAACAGCACCATCGTTCAGCCTTGCACAGTGCCAGGTATGACCTCTCGCTACCTGGCGCTCTCCCATACATTTCAATGGACGGTCCTTTTCTTCTCTTTAAACTGTTTTTTTTTTTTTTTTTTTTCCAAAAAATCACAAATAATTCTTTGACCTCTTCTGGCATTGAAAAAGCTGTTTTTTTCATAATTTTTTTCATTTTTTAAATATTTCCTCAAAAATGACATTACAGGTCTGGCATTAAAGTGTTCATGTTACAATGTTGTTACAATGTAATTCCTTATGTTTTCGCTTTGTTACTAGTTGTTAGATGCTTGAAAACAGACTTTAAACACACCGCCTCCTGCGCTCTGGGCTTCAAACAACTATTTTTCAGCGTCAGAGATTTTTGCAGCTGTTTTTTTCCTGAATATGGTGTGAGTCGGTCGCTATGAGCAGTCGCTAACATGCGCTCCCATACAGCGCTGTACTGGTCAAATAGCGACTCCTCACAATGTATTCAACGTTACTGAACAGCGACTGAGTCGCTATAAAGTAGTGACTCACGGCCGAGCACTGCGACTACTAGCGGGCGCTCTGAAAATGCCTGCTACAGACGCTCACCTGGCGCTACCTGCCGCTAATGATGAATCAGCCTGTTAGTGCCTTATTTATGAAGCGTCATGGCCACACAGC
Source organism: Gastrophryne carolinensis (assembly GCA_027917425.1). Taxonomy (NCBI): domain Eukaryota; kingdom Metazoa; phylum Chordata; class Amphibia; order Anura; family Microhylidae; genus Gastrophryne; species Gastrophryne carolinensis. The sequence continues at coordinate 521,711,601 of CM051235.1, read as the reverse complement.
ACCACGCAGCACCACTTAGCGTGCAATTTAAGAAACAAAAAAAGAGACTGCGCCAAGGCGGCCGGCTGCCAGGTGGCGTACTATTTATTAGTAGCGCTTTGGTTGAAGCAGCGCCAGTTGAAACCTGGTGCTGTAGGTCAAAATAGACCCTTAGACAAATATTAATGATCAGATAAATTCTCGTTTTTTTCCAGAGCTGTGATTTTATCTGTGTAACAGAGCAAAAATCAATATGCTCGCTCAAGGTGATATTTAAAGATATAAATATGTAATTATTAGAAAATAAGTTATTTCACTTATGCTTCTTTGCACTGCTTGAAAATAGTCACATTGGAATTTAACAGGCATAAAGGTGCCTTAACAACAGTTCTTTCCCCACCCATGACATGAGCCCACAAATAAAGGCGACAGGAGGAATGGAACTATGGACTAGTTAGTATTATTCTAAAGTGGTGTGAGGAGGAGTTAGGAAGTTGTTTTTTTATTTTCAATACATTTTATGGTTTTTGAGTACATTTGAGTACATTCAAAAGTACTCAAAATCAACAACTGAGTAGAGGGTAATAAGAGAAGAAACTAAGGGGGTTACTGAAGAAGGGATAAGTGCCAGGTAGTGCCTCGTAGCGGCAGGCAGCGTCTAGTGAACGCTGGGCGCTGTAGGCAAAACCACATTTATGAAAGCGAATCTGGTAAGCGACTGTAACAGCGCCATGTAGCGTCTGATTAATCATTACAGGTGGCTCAGCGTATAGCGCCGGCGCTCTAGCTTCCAGATCGCCAGGTATTACCTTTCGCTCACTGTCGCTCTCCCATACATTTCAATGGGCTTTCATTTGCTTGTGTTTAAACAGCTTGTTTGGCAATTTTCTTTCTTAAATCATTGTGTGACCTCTCCTGGCTGCAAACAAACACTTTTAGAAACTTTTTTGACTTTTATATTTGTATGCAGAATTGTTATTACAGGTCTGCCACTAAAGTGTCCCAGTGTTCAAACAATGTCATTCCATGTGTTTTCGCTTTGTTACTGGTGGATATGTGTTCAAAAACAGACTTTAATCACACAGCATCTGGCACTCTAAGCTATAGCGACCAGATTTAGAGAGCCAACGCTGTGTGTGTCATTTTTTGATAAGTATGATGTGGAGCGTTGAGGGTCGGTTGCACTGAGCTGGCGCTACCTTTCGCTCGCTGCAGTGCTGTACTGGTGTTAGAGTGCCCAACATAATCACATTCATCGATGCCGACCAGGTTACTAGAGCGACTAAGGCGCTCTGTTACAGCGTATGACTCTAGACATGGTGATAAAGTTGCATGTATGGTGAATGCTGCTAAAGAATAAAAAGAAAAAAAAATAATAGAAGAACAACAAAGTATAGAAGGAATGAAAGAAAGAGAAATAAGTAACATAAGAATAGAAGCAAAGAAAATGTAAGCAGAAACAAAGAAAGAATTGCAAAAAACAGAAAAAATAGATGCAAAGAAACAAAGAATGAAAGTACAAAATGAATGACAGGAACAAAGAAAGATTAAAAGGAAAGACAGGAAAATAGCAGGTAAGACAGGGAGAGGAAATGGGAGATTGAAGGAATAAAATAAAAGGAAAGAAAAGGAATGGCATAACAGATGAAAGAAAGAAACAAAGGATAGATAGAAAGAAGAAAAATACTAGAAGGAAAGAATAGAATAGGACAAAAGAAGCAAAGAATAGAAGAACTGAGAAAGAAAGCCAATTTGCCCCTGGCTGACAGTCCTTAGCCCTGGTTACTGCATGGTCCTGCATAGGGGCTGCCCAGGGAAGATGGAATGAGGTGGCCCCCCCCAATGTGCAGCGGCCATGGCACCTGCCTGAGTATGCCCAGTGCTGACGCCTGCCTGGACGTCGTGGTCCGCCAATACAAAAAATAAATGTGTAGAAAGGAGATGTTTCGAGTGGCGAAATGCAGAGGCACATGCACTTGTATTATAGATTAACGACTCACAAGAGTCTCATGGCCACAGCAATAAAGGGGAGAGGACCAGGCTGCAGACTTTCTTTAATCTGATGCACCCTCTCCCCCTCTATAAACACACAAACACTGTGAGGGAGCATTTGTAAGGAGGAATTAACGTGCCAACTCCTTTTCTTTCTTTTACTATAGCAGTAACCTCAGAGCCCCCCCCCCCCTGCATGTGGCCACCCTAGGCACAGGCCTAGGTTTGCCTAATAGTAAATACAGCCCTGCCAATACCTGCCGTTAGTAATGAATCAGTCTCTACGAGTTTGCCCAAAGAATAAGAAACCGGAGGGGGGGGGACCCCAGGGGAAAGGGCACAGGGCACGTTGCCAAAGGGGTTTGCCACCAATTATCATCTCCTGTAACTCCCTTTTATAATAGTGGTCAATTTATTGTAGATTATTATCCATTACATTTTGCAGGACACAAATGATTTAGATATGTGTGGGTTATTTCCATCCTGACTGCAAGAAGAATGTAAAAGGTTAATTGTTTGAGGAATTTAGGTACTTCAGGGACAGTGTCTCCTGACAGTACTATCTTGGGATCCTGACAAACTCATAGGCTAGTCGCCTTGTATATAATAAAGTATATATTCTTTCCAAAAAAATCTGACTATAGGGCATAACCACCAAATGTGATACATGTCTCCAGGAAGTGAAAACCCCCCAAACAATCAGGAGACAATCCCGGATAGGCCTTAGTTATTCTAGCAGGGATGAAATACCATCAAACGAGCACTTTTCAAATTTCTTCTGCTAGTGAGGTACTTATAGAGCTCTTGATTGCCCTTAATGCCAGATGTGATCAGTGACCTGATGCTCAGCAATGGCTCTTTCCTATGCCTTCATATATGCTTATTTCTCCTGTGAGAGCTCTTAAAGGAGACATTCTGTATAAAGTGGCTTCCTAGAAAAATCACTAAACCTCTACAAACTTTTAGCTCTTTAAGTGCCAAACATCTTACAACCCTTTGTTGTCAGGATCAAAGGTGCTCCTCACCAAATGATTAGCTGGTCTGTTTTTAAAGGGACACTAGACCCAACAGCAATATTAAGGCAGCAAGCAGCTCACCTGATGCCTGTCCAGTTTGCCTCTCCTCCCTTTCCTGCAGCACAGTGTAAAAGCGGTATAAGGGCCTCAAATTTCAAATGATTAGCCGGTCTGTTTTTAAAGGGACACTAGACCCAACAGCAATATTAAGGCAGCAAGCAGCTCACCTGATGCCTGTCCAATTTGCCTCTCCTCCCTTTCCTGCAGCACAGTGTAAAAGCGGTATAAGGGCCTCAAATTTTGACCTCCTTTTGACTTCATTCCTCCAGCACAACACAACACAACACTCTGTTTCTTGTAGATCTCAGCATGTGTTAGAACGGCAAGCCATAGGGCCTGATACAGAGCCTCCCCTTAACTGACCTTAAAAGCTTCCGATTGTCCGGGGCTCCCGTTTGAATCGTGGCTCAAATGTGATGCAGAGCCTCCGTCAGAATGGCTCCCTAACTGATCCGTCAATTTGTCTTCACTCTGGAAGTTTTTTTGGCTCTCTCGGGTGCCTTCAATTTGATCGGGGCTTCCGTTCCCGTTCACATAGGCGGACCGTTTTTCCCTGCTTTTTCCTTGATTTTTGAATGTACCTGCTTGCCTTCCATCGTATTTGACCTTCCATTTTGGTGTTTTTTTCAAGTATACTTACATCTCCATGGCTCTTCAGTTGCCAATCTGGCTACACGCAAGGGCACATCCCTCAACCTCTATTGGAATATACATATGGCAACAACTGCCAATTTGGCACATATATATATATTTAATTAAAATTTTTGTTGTTCCTTCTTCCTTGCCATTAATGCATACCTTAATCTCCTTTGTGTTCCTTTTTCCTTGCCATTAATGCATACCTTAATCTCCTTTGTTGTTCCTTCTTCCTTGCCATTAATGCATACCTTAATTGTTTCTGATTGTTTTTGATTTATTGTCCCATATCTAAACCTTTTGTGTCATGTAAATGTGTGATGATGGTGTGTGATTGTACATTTGCAGGAAAGACAACTCTCAAAATTTTTGTAATTTTTTTTTTATTCCAACGTTGGAATGTATAATTTTTTTTTCTGTTTTTTCCTAATATTTTTTTTTTATTTAAAACCAAAGAAACTATTTACATTTTAAGACAAATTAAAAAGCTTTAGGCCTCGGGTTCTTGTGGCTGTGATTTTCTGGTATCTGTGAATGAAAAACAACATTAGTTTAGCATTGTTTTTATGGTTTGGTTTTCAGTGATTTTTTTGGGGCCCTTTTTAAACCGGACCTTCAGCGTGATTTAATGAAAAGGCCAAACTCTTGAAACTAAGATTTTTAAAGTTTTTAGTCACACAGAGCAGAGCTGTGCTCTTGAAAAGGTCAGCAATCCCAGAATGCAGAGCAGCACAGTTACAAGGCACTTCCTTTTTGCAGGCTGCCTGATAAGATGGCGGCTTCCATAATCAGCCATCTTGGATGTTTAAAGGCTCATAACATGCACTAGGTGCAGGTAGGATGAATTTTAATGTGGCCAACCTGTATGTACAGGGTGTGGGAAACATATAAGATAGACTCTTATTCAGAGTGAAAGTCCGCTTTAAGGGCTATTTTAAAAAAAAAAAAAAAAATTTTTTTTGGGGGGGGGGGGGCGATGTTTTTGGCAATGGAATTGTTAGTTCATTTAGTTTGACCAAATAAAAAAACACTTACAATGTTTGGGGCGCACATTGTGTCGGGGGCGTCTCCTTTCTTCCTCCCTGGGTTGCTGCTGTGAATCTATTTGGATGACAAACACACTGATATTAGAGACTGTTGTTGTATCATGAATATCATATTAAGTGATTCTAGGTATCAATCTACTCACCTTCCCCAGCCACCTCTTCCTCGTCGCCCCCTTCCTCGCTCATCCCTTGGGATGTCCCTGCGATGTCTGAATCTACAACTAACAATAGTGCACATGAGTATATGTATTTAATGCATGTATTAGCACATCTCTAACTATATTTCCCTTACCGGAGTCAGGTTGAGGCTCATTTAGGCTCGACTCCCTGCCGTCAGATTCCCCCCTCCCCTGCATGCTGAGGTCCAGAGGCTCCTCATACTCACTGGCAGAGGAGGGGGTGGCCGTTGACACTGGCGGTGGACCACCTACACCTTCACCTGTTTCGCCCAACACTGGGCTGCGTGTCCTGGTCCGGGTGGGGCGGATATTCCATTCATGTGCTGAAATACAAACACAATCATAAAACCACGCCCAGGCGATGCCAGGGTTATAGGTGCATTTACATTTTCAATACTTACATGGGAAATGTTTGGCGAAGTACTGCCTCACCCGGGGCTTATGCCTTCTCTTTAAATCAGACCAGTGTTGGGCGATCTGGGTGAAGGTATAGGTGGTTTGTGATCGGCATGCGATCGCGTCCACCACCGTCAGGGCCAACGTCCGCTTCTCATAATCTGACGGCAGGAAGTCGTAGCGATTTCTCAGCATCATCTGTAAAAAAAAGATACAAGGACCTACCATTAATCCACCAAATACATTACCAAGTTTCCTGGCCTAACTAAAGTCACTTTATTAACCTCTTGCTGCCTCACATTGCCCTAGTTCTTCTATCTGCATCTAGCCTAGCTTGTAGCTGCGTACATTTGTTAAACTAAAGTGGGCTTGTATTTAACGTGACAAACTAAGTTGTTTCAGACTATTCTTGCGCTTTGTTTTTTTTTTATTATAAGGAATGTGTGCGCGCACATAAACGCACGCTCGCATACTCACATCCATGATGATGTCGTCCTGCTCGTGGGTAAAGATTGCGGGCGACATATTTTCTTGCTTTTCCTGGTCTAGCTCTGACGTTCCCCCGCGGTGACGTGCGTGCGTGCGCGCAGGCGCGCACCCGCTGTTGACAATGCCCACACGGGAAACTTATTTAAAGCACAAGGCACTCAGCTCTGTGTTGGATACCATATCATTATGGGCAGACCTAAAGGGAGCAAAAAGAGCCAACCAAGGCCCGAGGCACATAGCAGCCGCACACATGCCTCATCCTCCAAAAGACAGAAGAGCAGGCACCAGACACAGGCAGAACATGCCCCAACTAAAACGCAGGATACTCCACACACACAGGCACATTAAAAAAAACGCAGGGCCAAGGAGACATTAACCCATTCACCACCACCTGCCAAAAAAGCACGAACACACAAGGGTGCAAAATCGAGTAAGACCCTGCAGCATCCTCAACCACAACACACAAAGCATACCCACAAAACAAAACACATCAGCAAGGGAAAGCATATTGCCAAACCCACCACCCCACCAAGGTCACCCACCCCTCCACCTCAACCCTCTGGTTCTCCCAATTCCATTACCTCACATTCCACATGCAGCTCCACATCTGATAGCTCAACAGGAACCCAGACATTAAGCCATAGCAGCACACCCACAACATCACCCTCCCCCATAAGCCCCAGAACCACACACGACTCACCAGATAGCCAACCATCAATTTCCACAGATGCAGGGGACACCACACACCCATGTGGCCGACAACTACGCCGTGGCTCCCTAACTGCACGTTTTTGCGATGCTCAAAGCATGGCTGTGGCAAATGCAGTTTGTGAGCATTATGATGCCCTATTTGGCAGGACCTCCAAATCAACCACTAAGCAGGCTAAGCTGGAGATCTGGACGAATATTTGCCGCCAAGTAAATAGTGTGGGATCTGTCAGGCGAGATATTCAACAAATCAAAAGGAAATTTGGGGACCTGAAATACTACAGTAAAAAAAAAAAATGGACATGCGCCGTCAGCAGATATAAAGGGCAAATTAAATGCATTTTTAGTCGCATTGGTAACAGGATGTAACACTTATTAGGTGTAATTTAATCTTCCCCAGCCAACAGACAGGGGGTGTAGCAGAGGTAAAGGGCAAATTAAATGCATTTGTAGTCGCATTGTTAAAAGGATGTAACACTTATTAGGTGTGATTTAATCTTCCCCAGCCAACAGACAGGGGGTGGCTTACCCACTAAAATAATCCTTACACCCGCCGAGGAACATGTATATACATACATATACCCGGCCAGCATCCAGGGCCTGGCAGAGGCACAAGACACAGACCGGAATGTAAGGTCCCAAGGTGAGTCTGAATTTGCCATGACCTATTACAAAAAGTTCAATAAGGCAGTGTTATGCTACACAACACACTGTACTTGGCCATTTAGCTAATCGTCAAATCTACATTCTAAGGACCAAGTCAACAGGACACACCAGGCCCCCAAACCCCTGCGTTAGCACCGAGGCCAAGGGCACACCAGGATTCTACACCACGAACCCAAATTGTGGATTGCGATGAGGTAAGTCAATGGTCATTGGTGTGTACTTTTAACATTGATCTTTGAGAGCTTTTGTGGACAGAAATAAACTAAAAGGAAGCTATATTTCTTTACAGACCACAGGAAGCCCACCCATCATCGACCATATACGAGATTTGGAGGAGGACACCACACATATGTCACTAACCACTAAGGAACCAGTGGCAGCAACGCAGTCAACCCCGGCACAACCACCACATCCACAACCACCTTCAGAACCAGAACCAACCCACTGCTCGAACCCAGTCCAGACGCCATATTTCCCAAAGAAGGCAACTTCAAATTTTGGAGGAAGCGTGGAGGCAGGAAAATATAGCCTTTTCGGCTACAACACAGCAATTCAATGAGACTGTGTGCACCCAACTCACAAACCTCAACGCTCTAATAGAGGTATTAAACAGAAATGTCTCTTCCCTAACCAGCCATATGGGTGAGATTAATCAAAGCCTGGCCCACATTGCAGCCAATTTGCAGGCACAACATCATTCCTCGTCAGCATGCAACCCAACGTACCACTATTTTGTGGGAATACATTTTCTGACCCCACGTGTAATTTTTCTTTTGTTCCTAAAAAAACAAATGACACAACAAAATTTGTTTGTAAAATAAAAAAAAAAAACTAAAAAAAATTAGTGGTCTCTGAAAAAACACTAAACAATAGTTGTGCACGGATGGTTTGCGCGGTGCCACTTTGGGTGCAAGAAAAAGGAGGGGTGGGGACGTCTGAAACTAAAGGTGGTGGAGTAGCCCACAAGCCATGATTAGGTTTAGGATCGTTGCAGGCGTCTATTGTAGTGCCCCCCCAGTCTCATCAAGACAACGGAACCTCATCTTCAAGAGACCAAAGCCTTGCTCCACCACAGAGAGGGACAAATAGGTGAGCCGGGTAGGGTGGGAGGAAAGGACATTTCTAATGAGACTACATGCCCATCCAACCTGTACACTCATTAAAAAAGTCTGGGGAATACTACTTACATAAGAGGGCAAGAACATGACGCAATAGGGTACAATCACTAATTAGGCTCAAAATATACTACGAAAATAGTTACCAAATAGTGTGTTAAGGGAAAAAACACAGTCAGACAGGGTGGACAACCAATACAAGTTTCATACACATACCCAGTAGCCAGCCACCAAAAAGATCGCCAGATTTGAATCGCTCATCTAGGCAGGAATTCCGCAAGATGTGCGCATCATGCGTCGAGCAGGGAAAGCCAGCAAAACAACTCCCAAAAACCAATTCAGGGCCAGCCAGTGCCTGCACATTTATGCAATGTCCCATCTTCCAGTTCCTGCACACACGCAATAAAAAATAAATTAGGTAGACCCTGTAAAAAGGACCCTAAAAAAAAAAACCCTAAAATATAACAAATACTCATGCCATCGATGTCCAAAGGCGTGCGGTGCAGCCTGGTTTCTGCCATACTCAGCAGGACTAGATCGCGGACCTGGCGCCGCTGATGTGCTCCAACAGAGGACTGCATATTATTGCCCGAGTGCAAATACGGCTGCTCTGACTGCCCGTAAGTGAAGCCTTGGCGGCCCCGTTTTATTAGGGCGATTTCAATCGGAAATCAAGGTTCTGCATCACTGAAAAAAACGGACCAATGAACTAGGCCGTTTTCCCGGGAAACAGCCTCGTGCGAGCCGACAATCGGAAAGGCGGCTGGGCGCACACCTGAGCGCATAAACGCACACTAAAATCAACGTAGCACCCTTTCCTGACCCAATCAAAGCCCAAAACCAAGGGGAAAATGCACTGGATAGCTGAACGGGGAGGCTCTGCATCAAGCCAATAGTGGTTCTGTATCTGTCTCTGACCACAGCAAAGTGTCAGAGTATATTCATGACTCATAAAGCTGCACCATGACACACCCTTCCCAGCTTACCCACAACCTAGAATTCTAAAGTGAACTAAGCACCTTTATGTGGCTGGTGGAAAGTGATCAGTGGTAGTTCATATCTGTCCTGCAGTTGCACTACATCCACACATGATGACACTGTTGGATAAAGAATGAATTATAACTCTGGAAGTTTCTCAAACAGTTACATTTGAATGGTTGAGGTGAGTAACATTGTATTGAACAACAGAAGGTATATGGGGACCCCGTTTACCTATATAACATATGGGAATCTATAATGGGAGGTCATTAATATAGTAACTGGGAGTGAGGAAGGACGGTACAAGCAGGGTCTACTCGAAGCAGTCAATGTAGAAGCAGAGAGAAGAGGAGTCACATTCATACCTAACAAGCAACCACAGGAATGGTGAACCTTTCAGCCCAAGGTGCTGATTGAGGATGCTAATGCCTCATTATCCTGCTACAGCACCAGAATGCATGACCACCACCTGTACAAATCCACCTGGATGCAATGCTGTGCTATGGAAACTACTAAAGTAACAACTGTTGGATTATGACTGTATGACCTGCTGTGAACATTCAAGTGTACCTGAAGTCCTGCTAATAAAGTAAGTGCCCTTATCATAAAGTCGATCTTATTTGAGTTATTGGATACAAACGCACATTGGGAGGTCCCCTAAGGTCATGACAAAAAAACCCTTCCTCATACGCCTGAGTAGCTAAACCCCTCAGGTATATGTGTGCTACATTTAACTAGAATACACGAGGCTTTAATATATAATCAGATATTTTGAGATGCTTTGAAATGGCTCATTTTACACTGTTTCCATAAGGTTGGAGGAGGTTAGCCCGTATCTGAACATGGACTTTACCTTTTTAAGAGGAGCAACCACCCCCTTCAAGTGTATATGAATCTATGAGGTAGTGTAAAACCCACTGGAACGCCCGATTTACTGACCTCTTCCCTCGCCGTGTCTCAGCACCACGTCTGTATCACCAGCATACCTCTATCTGGTGCATGTACCTACACCAGGCATTTCTGAATGGCAGACATGGCTACACCCATGAGTGAGCGTAGATCTATCTGGCAATACACTTTCCATTCAGATTTCCTCGGTGCACTGACATCAGTTAATCTATATGAGCACCGCTGGCTAAGCAGCCCACATGGGAACCAGGAAGAGGATTAGTTTTTCGGCAATCCTTGTGGACACACACAGTGGGGCATCCCAAATCGAGACAGAAGATACATTAGGGGAACAAAGGAAAACTGCTGGGATTGTTTGGAGGCAGCATTGTGAGAGTACAGAGGTTTAATAAGGGGGAATCGGAGGAATATACAGAGAGATCGTCCATAGCCCACACCCTGTGTTGCTACTAAGGGAAAAACTGGAGTAGCCTAAAACCCTGTGTAAGATGACTGGTGAGGCTACTACAGAGAGGACCAGGTGTTGCTGACGCGAGTGGGAAGATGTGGCTGTGGTGCACCACTGAGGTGCACAGAGCTGAGGTCTACGCTGAGAAAAGAGTGCCCTGGCAGGAAGAACCCCAGGCATGAACGTGACAGACAAAGTGCCCCTTAGGAGTAAAAGGATCCCATGGGACCGTGAGGCTGGGAAGCAGTACTTTCCCTGCCCTGCAGTGACTGCTGTGTGAGGGAGAAGCCCTTGTTTTGGGGAACAGTACGGGCCCCCATGACTTTCTCGCTGGCATCCTCTTTGTTGACCCCGTGGAACCACGTTGACCACGTCCAGTGGGGGTACGGCCTGGAGCACCTCACTGGAGAGAGGCCTACTGTCTAGACCCCATGTTAAAACGTTATGTTAAGCAAGTGCACCTGTGTCTTCTGCCTGAAGGATAAAAGACTGTCTATCCCTTATGCTGAAATGTCCTTATGAAAAAAGTGTGCCTGCGTCCTCTGCCTAAAAGTGATGTACATTTATCTGGCCTGTAAATTGTGAACCGTGCATTTGACTATTAAGTGGATTAAAGTGTTAACTCTTTCTTTTTTCCTGCAGCAATAAAATAAGCTGATTCTTTCACCGATGTGGCTTGCTGTTGTATGTCTGCTAAGATATCGTTTTACCATCACCCCATGCTTCCACACCTGTGTACTGTGGTTCATACTGTGATATAGTGGGGTTACACTGAGACACAAGATTGTGATCCCCCTGTGATTGTGATCTGCAGATGTACACAACAACCCCCAAGTTTGCTATTAAGGTACAGAAAATCCCTAATTAAGAAGAATGTACTTTATTGATCACATAAATCTAACGGACACATTTACATACTAAAACTACACAAAAAAACATAGAATTGAATAAACTAACCACTAGACAGCAGTATGAATATGGATTCATATGGGAAGCCATAGAGAAGCCATAAGGAACATGCAGGTGGACCATGTTGATTAATTGATGTCGGTAATCATTCATTACCTATTTTAATGGCTTTAAAGCACAGCTCGCACATGTAGTGCTTTATTTAGCCTGAATAAGTTCCTATTTGTTTCTCAGTAGTATTTGTAGCACTTTCAGCACTTTGTTTAGGTAGCAAGTGTTTTTAAATATAGGCTATAGGGTTGGGTATATCTTGCAATTATTTGTATGAATTTTCTACTTTAACCGATTTGAACTTTATTGTTATCCCAGTTTTAGTCAGGCTAGCTATATTATCTTTAGTATCCTGTTTGTGGATGCTGAACTCTTGATATATATTTACCCTTAAAGTGGACCAACACCCAGGCTGATCAGATCCCTCCCCGCAGGGGAATCCGAAATCGGGATGCCCCGCAGTGTGAAACCCCCCAGGAAGCCCCATTCACCTTACCTAACTCCCGTTCCAACGGCGCATGCGCGGGCCGCATCTCGCGCTTCTCTCTAGCAGGGCACGCGAGGGAAGCGAGAGATGCGGCCGCCAGTGTGCTCGGAGCCGCTGTGGTTGTCCATCCCTTGTACGTGCATAACACAGCGACTCTGAGCGCGCTGATTGGACGAGGCCCGCGCATGCGCAGTAGGAGGGAGGTGAGGTGAGCTCTTTCTGCCATTCTGGGGGGTATCACGCAGCGGGCCACCCCCGATCGGGGTGCCCTGCGGAAGTGGACCAAAACCCAGGATAGTGAAAATCCTGGGTGTTGGTTCACTTTAAGTGTTATCATCCATATTCATACTGTCCTCTTGTGGATAGTTTTTGAAATTCTATGTTTTTTAAGTGTTTTCATAATGTAATGTGTCAGTTAGAATTATGTGACCAATAAAAGTATCCTCAGTCATGGGAGCTGGCGGTCATCTTCCTGTAGCCCTGGCTGGGGCAAAATTCAAACGCTGCTGCCGCTCCGCCACCATAGGGAGGAAGAGGATCATGGGATCCCCATTGATTTCAATCGGTACCGGGTTTGGGTTCAAAGTTCTGCTAAACTTGCCAGACCCAAACTTTGGGGGGTTTTCTCATCCCTAGGGACAAAAAGTACATTTGTTATTATAAATTAGTGATTTTGTGTACCTTAATAGCTAACTCGGAGTACAGTGTAGAATTTATTTGCTAGGTATAACTAGTAATTTACAATTATCAATATTGAATAGGAGTTTGTGGTATAGGTGGGGTTTTTAAAAAAACATTATCTGCATTTGAAAGTTGAAAGAGACCTTATTACTTTAAGTAAATCATTCCATCATAATTGGTCATACAATTTAAACTATCATGCAAGTAAACCTTTTAAGAAGCTACAAAGGAACAATCTGATTGCTATTTGTCAAGCTGACAAGGGCGGGAAGGTGGTCATTATGAGATATAAGATTATGTACAGGAGTCTTTCCGCCAGCTTGATGAGCAGACAACCTATTGCCGCTTACAGAATGACCAGACCAGGTTATTTCAACATCATTTATCTAAACTTTTAGAGGAGGGTGTTTCATTAGGCATTTTGACAGAGAAACAAGTTGAATGATTTATGGTGGAGAAACCCATCACTCCATTATTCCATCACCTTCCAGGGCCAGCTTCCCACCCCAGGGTCACCCCATAGTAGTGGATATAACCGGCCTTAACAAACCTTTAGGCTGTTGGTTGGATTACCAGCTACAGCTAGGGATGAGCAAACTTTTGAAAAATTCAATTCGGCTGATTCGACGAATTTTCAGACAAAATTTGTTTCGGTCTGAATTTATTCGCGACGAATCGCCATTAAAAACAGCTATTTCTGAGCTTCCTAGAGCCTCAATAGGGTTGTAAACCATTCTGCCTTGCTGTAGGATGCGTGCTGGGTTAGTGAAAAAATACTGTAAATAATTATGACATGCAGATCAGAGGCATCGCTATTAGAATCGCAGAGTGGCACAATTTCAGAGAGTTGAGGTGGCATCACTATGAGGGGCCCCTATATTGCCTGAAAAACACACCCTAGAGCTGGCAGCAGCAGGAGCCCAAATATTGGCTGAAAGACATCCTGGAGTTGCAAGCAGCAGCAGCAGCCCAAACATAGCTTGAAAGAGACACTGGAGTTGGCAGCAGGAACCCAAAAATTAGCTGAATGACACCCTGGAGTCGCAAGCAGCAGCAGCAGCCCAAACATAGCATGAAAGAGACACTGGAGTTGGCAGCAGGAGCCCCATATAGAACTATAAATAGAAGCACACCTACAACTCAATGTGATGCAAAAGGTAACAAAGTGATTTATTTTATACAGAAATACAATATATACAAAAATGAGCAAGGATTAAGGTCCACTTGAGGGCAATATGGACACTGAGTGTGAAAAGACACAATTTATCTTAGCCAATAAGTACACTATATACACTATATACAAAGAGCAAACCGAATACTGTGTGAAAAAATTGCTGCTGTTAATGTTTCCTCAAGAGCAAATAGTATTCGGAAGAAAAATATTTGTCAGATGTATTGAATCAGCTGAATGAATTTCAAGAGGTACTGAAGTTTGTTGCCATGCAGAGAGGGATATTTTCAATATAGTCTTGTCAAAAGATTGCAATACCTGGCAAACATATGCTGAGGCACTCCTGCTGAGTTAAACGGCTGATACCGAAGCTGGGTGGTCCGCACAGGGTTAATCAAGCAAGGTGATGTGGCAGAAGTAATCCAATAGCAAGCTCCGCTAACACGTGTTTCAGGAATGATCCTTTCTTCAGAGCGTTAGATCAAGTGTGGATAGCTGGTGCGGTGAAGCAGGGAGAAGCGGTGCCTAATGGTGGCTGTCACAGCTGCTATTTAAATGCGCTCCTGGAGCACGCGAATCCCCCCCGGGCCGGCCCGTGTGGCGTGGCGCGTGCGTCGCTCGCGTCACTCCACGTCACATCCGGTCACGCGCGTCCCGACCCGGCGCCAACCACCTGTGCTGGCTGAAATGACAGCCACAAGATGGCGGCGCGCAGGCGCACGGGGCGCGCAACACTCGGTAGCAGACAGAAGGAACGCTGCTAGGTGAGTATACACCTTATTGGTGGGGGAATGAAATAAAGGGGAATTCGCCTGCAAAAAAGAAAAAAGAGCATATTGTAAAGCATAATTTAAGGATGACAGCAACGGCATGTATGTTAAATAAAAACATAGATTAACATGTACTGTGTGCAATCTTTTCAATGCAAACCGGACAAAATCACCACCATATAATGGGGCATAATACTAAATACAGATAAGGAGAAATCCTTTCACAGGACAATATTAGGAAGAACGCCATATCAAACTGTAGGAAAATGGGCAGGGAAAAAGGGGAAGGAATGTGGGCTTACCAACTAGTGATGGTAATGTTGTTGCATCATATTGGTAGGGGATCGAGTGATCTAATTTAGGCATCATACTAGATGTTATGTGTGTATATCTGTTCAATGAAGCATATACATTTGTCCATTTCTTAGGTATGCTGTTCTGACTAAGTCCTCCACAGAGTATCTAACCCTCCAGAGGAACTATACTGTGCTTGTTAGTTGAGTTTATATTGAGGATGACATTTACCTTTAGGAAGGGTAACGATGATTTTTATAAATGTGGCAATCTGTAGATCTCTCATGATGATGTGATGGCTGGTGGGGCAAAACGAAGAGAAGGCAGGAGCCCCAAAAATGGCTGAATGACACTCTGGAGTTGCAAGCAGCAGCAGCAGCAGCAGCCCAAACATAGCTTGAAAGAGACACTGGAGTTGGCAGCAGGAGCCCAAAAATTGGCCTAAAGACACACCCTGGAGTTGCAAGCAGCAGCAGCAGCCCAAACATAGCTTGAAAGACACACTGGAGTTGGCAGCAGGAGCCCAAAAATTGGCTGAATGACACCCTGGAGTTGCAAGCAGCAGCAGCAGCAGCAGCCCAAACATAGCTTGAAAGAGACACTGGAGTTGGCAGCAAGAGCCCAAAAATTGGCTGAATGACACCCTGGAGATGCAAGCAGCAGCAGCAGCCCAAACATAGCTTGAAAGACACACTGGAGTTGGCAGCAGGAGCCCAAAAATTGGCTGAATGACACCCTGGAGTTGCAAGCAGCAGCAGCAGCAACCCAAACATAGCTTGAAAGGGACACTGGAGTTGGCAGCAAGAACACAAAAATTGGCTGAATGACACCCTGGAGTTGCAAGCAGCAGCAGCCAAAACATAGCTTGAAAGACACACTGGAGTTGGCAGCAGGAGCCCAAAAATTGGCTGAATAAAACCCTGGAGTTGCAAGCAGCAACAGCAGCAGCAGCCCAAACATAGCTTGAAAGAGACCCTGGAGTTGGCAGCAGGAGCACAAAAATTGGCTGAATGACACCCTGGAGTTGCAAGCAGCAGCAGCAGGAGGCCAAACATAGCTTGAAAGAGACACTGGAGTTGGCAGCAGGAGCCCAAAAATTGGAGTTGCAAGCAGCAACAGCCAAAACATAGATTGAAAGACACACTGGAATTGGCAGCAGGAGCCCAAAAATTGGCTGAATGGCACCCTGGAGTTGCAAGCAGCAGCAGCAGCAGCCCAAACATAGCTTGAAAGAGACGCTGGAGTTGGCAGCAGGAACCCAAAAATTGGCTTAAAGACACACTGCAGTTGGCAGCAGCAGGAGGCCAAACATAGCTTGAAAGAGACACTGGAGTTGGCAGCAGGAGCCCAAAAATTGGCATAAAGACACACCCTGGAGTTGCAAGCAGCAGCAGCAGGAGCCCAAACATAGCTTGAAAGACACACTGGAGTTGGCAGCAGGAACCCAAAAATTGGCCTAAAGACACACTGCAGTTGGCAGCAGCAGGAGGCCAAATATAGCTTGAAAGAGACACTGGAGTTGGCAGCAGGAGCCCAAAAATTGGCCTAAAGACATACCCTGGAGTTGCAAGCAGCAGCAGCAGGAGCCCAAACATAGCTTGAAAGACACACTGGAGTTGGCAGCAAGAGCCCAAAAATTGGCTGAATGACACCCTGGAGTTGCAAGCAGCAGCAGCAGCAGCAGCAGGGGCCCACACATAGCTTGAAAGAGACACTGGAGTTGGCAGCAGGAACCCAAAAATTGGCTTAAAGACACACTGCAGTTGGCAGCAGCAGGAGGCCAAAATTTGGCTGAAAGGCACAACCTGAAGTTGGCATCAGCAGGAGCCCAAAAATTGTCCTAAAGCCATGGCACCATGCTGAATCTAGTCGCATGCATCAGCCATTGGTGGGTGGAAATCCTGGCTGATCCATCCCTGATTCATTTTGACAAAGGTGAGTCTCTCCACATTTTTAGTTGACAGATGAGTTCTCCTCGCCGTAACTATGGTCCCCGCCGCACTAAACACCCACTCAGATGGCACGCTACTTGCCGGGCAGGACAGCTTTCCAGGGCAAACTCAGCTAGCTGTGGCCACAAGTCAAGTTTGGCTGCCCAGAAGTCCAGCGAATCCTCAAGGTGTGTTGGCATGGTCATGTCAAGGTATGACATGACCTGCTGGTTCAGGTCTTGCTCCAGGTCTTCCTGTTGCTCATGAGTAGACTCACTATGCGGGTGTAGAAAGTTACTCATTAGCGACTGAAGACTGAGGCTGCTGCTGATGGAGCTGCTGCTGCTGCTCCTGCCAACCCCCCCAGCAGCCATGGCAGTGGAAGGTGAGCGCAGAGGTCCCCCCGAGTCAGACCTGCGAAAGTATGGACCATGGGGCTGATTGACATCGGCCAACTGACTACGTAGAATGTCTTTGTAGTAGGTCAGTTTGTCCTCCCTCTCGCGGGTTTAAAAAATGCCCCCATTTTGTGCCGGAAGCGAGGGTCCAATAAGGTGGAGAGACAGAAGTTATCCCGCTGACAAGTGGAAACAATTCTGGGGTCACTACGCAAGCACGTGAGCATGCTTCCTGCCATTTGCGCAAGTTACTTGGAGGGGCTACCTGTCTCCATCTCCACTGAATACTGCCACGGGGTGTCTGGGTCCTCTGTATCGCTTTCCTCACAACCCTCTAGCTCCTCTGGCTGCTCCTGCTCCTCCTCTCCTGTCCGCTGGCTAGATAAACCAGCCATTTCTCCAAGCCTAAACTGTGCACTGTGCCACTCCTCCTCCTCTTCCTCCTCCTCCTCCAGTTCAGCTCCAACGGGGTTCATGTGGCCGTAAGATGTAGACGCCATGTCTCCAGTGCCCTGACCAGCCATGGTTTCCAACATGTGCTGTAGTACATGAAGCAGTGGAATCACGTCGTTCATCCCGTAATCCTGGCGACTCACAAATAAAGTAGCTTCCTCAAAGGGCCTGAGCAAACGGAAGGTGTCAAGTATGAGCTGCCACTGGTTGACATTGAAGTTACACAGGGTCCTCCTATCCGCTTGGATCATCAAGAAATTCGTGATGGCTTTTCTCTGTTCGTATAGTCTGTCCAACATATGTAGGGTGGAATTCCAAAGGGGTGGAAACATCGCAAATCAGACTATGTTGGGGGCTACCGTTCTGACGCTGTAGTTCAAGAAGGGTGTGTTTGGCGGTGTATGAGTGGCTGAAGTGCATGCAAAGTTTCCTTGAAGTTGTTAGGATGTCTTGCAGAAGGGGGGAAGACTTCAGAAACCGCTTCACAACCAGATTGAAGACGTGAGCCATGCAGGCCGCATGGGTCAGCCTTCCTTGTCGCAGCGCAGACAAAATGTTCTTCCCATTGTCGGTAACCATGGTTCCCATTTTCAGTTTTCTTGGAGTAAACCATGTTTGGATTTCCTGATGAATAAATGTAAGCAGTTCCTCCCCTGTGTGACTCCGTTCCAAGACAAACCATGTGAAGAACAGCGTGACACCTCCGTGCCCTGCACACATAGTAGGCTGGAGGGGCACTGAGACTTGAGCCTACAGTAGAGGGTGAGGAGATGGCGGAGGATGAGGAGGCCGAGTCGCACGGTGTCACAGGCACTACGGGCAGGGAGCGCTGAGGCCGAAGCGGCAGGACCTGTCCAAGTTGCTGCAAAGGGACCACATTCACCCAGTGGGCTGTAAACGACATGTACTGTCCCTGACCATAGTTACATCTCCAGGCGTCCGCGCTGCCATGCACTTTGCTACTCACCGACAGGCTCAAGGACTGGCCCACCTTCTGTTCAACAAAAGTGTGCAGCGCTGGTACTGCCTTCTTGGCAAAGAAATGACGACTTGGGACTCTCTACCTCGGCTCGGCACAAGCCATCAGTTCTCTGAAAGGTGCAGAGTCCACCACCTGAAAAGGGAGAGACTGCAGCAACAGCAACTTGGTCAGGAGCACTTTCAGCTTCTGCGCCGTAGGATGAGTGGGCGCATACTGCTGTCTCTTGGACATGGCTTCGCTGATGGATTGCTGGCGGGATGCATGACTTGGAGGAGGAGGAGGAGGAGCAGGAGCATCAGGAGGAGCAACAGAGGATGGGTATGATGCACAGTTGCCTTCGGCTGAGGTGCTGGAGCCTTGGCTGGCAGAAATTGGGAGCGGCGTGCCACTTGGTGAGGAAGCAGCCTGGACCACCCCTTGGGAGCCTCGGTTCTCCCAGGCCACTTTATGGTGACGCATCATATGTTGACAAAGGGCCGTGGTGCCAAAATTTGGGCCCTGGCCACGCTTCACCTTCTGCCTACATATCTTGCATGTGGCCATGTTACCCTCCTGCGGATGCTTGAGGAAAAACTGCCACACTGCCGAGTAGCTACTTTTCCCACCAACAGCCCGCACTGATTCACTGCTATTGTCGCCAACTCCAGGAACCCTTGCTCCACTACCTCCCTATAAGGTAGCCTGCCGCGCAGCAGGTGCTCTACCCCGGCCCCGTTTGGCTCCAGGCTTTACAATCCTGCCCCCATGCTGACTGCCAACCATGCTGCTAACACCTTGCTGCCTCAGCTGCTGACTCCGGGGCAACCTGTGCCCCTCTTCTCCTGATGATGAGGATGAAGCCCCTTCTGCACCCGGCTCCCAAGTGCGATCGGCTTCATCATCATCATCATCATCATCATCATCATTATCATCATCATCACCGAGTTGTGGCTGCACGTCACTGATGTCCTCGGTTTCCTCAACAGAGTCTGGCGCAGGAGCTGGAACGCTCACAACAACACCCACGCCACTCTCCACATCACTATTTGTCTGCCTAGCGAAGGAAGCCACCTCCATTTCTTGGCTGGGCAGTAGCTGCTGACTGTCCTCTATCTAATCGTCCTCCTCACTAAAGAGTGGAGCTGACCCAAAGCAGGACAGAGACAATGGGAGGACAGGGACTGCTCTTGGGCCATGCCAACTCAGAGTTGTGTCAGAGGAACCTACCGACCCTAGACTGGGGGTGTCAGATGTAACTTGTGATGATGTGGATGACCGCGTTAACCAATCTACCACGGCAGATGCGTTACTGGTGGAGACACGACCGCTAGCAGATACTGGCAGATCAGGTCTCTCACCGCGACTCCTTCTGCCACTCGCCCCTAGTTTGCTGCGACCTCTGCCTGCTGAATCTTGGCCTCTGCCACTCCTCTTTGAACATCCTGGCACTTGTCTGCCTGACATTTTTATGTATTTGAAATGTGCAATAGGCACTTAAAACATTTGTTTACTTTAAAAAGCAGAAGCTAAATAAAGTGAGATACTGCTTCTCTGCACCAGATACTATGAAAATTGGCAATATGGGATACCCTGCGGGCTGGTGTTTTTACAAGAAGCAAAAAAAAAATTCAAAATGCAATATATTAATAAAACAGAGCCTGTAGAAGCTGCTTTAGTATAACAGATAGGGTGAAATGTGCTGGTTTGGGATACCCTGCGGCCTGGTGTTTTTACAGGACGCACAAAACCAATTCAAAATGCAATATATTAAAAAAACAGAACCTTTAGAAGCTGATTTAGTATAACAGATAAGGTGAAATGTGCTGGTTTGGGATACCCTGCGGCCTGGTGTTTTTTTTACAGGACGCAAAAAAAAAAATCAAAATGCAATATATTATTAAAACAGAGCCTGTAGAAGCTGCTTTAGTATAACAGATAGGGTGAAATGTGCTGGTTTGGGATACCCTGTGGCCTGGTGTTTTTACAGGACGCAAAAAAACTATTCAAAATGCAATATATTAATAAAACAGAGCCTGTAGAAGCTGTTTTAGCATAACAGATAGGGTGAAATGTGCTGGTTTGGGATACCCTGCGGCCTGGTGTTTTTACAGGATGCACAAAACCAATTCAAAATGCAATATATTAATAAAGCAGAGCTTTCAGAAGCTGATTTAGTATAACAGATAGGGTGAAATGTACTGGTTTGGGATACTCTGTGGCCTGGTGTTTTTACAGGATGCACAAAACCAATTCAAAATGCAATATATTAATAAAACAGAGCCTTTAGAAGCTGCTTTAGTATAACAAATAGCGTGAATTGTGCTGGTTTGGGATACCCTGCGGCCTGGTGTTTTACAGGACGCACAAAACCAATTCAAAATGCAATATATTAATAAAACAGAGCCTTTAGAAGCTGATTTAGTATAACAGATAGGGTGAAATGTGCTGGTTTGGGATACTCTGCGGTCTGGTATTTTTACAGGACGCACAAAAACAATTCAAAATGCAAAATATTAATAAAACAGAGCCTGTAGAAGCTGCTTTAGTATAACAGATAGCGTGAAATGTGCTGGTTTGAGATACCGTGCGACCTGGTATTTTTACAGGACGCACAAAACCAATTCAAAATGCAATATATTAATAAAACAGAGCCTTTAGAAGCTGCTTTAGTATAACAAATAGCGTGAATTGTGCTGGTTTGGGATACCCTGCGGCCTGGTGTTTTACAGGACGCACAAAACCAATTCAAAATGCAATATATTAATAAAACAGAGCCTGTAGAAGCTGCTTTAGTATAACAGATAGGGTGAAATGTGCTGGTTTGGGATACTCTGCGGTCTGATGTTTTTACAGGACACACAAAACCAATTCAAAATGCAATATATTAATAAAACAGAGGCTCTAGAAGCTGATTTAGTTTAACAGATAGGGTGAAATGTGCTGGTTTGGGATACCCTGCGGCCTGGTGTTTTACAGGACGCAAAAAACAATTCAAAATGCAATATATTAATAAAACAGAGCCTGTAGAAGCTGCTTTAGTATAACAGATAGGGTGAAATGTGCTGGTTTGGGATACCCTGCGGCCTGGTGTTTTTACAGGACGCACAAAACCAATTCAAAATGCAATATATTAATAAAACAGAGCCTTTAGAAGCTGCTTTAGTATAACAGATAGGGTGAAATGTGCTGGTTTGGGATACCCTGTGGCCTCGTGTTTTTACAGGACGCACAAAACCAATTTAAAATGCAATATATTAATAAAACAGAGCCTGTAGAAGCTGATTTAGTATAACAGATTGGGTTATATGTGCTGGTTTGGGATACCCTGCGGCTTGGTGTTTTTACAGGACGCACAAAACCAATTCAAAATGCAATATATTAATAAAACAGAGCCTGTAGAAGCTGTTTTAGCATAACAGATAGGGTGAAATGTGCTGGTTTGGGATACCATGCGGCCTGGTGTTTTTACAGGATGCACAAAACCAATTCAAAATGCAATATATTAATAAAGCAGAGCTTTCAGAAGCTGATTTAGTATAACAGATAGGGTGAAATGTACTGGTTTGGGATACTCTGTGGCCTGGTGTTTTTACAGGATGCACAAAACCAATTCAAAATGCAATATATTAATAAAACAGAGGCTCTAGAAGCTGATTTAGTTTAACAGATAGGGTGAAATGTGCTGGTTTGGGATACCCTGCGGCCTGGTGTTTTACAGGACGCAAAAAACAATTCAAAATGCAATATATTAATAAAACAGAGCCTGTAGAAGCTGCTTTAGTATAACAGATAGGGTGAAATGTGCTGGTTTGGGATACCCTGCGGCCTGGTGTTTTTACAGGACGCACAAAACCAATTCAAAATGCAATATATTAATAAAACAGAGCCTTTAGAAGCTGCTTTAGTATAACAGATAGGGTGAAATGTGCTGGTTTGGGATACCCTGTGGCCTCGTGTTTTTACAGGACGCACAAAACCAATTTAAAATGCAATATATTAATAAAACAGAGCCTGTAGAAGCTGATTTAGTATAACAGATTGGGTTATATGTGCTGGTTTGGGATACCCTGCGGCTTGGTGTTTTTACAGGACGCACAAAACCAATTCAAAATGCAATATATTAATAAAACAGAGCCTGTAGAAGCTGTTTTAGCATAACAGATAGGGTGAAATGTGCTGGTTTGGGATACCCTGCGGCCTGGTGTTTTTACAGGATGCACAAAACCAATTCAAAATGCAATATATTAATAAAGCAGAGCTTTCAGAAGCTGATTTAGTATAACAGATAGGGTGAAATGTACTGGTTTGGGATACTCTGTGGCCTGGTGTTTTTACAGGATGCACAAAACCAATTCAAAATGCAATATATTAATAAAACAGAGCCTTTAGAAGCTGCTTTAGTATAACAAATAGCGTGAATTGTGCTGGTTTGGGATACCCTGCGGCCTGGTGTTTTACAGGACGCACAAAACCAATTCAAAATGCAATATATTAATAAAACAGAGCCTTTAGAAGCTGATTTAGTATAACAGATAGGGTGAAATGTGCTGGTTTGGGATACCCTGCGGTCTGGTATTTTTACAGGACGCACAAAAACAATTCAAAATGCAAAATATTAATAAAACAGAGCCTGTAGAAGCTGCTTTAGTATAACAGATAGCGTGAAATGTGCTGGTTTGAGATACCGTGCGACCTGGTATTTTTACAGGACGCACAAAACCAATTCAAAATGCAATATATTATTAAAACAGAGCCTGTAGAAGCTGCTTAAGTATAACAGATAGGGTGAAATGTGCTGGTTTGGGATACCCTGTGGCCTGGTGTTTTTACGGGACGCAAAAAACTATTCAAAATGCAATATATTAATAAAACAGAGCCTGTAGAAGCTGCTTTAGTATAACAGATAGGGTGAAATGTGCTGGTTTGGGATACCCTGCGGCCTGGTGTTTTTACAGGACACAAAAAAATTCAAAATGCAAAATATTAACAAAACAGGGCCTGTAGAAGCTGATTTAGTATAACAGATAGGGTGAAATGTGCTGGTTTGGGATACCATGTGGCCTGGTGTTTTACAGGACACACAAAACCAATTCAAAATGCAATATATTAATAACACAAAGCCTGTAGAAGCTGCTTTAGTATAACAGATAGGGTGAAATGTGCTGGTTTGGGATACTCTGCGGTCTGATGTTTTTACAGGACACACAAAACCAATTCAAAATGCAATATATTAATAAAACAGAGGCTCTAGAAGCTGATTTAGTTTAACAGATAGGGTGAAATGTGCTGGTTTGGGATACCCTGCGGCCTGGTGTTTTACAGGACGCAAAAAACAATTCAAAATGCAATATATTAATAAAACAGAGCCTGTAGAAGCTGCTTTAGTATAACAGATAGGGTGAAATGTGCTGGTTTGGGATACCCTGCGGCCTGGTGTTTTTACAGGACGCACAAAACCAATTCAAAATGCAATATATTAATAAAACAGAGCCTTTAGAAGCTGCTTTAGTATAACAGATAGGGTGAAATGTGCTGGTTTGGGATACCCTGTGGCCTCGTGTTTTTACAGGACGCACAAAACCAATTTAAAATGCAATATATTAATAAAACAGAGCCTGTAGAAGCTGATTTAGTATAACAGATTGGGTTATATGTGCTGGTTTGGGATACCCTGCGGCTTGGTGTTTTTACAGGACGCACAAAACCAATTCAAAATGCAATATATTAATAAAACAGAGCCTGTAGAAGCTGCTTTAGTATAACAGATAGGGTGAAATGTGCTGGTTTGGGATACCCTGCAGCCTGGTGTTTTTACAGGATGCAAAAAAACAATTCAAAATGCAATATATTAATAAAACAGAGCCTTTGAAGCTGCTTTAGTATAACAGATAGGGTGAAATGTGCTGGTTTGGGATACCCTGCGGCCTGGTGTTTTTACAGGACGCACAAAACCAATTCAAAATGCAATATATTAATAAAACAGAGCCTTTAGAAACTGCTTTAGTATAACAGATAGGGTGAAATGTGCTGGTTTGGGATACCCTGTGGCCTGGTGTTTTTACAGGACGCACAAAACCAATTCAAAATGCAATATATTAATAAAACAGAGCCTGTAGAAGCTGCTTTAGTATACCAGATAGGGTGAAATGTGCTGGTTTGGGATACCCTGCAGCCTGGTGTTTTTACAGGATGCAAAAAAACAATTCAAAATGCAATATATTAATAAAACAGAGCCTTTGAAGCTGCTTTAGTATAACAGATAGGGTGAAATGTGCTGGTTTGGGATACCCTGCGGCCTGGTGTTTTTACAGGACGCACAAAACCAATTCAAAATGCAATATATTAATAAAACAGAGCCTTTAGAAACTGCTTTAGTATAACAGATAGGGTGAAATGTACTGGTTTGGGATACCCTGTGGCCTGGTGTTTTTACAGGACGCACAAAACCAATTCAAAATGCAATATATTAATAAAACAGAGCCTTTAGAAGCTGATTTAGTATAACAGATAGGGTGAAATGTGCTGAAATAGTATGCCCATTTGGGCTGGGGTTTTTACAGGACGCACAAAACCAATTCAAAATGCAATATATTAATAAAACAGAGCCTTTGAAGCTGCTTTAGTACAACAGATAGGGTGAAATGTGCTGGTTTGGGATACCCTGCAGCCTGGTGTTTTTAGAGGATGCAAAAAACAATTAAAAATGCAATATATTAATAAAACAGAGCCTTTGAAGCTGCTTTAGTATAACAGATAGGGTGAAATGTGCTGGTTTGGGATACCCTGCGGCCTGGTGTTTTTACAGGACGCACAAAACCAATTCAAAATGCAATATATTAATAAAACAGAGCCTTTAGAAACTGCTTTAGTATAACAGATAGGGTGAAATGTGCTGGTTTGGGATACCCTGCGGCCTGGTGTTTTTACAGGACGCACAAAACCAATTCAAACTGCAATATATTAATATAACAGAGCCTTTAGAAGCTGATTTAGTATAACAGATAGGGTGAAATGTGCTGAAATAGTATGCCCATGTGGGCTGGGGTTTTTACAGGACGCACAAAACCAATTCAAAATGCAATATATTTATAAAACAGAGCCTTCAGAAGCTAATTTATTATAACAGATAGGGTGAAATGTGCTGGTTTGGGATACCCTGCGGCCTGGTATTTTTACAGGACGCACAAAACCAATTAAAAATGCAATATATTAATAAAACAGAGCCTTTAGAAGCTGCTTTAGTATAACAGGGTGAAATGTGCTGGTTTGGGATACCCTGCGGCCTGGTGTTTTTACAGGACGCAAAAAAACAATTCAAAATGCAATATATTAATAAAACAGAGTCTGTAGAAGCTGATTTAGTATAACAGATAGGGTGAAATGTGCTGGTTTGGGATACCCTGCGGCCTGGTGTTTTTACACGACGCACAAAACCAATTCAAAATGCAATATATTAATAAAACAGAGCCTGTAGAAGCTGCTTTAGTATAACAGATAGGGTGAAATGTGCTGGTTTGGGATACCCTGTGGCCTGGTGTTTTTACAGGACACAAAAAAAAATTCAAAATGCAATATATTAATAAAACAGGGCCTGTAGAAGCTGCTTTAGTATAACAGATAGGGTGAAATGTGCTGGTTTGGGATACCGTGCGACCTGGTATTTTTACAGGACCCACAAAACCAATTCAAAATGCAATATATTAATAAAACTGAGCCTTTAGAAGCTGCTTTTTGTATAACAGATAGGATGAAATGTGCTGGTTTGGGATAACCTGTGGCCTGGTGTTTTACAGGACACACAAAACCAATACAAAATGCAATATTTTAATAAAACAGAGCCTTTAGAAGCTGATTTAGTACAACAGATAGGGTGAAATGTGCTGGTTTGGGATACCCTGCGGCCTGGTGTTTTTACACGATGCACAAAACCAATTCAAAATGCAATATATTAATAAAACAGAGCCTGTAGAAGCTGCTTTAGTATAACAGATAGGGTGAAATGTGCTGGTTTGGGATACCCTGCGGCCTGGTGTTTTTACAGGACGCACAAAACCAATTCAAAATGCAATATATTAATAAAACAGAGCCTTTAGAAACTGCTTTAGTATAACAGATAGGGTGAAATGTGCTGGTTTGGGATACCCTGCGGCCTGGTGTTTTTACAGGATGCACAAAACCAATTCAAAATGCAATATATTAATAAAACAGAGCCTTTAGAAGCTGATTTAGTATAACAGATAGGGTGAAATGTGCTGAAATAGTATGCCCATGTGGGCTGGTGTTTTTACAGGACGCACAAAACCAATTCAAAATGCAATATATTAATAAAACAGAGCCTTTGAAGCTGCTTTAGTACAACAGATAGGGTGAAATGTGCTGGTTTGGGATACCCTGCAGCCTGGTGTTTTTAGAAGACGCAAAAAAACCAATTCAAAATGCAATATATTAATAAAACAGAGCCTTTGAAGCTGCTTTAGTATAACAGATAGGGTGAAATGTGCTGGTTTGGGATACCCTGCGGCCTGGTGTTTTTACAGGACGCACAAAACCAATTCAAAATGCAATATATTAATAAAACAGAGCCTTTAGAAACTGCTTTAGTATAACAGATAGGGTGAAATGTGCTGGTTTGGGATACCCTGCGGCCTGGTGTTTTTACAGGATGCACAAAACCAATTCAAAATGCAATATATTAATAAAACAGAGCCTTTAGAAGCTGATTTAGTATAACAGATAGGGTGAAATGTGCTGAAATAGTATGCCCATGTGGGCTGGGGTTTTTACGGGACGCACAAAACCAATTCAAAATGCAATATATTAATAAAACAGAGCCTTTGAAGCTGCTTTAGTACAACAGATAGGGTGAAATGTGCTGGTTTGGGATACCCTGCAGCCTGGTGTTTTTAGAGGACGCAAAAAAAACAATTCAAAATGCAATATATTAATAAAACAGAGCCTTTGAAGCTGCTTTAGTATAACAGATAGGGTGAAATGTGCTGGTTTGGGATACCCTGCGGCCTGGTGTTTTTACAGGACGCACAAAACCAATTCAAAATGCAATATATTAATAAAACAGAGCCTTTAGAAACTGCTTTAGTATAACAGATAGGGTGAAATGTGCTGGTTTGGGATACCCTGCGGCCTGGTGTTTTTACAGGACGCACAAAACCAATTCAAACTGCAATATATTAATATAACAGAGTCTTTAGAAGCTGATTTAGTATAACAGATAGGGTGAAATGTGCTGAAATAGTATGCCCATGTGGGCTGGGGTTTTTACAGCATACAAAAAAATTGAAAATAATCGAGTTATAAGAAATGCTTGTGTGTAACAGATAGGGTTAAATATACCAGTGCCAAGAATTGGATGCACAGTGGCCAGGAATATTTACAGCACAAAAAAAGCAATTTAATACTCATCTGGCAAATGAAGAGAAGTGAAAACAAAAAAGTTTCCCTGTCACTTTCTCTGCTGTCCCTGCCTGGATCGTTCCCGATTTTTCCCTATCTTTCCCTGCCTCTCCCTGGCAATGTGTGGGTCTCTGTGGGTCTCCTTGACTCTCCCTGCCTGTCTGTAAGTCTCTCCCTGTCTGCAGCAACCTCCGTTCTGTCTGCAATGCAAGGCTGAAATGTGCACAAGCAAGATGGCCGCCGTTTATATAGCACTGTGATGTCACCGGGCTTCCTGGCTGCTGATAGGCTGCATGTGACCTTCCCATGATAACTTGCCCCAGGGGCCATGTCCGGACATGTCCATCCACCATTTTACAATGGCTGTAATTGAAATAAATGGAAAACTTCGATCGATTGAATCACGGAGAAATTTGGATTCGTTCAGAATCAAATTTTTCCTGAAATTTGGAACGAATTCGGGTTCGTCCGAATTGATTTGCTCATCTCTAGCTACAGCCATTGGTCATAAGGCTTCCCGGTTTCTTACAAGATACAGGCATTTGATCGATCAACT
Organism: Gastrophryne carolinensis; assembly: GCA_027917425.1. Taxonomy (NCBI): domain Eukaryota; kingdom Metazoa; phylum Chordata; class Amphibia; order Anura; family Microhylidae; genus Gastrophryne; species Gastrophryne carolinensis. The sequence goes on along the minus strand of CM051235.1, from coordinate 521,682,911 downwards.
TACACAAATCCAATGGGAGGATGGAGCAACCCCCCACTGCCTAGCTTTGGTAGCCCTTCAATTTCATCTGGAATGCTACTCAAAGGATTTATCACAATTCATCTTGATGGTGACTGAATATTTACTTTATCACAAATATTTTATTTTTGATTCAGTATATTTTTTACAATTAAAGGGGGCCCAATAGTTTTCCTTCACTGCCAAGCCTTAGATATATAAATTATCTGTTTTTGACTTGGGTCCTTATTTATGAAGGAATAGCGACAGGTAGCGATGGGTGAGCGGGCCGCCAGGAGGAAGCCTGCTACACACCACAATCACACATTGATCAAGCCGATCCTGCTTAGCGACTGAGATGGCGCCAGATAGCCAATCATTCATCATTCTTCTAGCCTCAGCCCACACAGCCAGCGTCCGACCTTGAACAGCGACAGGTATGATCTCTCGCTACCTGGCGCTCTCCAATGCATTTCAATGGAACAATCTTTAAATATTCATAATTAATTATTATTAATGTTGTTTTTTTTTTTTTTTTTTAAATGTGAAAAATTCTGTGACCACTTCTGCCATGTTAGATAATTTTTTTAAGGCAAAAAAAACAAAAATATCATTTGTGCAGAATTGATATTACAGGTCTGATATTATTGTATTCATATTACTAAATTCTTTAAAAAAAAATTTTTTCTGGTTTCCAAAAATATGGTGGTTTGGGGGTTAAAAAACTACTTTTAACACATCGCCGCCAGCGCTCTGGGGTTTAAACATGCATTTCACAGCGCGAGAATTTTTTGAGCTTGATTTTTTGATGAATATGGTGGGAGCTGGACGCTCTGACCAGTCGCTATCATGCGCACCCATACATCGCGGAACCTGTCAAATAGCGACTTGTCACCCCGTATTCAACATTACTGCACACCGACTCAGTCGCTATCAACAACTGAACAATGGCCAAGCACAGCGACTACTAGCGGGCGCTGTGAGAATACTGCTACAGTCGCTCAACTGTCGCTACCTACCGCTATTAATGAATCGGCCTCTTGGTTTGGCACCAAACTGGAATTAGAAACATTTAATGCTGTCCTTAACAGTAATTCATTGAATTTATAATTGACAGTTCAATATCATGATTTAGAAACTGAAGCCCACAGTGAGGGATAATATTCTCATATTCTCATCCTGCCATCTATATCATATGTTTACAGCCATCCCTGTGGGAGAGATGACCCAAGAGAAGAGAAATGGCTCACGACAAGAGAATTTGAATGCTGAGGCCGATCTAATGCACAGCAGGGATGCAAATGACAGCAGAGGCTCACAAAGGCTCACAGCAGTAAAAAAAACCTTTGCTATAGTCATGCACTACAAATGACCCAAGGAATAACATCACAAAGATACATACACAAAAAATATATAAATATACAAAATACTTATGCATCATTAATGCATCTAAATATAGAGCAGCACATATGTTAAAAAATAAATATAAAGATTGTCTATATTGTTGTATAGAAAAAATATTCACACAATTTATTAGCCGAATATTCTACACATGAAACCAAGGAAGGATCCATACAGATCTTGAAGCCCATATCCGATTTACTATTACGACTTAAAGGGGTCCAAATTCTCAACTTAAAATTACAAAAAGTCTGCCTATCACATCATTTATTTTTCCAATCACCACATATACCATGTGTCTGGTTGTTGGGAGGGGACGGTCCAGTGGTGTAGCCAGTGAGCACCAGACCTGTGCCAAAGGGCATAGGGGCTGGTAACTTTTACAAATCTGCAAGATCCATGATGAATCTAGTTTTAAGGGTAAGTCCGCTTTCTATGGAAAGTGTATATTTTTTTGTCAATAAGTAAACAAAGTTGCTCAGCTCACCTTCCCCAGGGTTGCCAAGGAGCATGGAAGGGGCCACGGCCCGTCCAAGGGTGTGCGGTGAAATACAAGCTAGTCCAGCTGCACCAGGTTCTCATAAAATGTAATTTCCTGGTGCATTTCAGGGTTCACATTCAAAGGTACAAGGTATTAGTAAGGGGCTTTGATCCCAAAACTCATCAGCGAGGTAACTTTCCACTGGTGGTGCATTTCGGGGTCAAAGTTACAAGGGATGAGTAAGGGGCTTTGACCCTGAAACGCATCACCAATGAGGACTTACCACTTTTGCTTCACATGCACAGAGACACTTATTGGATTCAAACAATGTGCCTCTCTGCAGCTGGGCAGACGACACAGATCATTTGCTTTGCCAGCTCACCCACCAACACTCCATGCACCAGGGAGGTGCTCTTTATAGCCTGAGGAGTGAGCTGCTGTGGGAAGCTCTCATAACCACCCCCCTTCCCATGACGTCACCCATGGTCCATTTTTTTACCCTGAAAATTAAAGAAAAGGTAGCGGGGTAAACTAAAGGTAAGTACAAACAATAGCTTGCTTCTTATATAGTAATTTCAGGTGCATACATATGCATGCACAATGCCAAGTCTGAATCAGACTTGTCTAAAAAAATTCAGTTCAGTTCTGAATATAAAAAAAACACATGCTATGCTCACTGAAGATGAAGAGCGTAATCATTTCATTAAGTATACCAAAGCATGATCACTTTAATTAAACTCATTTGGCTAATTAAATTAATACAGCTGAAATATTGCAAGAAAAGCAAATATGTATGTATAGAGATATATGATTACGTTTGGTCCTTGTGTACGTATGACAATAAAAAATAAATAATAATAAAATAGGCTAATGTAACCCTTTGTCTTGAACCTTTAAGGAATGAGTGAAAAATCTGGGTAAACGTGCCATAGCTCCTAGCTTATTTCTGCCAATCTACTTTCTCAGAGAAGTGTTGTTGGTCCTTATGATCTGTTACAATCTCCAAGTAAAAGCGCGGAGGCGCTATATATATTGCTGGCTGGTGCTGTATATTTTGTTGAGTGGTACTGTATATATTGATGGGGGTGCTGTATATATTGCTAAGGTGTATAAATGTACCAGATTTACACAGATTATAACAGCGGAGTAATTTTCATAAACGCTGCTTTGCTTATCTGGCAATAGTGCTTGTAATTGCACTGTGTCAAATTGCGATCACAGGCGCTATTGCTTGCAAAAATGCTTTCACAAACATGACTGCGTTAGAGTTTCCGGTTTCATGGAAAATCGCTAGCACTGATGCCATACCACATGTGGCCTCAGCATCTCTGTGGTTAGTATTGCTGAGAGGTCGGCCCACAGAATGATTCTCTCTGGTAGGTCCTAGGTACCTCAGTCTGACACTGCTGGTACTTATACTTATATGAGCACCAGTGCATCTGTAAAGTCATTCTAAAACTTAACAAAAATATATAGACTACTAGATGGTGTAAGAGGACCTTCTGGGGATCTCTGCCTAGGGCCCATAGTAGAGCGCAGGCTTGCCAGGTTCACACTGTTGAGTATTTTTTTTTCTACAGAATGTTTGAAAAATACCTTTTGATGTATATATAAGGTTTTTATGCTGTTTTTACAAAATAGTAATATATGCAGTAGTATTTTACACTCATTCTGTAAAGCTAACCCGCTCCCACTGACAATCTTTGAAGCAGTGCCCTCCTTCTGGACATTTCTAGTTTCAAACTCGACTATACATATTGTGGTTAGTAATGAGACGTGCTCAATTATATTCATGCAATGCCTTATAGCTGACATTTTGGGTGTCTAATCAAATTACCGTATTATTTTGTACCAGAATGGGCATGATTATTTTATAAATTGTACTGCAGTAAAAAAGAAGTAATTTTCTTGGAACCTCATAATGAATACTTAGGGGGTTTATTCATGAAGGTCTAGCGCCAGGTAGTGCTTCGTAGCGACAGGCAGCGTCTGGTGAACGCTGGGCGCAGTACGCAAAACCACATTTATGAAGGTGATTCTGGTGAGCAACTCTAACAGCGCCATGTAGCGTAAGATTTATCATTACAGGCAGTTTCGATTATAGCGCCAGAGCTCTGGCTCTGGTATTACCTGTTGCTACCTGTCGCTCTCCCACACATTTTCTGTTTAAACAGGGTTTTTTTTTTATTTTTTTTTCTCTCAAATAATTGTGTGACCTCTCCTGGCCTAGAAAAAGTCATTTTTGCAAACTTTTTTGATTTTTTTTTTTTTTAATGCAGAATTGAATTTACAGGTCACAATGTGTTATTGTCACAATTAGAGCTGAGCGAACCTTTGAAAAATTCGATTCGACTGATTCGCCGAATTTTCCGACAAAAAACGTTTTGACCCGAATTTATTCGCGACGAATCGCTATTAAAAACAGCTATTTCTGAGCCTCCTAGAGCCTCAATAGGGTTGTAAACCATTCTGCCTTGCTGTAACACGCATAGGATGCGTGCTGGGTTAGTTAAATAATACTTTGAATAAATATCCCATGCAGATCAGAGGCATCGCTAATAGAATCGCAGAGCGGCACAATTGCAGAGAGTTGAAGTGGAATCACTATGAGGGGCAGGAGCCCAAACATTGCTTTAAAGAGACACTGGAGTTGGCAGCAGCAGGAGCCCAAAAATTGGATGAATCACACCCTGGAGATGGCAGCAGCAGCCCAAACATTACTTTAAAGAGACACTGGGGTTGGCTTCAGGAGCCCGAAAATTGGATGATTCACACCCTGGAGTTGGCAGCAGCAGCAGCAGCAGCAGGAGCCCAAACATTACTTTAAAGAGACACTGGGGTTGGCTTCAGGAGCACAAAAATTGGATGAATCACACCCTGGAGTTGGCAGCAGCAGCCCAAACATTACTTTAAAGAGACACTGGGGTTGGCTTCAGGAGCCCGAAAATTGGATGATTCACACCCTGGAGTTGGCAGCAGCAGCAGCAGCAGCAGGAGCCCAAACATTACTTTAAAGAGACACTGGGGTTGGCTTCAGGAGCACAAAAATTGGATGAATCACACCCTGGAGTTGGCAGCAGCAGCCCAAACATTACTTTAAAGAGACACTGGGGTTGGATTCAGGAGCCCAAAAATTGGATGAATCACACCCTGGAGTTGGCAGCAGCAGCAGGAGCCCAAACATTACTTTAAAGAGACACTGGGGTTGGCTTCAGGAGCCCAAAAATTGGATGATTCACACGCTGGAGTTGGCAGCAGCAGCAGCAGGAGCCCAAATATTACTTTAAAGAGACCCTGGGGTTGGCTTCAGGAGCCCAAAAATTGGACGAATCACACCCTGGAGTTGGCAGCAGCAGCAGCAGCAGGAGCCCAAACATTACTTTAAAGAGACACTGGGGTTGGCTTCAGGAGCCCAAAAATTGGATGATTCACACCCTGGAGTTGGCAGCAGCAGCAGCAGCAGGAGCCCAAATATTACTTTAAAGAGACCCTGGGGTTGGCTTCAGGAGCCCAAAAATTGGATGATTCACACCCTGGAGTTGGCAGCAGCAGCAGCAGGAGCCCAAATATTACTTTAAAGAGACCCTGGGGTTGGCTTCAGGAGCCCAAAAATTGGACGAATCACACCCTGGAGTTGGCAGCAGCAGCAGGAGCCCAAATATTACTTTAAAGAGACACTGGGGTTGGCTTCAGTAGCCCAAAAATTGGATGAATCACACCCTGGAGTTGGCAGCAGCAGGAGCCCAAATATTACTTTAAAGAGACCCTGGGGTTGGCTTCAGGAGCCCAAAAATTGGATGAATCACACCCTGGAGTTGGCAGCAGCAGCAGGAGCCCAAACATTACTTTAAAGAGACACTGGGGTTGGCAGCAGGAGCCCAAAGATTGGATGAATCACACCCTGGAGTTGGCAGCAGCAGCAGCAGCAGCAGGAGCCCAAACATTACTTTAAAGAGACACTGGGGTTGGCTTCAGGAGCCCAAAAATTGGATGAATCACACCCTGGAGTTGGCAGGAGTTGGCAGCAGCAGCAGCAGCAGCAACAGGAGCCCAAACATTACTTTAAAGAGACACTGGGGTTGGCTTCAGGAGCCCAAAAATTGGATGAATCACACCCTGGAGTTGGCAGAAGCAGCAGCCCAAACATTACTTTAAAGAGACACTGGGGTTGGCTTCAGGAGCCCAAAAATTGGATGAATCACACCCTGGAGTTGGCAGCAGCAGCAGCAGCAGCAGGAGCCCAAACATTACTTTAAAGAGACACTGGGGTTGGCTTCAGGAGCCCAAAAATTGGATGATTCACACCCTGGAGTTGGCAGCAGCAGCAGCAGGAGCCCAAATATTACTTTAAAGAGACCCTGGGGTTGGCTTCAGGAGCCCAAAAATTGGATGAATCACACCCTGGAGTTGGCAGCAGCAGCAGCCCAAATATTACTTTAAAGAGACCCTGGGGTTGGCTTCAGGAGCCCAAAAATTGGGTGAATCACACCCTGGAGTTGGCAGCAGCAGCAGCAGGAGCCCAAATATTACTTTAAAGAGACCCTGGGGTTGGCTTCAGGAGCCCAAAAATTGGATGAATCACACCCTGGAGTTGGCAGCAGCAGCAGGAGCCAAACATTACTTTAAAGAGACACTGGGGTTGGCAGCAGGAGCCCAAAAATTGGATGAATCACACCCTGGAGTTGGCAGCAGCAGCAGCAGGAGCCCAAACATTACTTTAAAGAGACACTGGGGTTGGCTTCAGGAGCCCAAAAATTGGATGAATCACACCCTGGAGTTGGCAGCAGCAGCAGCAGCAGGAGCCCAAATATTACTTTAGAGTGACCCTGGGGTTGGCTTCAGGAGCCCAAAAATTGGATGAATCACACCCTGGAGTTGGCAGGAGTTGGCAGCAGCAGCAGCAGCAGCAACAAGAGCCCAAACATTACTTTAAAGAGACACTGGGGTTGGCTTCAGGAGCCCAAAAATTGGATGAATCACACCCTGGAGTTGGCAGCAGCAGCAGGAGCCCAAACATTACTTTAAAGAGACCCTGGGGTTGGCTTCAGGAGCCCAAAACTTGGATGATTCACACCCTGGAGTTGGCAGCAGCAGCAGCAGGAGCCCAAATATTACTTTAAAGAGACACTGGGGTTGGCTTCAGGAGCCCAAAAATTGGATGAATCACACCCTGGAGTTGGCAGCAGCAGCAGCAGGAGCCCAAATATTACTTTAAAGAGACACTGGGGTTGGCTTCAGGAGCCCAAAAATTGGATGAATCACACCCTGGAGTTGGCAGCAGCAGCAGCAGGAGCCCAAACATTACTTTAAAGAGACACTAGGGTTGGCAGCAGGAGCCCAAAAATTGGATGAATCAGACCCTGGAGTTGGCAGCAGCAGCAGCAGGAGCCCAAACATTACTTTAAAGAGACACTGGGGTTGGTGTCAGGAGCCCAAAAATTGGATGATTCACACCCTGGAGTTGGCAGGAGTTGGCAGCAGCAGCAGCAACAGGAGCCCAAACATTACTTTAAAGAGACACTGGGGTTGGCTTCAGGAGCCCAAAAATTGGATGAATCACACCCTGGAGTTGGCAGCAGCAGCAGCCCAAACATTACTTTAAAGAGACACTGGGGTTGGCTTCAGGAGCCCAAAAATTGGTTTATTCACACCCTGGAGTTGGCAGCAGCAGCAGCAGCAGCCCAAATATTACTTTAAAGAGACCCTGGGGTTGGCTTCAGGAGCCCAAAAATTGGATGATTCACACCCTGGAGTTGGCAGCAGCAGCAGCAGGAGCCCAAATATTACTTTAAAGAGACCCTGGGGTTGGCTTCAGGAGCCCAAAAATTGGATGAATCACACCCTGGAGTTCGCAGCAGCAGCATGAGCCCAAACATTACTTTAAAGAGACCCTGGGGTTGGCTTCAGTAGCCCAAAAATTGGATGAATCACACCCTGGAGTTGGCAGCAGCAGCAGCAGGAGCCAAAACATTACTTTAAAGAGACACTGGAGTTGGCTTCAGGAGCCCAAAAATTGGATGATTCACACCCTGGAGTTGGCAGCAGCAGCAGGAGCCCAAACATTACTTTAAAGAGACACTGGGGTTGGCTTCAGGAGCCCAAAAATTGGATGATTCACACCCTGGAGTTGGCAGCAGCAGGAGCCCAAATATTACTTTAAAGAGACCCTGGGGTTGGCTTCAGGAGCCCAAAACTTGGATGATTCACACCCTGGAGTTGGCAGCAGCAGCAGCAGGAGCCCAAATATTACTTTAAAGAGACACTGGGGTTGGCTTCAGGAGCCCAAAAATTGGATGAATCACACCCTGGAGTTGGCAGCAGCAGCAGCAGGAGCCCAAATATTACTTTAAAGAGACACTGGGGTTGGCTTCAGGAGCCCAAAAATTGGATGAATCACACCCTGGAGTTGGCAGAAGCAGCAGCAGGAGCCCAAACATTACTTTAAAGAGACACTGGGGTTGGCAGCAGGAGCCCAAAAATTGGATGAATCACACCCTGGAGTTGGCAGAAGCAGCAGCAGCAGCAGGAGCCCAAACATTACTTTAAAGAGACACTGGGGTTGGCATCAGGAGCCCAAAAATTGGATGATTCACACCCTGGAGTTGGCAGGAGTTGGCAGCAGCAGCAGCAACAGGAGCCCAAACATTACTTTAAAGAGACACTGGGGTTGGCTTCAGGAGCCCAAAAATTGGATGAATCACACCCTGGAGTTGGCAGCAGCAGCAGCCCAAACATTACTTTAAAGAGACACTGGGGTTGGCTTCAGGAGCCCAAAAATTGGTTTATTCACACCCTGGAGTTGGCAGCAGCAGCAGCAGCAGCCCAAATATTACTTTAAAGAGACCCTGGGGTTGGCTTCAGGAGCCCAAAAATCGGATGATTCACACCCTGGAGTTGGCAGCAGCAGCAGCAGGAGCCCAAATATTACTTTAAAGAGACCCTGGGGTTGGCTTCAGGAGCCCAAAAATTGGATGAATCACACCCTGGAGTTCGCAGCAGCAGCATGAGCCCAAACATTACTTTAAAGAGACCCTGGGGTTGGCTTCAGTAGCCCAAAAATTGGATGAATCACACCCTGGAGTTGGCAGCAGCAGCAGCAGGAGCCAAAACATTACTTTAAAGAGACACTGGAGTTGGCTTCAGGAGCCCAAAAATTGGATGATTCACACCCTGGAGTTGGCAGCAGCAGCAGCAGCAGCCCAAATATTACTTTAAAGAGACCCTGGGGTTGGCTTCAGGAGCCCAAAAATTGGATGAATCACACCCTGGAGTTGGCAGCAGCAGCAGCAGGAGCCCAAATATTACTTTAAAGAGACCCTGGGGTTGGCTTCAGGAGCCCAAAAATTGGATGAATCACACCCTGGAGTTGGCAGCAGCAGCAGCAGGAGCCCAAATATTACTTTAAAGAGACCCTGGGGTTGGCTTCAGGAGCCCAAAAATTGGATAAATCACACCCTGGAGTTGGCAGCAGCAGCAGGAGCCCAAACATTACTTTAAAGAGACACTGGGGTTGGCAGCAGGAGCCCAAAAATTGGATGAATCACACCCTGGAGTTGGCAGCAGCAGCAGCAGCAGCAGCCCAAACATTACTTTAAAGAGACACTGGGGTTGGCTTCAGGAGCCCAAAAATTGGATGATTCACACCCTGGAGTTGGCAGCAGCAGCAGCCCAAATATTACTTTAAAGAGACCCTGGGGTTGGCTTCAGGAGCCCAAAAATTGGATGATTCACACCCTGGAGTTGGCAGCAGCAGCAGCAGGAGCCCAAATATTACTTTAAAGAGACCCTGGGGTTGGCTTCAGGAGCCCAAAAATTGGATGATTCACACCCTGGAGTTGGCAGCAGCAGCCGGAGCCCAAATATTACTTTAAAGAGACCCTGGGGTTGGCTTCAGGAGCCCAAAAATTGGATGAATCACACCCTGGAGTTGGCAGCAGCAGCAGCAGGAGCCCAAATATTACTTTAAAGTGACCCTGGGGTTGGCTTCAGGAGCCCAAAAATTGGATGAATCACACCCTGGAGTTGACAGGAGTTGGCAGCAGCAGCAACAAGAGCCCAAACATTACTTTAAAGAGACACTGGGGTTGGCTTCAGGAGCCCAAAAATTGGATGAATCACACCCTGGAGTTGGCAGCAGCAGCAGCAGCAGGAGCCCAAACATTACTTTAAAGAGACACTGGGGTTGGCTTCAGGAGCCCAAAAATTAGATGATTCACACCCTGGAGTTGGCAGCAGCAGGAGCCCAAATATTACTTTAAAGAGACCCTGGGGTTGGCTTCAGGAGCCCAAAAATTGGATGATTCACACCCTGGAGTTGGCAGCAGCAGCAGCAGGAGCCCAAATATTACTTTAAAGAAACCCTGGGGTTGGCTTCAGGAGCCCAAAAATTGGATGAATCACACCCTGGAGTTGGCAGCAGCAGCAGGAGCCCAAACATTACTTTAAAGAGACACTGGGGTTGGCTTCAGTAGCCCAAAAATTGGATGAATCACACCCTGGAGTTGGCAGCAGCAGCAGCAGGAGCCAAAACATTACTTTAAAGAGACACTGGAGTTGGCTTCAGGAGCCCAAAAATTGGATGATTCACGCCCTGGAGTTGGCAGCAGCAGCAGCAGGAGCCCAAATATTACTTTAAAGAGACCCTGGGGTTGGCTTCAGTAGCCCAAAAATTGGATGAATCACACCCTGGAGTTGGCAGCAGCAGCAGGAGCCCAAACATTACTTTAAAGAGACACTGGGGTTGGCTTCAGGAGCCCAAAAATTGGATGAATCAGACCCTGGAGTTGGCAGCAGCAGCAGCAGGAGCCCAAATATTACTTTAAAGAGACCCTGGGGTTGGCTTCAGGAGCCCAAAAATTGGATGAATCACACCCTGGAGTTGGCAGCAGCAGCAGCAGGAGCCCAAATATTACTTTAAAGAGAAACTGGAGTTGGCTTCAGGAGCCCAAAAATTGGATGATTCACACCCTGGAGTTGGCATCAGCAGGAGCCCAAAAATTGGCCTAAAGACATAAATATGTTTTGCACCATTTGGAAAGTGTAAAACGTGGCACCATGCTGAATCTAGTCGCATGCATCAGGCATTGGTGGGTGGAAATCCTGGCTGATCCATCCCTGATTCATTTTGACAAAGGTGAGTCTCTCCACATTTTTAGTTGACAGACGAGTTCTCCTCGCCGTAACTATGGCCCCCGCCGCACTAAACACCCGCACAGATGGCACGCTACTTGCCGGGCAGGACAGCTTTTCCAGGGCAAACTCGGCTAGTTGCGGACACAAATCAAGTTTGGCTGCCCAGAAGTCCAGCGGATCCTCAAGGTGCACAGCAAAAGTGTCTTTATCAGGCCTAATTTCTATTAGAATAGGTGCAAATGGTTATGGTATTAAATAGAGGCTGGTGTAGTCACAGAATGGGATGCCCCAAAAACCAGAGAGCACCTGGCAGCAGTAAGACTATGCACAGCAAAAGTGTATTTATCAGGCCTAATTTCTATTAGAATAAGTGCAAATGGTTATGGTATTAAATAGAGGCTGGTGTAGTCACAGAATGGGATGCCCCAAAAACCAGAGAGCACCTGGCAGCAGTAAGACTATGCACAGCAAAAGTGTCTTTATCAGGCCTAATTTCTATTAGAATAAGTGCAAATGGTTATGGTATTAAATAGAGGCTGGTGTAGTCACAGAATGGGACGTCCCAAAAACCAGAGAGCACCTGGCAGCAGTAAGACTATGCACAGCAAAAGTGTCTTTATCAGGCCTAATTTCTATTAGAATAAGTGCAAATGGTTATGGTATTAAATAGAGGCTGGTGTAGTCACAGAATGGGATGCCCCAAAATCCAGAGAGCACCTGGCAGCAGTAAGACTATGCACAGCAAAAGTGTCTTTATCAGGCCTAATTTCTATTAGAATAAGTGCAAATGGTTATGGTATTAAATAGAGGCTGGTGTAGTCACAGAATGGGATGCCCCAAAAACCAGAGAGCACCTGGCAGCAGTAAGACTATGCACAGCAAAAGTGTCTTTATCAGGCCTAATTTCTATTAGAATAAGTGCAAATGGTTATGGTATTAAATAGAGGCTGGTGTAGTCACAGAATGGGATGCCCCAAAAACCAGAGAGCACCTGGCAGCAGTAAGACTATGCACAGCAAAAGTGTCTTTATCAGGCCTAATTTCTATTAGAATAAGTGCAAATGGTTATGGTATTAAATAGAGGCTGGTGTAGTCACAGAATGGGATGCCCGAAAAACCAGAGAGCACCTGGCAGCAGTAAGACTATGCACAGCAAAAGTGTCTTTATCAGGCTTAATTTCTATTAGAATAAGTGCAATTGGTTATGGTATTAAATAGAGGCTGGTGTAGTCACAGAATGGGATGCCCCAAAAACCAGAGAGCACCTGGCAGCAGTAAGACTATGCACAGCAAAAGTGTCTTTATCAGGCCTAATTTCTATTAGAATAAGTGCAAATGGTTATGGTATTATATAGAGGCTGGTGTAGTCACAGAATGGGATGCCCCAAAAACCAGAGAGCACCTGGCAGCAGTAAGACTATGCACAGCAAAAGTGTCTTTATCAGGCCTAATTTCTATTAGAATAAGTGCAATTGGTTATGGCATTAAATAGAGGCTGGTGTAGTCACAGAATGGGATGCCCCAAAAACCAGAGAGCACCTGGCAGCAGTAAGACTATGCACAGCAAAAGTGTCTTTATCAGGCCTAATTTCTATTGGAATAAGTGCAAATGGTTATGGTATTAAATAGAGACTGGTGTAGTCAAAGAATGGGATGCCCCAAAAACCAGAGAGCACCTGGCAGCAGTAAGACTATGCACAGCAAAAGTGTCTTTATCAGGCCTAATTTCTATTAGAATAAGTGCAAATGGTTATGGTATTAAATAGAGGCTGGTGTAGTCACAGAATGGGATGCCCCAAAAACCAGAGAGCACCTGGCAGCAGTAAGACTATGCAAAGCAAAAGTGTCTTTATCAGGCCTAATTTCTATTAGAATAAGTGCAAATGGTTATGGTATTAAATAGAGGCTGGTGCAGTCACAGAATGGGATGCCCCAAAAACCAGAGAGCACCTGGCAGCAGTAAGACTATGCACAGCAAAAGTGTCTTTATCAGGCCTAATTTCTATTAGAATAAGTGCAAATGGTTATGGTATTAAATAGAGGCTGGTGTAGTCACAGAATGGGATGCCCCAAAAACCAGCGAGCACCTGGCAGCAGTAAGACTATGCACAGAAAAAGTGTCTTTATCAGGCCTAATTTCTATTAGAATAAGTGCAAATGGTTATGGTATTAAATAGAGGCTGGTGTAGTCACAGAATGGGATGCCCCAAAAACCAGAGAGCACCTGGCAGCAGTAAGACTATGCACAGAAAAAGTGTCTTTATCAGGCCTAATTTCTATTAGAATAAGTGCAAATGGTTATGGTATTAAATAGAGGCTGGTGTAGTCACAGAATTGGATGCCCCAAAAACCAGAGAGCACCTGGCAGCAGTAAGACTATGCACAGCAAAAGTGCCTTTATCAGGCCTAATTTCTATTAGAATAAGTGCAAATGGTTATGGTATTAAATAGAGGCTGGTGTAGTCACAGAATGGGATGCCCCAAAAACCAGAGAGCACCTGGCAGCAGTAAGACTATGCACAGCAAAAGTGTATTTATCAGGCCTAATTTCTATTAGAATAAGTGCAAATGGTTATGGTATTAAATAGAGGCTGGTGTAGTCACAGAATGGGATGCCCCAAAAACCAGAGAGCACCTGGCAGCAGTAAGACTATGCACAGCAAAAGTGTCTTTATCAGGCCTAATTTCTATTAGAATAAGTGCAAATGGTTATGGTATTAAATAGAGGCTGGTGTAGTCACAGAATGGGACGTCCCAAAAACCAGAGAGCACCTGGCAGCAGTAAGACTATGCACAGCAAAAGTGTCTTTATCAGGCCTAATTTCTATTAGAATAAGTGCAAATGGTTATGGTATTAAATAGAGGCTGGTGTAGTCACAGAATGGGATGCCCCAAAAACCAGAGAGCACCTGGCAGTAGAAAGACTATGCACAGCAAAAGTGTCTTTATCAGGCCTAATTTCTATTAGAATAAGTGCAAATGGTTATGGTATTATATAGAGGCTGGTGTAGTCACAGAATGGGATGCCCCAAAAACCTGAGAGCACCTGGCAGCAGTAAGACTATGCACAGCAAAAGTGTCCTTATCAGGCCTAATTTCTATTAGAATAAGTGCAAATGGTTATGGTATTAAATATAGGCTGGTGTAGTCACAGAATGGGATGCCCTAAAAACCAGAGAGCACCTGGCAGCAGTAAGACTATGCACAGAAAAAGTGTCTTTATCAGGCCTAATTTCTATTAGAATAAGTGCAAATGGTTATGGTATTAAATAGAGGCTGGTGTAGTTACAGAATTGGATGCCCCAAAAACCAGAGAGCACCTGGCAGCAGTAAGACTATGCACAGCAAAAGTGCCTTTATCAGGCCTAATTTCTATTAGAATAAGTGCAAATGGTTATGGTATTAAATAGAGGCTGGTGTAGTCACAGAATGGGATGCCCCAAAAACCAGAGAGCACCTGGCAGCAGTAAGACTATGCACAGCATAAGTGTTCTTATCAGGCCTAATTTCTATTAGAATAAGTGCAAATGGTTATGGTATTAAATAGAGGCTGGTGTAGTCACAGAATTGGATGCCCCAAAAACCAGAGAGCACCTGGCAGCAGTAAGACTATGCACAGCAAAAGTGCCTTTATCAGGCCTAATTTCTATTAGAATAAGTGCAAATGGTTATGGTATTAAATAGAGGCTGGTGTAGTCACAGAATGGGATGCCCCAAAAACCAGAGAGCACCTGGCAGCAGTAAGACTATGCACATCAAAAGTGTCTTTATCAGGCCTAATTTCTATTAGAATAAGTGCAAATGGTTATGGTATTAAATAGAGGCTGGTGTAGTCACAAAATGGTATGCCCCAAAAACCAGAGAGCACCTGGCAGCAGTAAGACTATGCACAGCAAAAGTGTCTTTATCAGGCCTAATTTCTATTAGAATAAGTGCAAATGGTTATGGTATTAAATAGAGGCTGGTGTAGTCACAGAATGGGATGCCCCAAAAACCAGAGAGCACCTGGCAGCAGTAAGACTATGCACAGCATAAGTGTCTTTATCAGGCCTAATTTCTATTAGAATAAGTGCAAATGGTTATGGTAATAAATAGAGGCTGGTGTAGTCACAGAATGGGATGCCCCAAAAACCAGAGAGCACCTGGCAGCAGTAAGACTATGCACAGCAAAAGTGTCTTTATCAGGCCTAATTTCTATTAGAATAAGTGCAAATGGTTATGGTATTAAATAGAGGCTGGTGTAGTCACAGAATGGAATGCCCCAAAAACCAGAGAGCACCTGGCAGCAGTAAGACTATGCACAGCAAAAGTGTCTTTATCAGGCCTAATTTCTATTAGAATAAGTGCAAATGGTTATCGTATTAAATAGGGATGAGCGAATCGATCCGGACGAACCCGGATTCGATCCGAATTTCATGAAAAATTCGATTCGGATCGAATCCGATTTTCCCCGCGATTCGATCGCTCGAAGTTTTCCTTTAACATCCATTCATTTACATTACAGGCATTCTAAGATGGCGGACGGGACATGTCCAGACATCAACCCCGCGCCAGTGCAAGCTGGGACAGTCACATGCAGCCTATCAGCAGCCAGCAAGCCCTGTGACGTCACAGCGCTATTTAAGGCCGGCGGCCATCTTGCTTTTCCTCATTTCTCTATTGCATTCGTGAGAGACAGGACGCTGCTGTAGGCAGGGAGAGAGACAGTTAGACAGAGAGGGACAGACAGGGACAAGCTGGAGACAGGCAGGAGACAGGCAGGAGACAGACAGAAAGTCAGCGAAAAACAATGAAAGTTAGGAAAAATCGGAGGTAGTCACAGGGAGATTTTTTTTTTTCATCCAGCCTGAGTGTTACTGGCTGGCTGACTGGCTTTGTTAGCGTTTTCAGGCTGCTTATACACTTACTGTGCATATATACTGAACTGATCTCAAGTCTGCTGTGAGGCATCCCATTCTGTGACTACACCAGCCTCTATTTACTATAACCCTTTGCACCTATTCTAAAAGTAATTTGGCCTGATAAAGACACTTTTGCTGTGCATAGTACTGCTCCCAGGTGCACTCTGGTTGGGGCATCCCGTTCTGTGACTACACCAGCCTCTATTTACTATAACCCTTTGCACTTATTCTAAAAGTCATTTGGCCTGATAAAGACACTTTTGCTTTGCATAGTACTACTGCTCCCAGGTCCACTGCTGTTGTGGCATCCCGTTCTGTAACTACACCAGCCTCTATTTACTATAACCCTTTGCACTTATTCTAAAAGTCATTTGGCCTGATAAAGACACTTTTGCTGTGCATAGTACTGCTCCCAGGTGAGCTCTGGTTGGGGCATCCCATTCTGTGACTACACCAGCCTCTATTTACTATAACCCTTTGCACTTATTCTAAAAGTCTTTTGGCCTGATAAAGACACTTTTGCTTTGCATAGTACTACTGCTCCCAGGTCCACTGCTGTTGTGGCATCCCGTTCTGTGACTACACCAGCCTCTATTTACTATAACCCTTTGCACTTATTCTAAAAGTCATTTGGCCTGATAAAGACACTTTTGCTGTGCATAGTACTGCTCCCAGGTGCACTCTGGTTGGGGCATCCCATTCTGTGACTACACCAGCCTCTATTTACTATAACCCTTTGCACTTATTCTAAAAGTCATTTGGCCTAATAAAGACACTTTTGCTTTGCATAGTACTACTGCTCCCAGGTCCACTGCTGTTGTGGCATCCCGTTCTGTGACTACACCAGCCTCTATTTACTATAACCCTTTGCACTTATTCTAAAAGTCATTTGGCCTGATAAAGACACTTTTGCTGTGCATAGTACTGCTCCCAGGTGCACTCTGGTTGGGGCATCCCATTCTGTGACTACACCAGCCTCTATTTACTATAACCCTTTGCACTTATTCTAATAGAAATTAGGCCTGATAAAGACACTTTTGCTGTGCATAGTCTCACTGCTGCCAGGTGCTCTCTGGTTTTTGGGGCATCCCATTCTGTGACTACACCAGCCTCTATTTAATACCATAACCATTTGCACTTATTCTAATAGAAATTAGGCCTGATAAAGACACTTTTGCTGTGCATAGTCTTACTGCTGCCAGGTGCTCTCTGGTTTTTGGGGCATCCCATTCTGTGACTACACCAGCCTCTATTTAATACCATAACCATTTGCACTTATTCTAATAGAAATTTGGCCTGATAAACACACTTGCTGTGCATAGTATTACTGCTCACAGGTGCACTCTGGTTTTTGGGGCATCCCATTCTGTGACTACACCAGCCTCTATTTAATACCATAACCATTTGCAGTTATTCTAATAGAAATTTGGCCTGATAAACACACTTGCTGTGCATAGTATTACTGCTCACAGGTGCACTCCTGGCTCTTGGGGCATCCCATTCTCTGACTACACAAGCCTCTATTTAATACCATAGCCATTTGCACTTATTCTAATAGAAATTTGCCCTGATAAAGACTTTTTTGCTGTGCATAGTAGTACTGCTGCCAGGTGCACTCCTGTTGGGGCATCCCATTCTGTAACATACCATTAGCCTCTGCATTTACTGTAAGCTGCACAGTTATTTAAAGAAATTTGGCCTGTATGAGCCTGCTTACACACTGCTGCTGTGTGCATATATACTGATCTCAAGTCAGCTTTGGGGCATCCCATTCTGTAACATACCATTAGCCTCTGCATTTACTGTAAGCTGCACAGTTATTTAAAGAAATTTGGCCTGTATGAGCCTGCTTACACACTGCTGCTGTGTGCATATATACTGACCTCAAGTCAGCTTTGGGGCATCCCATTCTGTAACATACCATTAGCCTCTGCATTTACTGTAAGCTGCACAGTTATTTAAAGAAATTTGGCCTGTATGAGCCTGCTTACACACTGCTGCTGTGTGCATATATACTGATCTCAAGTCAGCTTTGGGGCATCCCATTCTGTAACATACCATTAGCCTCTGCATTTACTGTAAGCTGCACAGTTATTTAAAGAAATTTGGCCTGTATGAGCCTGCTTACACACTGCTGCTGTGTGCATATATACTGATCTCAAGTCTGCTTGGGGCATCCCATTCTGTAACATACCATTAGCCTCTGCATTTACTGTAAGCTGCACAGTTATTTAAAGTAATTTGGGCTGTATGAGCCTGCTTAGACACTGTTGCTGTGTGCATATATACTGATCTCAAGTCAGCTTTGGGGCATCCCATTCTGTAACATCCCATTAGCCTCTGTATTTACTCTAAGCTGCACACTTATTTAAAGTAATTTGGCCTGTTGGAGCCTGCTTATCCACTGTTGCTGTGCATATATACTGATCTCAGGTCTGCTGTGGGAGCATCCCATTCTGTAACATAACATAACCTACCTCTCTTATTTACACTAAGCAGCTCTCTTATTTAAACTAAGCATGCCTCTTATTTACACTAAGCAGCTCTCTTATTTAAACTAAGCAGGCCTCTTGGAGGCTGATTGTCCACTTTTGGGTGTGCATTTATATTAGGTTTCATATACAGTGGGGTATCCCAATTTGTAAGATAACCTACCCCAACCATGTAAACTAAATAGGCCTGTTGCAGCCTGAGTTTCTCTGCTTGCGTATGGCCTGCATTACAATCTGTCTCTTTCAATGACACTGCTGCCTGGGGTATCCCAATTTGTAAGATAACCTACCCCAACCATGTAAACTAAAGGTTACGTCCTTCCAGAAGGAAAACTTATGCCGAACACTATTTTTGTTAGGGGCATTGACCTTTGGATTGATCGGCATGAAATTAAGGTTTTTTTTTCAAAGTATGGCGTTGTAAAGAAGGTCAAAATTATTTCTCATACTTGGATTATTGTTACTTTTTGTTCAGCTTGAAATATACCAGGCCACACGGGCATCCCAAGGCACATGCTATTTTAACCCTATCTGTTATACAACATAAGCGTTGATCAGCATCAGCTGCTTTATTAAGCTACTTCAGTTTGCACTTGTTTTTGACTGCTTTTAATAAACCAGGCCGCAGGGCACCCCAAAGCTGCACCTTGCACCCTATCTGGTATACAACATAAGCGTTGATCAGCATCAGCTTCATTAAGCTACTTCAGTTTGCACTTCCTTTTTGACTGCTTTCATTTAACCAGGCCGCAGGGCACCCCAAAGCTGCACCTTGCACCCTACCTGTTTATACTAAATAAGCATCTACAGCCTCAGCTGTATTAAGTTATTGCATTTTGAATTGGTTTTGGTCTGCTTTAAATACACCAGGCCGCAGGGCATCCCAAACCTGCATGTTGCACCCCATCTGTTATACTAAATAAGCTTTGATCAGCATCAGCTTTATTAAGCTATTGCATTTTGCATTGGTTTTTGTACTGCTGCCAAAACACTAGCCCATATGGGCATCCCAAACCAGCACATGTCACCCTATCTGTTATACTAAATAAGCTTCTACAGGCCCTTTTTTTATTTATTTCTTTTTATTTATATAGAGCTGTAATAGCTTATATTGTGAGGTAAATTTGCCATTTTGCAGCATAATATAGAGCAGCCCCTGTGTAAATCTGAGGGGCAATAGCTTATATAGTGAGGTAAATTTGCCATTTTGCTTCGTTATATAGAGCAGGCCCTGTGTAAATCTGAGGGGCAATAGC
Source organism: Gastrophryne carolinensis (assembly GCA_027917425.1). Classification (NCBI taxonomy): domain Eukaryota; kingdom Metazoa; phylum Chordata; class Amphibia; order Anura; family Microhylidae; genus Gastrophryne; species Gastrophryne carolinensis. The sequence continues at coordinate 521,663,251 of CM051235.1, read as the reverse complement.
TTATATTGTGAGGTAAATTTGCCATTTTGCAGCATAATATAGAGCAGCCCCTGTGTAAATCTGAAGGGCAATAGTTTATATTATGAGGTAAATTCATGGTTTTGCACCATTATATGGAGCAGGCCCTGTGTAAATCTGAGGGGCAATAGCTTATATTGTGAGGTAAATTTGCCACTTTGCAGCATAATATAGAGCAGCCCCTGTGTAAATCTGAGGGGCAATAGCTTATATAGTGAGGTAAATTTGCCATTTTGCTTCGTTATATAGAGCAGGCCCTGTGTAAATCTGAGGGGCAATAGCTTATATTGTGAGGTAAATTTGCCATTTTGCAGCATAATATAGAGCAGCCCCTGTGTAAATCTGAGGGGCAATAGCTTATATAGTGAGGTAAATTTGCCATTTTGCTTCGTTATATAGAGCAGGCCCTGTGTAAATCTGAGGGGCAATAGCTTATATTGTGAGGTAAATTTGCCATTTTGCAGCATAATATAGAGCAGCCCCTGTGTAAATCTGAAGGGCAATAGTTTATATTATGAGGTAAATTCATGGTTTTGCACCATTATATGGAGCAGGCCCTGTGTAAATCTGAGGGGCAATAGCTTATATTGTGAGGTAAATTTGCCATTTTGCAGCATAACATAGAGCAGCCCCTGTGTAAATCTGAGGGGCAATAGCTTATATAGTGAGGTAAATTTGCCATTTTGCTTCGTTATATAGAGCAGGCCCTGTGTAAATCTGAGGGGGAATAGCTTATATTGTGAGGTAAATTTGCCATTTTGCAGCATAATATAGAGCAGCCCCTGTGTAAATCTGAGGGGCAATAGCTTATATAGTGAGGTCAATTTGCCATTTTGCTTCGTTATATAGAGCAGTCCCTGTGTAAATCTGAGGGGCAATAGCTTATATTGTGAGGTAAATTTATATTTTATTATATAGAGCAGCCCAGTTGCTATCTAAATCAACTACTGTCCGGCCAGTACAGCTTTTCCAGGGCAAACTCTGCTAGTTGCGGACACAAGTCAAGTTTGGCTTCCCAGCAAATCCAGTGGATCCTGAAGGTGTGTTGGCATGGTCATGTCAAGGTATGACATGACCTGCTGTTTGAGGTCCAGCTCCAGGTCTTCCTGCTGCTCATGAGTAGACTCACTATGCGGCTGTAGAAAGCTACTCACTAGCGACTGAAGACTGAGGCTGCTGCTGATGGAGCTGCTGCTGCTGCTGCTCCTTCCACCCCCCCAGCAGCCATGGCAGTGGAAGGTGATCGCAGAGGTCCCCCCGAGTCAGACCTGCGGGAGTATGGGCCATGGCACAGATAGACATCACCCAACTGACTACGTGGGATGTCTCTGTAGTAGGTCAGTTTTTCCTCCCTCTCAGTGGGCGTAAAAAATGCCCCCATTTTGTGCCGGAAGCGAGGGTCCCATAAGTTGGAGAGCCAGAAGTCTTCCCGCTGACAAATGGAGACAATTCTGCGCTCACTAGTACGCAAGCATGTGAGCATGCATCGTGCCATTTGTGCAAGTGACTCGGAGGGACTACCTGTCTCCATCTCCACTGTAAACTGCCACGGTGTGTCTGGGTCCTCTGTCTCGCCTTCCTCACAACCCTCTAGCTCCTGTGGCTGCTCCTGCTCCTCCTCTCCTGTCAGATGACTAGATAAAATGGTCATTTTGTGAAACCTAAACTGTGGTTTGCTGTGCCCCACCCCCTCCTCCTCCTCCACTTCAGCCCCCACAGGCTTCATGTGGCTGTGAAATGTATGTGCCATGTCTCCAGTGCCCTGACCAGCCATGCTTTCCAACATGTGTTGTAGTACATGAAGCAGTGGAATCTCATCGTTCATCTCATAGTCCTGGCAACTGACTAATAAAGTAGCTTCCTCAAAGGGCCTGAGCAAACGGTCGGTGTCACTTATGAGCTGCCAATGGTTTACATTGAATTTACACAGGGGTGTCCCCCTATCCGTTTGGATCATCCAGAAATCCGTGATGGCTTTTCTCTGTTCCTATAGTGCAGTGGTCCTCAACCCTGTCCTCAAGGCCCACCAACATGTCATGTTTTTTGGATCTCCAAATAACCAGCTCTATTGCTCTGCAGCTGCACTAATTACTCCACCTGTGCATCTTTGTGGAGATCTGCAAAACCTGGCCTGTTGGTGGGCCTTGAGGACAGGGTTGGGGACCACTGCTATAGTGGATCCTGCATATGGAAGGGGGAATTCCAACAGGTGGAAACATCGCAAATCAGACTATGTTGGGGTACACCGTTGTGACGCTGAGGCTCAATAAGGTTGTGCTTGGTGGTGTAGGAGTGCCAGAAGTGCATGCTAACTTTCTTTCCTGTTGTTCGGATGTCTTTCAGATGGGGGCAAGACTTCAGAACTAGACTGAACACGTGTGCCATGTAGGACGCTTCCTTGTCGCAGCGCAAACAAGATGTTCTTCCAAGTGTCAGTCACCATGGGTCCAAATTTGCAGTTTTCGTGGATTAAGCAATGCTTTCATGGATTGAGTTCTCATTTTTAGTAGTTCCTCCCATGTGTGACTCTGTTGGTCAAGGAAAACCATGTGAAGAACAGCGTGAAACCACAATCACCAAGGGGGCCTAAAAGGATATATATTGTCCACCATGAGTCCATAGTTACAGCTCCAGACGTAGACAACACTGTGCACTTTGGTACACACTGACAGGCTAAAGGACTGGCCCACCTTCTGTTCAACAACCATGCCATGGGACTCTCCACCTCGGCTCGGCACAAGCCATCAGTTCTCTGAAAGGTCCACCACTGGGTAATGCAGCAGGCTGGACTTATGGTGACGCTGTCTGAGAGGAAAAATCCCTCAGACATCAAGATTAAAAATTCCAAGAATTTTTGAGGGCTAATTATTCAGAGGCAAATGATAGCTAGTTGTTTCTGATTTAATTACAAGGTGGAAACACACCCTCAAACAAAACTTCACTTTGGCAATACTATTGCATTTGTCTATTCATAATTTTATGTATATATACTAACTAACCTACTTTTTCTCCACAGGATTGTGGATGCAACATGAAAAACTGACACATCGCTGAGTAGCTGATTTTTCCTATCAACAGTCCCCAATAATTCACTGCTGCTGCTGCCGCCACCACCGCAGACTCCAGGGACCCTCTTCCACTACCTCGGCTTGCAACATCTCCTCCCACGACACTCTCCTCATCACTAATTGCCGGCTAGTGGAAGAAGAGGCGAGTGTCTCCTCCACTTCTTGGCTGGGCAGTAGCTGCTGAATTTTATGATTATCAGATCTTCATCAATGGATAGTGGAGCTGAACCCAAAGCATAACAGACAGACAACAGACAGTTGACTGGGGGTGTCAGATGCCACTTGTGATGCAGTGGACTGCTTTTGCAGCACTTCCAGACAAAGTTGCTTCATTGGCTGACACAATGACTGGTAAAGCTGTGGAACATATGGTTTAATAGCAAAAATAACCATTTGTTTTTATATGAAAAAGACCCTGGTTTATACATACTTTTTTTTTTCAGAGACTGCCCTGCGTGGAAATGAATGGCGCATGGATCAGCCAAGCTTTCCTCCCAACAATGCCTGATGTATTCCAGTAGATAGATGACGGGGTCAGACCAACACTAAAGAAAGATGGATCGTGCAAAACAGATTTAAGGCGCTGCTCTCCAGTTACAAACATTCCTCCGCATCGGACCACAAGTAAGTATTGATAAAAAATCCTTTACGTTACTCTTACTTTTTATTCATATTCTTCGGATAAGACGGATCAGACATGATTCCAGATTAAAAATTCCAAGAATTTTTGAGGGCTAATTAGTCAGAGGCAATGATACCTTGTTGTTTCTGATTTAATTAAGAGGTGGAAACACACCCTCAAACAAGACTTCACTTTGGCAATACTTTTGCATTTTTTTATTTATAATTTTATGTAGATATTACTAACTAAGCTACTTTTTCTCCACATGACTCTCCACAGGGTGTGATTCATCCAATTTTTGGGCTCCTGAAGCCAACCCCAGTGTCTCTTTAAAGTAATGTTTGGGCTCCTGCTGCTGCTGCTGCCAACTCCAGGGTGTGATTCATCCAATTTTTGGGCTCCTGAAGCCAACCCCAGTGTCTCTTTAAAGTAATGTTTGGGCTCCTGCTGCTGCTGCTGCCAACTCCAGGGTGTGATTCATCCAATTTTTGGGCTCCTGAAGCCAACCCCAGTGTCTCTTTAAAGTAATGTTTGGGCTCCTGCTGCTGCTGCTACCAACTCCAGGGTGTGATTCATCCAATTTTTGGGCTCCTGAAGCCAACCCCAGTGTCTCTTTAAAGTAATGTTTGGGCTCCTGCTGCTGCTGCTGCCAACTCCAGGGTGTGATTCATCCAATTTTTGGGCTCCTGAAGCCAACCCCAGTGTCTCTTTAAAGTAATGTTTGGGCTCCTGCTGCTGCTGCTGCCAACTCCAGGGTGTGATTCATCCAATTTTTGGGCTCCTGAAGCCAACCCCAGTGTCTCTTTAAAGTAATGTTTGGGCTCCTGCTGCTGCCAACTCCAGGGTGTGATTCATCCAATTTTTGGGCTCCTGAAGCCAACCCCAGTGTCTCTTTAAAGTAATGTTTGGGCTCCTGCTGCTGCTGCTGCCAACTCCAGGGTGTGAATCATCCAATTTTTGGGCTCCTGAAGCCAACCCCAGTGTCTCTTTAAAGTAATGTTTGGACTCCTGCTGCTGCCAACTCCAGGGTGTGATTAATCCAATTTTTGGGCTCCTGAAGCCAACTCCAGTGTCTCTTTAAAGTAATATTTGGGCTCCTGCTGTTGCTGCTGCCAACTCCAGGGTGTGATTCATCCAATTTTTGGGCTCCTGAAGCCAACCCACGGTCTCTTTAAAGTAATGTCTTGGCTCCTGCTGCTGCTGCTGCCAACCCCAGGGTGTGATTCATCCAATTTTTGGGCTCCTGAAGCCAACTCCAGTGTCTCTTTAAAGTAATATTTGGGCTCCTGCTGCTGCTGCTGCCAACTCCAGGGTGTGATTCAGTCAATTTTTGGGCTCCTGAAGCCAACCCCAGTGTCTCTTTAAAGTAATGTTTGGGCTCCTGCTGCTGCTGCTGCCAACTCCAGGGTGTGATTCATCCAATTTTTGGGCTCCTGAAGCCAACCCCAGTGTCTCTTTAAAGTAATGTTTGGGCTCCTGCTGCTGCCAACTCCAGGGTGTGAATCATCCAATTTTTGGGCTCCTGAAGCCAACCCCAGTGTCTCTTTAAAGTAATGTTTGGGCTCCTGCTGCTGCTGCCAACTCCAGGGTGTGATTCATCCAATTTTTGGGCTCCTGAAGCCAACCCCAGTGTCTCTCTAAAGTAATGTTTGGGCTCCTGCTGCTGCTGCTGCCAACTCCAGGGTGTGATTCATCCAATTTTTGGACTCCTGAAGCCAACCCCAGTGTCTCTTTAAAGTAATGTTTGGGCTCCTGCTGCTGCCAACTCCAGGGTGTGATTCATCCAATTTTTGGGCTCCTGAAGTCAACCCCAGTGTCTCTTTAAAGTAATGTTTGGACTCCTGCTGCTGCTGCTGCCAACTCCAGGGTGTGATTAATCCAATTTTTGGGCTCCTGAAGCCAACTCCAGTGTCTCTTTAAAGTAATATTTGGGCTCCTGCTGCTGCTGCTGCCAACTCCAGGGTGTGATTCATCCAATTTTTGGGCTCCTGAAGCCAACCCCAGTGTCTCTTTAAAGTAATGTTTGGGCTCCTGCTGCTGCTGCTGCCAACCCCAGGGTGTGATTCATCCAATTTTTGGGCTCCTGAAGCCAACTCCAGTGTCTTTTTAAAGTCATATTTGGGCTCCTGCTGCTGCTGCTGCCAACTCCAGGGTGTGATTCATCCAATTTTGGGGCTCCTGAAGCCAACTCCAGTGTCTCTTTAAAGTCATATTTGGGCTCCTGCTGCCAACTCCAGGGTGTGATTCATCCAATTTTTGGGCTCCTGAAGCCAACCCCAGTGTCTCTTTAAAGTAATGTTTGGGCTCCTGCTGCTGCTGCTGCCAACTCCAGGGTGTGAATCATCCAATTTTTGGGCTCCTGAAGCCAACCCCAGTGTCTCTTTAAAGTAATGTTTGGACTCCTGCTGCTGCTGCTGCCAACTCCATGGTGTGATTAATCCAATTTTTGGGCTCCTGAAGCCAACTCCAGTGTCTCTTTAAAGTAATATTTGGGCTCCTGCTGCTGCTGCTGCCAACTCCAGGGTGTGATTCATCCAATTTTTGGGCTCCTGAAGCCAACCCACGGTCTCTTTAAAGTAATGTTTGGGCTCCTGCTGCTGCTGCTGCCAACCCCAGGGTGTGATTCATCCAATTTTTGGGCTCCTGAAGCCAACTCCAGTGTCTCTTTAAAGTCATATTTGGGCTCCTGCTGCTGCTGCTGCCAACTCCAGGGTGTGATTCATCCAATTTTTGGGCTCCTGAAGCCAACCCCAGTGTCTCTTTAAAGTAATGTTTGGGCTCCTGCTGCTGCTGCTGCCAACTCCAGGGTGTGAATCATCCAATTTTTGGGCTCCTGAAGCCAACCCCAGTGTCTCTTTAAAGTAATGTTTGGGCTCCTGCTGCTGCTGCCAACTCCAGGGTGTGATTCATCCAATTTTTGGGCTCCTGAAGCCAACCCCAGTGTCTCTCTAAAGTAATGTTTGGGCTCCTGCTGCTGCTGCTGCTGCCAACTCCAGGGTGTGATTCATCCAATTTTTGGACTCCTGAAGCCAACCCCAGTGTCTCTTTAAAGTAATGTTTGGGCTCCTGCTGCTGCTGCTGCCAACTCCAGGGTGTGATTCATCCAATTTTTGGGCTCCTGAAGCCAACCCCAGTGTCTCTTTAAAGTAATGTTTGGACTCCTGCTGCTGCTGCTGCCAACTCCATGGTGTGATTAATCCAATTTTTGGGCTCCTGAAGCCAACTCCAGTGTCTCTTTAAAGTAATATTTGGGCTCCTGCTGCTGCTGCTGCCAACTCCAGGGTGTGATTCATCCAATTTTTGGGCTCCTGAAGCCAACCCCAGTGTCTCTTTAAAGTAATGTTTGGGCTCCTGCTGCTGCTGCTGCTGCCAACCCCAGGGTGTGATTCATCCAATTTTTGGGCTCCTGAAGCCAACCCCAGTGTCTCTTTAAAGTAATGTTTGGGCTCCTGCTGCTGCTGCTGCCAACCCCAGGGTGTGATTCATCCAATTTTTGGGCTCCTGAAGCCAACTCCAGTGTCTTTTTAAAGTCATATTTGGGCTCCTGCTGCTGCTGCTGCCAACTCCAGGGTGTGATTCATCCAATTTTGGGGCTCCTGAAGCCAACTCCAGTGTCTCTTTAAAGTCATATTTGGGCTCCTGCTGCCAACTCCAGGGTGTGATTCATCCAATTTTTGGGCTCCTGAAGCCAACCCCAGTGTCTCTTTAAAGTAATGTTTGGGCTCCTGCTGCTGCTGCTGCCAACTCCAGGGTGTGAATCATCCAATTTTTGGGCTCCTGAAGCCAACCCCAGTGTCTCTTTAAAGTAATGTTTGGACTCCTGCTGCTGCTGCTGCCAACTCCAGGGTGTGATTAATCCAATTTTTGGGCTCCTGAAGCCAACTCCAGTGTCTCTTTAAAGTAATATTTGGGCTCCTGCTGCTGCTGCTGCCAACTCCAGGGTGTGATTCATCCAATTTTTGGGCTCCTGAAGCCAACCCACGGTCTCTTTAAAGTAATGTTTGGGCTCCTGCTGCTGCTGCTGCCAACCCCAGGGTGTGATTCATCCAATTTTTGGGCTCCTGAAGCCAACTCCAGTGTCTCTTTAAAGTCATATTTGGGCTCCTGCTGCTGCTGCTGCCAACTCCAGGGTGTGATTCATCCAATTTTTGGGCTCCTGAAGCCAACCCCAGTGTCTCTTTAAAGTAATGTTTGGGCTCCTGCTGCTGCTGCTGCCAACTCCAGGGTGTGAATCATCCAATTTTTGGGCTCCTGAAGCCAACCCCAGTGTCTCTTTAAAGTAATGTTTGGGCTCCTGCTGCTGCTGCCAACTCCAGGGTGTGATTCATCCAATTTTTGGGCTCCTGAAGCCAACCCCAGTGTCTCTCTAAAGTAATGTTTGGGCTCCTGCTGCTGCTGCTGCTGCCAACTCCAGGGTGTGATTCATCCAATTTTTGGACTCCTGAAGCCAACCCCAGTGTCTCTTTAAAGTAATGTTTGGGCTCCTGCTGCTGCTGCTGCCAACTCCAGGGTGTGATTCATCCAATTTTTGGGCTCCTGAAGCCAACCCCAGTGTCTCTTTAAAGTAATGTTTGGACTCCTGCTGCTGCTGCTGCCAACTCCATGGTGTGATTAATCCAATTTTTGGGCTCCTGAAGCCAACTCCAGTGTCTCTTTAAAGTAATATTTGGGCTCCTGCTGCTGCTGCTGCCAACTCCAGGGTGTGATTCATCCAATTTTTGGGCTCCTGAAGCCAACCCCAGTGTCTCTTTAAAGTAATGTTTGGGCTCCTGCTGCTGCTGCTGCTGCCAACCCCAGGGTGTGATTCATCCAATTTTTGGGCTCCTGAAGCCAACTCCAGTGTCTTTTTAAAGTCATATTTGGGCTCCTGCTGCTGCTGCTGCTGCCAACTCCAGGGTGTGATTCATCCAATTTTTGGGCTCCTGAAGCCAACCCCAGTGTCTCTTTAAAGTAATGTTTGGGCTCCTGCTGCTGCTGCCAACTCCAGGGTGTGATTCATCCAATTTTTGGGCTCCTGAAGCCAACCCCAGTGTCTCTTTAAAGTAATGTTTGGGCTCCTGCTGCTGCTGCCAACTCCAGGGTGTGATTCATCCAATTTTGGGCTCCTGAAGCCAACCCCAGTGTCTCTTTAAAGTAATGTTTGGGCTCCTGCTGCTGCCAACTCCAGGGTGTGAATCATCCAATTTTTGGGCTCCTGAAGCCAACCCCAGTGTCTCTTTAAAGTAATGTTTGGGCTCCTGCTGCTGCTGCCAACTCCAGGGTGTGATTCATCCAATTTTTGGGCTCCTGAAGCCAACCCCAGTGTCTCTCTAAAGTAATGTTTGGGCTCCTGCCGCTGCTGCTGCTGCCAACTCCAGGGTGTGATTCATCCAATTTTTGGACTCCTGAAGCCAACCCCAGTGTCTCTTTAAAGTAATGTTTGGGCTCCTGCTGCTGCCAACTCCAGGGTGTGATTCATCCAATTTTTGGGCTCCTGAAGTCAACCCCAGTGTCTCTTTAAAGTAATGTTTGGACTCCTGCTGCTGCTGCTGCCAACTCCAGGGTGTGATTAATCCAATTTTTGGGCTCCTGAAGCCAACTCCAGTGTCTCTTTAAAGTAATATTTGGGCTCCTGCTGCTGCTGCTGCCAACTCCAGGGTGTGATTCATCCAATTTTTGGGCTCCTGAAGCCAACCCCAGTGTCTCTTTAAAGTAATGTTTGGGCTCCTGCTGCTGCTGCTGCCAACCCCAGGGTGTGATTCATCCAATTTTTGGGCTCCTGAAGCCAACTCCAGTGTCTTTTTAAAGTCATATTTGGGCTCCTGCTGCTGCTGCTGCTGCCAACTCCAGGGTGTGATTCATCCAATTTTGGGGCTCCTGAAGCCAACTCCAGTGTCTCTTTAAAGTCATATTTGGGCTCCTGCTGCCAACTCCAGGGTGTGATTCATCCAATTTTTGGGCTCCTGAAGCCAACCCCAGTGTCTCTTTAAAGTAATGTTTGGGCTCCTGCTGCTGCTGCTGCCAACTCCAGGGTGTGAATCATCCAATTTTTGGGCTCCTGAAGCCAACCCCAGTGTCTCTTTAAAGTAATGTTTGGACTCCTGCTGCTGCTGCTGCCAACTCCAGGGTGTGATTAATCCAATTTTTGGGCTCCTGAAGCCAACTCCAGTGTCTCTTTAAAGTAATATTTGGGCTCCTGCTGCTGCTGCTGCCAACTCCAGGGTGTGATTCATCCAATTTTTGGGCTCCTGAAGCCAACCCACGGTCTCTTTAAAGTAATGTTTGGGCTCCTGCTGCTGCTGCTGCCAACCCCAGGGTGTGATTCATCCAATCTTTGGGCTCCTGAAGCCAACTCCAGTGTCTCTTTAAAGTCATATTTGGGCTCCTGCTGCTGCTGCTGCCAACTCCAGGGTGTGATTCATCCAATTTTTGGGCTCCTGAAGCCAACCCCAGTGTCTCTTTAAAGTAATGTTTGGGCTCCTGCTGCTGCTGCTGCCAACTCCAGGGTGTGAATCATCCAATTTTTGGGCTCCTGAAGCCAACCCCAGTGTCTCTTTAAAGTAATGTTTGGGCTCCTGCTGCTGCTGCCAACTCCAGGGTGTGATTCATCCAATTTTTGGGCTCCTGAAGCCAACCCCAGTGTCTCTCTAAAGTAATGTTTGGGCTCCTGCTGCTGCTGCTGCTGCCAACTCCAGGGTGTGATTCATCCAATTTTTGGACTCCTGAAGCCAACCCCAGTGTCTCTTTAAAGTAATGTTTGGGCTCCTGCTGCTGCTGCTGCCAACTCCAGGGTGTGATTCATCCAATTTTTGGGCTCCTGAAGCCAACCCCAGTGTCTCTTTAAAGTAATGTTTGGACTCCTGCTGCTGCTGCTGCCAACTCCATGGTGTGATTAATCCAATTTTTGGGCTCCTGAAGCCAACTCCAGTGTCTCTTTAAAGTAATATTTGGGCTCCTGCTGCTGCTGCTGCCAACTCCAGGGTGTGATTCATCCAATTTTTGGGCTCCTGAAGCCAACCCCAGTGTCTCTTTAAAGTAATGTTTGGGCTCCTGCTGCTGCTGCTGCTGCCAACCCCAGGGTGTGATTCATCCAATTTTTGGGCTCCTGAAGCCAACTCCAGTGTCTTTTTAAAGTCATATTTGGGCTCCTGCTGCTGCTGCCAACTCCAGGGTGTGATTCATCCAATTTTTGGGCTCCTGAAGCCAACCCCAGTGTCTCTTTAAAGTAATGTTTGGGCTCCTGCTGCTGCTGCCAACTCCAGGGTGTGATTCATCCAATTTTTGGGCTCCTGAAGCCAACCCCAGTGTCTCTTTAAAGTAATGTTTGGGCTCCTGCTGCTGCTGCCAACTCCAGGGTGTGATTCATCCAATTTTGGGCTCCTGCTGCCAAATCCAGTGTCTCTTTAAAGTAATATCTGGGCTCCTGCTGCTGCTGCTTGCAACTGCAGGGTGTGATTCATCCAATCTTTGGGCTCCTGCAGCCAACTCCAGTGTCTCTTTATAGCAATGTTTGGGCTCCTGCCCCTCATAGTGATGCCACTTCAACTCTCTGCAATTGTGCCGCTCTGCGATTCTATTAGCGATGCCTCTGATCTGCATGTGATATTTATTCAAAGTATTATTTAACTAACCCAGCACGCATTCTGTGCGTGTTACAGCAAGGCAGAATGGTTTACAACCCTATTGAGGCTCTAGGAGGCTCAGAAATAGCCGCTTTTAATAGCGAATAAATTCGGGTCGAAACGATTTTTGTCGGAAAATTCGGCGAATCAGTCGAATCGAATTTTTCAAAAGTTCGCTCATCTCTAGTATTAAATAGAGGCTGGTGTAGTCACAGAATGGGATGCCCCAAAAACCAGAGAGCACCTGGCAGCAGTAAGACTATGCACAGCAAAAGTGTCTTTATCAGGCCTAATTTCTATTAGAATAAGTGCAAATGGTTATGGTATTAAATAGAGGCTGGTGTAGTCACAGAATGGGATGCCTCACAGCAGACTTGAGATCAGTTCAGTATATATGCACAGTTAGTGTATAAGCAGCCTGAAAACGCTAACAAAGCCAGTCAGCCAGCCAGTAACACTCAGGCTGGATGAAAAAAAAAAAAAATCTCCCTGTGACTGCCTCCGATTTTTCCTAACTTTCCCTGCTTTTCGCTGACTTTCTGTCTGTCTCCTGCCTGTCTCCTGCCTGTCTCCAGCCTGTCCCTGTCTGTCCCTGTCTGTCTAACTGTCTCTCCCTGCCTACAGCAGCATCCTGTCTCTCACGAATGCAATAGAGAAATCAGGAAAAGCAAGATGTCCGCCGACTTAAATAGCGCTGTGACGTCACCGGGCTTGCTGGCTGCTGATAGGCTGCATGTGACTGTCCCAGCTTGCACTGGCGCGGGGTTGATGTCTGGACATGTCCCGTCCGCCATCTTAGAATGCCTGTAATGTAAATGAATGGATGTTAAAGGAAAACTTCGAGCGATCGAATCGCGGGGAAATTCGGATTGGATCCGAATCGAATTTTTCATGAAATTCGGATCGAATCCGGGTTCGTCCGGATCGATTCGCTCATCCCTAGTCACAATGTTACTACAATGTAATTCCATGTGTTTTCACTTTGTTACAAGTGTATATTTGTTCAAAAACAGACTTTAATCATACAGCGTCTGGCGTTCTATGCTATAGTGACCAGATTTAGAGCGCCGACGCTGTGTGTGTGTAGTTTTTTGATAAGTATAGTGTGAGTCGCCGAGAGTCGGTCGCACTGAGCTGGCGCTACCTTTCGCTCCCTGCAGTGCTGGACTGGTGTTACATGGCCCAACATACATCACACTCATCAGCGCTGGCCAGGTTACTAGAGCGACCAAGACGCTCTGTTACAGTGCCCAATACCCGTACATGAGCACCTACTAGCGGTCACTCTAAGCGCCGCTATACATACGTTCATCTGCCGATATCTGGCGTCAGTAATTATTACGCCTCCACGATCATAAATATAAATAAAGTTTGCATACATAATTTTCCTATAACCTCGCCCCTAGTAATAACATACATCAGTAATCAAATTTCAATTTCAAAAGTAAATTTAAAGTCCCTGTATATGCACACACTTACTCCTCTCTGCCCTACTCTCTTGGAAACTGTGTAAAATGAGCCATTTCAAGGTGTCAATCTCTAATAATCTCTGATTATATGTAAATACCTTATGTATTCTATGTAAAGCTGTTTCTTGGCTTCAGTTTCTGGTTTGTGGCTGACCTGGAAAGGGGTTATGCATGGTCTGATGTGGTTAGAGACAGCTGCAGAACCACTGAGGCTTGCAGTGTTCACTCAAGCTAAACACACGAAGGGATAGAGTGTAATATAATCAAAAGGAGGGCAAATATTGGAGCCCTGCTACAACTTTTACCTTGTGCTACAAGAAATAGAGTAGAGGCACATGAGACATGTGTCATGAGCTACTTAATGCCCTATTATTGCCTTTAAATGAAAGTCTGGTCTATGTATGTTACCACCCTCTACGAAGAATAGATGGCTTAGTTAGTGATTATATAAATGGCTTTGGTAAAATTAGTTTATTGCAAATTGCCTTGGCTAGGGGAGATTGGGAAGATTACATTTTGAGCATTGTTCTAGATAAATTATTAACACGGTAAAACATGAGAACACAAATAATGGATCAGACAACAGCTGTGTATGTCTCTTCCTCATTTCCTCTTCATCCCTCCTGATCCCTCGGTGGACTATATCATGGAGATGAATGAATTGTTACTGACTGAGTGCAGTTTAGAGAGGGGAATTCACAAGATCAAAGCCAGGTCGTGCTCATTACAACCTATAGTCAGCATATTCAAGGGTATTCAAAAAACCTCATTAGAGCTAAAGGCTGAGGATACCTGGGGGGAATCAAGACAATTGGTGTAAAAGCCATCTTGCATACTGTACTGTTTGTACAGGCCCTTAGGATGAGTAACCACAGCCAGTCATAATAACCAGTAGAGTAATCAGAAAAAAAAACAAAATAGACAAAGTGATGGACTTACTTGGATTTAGAAACAGACAAGACAATACTTGTCTGACAGACAAGTGCCTACAAATACTTGCATACGGGAGTATTGGGAGTAGGAGGTCATGAATGTCACAAGCAGCTACTTACATGTTCACTTCTCCTGCAACTCTCCCTGGCTAGATTTACAGCGGACTTTGGTGTTGGCTGCAACATAACACCCTAGCCTCTCCATTACCTAGCTACTGAAGACTATAGATGAGCGAACTGGTTTGTCAGAACCCAAGTTCGTTCCAAATTTCAGGAACAATTCGATTCGGCACAAAGCAAATTTTTGGGAGTTCGTGCTGACCGAATTTTGCCCCAAATTCACTGGCACCTTGGGCGGTGGGTAAAAAAAAAAAAAAGAACTCATTCTGGTGCCACGCTTCAATGTGCGCGGCAGAATGCGACTTGCACAACTGACAGTACAGCCGGCTCCCCACTCCTCCCCTGCACCAGGGAGTGGGGGAGCCGGCTTCACCGTCAACTATGCAAGTCTCCTTCTGCCTCTCGCTGACAGTGCAGTCGACCTCCCCCACTCCCACCGTGCTGTGTGACATGCTGGCTTCCCCGTCGTTCTGGCCCAGCGGATGGCTGCGAGCGCAAGTTGGCTTGCAAGCCAACTTGCACCCACAGCCAGTCGCTGGCCCAAAACGATGGGGAAGCCGACATGTAGGTAAGTATCTGTGTGATATACACAGCACGGTGGGAGTGGCGAAGGCCGGTCACACTGTCAGTGCCTGGCGGAAGCCGACTTGCACAACTGACAGTGCGGCCACCCTCCCCCGCTCCCACCGCACTGTGTGTATCGCACATTCCACTAGAGATGAGCGATTCTCAAAGGATCAATTCGATTTCTTGCAGAAATTCGGGAATCACCCAATTCAAATTTTTAGGAAGTTCATTTCTACTGAAGACACAAGTGGGCTTAGAATCCCAGCTGATTGGATGCAGCTAATTCAACAGCCATCTTCAGAAACAACAAGGGGCTGTTTGTGTTGTCAGGTTTCTATGTTGCTCACTTCTGTTCACTCCTGACTATATCTAACTTGTTGTCCACATTGCTGACCTCAGCTACATGTCTGACCATGACAAGTAAACAACAGTTTAAGTGCTTGCACAATTGTTACATTACAATCAGCCTACATGTGGCTGTAAATCCTGCTCAGGTCTTTAAAGTGGACCGTCACCCATGGGTGATCGGCCCGGGAATCTAATCGGGGTGCCCCCCTGAAGTGGACCAAAACCCAGGATAGTCAAAATCCTGGGTGTTGGTCCACTTTAAAGGGACTCTTAACCCAATGGCAAAAATTAACCAGCAGGCTCACCAAATACCTGCCCCATGTGCCACTCTCCATTTCATGCAGCGCAGGGTAGAAGCATTGGCAGGGCTTGAAAGTTTGCCCTTATTTACATGTCATTCCTCCAGGACCACCCAAAGAGTGGTCCTACAGCCACCTTCTCCCTTGGTATCCCTTGGTTCTCTCAGTGTGAGCCAGAACGGCATGCCACAGTGGTACCACAGCTGACCTAAATGTAAGGTTATGACTCTGACCTAAATGTTAGGTTATGCACATGGGAAGGAGAAATCTGTGTCATGATTACACACTAAATAAAGAAACACTTGGTAAAACAACAATGGAAAAGGACCTAGGGGTCTTAGTTGACAATTAGCTCAACTGTAGTAATCAATGCCAGGCAGCTGCTGCCAAAGCAAATAGGATCATGGGGTGCATCAGGAGGGGCATAGGTGCTCATGACCAGAGCATCATTTTACCCCTGTACAAGTCACTGGTCAGACCCCATATGGAGTACTGTGTACAGTTCTGGGCACCTGTGCTTAAGAGGGACATATCAGAACTGGAGCGCGTTCAAAGAAGGGCAACAACGTTAGTAAAAGGAGTACGGGGACTAGAGTATCCTGAAAGATTGTCCAAGTTAGGTTTATTTAGTGTAGAAAATAGACGATTGAGGGGTGATCTAATAACTATGTATACATATATTCGGGTTCAATACAAAGATCTGTCCCACAATCTATTTATACCCTGGAGTGTAACCATAACCCGAGGGCATCCACTAAGGTTAGAGGAAAGGTGCTTTCTTCACCGACATAGGAGGGGATTCTTCTCTGTAAGAGCAGTGAGACTATGGAACTCGCTGCCAGAGGAGGTAGTAATGATGGATACAGTAAAAACTTTCAAAAGTGGCTTTGATGCCTTCCTGGCATGTAATAACATTTCCAGCTATGGCTGCTAGCCCACTGGAAGGAGTTAAACAGGCTGAACTGGATGGACTAAAGTCTTTATTCAGCCTTACATACTATGTTACTATGTTACTATGTCACTTTAGAGCACTGACTGAAAGAGGACTTAGACTTAAAACTTAAAAATCAGGAGAGACTTAAAGAATTTAATTTGTACAGTCTGGAGGAAAGAAGGGAGAGAGCGGACATGATTGAGAAATATGTGAAAGGAATAAATAAGGTTTAGGAAGAAAGTGTTTTTTAAAGCTGATGGAAACCCATTTCTTGGTCCTCCGCTCATCCCCCAGGGCCTCCCCCATGCCGGAGCAGCAGGGTTTTTCACCACCGCAGCCACGCCCTGCAGCACCATTGAGATTGTCAATTGGCTGATCTCAATGGTGCCTTCTGACGTGCACCAGGCAGCTGGCCACATCCCCAGTTCCCCATTGGGTTCGCCACATCTCCAGTTTTTGCCATTGGGTTAAGAGTCCCTTCACAACCTAAGCTATTTAGAGGGAAGTTCGGGAGCAATGTTCAAAAACATTATTTACAGAAAGAGTAGTAGATGCTTGGAACAAACTTTCAGCAAGCTTAGTTGAAAAATCAACAGTAATTGAATTTAAACATTCCTGGTATAAGCATACATATTTCCTAAGATAAAGAGACCATACACACATAAGGGCAGACTAGATGGACCATATGGTCTCCTTCTGCTGTCAACCTTCTATGTTTCTATTTTGGTCAAGAAATTAGGATTTAACCATTTTGTTCCATGGAGATCCACATTTAAGGGCCTTTCATATTTTGGACTCTGCTACTGCCCTTTAGTTTGTGGACACCTGTGATTGCTTTTCATTCATCCATACCTGAGCCCAAGGTCCTACCAGGTTAATGCTGGGTTCCTAATTTGTGGGATGACGTACTTATTGTACAATTGTTCTCTGGCTCAACTAATGGTCAGTTTATCTGTTCATGGAAAATGTTAATAAGCCAAGAGGCTGTTATTGACTTAATGGACATTTCAATGAAATTGTATGCTGAAGAAAGCCTATTTTCTGTGAAGAAAATAAACTGTTTGAATTTAATCCCTGCAGTTACCTGATGCAGTGTCAGTCCCATGCGTTCTCTTTGCTCAGGTTCTTAATAGATAGACACATTTCTCCTTCCTATTTGTTACCTCCAATACCTCCCTCCTGATACAGACTATAATTCAAAGCCTGGGACTTGTGTCAGCTTTTCCTACTGGTTGGTATCGGTTAAGCCCCAGGTCACTCCATTGCAAAGCACATATACTCACACAGCTGCACAATGCTTCTCAGATGTTTTGCGATCTTTTTCCGTATTTTGCTGCTTCAATTTCTTTCCAGAGAGCAGACCACACAATCGGTATTCTCACCACTGACTTTAAAGTCCTCACTTTTATACTCATTTTCCAAATTTGCATAACTCACACACTAAGACTGTCCACATCAACACCCGGGTTCGATCATGAGACAGTCATTATTGTAAATCTTTCTGAACAAGAACTTGTGCTATGGCTTCTAAATGAATCTTTTCTGTCCTCAGAATCCACTGAAAAATTATGCCCTCAATAAGGTCAGAAAAGTAATAATGAGAATATAGTTTTTTGCCCTTGCAGCAAAAAAAAAATAGTGATGGTAACCAACCTAGTAAAAGAATTCCCCAAATGCAAAGGCCTAGGCATTGAGGATGCCAACGCCGCTGCAGAGCTTACAGTGAGTGTCACTGCCAGCTGCTGCCTGGCAATAAACATCAGCTGGACATGGGAGTTGCAGAGAGGTAAGTAGCTGCTTTACACCAATAGGAAGGGGTGGCACCAACCAAGATCCAAAACTAGGTGTGCACTGCTCAGGCTAGCAGCACTTCACTATGTCAAAACAACCAATGGGGGTGCCCAAAAACCCCCAACATAAAGCTGCATTCACACCTGAGACTGACGATTGCACTAACCAGTCAATATCAATGTGTAAAATTAATGTAATAAATGTATAAAATTCATACTTTACTAGGCCAAAAAGACAAACACTATATGCTAAAAATGTACTTTAAAAAACACTTATTTACACTATCTGCCAGAGGGGGGCGCTAAACCTACTGCTACCAATACATCTGTTTTAACATGATTAGTGTGACACCTAATTTATATCCTCAAATACCTTTTACATATACTACTATATACTACATAAAGTGATTGTGCTCAAAAAGTGCATCAATTTACAACAGTTTATCTAATTTAAAGTGCTTCAAATAATAAAAAGAAGAAGGTACATTTCACACAGTTTGTGATGAATTCCTTGCATTTCTTCTTGTCGGCATCTCATCAGCACAGCACTGGGGCCTCAATTGCGGTTCCAGTGCAACATGAAAGAGGCTTCCTGGGGCCCTGCTTGCATTTGCCTATGATGCCTATGCCAAAACCAGACCGGTGTATCGTCCTATTTGCAGCTGATTTCTGTTTCCACATGCAAAATACCGAACAAGAAATGTTATGCTCGACCGACAAACATATTCTCATTGATGTCTTGATCGGGCATTTCCACTGCTCAACCATCCTCTAAATGTGTTTTTGCTTTAGTGAATATTCATTAAAAAAATTCTTCAGTGGGCCGCAATTCTGAGCCACACCTTCACTCTTATGCGGAACAGGTGTCTCAAGCTTCCTTCTCAACTGAGCTTCTCTCTTCAAGTCCTGGTTGCTTCCTGGAACCTTCTTGGTTCTATGGGCGCTTCTGGACCAACATAAGTTGTGCACATAAGCAAGGTTTGCTGCAGGCCTCCCCACAGCCCTCCATCCTGTGGATGCCTCACTGTTTGACACCCCCTTGGTCCTAGTAAGCTCACTTTTCCCATAGAGTTCTGTGATGCTGGCTTCACGTGCGCCCTCATGCCCAGAAAGGAGAAGAGCTCCTTTCTCTTTATGTCTGCTTACTAGGCCCTGTGCGGCACGAGAAAGCACAGGGGCTATGCATTCATAGCAAGCAAGTCATTGCAGGGGACTGCTCACATACTGTGATGCAGGCAGTGGGTCAGATTCAACCCACTCCTCTTCTTACCAAAAAGTGGTCTGGTTATGGACCTGGCTATGGAATGTAAGCTTATGAGTGCCAAAAGTCTTTAAAAATGTCAGCTGTATATTTGTTGTAATCTACAGAAGTAAATTCTGCTTGAGCTGATCAACATATTTTCCTTTATAGCATGCATACAAAATTTACACTTTCCCTTGTCACATTTTATAAAGCCTTCTAATCATTCAAGAGAAAGCTAAGGAATTCTTAATAAGTTCTGTGCCGACCCTGGCATCCATTTGAAGGAATCTAGCTTTTCTGAAGTGTTAAGCAGCACTGGGAAAAGCCAGGATAGCAATTAGTGAAGAGATAAAGTGACAGGTACAAGGTGAGCGTCCAGAAGCACAACCTACTTACTGGCAACAGCGCACCAGCAAATACATCAGAACAACAACTGCATTAAGACAACAGAGGCTTTTTACAGGGAGACATGATTAGCGATATGAGGCCAATACAATAAGGACACAATGAGTAATTTATTAATAATGTACTCGCATGGCCTTAATTAAAATCACCTGTCAGAATCAGGTTGCAAATTAGCCAATGCAATATAATCTGAGCAGAATGAATGCATGAATAAAATTCATACAGAGATATATTTAATAAACGGATTATGTAAAAGCAATCATTTAAAAAGCATCTGCGCCATTTATTGCCCATGGTTTCATCACTGTGTTAGTCCATGTCTAAGCCTAGGACAGTATGAACCAAGTAAAACACCTTATACACAGGGCTGTATTTGGTGTCCATGCTGCCCTAGGCACTTCAAGTGCTGGGGTTCCCTTTTGTTAAATAACGTTGAGCATGGCCAGCTCCGTGTTTATTCAGGCTCTTGGGCCCCTTGCCCTATGTATGACTCCATACATGGTGATAAAGTTTCATGTATGGTCAGTACTGCTAAAGAATAAAAGTAATATAAGGAAGGACAAAATATAGAAGGACTGACAGAAAGAAATAGAAATAGAGAACATAAGAATAGAAGAAACGACAGAAAAAATGTAAGGAGAAAAGAAAGAAGGAACAACAAAAAAGAAAAAAATAGATGAAACAAAATAAAAAATAAATGCAAATAAACAAAGAACAAAAGCACAAAATTAATGACATAAACAAAAAAAGAATAAACGGAAAACCAGGAAAAAAGCAGGTAAGGCAGAGAGAAGGAATGAGAGAAATAAAGAGCTAGAAGGAAAGAAAGAATAGAAGGACTGACAAGCAAAAAGAGAAGAAAAGACAGAAAGAAAGGAAAGAAGGAACAACAGAAAAAAAATAAACAGAAAGAAAAGGAATGGCATAACAGATGAAAGAAAGAAACAAAGAATAGATAGAAAGAACAAGAACTGACAAGGAAAAAGGCTCTCCCAATGGCCAATTTGCCCATGGATTACAGTCCTTAATCCTGCATATGAGCTGCCCAGGTAAGAGGGAATGAGGTGGGCCCTCCCAATGTGCAGCAGCCATGGCAACTGTTTGAGTATGCCCAGTGCTGACGCCTGCCCGGACATTGCAGTCCACGGATATATAAAAAAATGTAAAGAGAGGAGGGGTGAAATGAAGAGACGCATGCACTTGTATTATAGATTACCCACACACAGGAGTCACATGGCCACGGCAATAAGAGGGAGAGGATCAGGCTGCAGACTGTCTTCAACCCATTGCGCCTTCACCCTCCTCTAGACACATATACACATACAAACACACACACACAGTGGGGAAACATTTGTAAGGAGGCATTAACATGTCAATGTCCCTTTTTATTTTTAAACACTAGCACTTTAAATTTTGAAGCGTGAGGTGTGTGTGCATGGTGTGGTGAGGTCGGGTGGTTGCAAACAACGTTGTTGATTTTAGCAAGGGTTGAGGATGGGGTTTTTCTGGGGTGTTATATTAACCAGTTGGGTATCTACCCAACGAGACAATGGTTATAATAAAGCATTTTTCATCTTTTCAGCATTACAGACTTAGGAACCAATTCTTTATCTTTCAATTGTATTATGCATTGAGGGGTCCGTAGGTGTGCATAAATAGTCACAAAATTAAAGGTGATTTTCTACCAATCTGGTGGTTTCTAGAGTCCCGCGTCTTCACGCGCCTGTGCTTGAAGTGACATCAGCAGCGGACAGAGCCGGGCAGAGGAAGAGGAAAGCATATAGACTGAAGGTATGCAGCAGAAGGGGGAGGGATGTAGTGCCCGTGGCTCGCAAGCGAAAGCAGATCAACACCCTCCACCACACATAACCTCCCGGATTGGCTGCCCAGCGCTCACATGGGCAGGACATTGCGAGTCTGAAACCTCTCTGGCCACAGGGCTGCCGGCGAGGGGAGTGTAGATGGGACGCTAGAGTAGCATAGTTCTGCTTAGAGCGCTGTCTCAAAATGAACATAAAGCCAGCATGAAAGGAAATAATTCGAATAAAAAGGACAGCAATGTGTTTAACAGCAGTCAGACCACCACTCTCAGTAGGTAAAACACTTCTCACAAGAAATACTGGTGACTGCTGTACTGTATTAATTTTTTTCTATTTACTTCTATCTCTTAATGGGCTTTTCAAACTGCGACAAGGTGCCAAAGGCAAGCGACAAAGGACTTCTGTCTGTTTATAATTGGCCACAACAGAGACTGCACAGCATTAGTGCAGCCTTCAGTGACAATATAGATTTGACTCATGCTTTACCAGGTTTGCTAATTGAGCCCTGCACAGCTGTGGGTAAGCGTACCATTTTTTATATCATGTAACTTTCCTCTTTATTAAATGGGAGAATTTGGGAGTTATTGTGTAATTATTGTGCAAAAATTAAATCATTTTAAAAACTACCTGACATCCTGCCGGATCTCAGACCGGTGGTGTTGACTGTCAATGCTCTGGGTAAACTTCAGATCATAGTGATACTGGTCAATGAACTGAGGCACAGCAGATAACACCCACTGGTCCTGATCTACAACTATCATCCAACCCTCTCCTCCATTACCACTCTGCAACATCAAGTTCTATTAGAGGCATTTACAGCATCGTTTTCAATGTAAGCGCCTGCAAGAATCACAGTCAGGGACTAACACATAATTGCTCCTGGAAGGATATGGACAAGGATAAGGATTAACCTTTCCCTGATGCAAACTGTAACATGGTGAGACAGGCCAAAAGGACCAATCAAGGAAATAATGCATGAAACATCTTCTCTTCAATATGAAATATGTTAAGGTCCCAAATGATATTGTTACATTACTTTTAGATGTATATGTTACACAATCCCCTCGATTCAAAGAGCCAAAGTTAATTGATTTCGTATCGAGAATCGTAAGTTTGGGTGGGTGTTTGTCATTTTTTCTTGTTTTTTTGGCCATTTCGTATTCGCACGATCGTTCGCGCATAGACGTATATGAACATACGCATTTCGTACGAGAATCGTATAATTTGCGTTAGTTCGTGTGTTTTTCCCGTCCAAATCGTATTATTTGCGTCCGATCCTATTTTTTACGTCCTTCACATGGGCTTGCGACCAATTCAGAGAGGTGATTGCTAATTGTTTGGAAGCCCATTAAAGAGCTGCTTTACGAAATGTTTGCCGGCAGCTATTTGGCCTCGGGAGTAGGATGGAGCGGAGCGAGTTTGTGGCACATCAAGGGCTTATGCTTTTTGGCATTGAGTTGATCGAGATGTCTGAGAGCAGATTGCCCCTGCGTCGTCGCATGAACATCGATAGCATGAATGATGTTGAGCTGTTCGAGCTGACCAGGCTTAATCGCGCTTCCCTCCATAAATTATATAGTGAGCTGCGGCCATGGTTAGCCCGCACCACAAGGAAGGGGCATGCAATTTCAGGTATGACCAAGATGCTTGGCTGCCTGCAATTTTTGGCGAACGGCTCGTTCCAGAGGCTGGGTGCCCTCTCCGTGGGGATGTCACAGCCTACGCTGAGCCGCGCACTCTCTAAATTTTTGGAAGGCATGGCTGCCATAACTCCAAAATATATTTATTTTCCGGATGATATGGCAGCCAGAAACGCCATTAAGCTTGGGTTTTATAATGTGGCCGACATGCCCAACGTTATTGGTGCTATTGACTGCACACATGTGGCACTCGTACCTAGGGCAGCCGACGAGTATATATATAGGTATTGAGATTGGTTATTATGTTGGCCACCGTGTAATGTAACCTGTTTTCCTTTGCGGCAGCATATTTGTTTATCCCTCATTTGTGTAGCTGCTTTATCTAGGCTTTTCATTAGTATTTCCCAATAGAGTGCAGACATGTTTTGTTGTTAATTTTTTATTTTGGGTCAAATATCAATTACCCTTTTTGTATGTTTTTGCCTTAAGGAATCGTAAAATGGGACACTCCCTTAATGTCCAGGCCGTGGTTGGTCCGGACATGCGTTTTATGAGTGTCCTTGCCGGCTACCCAGGATCGTCCCACGACTCCTATATCCTCAGGCGATCTGGGTTGTTTCGGAGATTTGAGGCAGGTGAATTTTCGGGGGCATGGCTGCTTGGTAAGTGTGTCCTATTTGTGTGCTATTAAATGTTGGATTAATCTTGTATTTGTTGATATGTTAGTATTTGAATTCTTTACATAAGCCTGAAACTGCCTTTTTCTTGGGTCATATATTATGGACTTCCAAAAAAAATGCTTGCCTCGCTTTGTCCTTCAGAATGTTTTCCCTTTAGTTAGGATGTCTGTAAGTTCCATGTCCCTAAATATATTGGTTGGGAGTTTATACCCAAGGATCTTTGAGCTTTGTCTCCTTTTGTACTATTGTTCTTTAAATGTCAAAGTGGACTTAAACTGCATACATTGTAGTTTCCATATAAATGTGGATAGCCCCTCAGCAGCATCCTAATTGTAACATGTCTGAAAACTAAAAATATATGTAAATTCCAAATCCCCTTGGCCGTGCAGATGTTTGTTAATTAATTGGTATATTGAAGTGCCATTTTTAATTAGGTACTACATTAGTGGCAATATTTATTTTGCTAATGTGCCCTGGGTGTTTTTTTTTCCCCTTTACCTTACATCATTATGATATATGTTAAATTATGTTTGTTGTGTTGCCTTTTTAATTTTGATTACATTTAATTGTCTGTTTAAGGTGATTCCGGGTACCCACTTCAACCCTGGCTCATGACGCCTGTGCTGCGGCCCCAGGATGCCTCTCAGGAAGCGTACAACCGTGCGCACCGCAAGACCTGGGCTGTTGTGGAGAGGGCCTTTGGCCTGTTGGCCTGTTGAAGACACGTTTTCGTTGCCTGGACCATACTGGGGGCGCCCTGCAATATGATCCCAAGAAAGTGATCGACATTATCATGGCCTGTGCTGTTTTGCACAATTTTGCCATCCTGGAACGTGTCCCACGTTATGTGGATAGCCTGCCCTCTTCAGCCGTAGAGGATGATGTCGAGAATTTTGGGGGGCCACCCAGTGAGTCTGGCCAATCAGTTCGCGCCAACCTGATCTTGCAGCATTTTACTTAATTTTATTTCGTGTCTCAACATTCTGTGTGTCTGTGTTATCCTTTTTGTTAAATATGTTGTTTAGCCGTAATGTGGCATTACCTCAAAGTAAAACATTTTTACCTTAATTGGTGCCTAATGTATTTCATGTAGTTTCCTTAGCTTTAGATTTGCATTGTTACACCTCTTCAAACCAAAAATATCTGGTTTAGCCCAAGCTGTTTAAAATGTGTTCCCACTAAAAACGCCACAAGTATTGTAAGTGTGATTTTTTTTTTACTTAGAAACTTAAAAATTATAGTGCTTAACAGAAAACATTCCACATACATCTGTGGTTACAAATGGATAACATTTAAAAAAAAACATCGAGCACATCTACACCTGGAAGTGAGTGGCACAACCAAACAAGGACACCCAGTCCAAAGGCCAGCCTAGTCCAGTCATTAATATTGCCTGTGCCCAGGGATATTTGGGCATGGCCATAATGTCACACAAACATGTCTGCAAACAGGAGGAGCACCAACCAAATACATATTTTGAGCCATAAGTGGCCAGATACCCTCCACATAGACCTATGGCATTGGCTAGTGGCCTTAAGCATTACTCTAAGGAGCTATATGGGAGCAAATACAAAACACAACCTGCATGAGCAACACAAAATGGATTGTTTGAAACCTCAAAGGACAAGTAAATACAGTGGGGGTTAAGAGAAAAGATGTCCCACACACCCATGGCTTAATAGGGTGGCTGCCCATAATACCCAGGTGGAGGTCCAGGTGGAGGTCCATGTGAATGGGACCTAGCCTGGGCCATGGCAGCATTGTGAATTTGAAACTGCTCCACAATGTTTCTCTGCATATTGGTCATCTCAGCCATGGCTGACTGGATGCCATTACTTGCAGTGACCACGTTGCTGTTGAGGGTACGCAACTCCACGAGGATGCCCTGTAGACTGGTATTGATGTTGACCATGTCGGCATGCCTTTGCTCACGCTCTGTAACGAGCTGTGCCTCATAAGAGTCCCTTTGTTGGGTCCATAATTGAAGCAGGGCACTCTGCCTCCCCTGAGAAATTGTGGGGCGGCGTAATGGAGTCCGCCGCACAATTACCCTGGCTCTTGGGCGTGCCCTGCCGCGTGGTGTCGTCCCCTCAACAGCAACAGGCCTGCTTTGCAAATCCTCAGCAGCAGAGTGAACACTGGGGACTGTAGTGTCAGTCTCCCCATGTGCATGCACAATGGATGGAGATTCACTCTGCTGCTGAGGATTGGCCAGAGAAACATTATGGAGCAGTTCCAAATTGGGACCCAGGGGGAGGTCATCCGACGTGCCCTGCATGGAGACATCATCATCTTCCTCCATGTCCTGGATCTCTTCCATGAGTGTGCGGGTCTGTAGGGACATATAAAAAAAAAAGTGTAAGTTGGCGTCCAAATTTGGGATTCCCACAGTTTAACACATTCTTAAGCACTTGGTAGTATTTATGGTACTAAATTAACTTACCGGAAATCTCGGATCTGGGCTCCTATGCTGTACGGACCTGGTAGGCATAACCAAACTGGGGGGTGAGTTTACCCTTGCTGAGGGATCATGCTGGGCTGAAGAAGAGAAAAACAAACCACGTAAACACACACATAACCATTTTTGGGATAGGTAATCAAATAAACCTCTATTTGTAATATTAATCAACTCTAGAGCAATGGGGACATTTGTTCAAAGACACGCAAGTTTAGATAGGTGCAATGGCTCGCGAAAACTGCTAACTGACCTCAGTTCTAAGTCAGGAAGTGTACCCAGTCAGCATACAACTTTCAACGCACATTTTTGGATTTAGACTACCATTCGCTAGGTCCGGGGTACTCAAACAATTGTTGGAAAGGTCCATTTAAAGGTATGTGGTGAGAGGTGAATGTCTGGCCATGGGGCTGACGCAGGGGGTGTCTAGTTAGAAATAAACACACTGGTGGAGGGGCTGGAGATTTCCAAGTGCAAACTAATAAAGGCTGCTTGCCCTTGCTGGGCTGGATGGGGCAGAGCTGAGGGGACAGGGATTGGATGGCTAAAGGGGGGAGTTAACGTATTGATGGTGATGGGATGGATGGAGCAAATCTGTTACAAATGTATGGGGCTTATGTGGGGGGGGGGGGCATGGGGGGACTGTGGCAGATGGGGCAGAGCAGGGGCAGCGGGACACGATTGTGCCAAGAGAAAGTTTTACCAAGTTACTGTGTACCTTGCAATGCCACTTCCTGTGCAGTACTTCATATTGCAATGCTATGTTTCAGGGAGCCATCACATTGGGCAGGAGAACAACCACTACATCGCCGATCAAGGGGGCAGCTATGAGCACGTCAACACAGAAGTAACTGAGTGCAGGGCTGTCTGGGCAGGGGTCCTGGAATCTGGTGCCAAGGTCCGCATTGGGACCCCGGCCCGCCAGTTGAGTCTCGCTGCTCTAGGTCAGATATGTTTGGGGGTGGCTAATTACATTGTTAACTCAAACACAACTCACACAACAAATAGGCAACCCATACATAATGATGTGTGTTTTGTGATTGATTCAAAATATATCACTTTTCAGGAGAAACTTCATGACTTTACCAATCCTTTGGGAAATTTGATCTTTGCCATAATGGATGTGGTCCTAAATGTGTGATTCCCAGGGACCAAAAGAGGACACAAACAGGCACAGTAGTGCGAGGCCAAGCAAGGCAAACCATAGGGGCATCCCGTTATCTTGTTACTAGTGAACTTTAGATTATTGAGCAAACAGGCAAACATGCAGATTTAAGAGTACTCACCGTGGGTACGGGTCGGTGAGTCTGTGTCCCTTAGACCAGCATGTCCACCGACCGCGACCGGATGGAGAAGTCCCAGCACAATCTCCTCAGCAGGGGTAAACTCCAATTTAGAAGGAAAGCCACCTCCAGTTTTCAGGCTGAAAAGAGAAAAGCGTTTGGTACTCAGAAAAGGTGCATACAGTACATCCTAAACATTATATTTGGAGAAAACATTTATTTACCTGTAATTATGCCTTTTAATTTCTTTTTGCCGTACAGCATACTTCAGATCAGAGATTTTCTTCTGAATTTGGGACACATCTTTCCTCTCTTCCCCCGCTGCATTTACTTGTCGTAGGATGGTTTCAAACAATTCCATCTTGCGCTGCTTTGTGGTGTGTTTTGATTTGCTCCCATAGAGCTCGTCATAGTATAATGTAAGGCCACTAGCCAATGCCATATTTTGGTCATGGGAGAATCTCCCACTCAACTGGCCGCGGCGCAATGTGCGGCCAGATGGTTGGCTTGGCTGCTCCTCCATGTGTGCAGACACATGTGGTGACATTATGGCCTGGGGCTGGGTAGGGGAATGGCCGGATTGGTGGCTTCCCAATGACTGGACTGGACTGGCCAAGGGACTGGGTGTTCTGGCGTGGCTGGCCACCGAACTTCCAGGTGTAGATGTGGTCATGGTTGCAATTCTGGGCCCTCTTGGGGGGCTATGTTCCCGGCTGGTGCCAGGTCGGGGGCTCTGTTCCCGGCTGGTGCCAGGTCGGGGGCTTCTGGCCCTGGATGGGGTTCTTCGGGCCCTGTAGGGGCTTCTGGCCCTGGATGGGGTTCGGCGGGCCCTGTAGGGGCTTCTGGCCCTGGATGGGGTTCGGCGGCCTCTGGCTGGGCTTCTGGCCCTGGATGGGGTTCGGCGGCCTCTGGCTGGGCTTCTGGCCCTGGATGGGGTTCGGCGGCCTCTGGCTGGGCTTCTGGCCCTGGATGGGGTTCGGCGGCCTCTGGCTGGGCTTCTGGCCCTGGATGGGGTTAGGCGGGCCCTGGATGGGCTTCTGGCCCTGGATGGGGTTCGGGCCCTGCTGCGGGGCCTGGGTTGCCGAACTGCCCTACTTGAACCCATGGCCGGTGTGGGCTCCCTTGTGCGGCCTCTTCTGGGGGCAGAGGTGGTGGGTGCTGCAGTTGGCTGCTTTTTGGCTGCAGGGGCACGTGGCTTGGGGCCCCTTTTTTGGGTTCCTGAGGGTCCAGGGTCCCTTGGTGGGGCCGAGGTAGTAGTCTTGCCTCTCAGCTTTCTCCTACCTTGCTGGGACCTTGTTGTTGGGCCCTCCGCGGTCTTGCTTTGCTGGGGTCGCTTGCTCATAGGCTTTTTAGGTGCCATCTTACACAAATGCTCAAAGAGAATGAGCTTTGGGTGCAGGGACCTTTAAATAATGAGCCCAGCGTGTGACGCCTATGCGCACGACTACGCGCTCGTACGAACGTACGTTCGAGCGGAACCAGGAAACCGCTGGGGTTTCACTTATCTGCTGCCTTGAAGAAGCATAAAGATGGCGCCCACTATCTTCACCCGTCAACAGGAAGAGATCCTCATGCTGGTAAGTGGCTGTGCATTTTAATCTAATAGTCAATGATGGCCTAAATGTAAATGATGCGTTTGGAACTAGTTTGGGGTCTCTTAATGTTTAATCACTGGCTCCTCACACTTCATCCTCAAGGGCCGAGCCTGGCCACGTTTTCACCTGTCTATGCTGATGTCCTAATTCGGCCAATTGCTCCGGCTTAGCAACAGTTAATTAACCTGTGGAGTAGCGGGGCTAGCTGGCAAACCTGGCCTGTCTCGGACCTTGATGCGGATGTTTGAGGAACACTGTTTTCCTAAGCCATAAAAACACAACGGGAAGCCACACACGTGGTCCAAAAGCCTAAGCATTAGCCTACATCTTGGATGTTTAAACCATCCTAACATGCCATAGATGCAGGTGGGCTGATTCTTGATGTTGGCTATTATCTGTATGTACATGGTGTGTGATACATATAACATAAGACCAGACTCTCATTCACAGTCAACGTCCTCTTTAAGGCACTCCCCAAAAATGGCTGCCACTCGAAATGTGTGTGTTAATGACATGAAATTCTCAACTTGTGATGCAACACATATGGGTGTGTGTGTAAAAGTAAAATCTCTGTGTCCATTATGTTTTTCAGATCATGCTTCAGCGCCGGTATGACTTCGCGCCCAATGTGTGCGAGAAAAGGGACATCGCCCGGGAGATCATCGCGGAGATACACCGTGTGACTAGCACCACCTTCACTCACACCCAGATAATGCAGCATTGGTCGGACCTGAAACGTCTGCACATGCCCCGGGTGCGGAGGTTTTTTGGTATGGTATATGTTACAAAAGTATAAGTTATGCCTTTATTTATAATGACTTTTCTTTGGTAGTGTTGGAAATGGATTTCAGAATTCGCCGCACCCGGAGGCGTACAGGCCGACCAGTGCTGCATGAGTCTGCATCTGTGAGTGAAGGTGGTGGATCTCCCGGGCGACGGACCTACCCCTCCTCTGTGGCCTCCTCAGACCAGCCCCTGGACCTTACCACAGAGGAGGGGCCAAACCGCGTGGGCGTGGAGTCATACCTGGCCAGGCATGGGGAAGGCTCTGGTATGTCACTCTTCATGTATAGGCACAAAGATATACATGGCAGGCCAAAAACTAAGTTATCCTTTATTATGTATTTGTAGAAGCTTCTGGTGCGGGTGAAATAGTGGAGGAGGAGGCAGCAGAGATGCTGGAAGTCGATCCTGGCGAAGGTGAGTGATGTCAGCCAGACTGGGAGCCAGATATGTTGGGAATAGTGACTCTCTACAAGTACTAACCAAATGTCACATGTTTCTCCAGGGACTTCTTCACAGCATAGCCAGGACCAAGGGCAGCCTGTTGGCCCCAACCAGCCATCTGTCGGCCACCAACTCCGTAAGTCTCCATGCCATTATTCATATTAATGTTTGGTTAGCTAATAACACACACATAACTAAAGGCGTAGCCAATGTGTAGTTCACACTTTCATGTGGGCACTTCGTTAGCTTAAAGAGGACCCTAACTTGTATTAAGAACCTAAGAATTAGCCATCACACTGTACCTACAGATTAGAAACATGGAAAAACACCCTTCAGCCATCTAATGCATGTTATTAGACTGAACAAAACCAATATTGCGGAATATGGAATGCGCAATATTTACAGGCAGCATGGGATACAGATTGAAAAAAGGAAGGTGCTGCCATGCATTGTGTGAGTGATGACCTTTCCCTCAACCCAGCTATGCTCGGGATTCCCAACGCACCACTGTAACCTACTCCCCTGTACTTTATCCAACTCTCCACTCCTCATTAAGTGTTATGCTTCAGAGTCCAGATGGCGGCGCTGTAATCCCAAAAAAACCCAAATTTACTTTGATCTGGTGCAGAATCATTTGGGAATAGTTATTGGTTTTCATTAAATAATGTTGAAGGTCCGGTTTAAGGAGTTTAAACACTTACCTGTGGGAAATGCATTAACTGTATCCCTTGGAAGAATGACATATGTCATACATTTACATGTATTTGATTAACCCTAAATCTATTTCCAGCATACAAACCGGTCTGGGACTCCTATTTATGTTTCTTTCTCTATTGGTTACAGGGATGATCCCCCAAACATTGGCGGGCAAAAAAAAAAGAATGAAGGAGTTGGTGGCCGAGCTGCTGGCCATACAGGCGACGTTGGGGACAACAGATGAAGAAGAGGATGATGAATAGTGCCCTTGGTCCTGGCTCCTTTCTTTAACTTGTTTTTATAGTTGGTCCAATTTTAAAAAGGGTTTTATGGTTGTTAAAAAAAACCAAAAAATATGTTTAAAAAAAAAAAAAAAAAAAAAAAAAAATTATATGTGTTTTACTCTAAAAAAAAAAAAAAAAATTTATATGTGTTTTACCCAAAAAAAAAAAAAAAAGCTAAGTTTTAAACAAAACAACAAAAAAAAAAAAAGATGTTTTGAAAATTACTAAAAACAAAACAAAGCAAATAATTTAAATAAATTATATTTTAAGCCTTCCTAAATGTGTCTTTTCTAATATGCACACACCCAAAAAATTACACAAACCAGAAACAACACGCTTAGAAACATATAGACATATGTACATTATGTGGTTTTCTTACGTTTTAGGGACCGAGAAATGAAGTTGGATGCAGGCGCTAAGAGGTTTAGGTAAGTTTTAGGGACCGAGAAATGAAGTTGGATGCAAGCGCTAAGAGGTTTAGGTAAGTTTGAGGGACCGAGAAATGAAGTTGGATGCAAGCGCTAAGAGGTTTAGGTAAGTTTGAGGGACCGAGAAATGAAGTTGGATGCAGCCGCTAAGGGGTTTAGGTAAGTTTGAGGGACCGAGAAATGAAGTTGGATGCAAGCGCTAAGAGGTTTAGGTAAGTTTGAGGGACCGAGAAATGAAGTTGGATGCAAGCGCTAAGAGGTTTAGGTAAGTTTTAGGGACCGAGAAATGAAGTTGGATGCAAGCGCTAAGAGGTTTAGGTAAGTTTGAGGGACCGAGAAATGAAGTTGGATGCAAGCGCTAAGAGGTTTAGGTAAGTTTGAGGGACCGAGAAATGAAGTTGGATGCAGCCGCTAAGGGGTTTAGGTAAGTTTGAGGGACCGATAAATGAAGTTGGATGCAGCCGCTAAGGGGTTTAGGTAAGTTTGAGGGACCGAGAAATGAAGTTGGATGCAGCCGCTAAGGGGTTTAGGTAAGTTTTAGGGACCGAGAAATGAAGTTGGATGCAAGCGCTAAGAGGTTTAGGTAAGTTTTAGGGACCGAGAAATGAAGTTGGATGCAAGCGCTAAGAGGTTTAGGTAAGTTTGAGGGACCGAGAAATGAAGTTGGATGCAGCCGCTAAGGGGTTTAGGTAAGTTTGAGGGACCGAGAAATGAAGTTGGATGCAGCCGCTAAGGGGTTTAGGTAAGTTTGAGGGACCGATAAATGAAGTTGGATGCAGCCGCTAAGGGGTTTAGGTAAGTTTGAGGGACCGATAAATGAAGTTGGATGCAGCCGCTAAGGGGTTTAGGTAAGTTTGAGGGACCGATAAATGAAGTTGGATGCAAGCGCTAAGAGGTTTAGGTAAGTTTCTGGTTGAGGGTGCGCATGCGCAAGATCTTATAAACATACGAACGCACGAATCTAAGAGGCCAAAAACCAATGAAAGCCAGAGGCAAACGCAAGTAATTGGAAGAGGTGGACGATGGAAGCAGCCGAAAAAACAGGCTGCCGCCGCAACAGGTGAGCACATGAACGTGATTTTTACGATTGGCAACTGACTGAGGCAAGTTCGGGAGATATCATACGAACGGACGTATATTTTAGGATAGAAACGTATTTGCTTATTGAATCACTCGCAAGTTCATACGAACGCACGAGCGGACGTGAAAAATAGGATGATCGTGAGCCAAATCCAAGCTGTTACATGTTTCTTTGAATCAACCCAAATGTTTTTATATGTGGCTTTACTGTATTAACCAGCTCGCCAAAGACACAGCCAAAGATCTTATGCAGGAAGGTGCTCGGAATGGGTTGCAGTTAGTCCCAAAGGAAACACTGCACACAGATCCAGCAAGACCAAAATGAAACGTAGCATTTACTCCAAAATAGTAAGACCTCTGCCTTATAACATCAAATCAATGGCGTAGAAGCGGCTATGTGTTTCAGGTGGACAACCACCCTTTCTCAAGCCTGCTTCACACTTACAGTTATGTGCAAATATTACTGGATTTTTAGGGCTCATGCACACAGACATTAAACCGAACTGTATTATGTGTAAGTGGATTACCTGTGCTCTTTTGCCACAGCACAGTGACATCCAACATTAACTATTGTTAGATTTCCTCAGTTCATGGGTCCACCCAGGAATTCCCTGGTAAAATGGTGGGCCAGTCGGAGCCTGGTCTCTGACTGATTGGTCTACTCACAAACCAAGTGGACAGTCCCTGCGCTTCATTGCAGATCATTTTATGCTGGGGAGTAGGCCTTTTTTTTGGGAGTGGGAGGATTGTCTTTGCATTGCGGCGATGTAAAACCTGTATACGTCTCTGGCTTCTTACTATACATAATAAGCTTTTAGGGTCCTTTAATGTTACATGCTGCTGCCGCAGACATAGCACAACGCGCCACCCTCCACTATGAATGGGTGGTGGGAGTGCACACAGAGCAAGGGAAGCTGCTTTGTGCTTTCTGTCCAAGATGGTGTTGCCCATTATCAGAAGTCCAGAGAGAACTGGGTGAGGCAAGGGTTTTCTTTTCTTTGTAGCTACACCAAGACTGTACTTCCACTTTCAGATGTGAAGCTCTGACACTTCCTGAATTTAGATGGTTTGTCTACTGACTATTATGGGTAGAGGATCAGCATGGTGTCTGGCCAGCTGGTACGTGGTGACAGTCTCTCAGGGTTGCTCAACCGTTTGAGGAGTGAGGGTCACTTAAACGATTTGGAAAATAGTCGTGGGCCACAATGAATAGGTTTGAATATCATAACAAAGATTTTATAGAATAATCTAAATACCTATGGTCTCTCCCTTAGATATTTTACCTTTTTATGTCCTTCCACCACACCACCAGATTACCGCATTTATAGGTAACTAGCAATACACATGCAACCACTGTGCCCTGCTATGCTCACGTGTGCTGAGAGTTCTAATGGACAGAGTAGCTGTTTGACCACTTTTTTGCATGGTTCTGCAGTAATGAAATTGAAAGGAAGCAGGTTTTAGAGGATGCTTCCAAAGGGCCGCTACCTTTCTTTTCCAACTGTACCAAGCTGTTGGTTCGGTTTAATCAAGAGATCTATGGTAGAACCTATCTACTGTACTTCTCACTTAAGTGTTTGTGACTGCGGAAGAATCCCTCAATACTGAGGACGGGTTAAACAATTTGAAAGTGTTGTGTTGAACCTGCTTCGATCATAAACCCTGATATACTTGCTGTGTCTTAAAATAATCCTATTCCCATATGTTAACCCCATCCTCATACATGAGTGTCTGGCAATCATGTGACTCATGATGACCAATCTGGATTTCCCAGTGGGCTTGCACAGCAAACTTGAATGGTTTCCGTTGGTCGCCTGATTATCTGTCATTTGGTGCCATACACCATGAATGAGGAAGTGTAGTGCCACTTTAACATGCTTTGAGTAATGTGTGCCTGTATAAATGATGAATTCCACAGAAGTGACACTGTGCATGGGGGTGGGGGGGCGTCATCCTTATAGTGTGGTGCACAGGAAAAAACAGCAACAATGCAATTATTTCTTTTTTTTTAATGCTAAACATTTTGTTTAAAGGTATATTCTTTGATTAAAATAGTAACACAAGTACAATAATCTGAGCCGCATCTGGCTTTATAATATAAAAATTGAGAATATAATCTATTTTTATGTTAATAATAGATAGGGCTCTCATTAACATTAAAATGAATCATACCCTCTAGTTTATTGCCCGTTGGTGCATATATCATAAATCTTGTTATATATATATGAAGCTTTTTCAATTATTCACAGTGTTTGTGGCTCTTCTGAAGGTGATTATCCTTTTTCATTAGGAATCTTCGATTGTGTTTTATCTATTAAAGTACAAATAAAATCTGGGTCACTATTATTTGCTTAGGTGCTATTGAAGGGTAAGGTGTTGGACTGGGGTGTTGTGAGCCTAACAGTAGAACTGAATTGGGGACCACTGTACAGGTACATGTACATATTACTGGCTTAGGTCTTCTGCAAACAGACAATAGCCTTGATTCAGAGACACATTTGTCCGGACTTCCGTAGCTGTCTGTGAAAGTATTGGTGGGTGTTAGTCTTTTTTTTGCTTTTTTTCGTCCATTTTCTACTCGCACGAACGTTCGGGAAAATGTGTATATGCTCTTTCGATGAACGGAAGCAAATCGGAACATTTCCAAACAAAATCGGAAATTTTCCGTTCGTTCAGATAACTTCCGTTGTTGGGATGGTTTCTGTCTGATTCAGAGAGCTGATTTCCGACGGATCTCCACCCTATAAATCCGTTTCATTTCCGATCCACTTACGAGACCTTTGAGGGCTCGGATTGCTATTGTTGAACATGTTTTGTGGCTATGTGGAGGAGTCTGCGCGCCTTTAGCACCAAGGCATTGCATGTATCAGCATGGCCTAGGCCATAAATTGTATAGCAATGCATACCTGAATGTGGCCGAGCACTTTAATGTGTTAAGTTTGTAGTGCGCAGGCGCAAGATCGTAAGGATTTCCGTCTGGACGAATATTTATTGAAAAAGGGAAACAGAATCTAACGGGAAACGTAAAGGATTCGTGGGAGGATACGATGGGAAAAGGGCAAAAACGAAAGCCTACGTTGTAACATGTGAAAATGAAACGGAAAAGTCACGCTGGAAAATGACATCCTCGCATTCGTAATCTGCCGTACGAACGGACGGAAACTTTACAAAAGGTTTTCAATGCATGCACAGAATCGCATACGAGAGCGGAAACATTTTAAAAAAAAAACAGATCGGCACTAAAACGGACGTTTTTTTTGTCTCTCTGAATCGAGCCTAGTGTTCCATGAGCAGATTCCCACTTAGAAACATAGAAACATAGAAGGTTGACGGCAGAAGGAGACCATACGGTCCATCTAGTCTGCCCTTATGTGTATACTGTATGTACTCTTTATCTTAGGATAGATGTGTGCTTATCCCAGGCATGTTTAAAGTCAGTGACTGTTGATTTTTCAACTACCTTTGCTGGAAGTTTGTTCCAAGCATCTACTACTCTTTCTGTAAAATAATATTTTCTAACATTGCTCCTGATCTTCCCCCCGACTAGCTTCAGGTTGTGCCCCCTTGTTCTATCATTAAGCTTCTTAAAAACACTTCCCTCCTGAACCTTATTCAATCCTTTCACATATTTAAAGGTCTCAATCATGTCCCCCCTCTCCCTTCTTTCCTCCAGACTGTACAAATTAAGTTCTTTAAGTCTCTCCTGATAAGTTTTAAGTTTAAGTCCTTCCACCATTTTCGTTGCCCGCCTTTGGACCCGTTCTATTTGAATAATGTCTTTTTGCAGGTAAGGTCTCCAGAACTGCACACAGTATTCTAGCTGTGGCCTCACCAGGGCTCCATACAGCGGCATCACAACCTCCCTCTTCCTACTGGTGATGCCTCGAGCTATGCACCCGAGCATCCTGCTTGCTTTTCCCACTGCCTGGCTACACTGTCCACTCATCTTGCAGCACTTCCTCAGGAGAGGGAATGTAAATTGTCAACTCAATAGCCTCGATTCAGAGACACATTCTTCCGCACTTCCGTAGCTGTCTGTGAAAGTTTGGGTGGGTGTTTTTTTTCGTTCATTTTTCATTCATTCAACGTTCGGGAATATGTGTATATGCGCTTTCGATGAACGGAAGCAAATCGGAAAATTTCGGTTAGTTCGGATCATTTTCCAAACAAAATCGGAAATTTTTCGTTCGTTCAGATAACTTCCGTTGTTGGGATGGGTTTCCGTCTGATTCAGAGAGTTGATTTCTGACGGATCACCACCCTATAAATCCGTTTCATTTCCGATCCACTTACGGGACCTTTGAGGGCTCGGATTGCTATTATTGAACATGTTTTGCGGCTATGTGGAGGAGTCTGCGCGCCTTTAGCACCAAGGCATTGCATGTATAGCAATGCATACCTAAATCAATACATTTCATGTATGCCTTCTAGATGCATTTTAATGCTGACCTTAATTAGTCCTTAGCATGTAAACATTAATTTTCCCACACATCCATATAATTGCTATATTTTTTAGACTTATGTCCTTTGTGAATTATATTTGGATTGTTGAACTTGAATCTTAATTTGTTGTAGGAGTTATTGTTTTAGTCGGTTACCTTTGCTTTGTGTAATTATTTTATATTTGGTTGCAGGAACCGCAAGATGTGTCACTCACACAACATACAAGCAGTCTTTGGTCCAGCTATGCGATTCCTCAGTGTTCTTGCAGGGCATCCAGGGTCGTCCCATGATGCTTATATATTGCAGAGCTCCGGCTTATTTCGTCAGTTTGAGTCAGGAGAATTATCTGGTAGATGGCTCCTGGGTAAGTTTGCTCACATTCCATCAATCCATTTTCACTGTATGGCAATGAATATAGTTGATGACTCATGACTTAACTTATGGCTGTTTTTAGCCCTTGATGACATGTTTAACAATATTGTAGCTTAGAATGTGTATTTTATGTTAGTATTTTTAAATTCTTTCAGGGGATTCTGGATATCCACTCCTGCCCTTGCTCCTGATGCCCGTTCTTTGCCTACAGAATGCGGGCCAGGGGTTCTCTAATCGGGCACTATGCAAAACCCGGGCCGTGGTGGCGAGGGCCCTCTGGCTTTTGAAGTCCAGATTTAGGTGTTTGGACCATACGGGGGGGGCACTGCAGTATGACCCCAACAAGGTTATACCAATATTTTTATTTTCGTTTTTTAACAGGGACCACACGTGCCAGAGTGGCACAACTGAGTGTCAGGGTCCTTCAGTTGGTGGGCGAGATGCAGGAGCTGTGCAACTCGTTGGGGACCACAGATGAAGAATAATGTTCTGTGGCCTGCCATTGCTATGTATTTTGTTTTTCATAGTTGTAAAAATTAGAAATTTTCTAAATTTTAAAAAATGTTATATTTTATGATGGAATCCAAAAAAAAAAATTGCAGTGTCATTTCATTTACAAAATACATTAACACAAAACTAATGGGCCCAGAAATATTTAAAGATGAATATTTATATGACCGAGAAGTGATTTGGGTGAGCTTTAAGGGTCCAAAAGGGAAGATGGAGGATAGTGCTAAGTGGTTTTGGTGAGCTTTAAGGGTCCAAAAGGGAAGATGGAGGATAGTGCTAAGTGATTTAGCTAAACATTGTAGTAGAAGTGAGGGTGGCAAATTTGTAGGCAAGCACTTTAATGAGTTAAGTTTGTAGTGCCAGGCACAAGATCGTAAGGATTTCCGCCTGGACGAATATTTATTGAAAAAGGGAAACAGAATCGAACGGGAAACGTAAAGGATTCGTTGGAGGATACGATGGGAAAAGGGCAAAAACGAAAGCCTACGTTGTAACATGTGAAAATGAACAGAGCCGTAGCAGCCATGAGGCAAATGAGGCACTGGCCTCGGGCGCAGCTACAGCTTCATGCAAGGGGGTGCAGCCGTGCAGTCATGCTACATTTTTTTTTTCTTTCCCACTGCAGCTGGGGGCGCCCGTGCACGTGCGTGCGGGAGCGCCGGTACCTCAGGGCCGGCCTTACCATGGGTCCTGGTGGGTCCATGGTCCCAGGCGGCACTTTAAGGGGGGCGGCATTTTAAGGGGGGCGGCACTTTCATACCTCACAACCAGTGTTCCCTGTAAGGTCCCCCGGCGCGCAGCTCTGCCTGGCGTCCGCGCATGTGGCGCAGCTGTCATTTTTTAATTTTTTTTTAACATTGGTGGTTCAGTGGGGCCCTGCATCCCATCCCCATATGTCGCTGCCGCCGCAGCATTGGCTGAGCGGCGCAATGATGAGTTTAGTCCCCGCCCCCATTCCCCCTGCTGGTCTACTGCCTCCTCCTCTGATGAGGAGGCAGTAGACCATCAGGGGGAATGGGGGCGGGGACTACACTCATCATCGCGCTGCTCAGCCAATCACTGCACGGGGGGGCTCCACTGCACGTGCACGCTGGATGGCTGGCTGGCAAGGTAGAAGAAGAATGATGGCTGGCACCGTTGATCCCTGGTAAGTCTGCACGGGGGGGGCTTAACACTGTGTACCAACCACCGGGATGCCCAAAGGCCAAAGGTCATTTAATTGGGCCTCTCTAGAGTCTTTCAAACTCCAGGGCCAGTGGTTGTGTGAACTGTATCCCCAGCCAGGGCCGGCGTCAAAGGGAAATTGCCAGTCTGCCAGGGCCCACTGACTGCCTGGGCCCGACCTGTAAACTTTGGTAGGTGGCTGGGAACGGTGGCAGGGACCTTGCGCTCTGTCATTTGGATGTTGTTGCAGCTCTGTCTCTCCTCGCGCTCCTCCTCTCTCCCTCCTCCCCCCTCCCATGTTCAGTATCGCACCAGTTTTAAAAGCCAACACCGGCGACACTGCTGTTCCGTTCAGCAGCCCTCATCTTTTTCCCCCCTCTGGCCCCCTCGGTGTCAGCATGTGAAATGAAGTCTAGAGCTGCTGGGACTGAATTGCAGGTCTCCTCAGGCTCCCCCCTCCCCTCCTCTCCTGTGTCAGATTTCAGGAACTGAAGGTCCACTCACTGTCTGCTGATAAGAAGATGACCTAGAACTTGACCTCAGGCTGCAGAAGAAACTTGATCCCAGAAGGTCAGATTGAAAAACTGTCCTGCACCTCTGAAAAGATTCCAAGGCTGGCTGCTAGCCTTCCCTTGGGGCATCCCAAATTGGGAGGCCCTGCTGTGTAAACCCCTTCGGGCGTGCAAGACTCACCTTCTTCCTGGCTCCCTTGCCATCTTTGGGCTTTGTGCGAACTCCTGCACCCAGCCATTTGGATAGGCTATGGGCCTGGAGCATGCCTGCTGCTGGGGATGCAGACACTCTCGATCCGATTGTCATAAACAGAGACGTTTGTCAAGCATCATTATGCAGGAAGAAGTGAGTATTACTGGGCAATCTTGGAGTTTCACACACCGGGGCATCCCTAATTGGAATGCCCTTGGGCGCACGGGGCAAAACCTGGGATAGACCAAATCCTGGGTTTTTTCCACTTTAAAGCTGATCAAATCCCAGGAGTTTCACTTACCTATTTATTTATTTATTTACCTATTTATGCCTATTTATGTCTCTCAAAATAATACAGTAAACAAGAAACAAAGCAAAAAGAAAAAAAAAAAAAAAAAAATATATATATATATATATATATATATATATATATATATATATATTCTTTTTTTTGCTCTTGCCTCGGGCGCAATAGAAGCTAGCTACAGCTCTGAAAATGAAACGGAAAAGTCACGCTGGAAAATGACATCCTCATATTCGTAATCGGCCGTACGAACGGACGGAAACTTTACAGAAGGTTTTCAATGCATGCATAGAATCGCTCGTACACTCATACGAGAACGGAAACATTTCACCAAAAAAAACAGATCGGCACTAAAACGGAAGTTTTTTTTTGTCTCTCTGAATCGAGCCTATTATGCCAAACTATATGGCATGTGAGTGGATAACCTGTACTCTCCTGCCATAGAACAGATACATCCAGCATCACCTACTAGTCCTATCATAGAAGAATAGACAGCAAATTGCATAGTGCTCCATCTGTGCAAGAGCAGTGCTGAAGCTATACAGAGGGCTGACCATTTTGTTCTCAGGTGTTCAATGGACAAAGTACTGGAGATATTAACACCACCTGGGTATTCAGGGCATGGGCCATTTGGAGGAAAGGGGGCCATAAGCAAGTTAAACAGATGTCAGAAGCAGGAAGCATCAGAAAGAGCACAAGTGTTTTCCTTCCTTACAGAGTGCGAGGCACTGTCAGTTACCAGATGGACATTTTAACTCTAACTACTATCACAGGATAGAGGGCTCATTGGAGACTGTGACCTATTGGAAAGCAGAAAGAGATTGGAAAGTGGTAGGAGAGTATCTTGATAACTATTTCTCACCAACTGCACTGGCTTTGATGCTAAGATGTATCCCTGGTGGCAACAGCTCTAAAAACATCAGCAGAAGACTGGGATTGTACAGGTCCCTAGTCCGTTGCCACCCCTGTTGGTGCACTGCTGCTTTTAACACCCCTTGCACTCCTGCCTCATGAATCTCCCCCAAACCCCCCCCCCCCCTATACCTAGCTCCATTGTACCCCCTCCCCTAGCCAAGACACCTCAGCAATTTTTCTATCACTACAATGCTATAGCCTCAGCATCAGGTCTGTAGGGGGCCATACACACTTGCCATAATTACCCACCCCTTCAGTACTAAATAATTTTAAGGGTCTGTCCCTGCAATGCATTAGCCTTAACTATGGAGCACAGTAGTCATCTAACTGGAAAGCACATTGAAGTCAGGGGTCATTGGAAGTGTCATGACTGGTCATGGGCCAGTAAAATCCTGGACTGATCTGTGAATCCAGTGCAGCCCTGGTGCTATAGATATGAGATACAGATGTCCAGCTAGAGAACAAAGACTGAAAAAGCTAGGTAGCAGTGTACATGAAGCAGGAAAAAAAGAGAGATGCTTTGGGTAAGCACTGGTAAGGTAAAACTGGTGCAGCAAGGGGACATTCTGTAAGAAATAAGTATCCTAAAGGCAAAAATCATCTTGGGCTCTACACTTACTCAAGCGCTTGGACTTGTCCATTCTTTGTGTACCAGTCAAGTGGTATCACCAAGGTGTGTGGGGACCAGGTAGGCACTAGTGTGGGTTGGTTATGCTGACAAACCCTCTCCCAACATGGTCTTTTAAGGAAGGTCAATTACTTTATTAAAAGAGCCAATCTTCCACAGCAATCATTCAGCAGTACACTTCATGGGTTGGTTTGAGCAAACAACACTTTGTCAAGAAGATGGCTGCAACTCATTGGTCCCTTTTGTTGGATATTTGGGCCTTGGGTGCTCTTAGACTATCAGGCAGAGGTCTAGTCTAGCTCTTGCTCTATTCTGGTCTCCTTTCTACCTCCTGCACAATTTTTCTAACCTGGCTCACAACACTGACCCAATGGCTTTAGCTCAAATCCCTCTAAACCCATCTGCCAATGTAAAATAGATGCAACTACATATTTCCCTAACTGAATGTCTCAAGGCTTACCAGAATACAGCATGTGATAAACCCAGAAACCAGTTACCACTGCACTAACTAACGTTCATGATGAAGAAGTAAACCTGTTAGTCTGTCGTACATCCCTGCCGTTGCTAGGCTGAAGGGGGTCCCATTTACTGTCACCCAAGTTACTAACTGACAGTAACTGACACTAGCCCACTGCCAGACTAACCTTTGATAAGTAAACCCCAGCCTTGCAACAGTTCAATGAGGGCAAACACTGTCTTTTTTAATATTAAGGTCATTTAGTTTAACTTTAATGAGAATGTGTGACCTCTTTGTTTAATGCAACTTGACCTGACTTTCTGGGGGTCCAGAAGGTCAGATGGGCCTCATCATTGTTGCTCCTGAACTTCATTTAACATATTTGTGCTTACTTGCATCATTTAGAGAAAGGAAGCACCACATGTTTCTGCTGTTTCAGTCATTAGTTGTCTAGCTGCAACCAACTAGTTAAGAGTTAAAATACAGAAAAAAGTTTAATGTACCAGCCGTGAAGCCAGGAGCCCTTCACATTTAGTTACACCTCTGATCAATAGGAATGTTCAAGTAATTTTGTATAGCAGGGAAACTCCAAAACAATCATTTATTTTGGTAATTTTTGTAGTCCGAAACCTCCTGCCATACTCTACAGTGCCTCCTTGTTAATCCCTTCTCTATGGCCTGTTATATTTTGACAGCCATTTAGCGCAATCTCATGTGACATGACATGATCACAGTCATCTGTCATCTGCTCTGCTTTCTTTTTCAATAAGCAACCATTAGTTATTAGGAACACAGCTGTGTGCTTTTTCACCTATCCTGTCTATCTTGTCTATTTATTCCTAAGGGACCAGTCTCCTATTTAATAGTTTCTGTTCTCTTTTAGTACAGATTAATCACTTCAACCCTTTTAATGTACAAGGCTCAATTTTTTTCACGGCATTTAACAAGCACATTATCGATTCACTGTTCTTGGTTAAAGGGGCCTGTGTCCTATTTTAGTACATTCTGCAAATGGGTTTCTTCTCCACTTCTGTAATATTGCCTGCTATTCCACAACATCTGCATGGAGTTAAGCTCTCTCAAATAGCTTATGTCATTAATTTCCTGAGGGGAGCAATTTGCCAAGCTTTTTTGGAGGGCGGCTGTGATATTCCTTCCACTACGTGAAATGGTAAGGGCTTTCTTGCACACTCAAGTGTGAGTTCCGTTTGCATATGTCCCCTGCATCATTCAAGAGATTTTTACGAGAATGATTTAGCACGTGATAACGTTTTGATGAGAATGACATCATGTAAAGGCACAGAACAGCAGAGAAATGGTCACCTCCCCCCTCTGATTCACGTGATGAAACTCGGGATCCCCTGTGGCCCCAGAACTTTGCTGAGGGAGTCTTCAGGGCAAAACTTTAGGAAGAAAGATGGCTATCTTCCGGTGGACCAGGTAAGCATTTTGTTTTTATTTCTTACACAAGAGGAAT
The DNA here is from genome assembly GCA_027917425.1 of Gastrophryne carolinensis. NCBI lineage: Eukaryota > Metazoa > Chordata > Amphibia > Anura > Microhylidae > Gastrophryne > Gastrophryne carolinensis. The sequence goes on along the minus strand of CM051235.1, from coordinate 521,619,672 downwards.
AGAATGGGGGGGTTAAAGAATAAAGACTCGCTTTAAGAGAGAACAGAGTACATTAGGTACACTATCTATAGGCAGTAGTTTGGTCTTATTTGTTGCCCATCAGTGTTCTTGCGGTTCGATGTACTATTTTTAGCTAAGGGTTAACATCTGAATGTGTCAGTCGGAGGAGGAAGATTCTGGCTTATCATCGGATGACTGCTTCACACAGTGTGATAAGAGGCAGCAGATAACATATCTCTGGAGCCAGAAGCTGTTTAGAGATATTATATCCCACCATGAGATCTAATGACTCCAAAAAGTTTCAGCAACTGGAGATAAGACCTCACATAAAGTACATTGCAGCTGAAAACTATATCTGATTTCTCCTTCAAGCAATCCCTTGAATGTCAAGATAAATACACTTCTGCATTCACTTCTGAATGTAAAGCTGTTAGTCATTTAAACATATGAAGAACAATGTTATTGTGTTATTTTAACTTTTAGCAGCAACCAGCAGAATCAGTGACACTAGTGCTACACTATTTGGCTTAAACTACATTTTCAGCCAAAAAACAAAAAAAAGCTATACTTATCTTTTCTACCACGAAAACCGTTGCTCCTAGTCTGGGGCTGCAGCGCTTACCTGAAAGGTTGGATTGCAGTGAATGGAGGGGGGCAGGCAGCTTACTGTTACTGATGGCGAGGGTACTGCCTCATCAGAGGGAGTCAGGAAGAGACTTATGATGAGAAAACGGTGATGCGTATGCTGCTGGGCGGTAAGGGACCTGCATCCAGCATTTCAGGTGAGCATTTCTGTGCCAGACTAGGAGCAAAAGTCTGTATGGAAGAAAAGGGGAGTATAGCTTTTTTTCTTTTTTTTGGGCTGAAAATGTACTTTAATGTTAGAAAAGCAGGGTCTTAAAGGGGCACTTCTATAATGTATTAGGCTATGAATACATAAACATTACATCCCAAGGGTGTGCTTTCCTCTGGGAATCTCCTCCCACCACTTCTTGCACAATGATGCTGGGGGAATCCCAGGGAAGCCACACCCTGGGGTTATACATGCCCCTACATTCAGTGGGGAGCACTTGGCTCCTGGCAGGGTGCCAGCCTGTAAAGGAGGAGAGACCTATGCTGGCATTTTACCACATTTGAAAGCAAGAAAAAAAAGCTATGCTACGTGCGGGATTTAGTGGCGGAGGTCTCCTTTTTCCCCGGGGCGTCTGATAACAGCAACATTCTTTGTAACATCTGCACGTTTTAGCACATGACTAGAAAGTTCTAGTTTGATGAGTCATTATCTTGAACTTTCTTTTTGCTATCACAGACAGGTGCCTGGGCAATGTTACATAATTAAAGTTTCCAATCTAGATACTTACCTCATAGCTCCATTGCTCTGTTTAGCACCCTAGCACCCATTTTTAACAAGCCAGAGCAGCATATCTAGAATGTGAATGCAACATGGATTCTAGTGATGTAACATGGATCTAACACAGTGATTCAAAATAGATTTAGCACATGGATGCACCATGAATCCAACACAGTTATGCAGGGTGCATCTAACACAGTGATGCAGCATGAATCTGACAAAGTGATGTAACATGGATCTAACACAGTGATGAAGCATGGATCTTGCTTATGGGTACAACATGGATCCAACACAGTAATGCAGTATGGATCTGACAAAATGATTTAACATAGATCTAGAACAGTGATGTAATATGGATCTAACACAGTGATGAAGCATGGATCTAGCTCATGTTTCCAACACAGTGGTGCAGTATGGATCTAACTCTGTGATGCAACATGGATCTAGCACATGGGTCCAACACAGTGATGCCACTCGGATGTAAAACAGTGATGAAATATGAATCCAACACAGTTATGTGACAGAGATCCAAAACAAAAATGTGGCATGAATTCAGGGGGCATCAGCTTGGACGATACACTGGAGGAGATCTGTCTTCCCTCCCACATACTGCATCACATTTTGGGTCTGCTTTAACCCAAAACCAAATGGCAACACTAATAGGCACACATATGCAGGGAGTCTGTGCTGTTCAACCTATACATATTCGAGTTCCCTTTTAAAAAAAGACCAAAACCTATTATGCTTGCCCTAGCGTTTTAAAGACTCTAAGACTGGACAATATCCCACAGTATAAATCTTCCCAGGGTTCCTATATTCTCACTGTCACTTCAGTCTGCTTGGGCACAAGAGCACACACTGCAGGAATCCTGGAAGCATCACATACGTTTTTAAATCCCATATGGATTAGAATATACAGGGACCCTGGAGGAGTTCATATGGGGAGGGAATTGAAGCATTTTATAGGGTTGATCCTGTTTAGGGCAACTTGGACCGAGATGTTCTTGTCAGGTAAGTCTAGTTTGAAGACTGCGTAGCACTGTTGAAGAGTATTTCAATTAAAACAAATCTGATCTTTTATATAGGTCATAGGGAAATACATATTTAATAGCCTAATACTAGCTGTAGAAAAAATATGAAGGTCTAATTCTGTGCTCAACAGTGCCACAAATCCAGCTTTCTGCAAGGCTATGCATGTATAATTTATGTCCCCCTCACATTGCAAGTTTATTAGCTACAGAGCTAAGGTATCCTACCAATCCAATTAACATATGCATCATAATGAGTATTCATTTCCTGCCTAGATTTAAAGTAATTTATTATTTGTTCATACACTATATATAAAGATATTAATATTAAACGTTTTTAAATGTAAAATATTTAACCTATAAACAAATGCATGTCATCATTGAAAAGTTGATTTATTTCATTAATTCTATTCATATATATTAATTTATATGTTCCTAATATACATAGAGTGATCCATCACATGCATTTATTTGTTTGAATGTTGATGATTATGGCTTACAGCTGAATGAATTTGAATAAGGGGGCAGTGGTCCTCCCTCTGATTGGTGGTCATGTTTGCTGGAGAGGCATCAGAGGCAGGAAAACTCAATGGATGTGGCGCAGGGAAAGGAAAGCACATGGAGCTAAAGATAAGCTGCACCAGTGTGTGCTTTCACTATATGGCTGGACAATCCCTTTAAAACTTCTAGCTTGAGTTTCATTCATTAGTGCTGCTGCCACAGTAGGAAAAAGTGGCATTGGGTTTGGAGTCCCTTTAAATAGTGAATTTTCATTTTTTGCCTATGGTTGTAACAATAATCTGATACTTCCCACAATATTAAAAACCAGAGGAGAGTTTGTATCTGCCCTTTATGAAGCCTGTGCTCATTTGACAAGCTGACCGAGCTGTTTATCTTCACATAATGAACACTCTAAGATCTTAAATTCAATTAATACACCATTGTATGTCATTGGCAGCATTTAATGCCATCGTGTAAAGTTTAATTTATTATCTTAATGGTGGCACACGCTATGATGCCTGCTGGGGTAATTATCTTCTTAACATCCCCAGCTGCCCGCTACAGATGCTTTTAACAGAAACTTATGCAAAGTATTATCTGTCTGCATGTGGCAAGTCTGCTAGAGATCAAATCAAATAAAGGCAACAGATATTAATAATTTTCAACGCTGTCCATGGTTCTGAATATACAGTTCTTTAACCCATTCCTGACATATGACAAATATGAATGGGCGAACCCGAACTCGAACTTGTCTGCACAATCGGGAAACATGACCCTGCCGTATAAAAGGGGGTGTCTGGCATGGTCGCTAGCACTCTGCAGTAGATAGGGAAGGTGCTGGCTGCTGCTGCTGAGGGGCAGATAGGGCTGTTTTGTGTCAGTACTGTTTAAAACCACCTGCTCAAACCACTTGTGTGTCACTACTCCTTAATACTAATTGTTCAAGCCACTTGGGTGTCACTACTCTTTAATACTAATTGTTTTTGGAATATCCACTGGTTCAGCGCACTTGTGTCTCAGTACTATTTATCACCATTTGCTCAAACGAATTGGGTATCACTACTCTAATTGTTCAAGCCACTGGGGGGGGGGGGGGGGTCACTGCTCTTTAATACTAATTATTAGCAGAGTATCCACTGTGTCAGTACTGTTTAATACCACTTTCTCAAACCTCTTGGGTATGTTTTTGGAACATCCACTGGTTCAGGTCACATGTGTGTCAGTACGCTTTAACCCTTTAACTGCCAGCCTACCTGTTTTTGTCACTCTTTGTTGCCAGACCATTTTTCAACATTTGACTTTTGAAGATTTTTAAGGTATATCCCAGAAAAAATATATTTTTTTTTCAGCAGTCTGGGCTTTAACATGAAATGTCTTGTATGTTATATTCTCAATATTTTGAGGTGAGATATGTGCAAAAAAATCTATTTTTTACAAGTTGTTCAATAAATCTTATTGCATGTAAAATCCCCATTTCTCTTGGTTACAGCGGTACCACATATGTATTGGTAGTCACCCTTTGCTGCCCTGGAGACTCCCCAAACTGAAACATCGCTTAGAAGATTTTCAGATAAAATACAACTGTTATGCGCACCTTGCAGTTTTTTAATAACCCTTAAAAATTCCCCCAAAAATGTTGTGGGGTCCTCTCTACCCAGCATACCAGCTATGAAGGACTTGGAGAATAGGGCGCAGGCCCCCCCGCCCTGCAGGCTAGTCCACAAAGGCTCTGTGGCCCCTGGCTCTTCTGCCCCCCTAGCTTTGGGAAGGCAGATAATGGGAAGCAGGGGTGAGTTGCCAGCCCCCAAGCATTGTAAACTGGTATAGAGGTCTCATGGACCCCTTACCAGTTCCCAAAGGGTTAACTGGGTAAAAAAAAAAAAGACACCACACAAAAAAATGACTTTTTTTTTAACCCTTACCTTCATTCCTGTGTCCCCTGGTGACCATGTCCCACGGCGATCTTCTGACAGCTGCCAGGGGTGATCACTGGAGGGGGGCTGGGTAGGCAGGGGATTACTGCCCCCTACTCCTCCAACCTCCCTCCAGTGTTCACCCCTGGCATTTGACAGCTCAGCACTGGGAGTGGGATGACGTCACGGGGTGATGTCATCTGCCCTGCTCACAAGGGTTGGGGCTAGCAGCGATGGCAGTGAAGATGGGAGAAGGAGACACTTTTGGGCCCTCGCCTCATTGTGGAAGAGCCCGGGGAGGATCAGAGGCCCCCCAGGTGAAGACGAGACCTGGTGGGAAGGATTGCAGCCGCAAGTGAGTAAATGTAACAGTTATTGGAAGCGGCTGAGGTGGGAGGCTATTTTGTACCCTCTCCTGAAGCCAGAAGATCCCCGGTGGGGAACGGGTGCCCCCCAGGTGAAAAGAAGACCCGAGTCGATCAAGCAAGGGGTCAGGTGAGTTTTTTTTAACTTTATGTGCCTGCTGAAAGGGGCAAAGCCAGGCACATAACTCTACTCTCACTAGCTTGGCACTTAACGACAGGAGAGGCAACCATGTTACATGCTTGGCAATAGAAGGGTTAATAATGATTGTTAGGGGAATATCCAATGGTTCAGGGCACATGTGTGTCAATACCACTTGCACAAACCACTTGGGTGTTGGGTGTCATTACTCCTAAATACCAATTGTTAGTGGAAAATCCACTGGTTCAGGGCACTTGTGTTCAGTACTTTTTAATACCAGTTGCTCAAACCACTTGGGTGTCACTACTGTTTAATACCACTTTCTCAAACCACTTTCGGGTCACTGCTCTTTAATACCAATTGTTGGTGGAGTATACAATTGTTCAAACCACGTGGGGACTGGCCTGACACCAGTGTAAATGCGCCTTCCTCTTTCTCCTCTGCTTCCACCCGTGGCACCATTACTTACTTTGTCATAGCCTCAAGTGTTTTTTTTTTAGCATCACCAGTGCTGACCATATTGGTGGCTTAATAAAAGCACAGCAGCACTGCACATGTATCCCTCATGGAGGCCCACTCATTAGTGGTGCTGTTGGTCTGCACTTCGACTTACCTGTACATTTTGGAGCTGGAACTCCACTATTGAGCTCATGCACCAGCCAGCCAACAGATGTGCATTCATGCATGTTTGGAAGTGCCTGCATGCATGTTTGGGAGTGTGTGCATGAATGTTTTGGAGTGCATGCAAGAATGTTTAGGAGTGCGTGCGTGCATGTTTGGGAGTGGGGCCATCAGCCTTAGGAGTGCGTGCATGTACATTGGAAGTGCACACATGCGCTTTGGGAGTGCACACATGCAAATCTGAAGTGCGCACTTGTTCTTAGAGAGTTTGTGCAATGGAGATTGGGAGTGGGCGCATGCATATTTTGGAGTGTGCACATGCACTTTGGGAGTGTGTGCATGCATGTTTGGGAGTGTGGCTATATGCCTTAGGAGTGCGTGCATGCCATTAGGAGTGCACACGCGGGCTTTGGGAGATGCGCACATGCAAGTTTGGGAGTGTGAGCACGCACTCCCATGCAGCTAGTTCGCTCCTCTCCTCATCCTATCTGAATGGCTGTGCATAGGAGTGCGCGCACAACCCATAAATGCAGGGATGCAGCCACCCTTGTTTATATCAGTCAAGGAGCCAGGAAGGGAGTCTGGTGTTTTGTTCTGCTATAAAAACCTTTTCTCTGGACCCATAGAGCATGCATGTGTTCATTTGAAACAGCCACATCTCTGGCCTCCCTGCAGGGTTTGGCGAGTTTGAGTGGCTGGGCGCAGGAGCGCTCCGCAGGATGATAGGGATAGATACGCAGCCTCTGTGGGAGCCCCAGAAAAGTGTTTGTGTGGCAATCCTGGGACGATGCCCCTGGCGGTACTTAAATGGCTCCCCATAAGGCAAAAGGGTAATTCCACTTTTGATGGCATTTTAAAGTTTCCATTTTGGTGTGCCAAAATGATGTCTTCAATGTGCTGAGTGTATCTGTTATTTTTAATTTTCTATTTGTTTGCAACTTTTCGTTATATAAAGTTTTCCCTAGCAATGATATGTTTACCTTAGCAATGTACATCAACTGGTGTGTTTGATGTACAGAGCTGAGGCTTCCTCACAATCTGGTTTGCATATAATATGCTTGGCTAAGGCAGCTAGGACAGGTTTCGCCCCCTCTTCCTGTAATTCAACCTCTTCAGATGGGGGAAATTATTATTGTGTTTCAATAGCCAAAGGGTTACCGCCAGCTTTCTCACCTAGGGAGGTCATTGCTTCTGCAACACCCACTATAGCAAAACAGAGCCACAGGAATAATAGAGGCTTGGGAATAGCATGCTGATAAGTAAGTCACAGGTCTGGAGGCACAATCCTACCTCAAATACATATTTTACATTCTAGAAGAGGAAAACAATAAGCAGAACACCAAAAACCTGAAAAAAAGGAAAACCGGTAGGCAAAAAAAAAAGAAAATTTAAAAAAAAACCTCTCCCTAAAGTCTTAATACTAAGTTTATTGATCTATTACCTAATTATTTTGCCCTTTCAGTTTGCTATTTCTGCAAGTGCACTCCCTAGTGCTTGCTCAAATATTACATCGAAGGTGCTTATTAAACCAGACCTTCAGCATGATTTAACAAAAACCCCAAACCCTTAAAAACCTATTCCCCAGCATCTAAAATAATATATTTTGAGTTTCTAGTCACATACTTATTAATCTTTCCCCCACTGGGCTGCAAGAGTGTTCAGGACTCAAGGATATGGGCGCTGCCATCTTGAGTCAGAAGCATACTGAGAAGAGGAGAGCAGGATAAAGTACAGGGGGTGGTCTATTCCAGAATGTAGAGTGACCCAATCAGAAGATACTTCCTGTTTGCAGGCTGCCTGATGCTCCATATTCCGCCATCTTGGATGTTTGAAGGCTCAGAAAATGCAGTAGATGCAGGTAGGATGATTTTTAATGTGGGCAATCTGTTAGTACGGGGTGGGAAAAACATATAACATATGCTCTTATTCAGGGTGAAGGTCCGGTTTAAATTCCTGTAGAAGGCAAAGAAAGTCCACACATATCTAATCTTACCTTGATCCAGGCTGCCATAGCACATACTCTAGCTTTCCTCAAATCAGAATAGTTTGCCCTGCATATTCTGAATGATAGCCGTTCTTTCTGGCTATGTGCACCCACCCTCAGACATTCCGATATACCTGGTAGGACTGCTTGCATCAGATGGAGGGGTTCTGGGGATGATGCTGGAGGTCCACACTTAAGCTGTGGGAGCAAGGTTATAGTGCTATCCTGTGGATTTCAAACAGTAGGGCATCCCAAATCAGGAATCCCCTGAGAAGCACCTTCACTAGTCCAAAGAGACAGTAAACTGGGCCTTCAGCATCATTTGATGAAAAGACCAAACTCCACTATTCCCCAGCAATGACAATTAATATATTTTAGGCTTTTAGCCACTTATTATTCTTTCCCCCACTGGGCTGCAACTCTGTTCAGGACTCTAGCAAACGGGCGCCGCAATTTTGCTTCAGAAGCATCACATAATGAGGGGAGTAGAGGGGTGAAAAGTGCAGGGGGTGGGTTATAGCTGTGCTTTGACCAGACAGAGCTGGGGTCAGGAAAGTGACAGCAATCCCAGAATGCAGAGCGGCACAGTCAGAAGACACTTCCTGTTTGCAGGCAGTCTGAGACTCCATGTGCAGCCATCTTGGATGTTCTCTTCTAGTGCTAGCTACGTGAGTCTCACGTAGTCGCCTCTCCTACCGTGTGCCAGCTATGTGAGATTCACGTAGCTGACTTTAAACCCCCACAGGAAAATAGTATAAAAGTTAAAAACTCACTTGACCCCTTTTTTGAATCGGGCAAGGTTTTCTCTTCACCCGAGAGCTGTCATCGGAGGTTCATGGGACAGGATCACCGGGGGGACAGCTGAGGATCGGAGGTGAGTAGAGAAAAAAAAAATAAATGTAATTTTTTGTCTTATTTTTGCGTGTGTTTATATTTTACTGTTAACCCCTTGTGAACTGGTAAGAGATCCATGAGATTCCTATACCAGTTCACAAGGTTGTGGGCTGGCAAGTCACCTACAGCTAGTGGGTGACTTGCCATTAACCCCCGGCACCCCAATTTCCTGCCTCGCCAAAGCCCGGGGGGCAGAAGAGCCCGATCCAATGGAGCTTGTAGCCGGCAGGGTGGGGGGCCACCAAAGCTGGCCACTGCGTCCTGTTCCTACAAGCCCCCATGGGGGGGGGGGCGTATGTCTTTTTTTTAATTAACCCCTTATGTTCTGTCACCCAGCGGCTATAATAGGCCTCCAGCAGCAGCAGGAGAGCAGAAACCAGAGTGATCAGTGTGGGACACAGTGCTCTGGGATGGATGGGAGGTAAGTATTATATATATGTATTTTCTCCTTGTCTCTGTGTGCTTTATTAATCCTCTATACCAGTTCACAACACTGGAGGCTGGCAAGTCCCCTGCGGCTAGCGGGTGACTTGCCATTAACCCCCAGCACCCCAATTGCTTGCCTCCCCAAAGGCCAGGGGGGCAGAAAGGCCCGGGCCCATGGAATCTATGTGGGCTCGTAGCCGACAGGGCGGGGGCCACCAAAGCTGGCCCCTGCGCCCTGTTCTACAAGCCCTGCATAGCTGGTCTCGAGCTGCTTATGCTGGGTAGGGGGGCCCCAAGTAATTTTGTTAAGAGTTTTTAACTCTTAAAATTCCAAAAAATTGGAGCCCCCCCCCCCCCCTTATGTTTATAGTGTGGATAGTAGTTGTATTTTATTTGTAAATGTTATAAAGTGCTCTTTTCAGTTTGGGAGGTCTTCTGACCAAGAATGGTGGGGGCTACAATACATATGTGGTACCGTTGTAATCTGGAGAAACAGGGCTTTCACATGCAATATGGTTTCCTTTAATATAACAAATGTTTTAGTTAAAATAAAGGAGACAATTTTCTAAAAATAATTTTGTTTTTTTTTTTGCTTTTTTGCGCAAAAATATTTTAAAAAAAGTAGAAAACTACAAACATGACATTTCATGTTAAAGCCTAAACTCTGCTGCAAAAAAATATCTAATTTTTTCAATTTTTTTATACATTTTTTTAGGAAAACCCTGTGCAACCAAAGAATTCTTTGAGGGATTACTTCCAGAAAGATGAGCCCACTACAACAAGCTGGGTACGCTTAGAAAGCTTAACATGTGTACTTTCATGAAATATATGGTTTATGGGGGATATTCTAAATGTAAAGGGTTGTTTTGGTTGAAAAAGCGCAAGGTGCGCACTTTGTCTGCAGAGCTGAAATTTTCAAGAAAAATTACCGTTACATGCACGCTTTACTTTGGGGGTTTGGCAACTCTTCCCTTGATGGTAGCTATGCATGCTCTGTGTTGTTCTGTTCAGGGAACCTTGCTTTTTCAGATTTAACTTTTTTTTTGTTTCCATATAGTTTTTTTAGGAAAATGTGGCTTTGATTCTTTGTTTTTATTCTTTTTTATGGAAACTCTGTGCAACCAAAGAATTGATTGAAGGGTTACTTCCAGAAAGCTTGAGGAGTGTATTTCCTGGGAATATATAGTTTGTTGGGGGTATTTCAAATGTAACGTGTTGTTTTTCTTGAAAAACTTCAAGGTGCGCCTAGTGCATAGCATAGTCGTATTTTATCAGAAAATCTCCTATAGCGCTGTTTCAGTTTGGGGGAGTCTCATGTGCAGGAAAGTCTACCAATACATATGTGGTACCACTGTAATTGGGAGAAATTGGGATTTCACATGCAATAAGATTTTATTGACAAACTTACATTTTTTATTACATAAAAACACTACAAATTGCAAAAAAATGATTTTTAAATTTTTTTTTTTGCACATATTTCACCCAAAAGTATTGAGAATCCACTAAAAAAGGCCAAACAAGCCATTTCATGTTGAAGCCCAGACTCTGCTGAAAAAAACAATATCTAATTTTTCTGGGAAATCCCATCAAAAATCACAGTTGAAAATGTGTAGTACAAAATAGTGAAACGTGGTCTGGCAAAAGAGGGTGACAAAAATTCTAGGAAGGCTGGCACTTGAAGGGTTAAAGGTTTAGGAAATGCAGTAGATGTAGGTAGGATGATTTTTAATGTGGGCAATCTGTATGTACAGGATGGGGGAAACATATAAGCTATGTCCAATTTTCCACTCTTCCAATTTTATGTCTAATTTTCTAATCCCAAACTAGGATGCCCCACTGTGTGAAACCCTATTAAGTCTCTGCACTCACCTAACCTCCGATGGCGTTTGTGTAGTTCATGGCCTCGCTATACCTTTAGCTAGTTGCAAAGCCGGGACAGCCATTTATCATTGGCTGGCCCAGGCACGCCCCCAGCTAGAGATAAACTCTGCATCATTCAGCTCTCTAGCTACTGTGATGTCACAGCATCTTGCATAACTGAATGGAGCTGATTTCACTGATTCTGCAGCAGCTGGCTCACATAAGTGTACAGTGGCTTCCTATCTGCTGCACACTCTGCATTTTGTTAAATGTCATCACTCACCATAGCCACCTTTGGGTGCCTTTTTTTAGCTATTTATTAAACAAAAAATTGCCACTGATCCGACCCTGCCTCTGTGGATTCCCTGGTGGATTGGGCCCCATGTATTGCATGGTATGCATGGTGGTTAACCACACCACTGCCAGTCATGTGACCGCTTGCAACCATTTAGGTTTGATATACAAGCTCACTTGGCAATCCTGATTGGTCACTGCCAGTCTTGTGATTGGCAGCCAGGCAAGCAGATGGGTATAGGATTGCTTTAAATAAACAGCTTACATTGGTTTACTAGATTTCTAACAAATAGGCTGGTCAGTGTCATTGGCTATTTATGTAGTTCAGCTTAAACTTCTGGAGCTTCAGGTAGCAGCTAGCTGGGTTGGTGGGAAAGATGGCAAGGCCCTTTATATGCAGTCCTATAAGCACAAAAATTCACAAAATTAAAAAAATGACTTTGCTGAAACACATGGAATAGTTTTTTAAGTGCATTTTTTACAAAAACTTGAGAAAATGATTTAATGTTTTATACTGCATCAAAGTCTTTGTTGAGGATTGTACTATGACTAGATCAGCTTCAAATGACCTTTAGAAATAACATTTTCCATCTGTTCGGTTTCCTTAGAAGACGAAGCCGTAATCCGCATAATACATTCAAATAATGAGGATTTACTTAGACCTATTAAAGTGTAAGAATGGGCTGTTTTATCTATTATGTGCAATGATTGGTAGAGGCAGACGTGAATGTTACAAGTAATAGTGGCATACATTTGTACACTTACTAGCAGCAAATTTGCAACCTAAAATTACTGTTCCCTTCCCAGAGTCATTTTCTGAATAGCGGATAAAACCCCCTGAACACAAAGACTCGTCATGCTGCACTCACTGCCTGATGATGAGAGATATGTTTCATCACATAAGGGATGATTGGCACATCACAGCTGGAAACAGAAGGCAAGGAATTCTTTAGAGCTAAACAAGATTAGACTTCTACAATTAAAAAAAAAATTCTATATTTTCTATATTATGTTCCCCTCATTTCTATTTTAGCTGTAATTTTCTTAGTATTTAACACTAGGGTAAGGTGAAGTTCAGGTTTATAACCAACTTTGCGAGTTCAGGTCCCTGAACCCGAGCTCGGATTTCAGATTGAAAACCCAGCAGCTAATCAGCCTTCTTTCTTCCCTAACAACCACTGGCCCATCATGCCACTCTGGCACTTGAGTCTGCAGTAATTTAGGGAAAGGTGCTGCTGGCAGCTGCTGTGGCTGGGGGATAGATAGGGCTTTTTTCTTACTAAAACAGTCCTTGTAAGGACATGTATATAGGGAAAGCAACTGGAGCCAGGGCTAGGTTGTTAAAGAGAAACATCTGACCGAAAATAAAAAGGGGACGATTCCCTCCCATCGGCCCCTACTTACTTTTTGGAGGTCCGGCTGCTTCAGGGCCCCATCACTGCCCCCCGCAGTGACCTAGAAGATGGATCTTGTAACGGCCGGAGGGTTCCTACACAGGAACTCTCCGCCGGGGGACGCAGGGGCAGAGAGTGGTCAACGGCTGGGGGCCCGGCAGAGGGCTCAACGGCTGGGGGCCCGGCAGAGGGCTCAACGGCTGGGGGCCCGGCAGAGGGCTCAACGGCTGGGGGCCCGGCAGAGGGCTCAACGGCAGGGGGCCCGGCAGAGGGCTCAACGGCAGGGGGCCCGGCAGAGGGCTCAACGGCAGGGGGCCCGGCAGAGGGCTCAACGGCAGGGGGCCCGGCAGAGGGCTCAAAGGCAGGGGGTCCGGCTGAAGGCACAAAGGCAGGGGGTCCGGCTGAAGGCACAAAGGCAGGGGGTCCGGCTGAAGGCACAAAGGCGTGGGGCCCAGCGGCGGCTGACTCACGGTGGGGCCCAGCGGCGGCTGACTCACGGTGGGGCCCAGCGGCGGCTGACTCACGGTGGGGCCCAGCGGCGGCTGACTCACGGTGGGGCCCAGCGGCGGCTGACTCACAGTGGGGCCCAGCGGCGGCTGACTCACGGTGGGGCCCAGCGGCGGCTGACTCAATCATGGGGCATTTTGGAGGCAAGCAGGCATCAACCTCATCATCAGAACAATCAGTCCAGTCTTCATCATCTGAATCACTGGTATGTAGAGTAAAGACAGGATCATCATCGCCAACCATGCAATCTTCCTCATCAGTATCCTCATAGAACCAGGAATCGGGATCCTGGTCCCCAGCAGTAGGCGCAGGTTGGTTCCAAGAGGTAATATCAGACCCTGGAGTCAAGGCCCTAGGTGAGACATACAGCACCTCAGAGTGATCCCTTGACCCTACAGACCTACCTAAGGGGAGAGGAGCTGAGGGAATCTGATTGGGGACAGAGGGTTTAATGGAATAGGCCATATCTACCAGAATCTTAACAAGGGGCTTAGCAGTAAGGAAGTCAAAATCCCCTTGATCAACCAGGGAATGAATGGTGTGCATAGTGTCTAGACACATATCCTTAGAATATCTAGCAAATACTGCATGCACAACATCAGGATGACTATCAGTCAAAGTAATTAATAATTTTATCATGTTGGGATCCATAATGGATAGCTTGGAAGGAGACACGGGAATGGCAAGAGGGACTACAAGTCCCAGCATATACAATGCTCAAAAAAGCTAGAGGACTACAGGTCCCAGCATGTGCAAAGCTCTGACCGGATGGTATGTATGGTAGCAGTATTATGTAACGGCCGGAGGGTTCCTACACAGGAACTCTCCGCCGGGGGACGCAGGGGCAGAGAGTGGTCAGAGCCAACTACACAATGACACAATAATTTCAGAAAAGGGGTTTTATTAATAAAGGGAAACATAAATCTCTTAATATCAGAATAAGCAAGGCACATGGGCATAAGGTAAACTAGGATAAACTAAATAACTAAATACAGGGATTCCTCGAGGTGCAGATGCACTCACCACAGAACACATAGACAAAGATCCAGATCAAGGAGTAACCGGCAAGGACTGAGACGGGGAGGCCGATTCATCAATAGCGCCAGGTAGCGACAGATGAGCGACTGTAGCGTGATTTTTTCAGCGCCAGCCAGTATTCGCTGTGCTTGGCCGGCGTTAGCTTGATGACAGCGACTCAGTCGGTGTGCGGTAATGTTGAATACGGGCTGGGGGGTCGCTGTTTCACAGGTCCAGCGTTGTATGTGAGCGCCTGACAACGAATGGCCAGAGCGAACGGCTAGCTTCATATTCATCAAAAAATCACGCTCCGAATGTGCTGTCGCTGTCCATTCCTTGTTTAAACCCCAGAGCGCTGGCGGCGATCTGTATTAACTAGTTTTTAACCCCTAAACAACCATATTTTTTTAATGTAACATTATACATGTTTTTAGAATCATTTTGTTATATGAATACATTAATCTCAGACCTGTTAGATCAATTCTGCACATATTTTTTTTTTTTTTTTTTTGACTTAAAAATAAATCCTAACATTGCAGAAGTGTTCTCCGATTTTTTGACATTAAAAAAAAAATTTAAAAAAATAATACCAATTAATTATGATTAATTATAGCTTGCTCCATTGAAATGCATTGGACATCGCCAGGGAGCGACAGCTCATACCTGGCGCTGTGAGGGAATTTGCAGCGGCGCTGTTCGGTCCAGGCGGCTTCATGATGAATGCCGCGCTAGCCGTCGCTCTCGCCGGCGCTAGCCTCATTTTGCTTGATAAATGCGTCATTGTGACCGCCGCGGGCGTACTTGAGTCGGTAGTCGCCGTTAGCTGCCGCTACCTGGCGCTCGTCAGACACTACCTGGCGCTATCGCTTGATGAATAAGGGCAATAGAATCAAAGATAATCCAGGCAAGGCAAACCCATAGGTCTGAGGACAGACAAAATACTGCTACCCCAGGTGGAGGGCAGGAAGCTTGATATAGCCATCCACCAGGTGCAGCCCATTATGGGGAAAGGAGTGCAACCATGGCTTGTCTGACCCCTGGTGGAGGGGACTGGAATATTCAGGGATCGTAACAGATCTCTTGGCGAGGTAGGTAAAGAATGCCCTACGGTAAAACCAGAGGGGGGGACCAGATCGGACAAGGCCCGGGGGAGGTTTTAACCTCCCCCAATGTTCCTCTTTAAGCACTCTATGGTCATTTTCAAAGACATTTACTCAGGGAAAGTGGGCGTAGTCTTGCTAGAAATGTCGGATGTCAGTACTGTTTAATACCACTAGAACAAACCACTTGGGTGTGAGTACTCTTTAATACCACTGGCTCAAATACTTCAGTGTGAGTATTCCTTAAAACTACTAGTGCAAACCACTTGGGTGTGAGTATCCTTTAATACCACTGGCTCAAACCACTTGAGTGTGAGTACTCTTTAACACCACTGGCTCTAACCACTTAGAGAGCAAGTACTCTTTAATACCAAATGTTATTGGAGTATCCACATTTTTGTGTAGTGTGCACTGGTACAAACCACTGGTGTGTCAGTACTCAAAAATAGTACTTGCACCAACCACTGGCATGTCAGTACTCTTTAATACATATTGTCATTGGAGTATCCATTCAGTCAGGGCAGCTAAGGCTCTCTTGCAAAAAAATTGTGTAGTGTGCAATGGTTCAAACCACTGGTGTGTCAGTACACTTTAAGTGCACTTGGTCCAACCACTGGGGTGTCAGTACCATTTAATACCAATTGTTCAAACCACTTGGGATCACTGTTCTTTAATACCAAATTTTCAGGCCATTTGGGTGTCACTGCTCTGTAATACCAATTGTTGAGGCCGCTTGGGGGTCACTGCTCTGTAATACCAATTGTTCAAATCATTAGGGGGTTACTGCTCTATAATATGTTAGGGCGAGCGCTGCACGCCCATATCCCAGCACTTCACTTACCTCCATGGCTGCATCCAGCCGTCATCAATCTCACAGCATTTCCCTCACCTCCATGGCTGCTCCCAGCCATCTCCCTTCCCCCCATGCTTCCTCCTCGCATGGTCAGGTGCGCGCACATCCCCGTCCACTAGAGGGCGAGCGCACTGGATTCCTGAGATTTAAAGGGCCTGTACAGCACTGATTGGTGCCTGGTCATCCAATCCTGCATCCACTTCCCCTATTTAAAGAGGCACTTCCTTTCCTTCAGTGCCAGATCTTGGTCTTTCCATGCCAGTTGTAAATCGGTTGTTTTTGGATTGCTCACCCGTGTACCGACCTCTGCCTGTCCCCGACGCTAAACCTTTGCCGCCTGCCCTGACCTAGGCTACTCACTTTTACTACGAACCTCTGTTGCCTGCCCTGACCTCTGCCTGTGTGTACTACGCCTTTTGCCTGCCTCTTGTGTACCCCGCTGAGCCTCAGCAAGCCGTGGGACTGGGCCGCTGTTTGGGGGTAGCGACCTGGGGGTCATTCGCTGCACAAGACCAACCTGCCTTGCAGTGGGCTTTGGTGAATGCCGGTGGCCTCTTAGACTCCGCTCCCCTGACGCGGTACCTGCCATCTGTTCCACAGTTAAAGCGGATCCACACCCGAGTCCGCTCCACCCGGTCCGTGACATAATACCAGTTGTTCAGGCTACTTGGGGATCACTGCTCTTTAATACCAATATTTAAAACTACTTGGGGGTCACTTCTTTGTAATACCAAATGTTCTGGCCACTTGGGGGTCCCTGCTCTGTAATAACAGTTGATCAAGTGACTTGGGGGCTTTGTAATACAGTGCTGTAATAACAAATGTTCAGGCCACTTGGGGTTCACTGCTCTTTAATAGAAATTGTTCAAATCACCTGGGGGTCACTGCTCTGTAATACCAAATGTTTAGGTCATTTTGGGGTCACTACTCTGCAAACCGAATTGTTCAGGCCCCTTGGAAGTTACTGCTCTATAAATCCAATTGTTTAGGCCACTTGGGGGTGTCTGCACTTTAATACCAATTATTCAAACCATTTGGGGGAGTCACTGCTCTGTAATACTAATTGTTCAGGCCACTCCGGGGTTACTGCTTTGTAATACCAATTGTTCCTTAAAACTACTAGTGCAAACCACTTGGGTGTGAGTATTCTTTAATACCACTGGCTCAAACCACTTGAGTGTGAGTACTCTTTAACACCAGTGGCTCTAACCACTTAGAGAGCAAGTACTCTTTAATACCAAATGTTATTGGAGTATCCACATTTTTGTGCAGTGTGCACTGGTACAAACCACTGGTGTGTCAGTACTCAAAAATAGTACTTGCACCAACCACTGGCATGTCAGTACTCTTTAATACATATTGTCATTGGAGTATCCATTCAGTCAGGGCAGCTAAGGCTCTCTTGCAAAAAAATTGTGTAGTGTGCAATGGTTCAAACCACTGGTGTGTCAGTACACTTTAAGTGCACTTGGTCCAACCACTGGGGTGTCAGTACCATTTAATACCAATTGTTCAAACCACTTGGGATCACTGTTCTTTAATACCAAATTTTCAGGCCATTTGGGTGTCACTGCTCTGTAATACCAATTGTTGAGGCCGCTTGGGGGTCACTGCTCTGTAATACCAATTGTTCAAATCATTAGGGGGTTACTGCTCTATAATATGTTAGGGCGAGCGCTGCACGCCCATATCCCAGCACTTCACTTACCTCCATGGCTGCATCCAGCCGTCATCAATCTCACAGCATTTCCCTCACCTCCATGGCTGCTCCCAGCCATCTCCCTTCCCCCCATGCTTCCTCCTCGCATGGTCAGGTGCGCGCACATCCCCGTCCACTAGAGGGCGAGCGCACTGGATTCCTGAGATTTAAAGGGCCTGTACAGCACTGATTGGTGCCTGGTCATCCAATCCTGCATCCACTTCCCCTATTTAAAGAGGCACTTCCTTTCCTTCAGTGCCGGATCTTGGTCTTTCCATGCCAGTTGTAAATCGGTTGTTTTTGGATTGCTCACCCGTGTACCGACCTCTGCCTGTCCCCGACGCTAAACCTTTGCCGCCTGCCCTGACCTAGGCTACTCACTTTTACTACGAACCTCTGTTGCCTGCCCTGACCTCTGCCTGTGTGTACTACGCCTTTTGCCTGCCTCTTGTGTACCCCGCTGAGCCTCAGCAAGCCGTGGGACTGGGCCGCTGTTTGGGGGTAGCGACCTGGGGGTCATTCGCTGCACAAGACCAACCTGCCTTGCAGTGGGCTTTGGTGAATGCCGGTGGCCTCTTAGACTCCGCTCCCCTGACGCGGTACCTGCCATCTGTTCCACAGTTAAAGCGGATCCACACCCGAGTCCGCTCCACCCGGTCCGTGACATAATACCAGTTGTTCAGGCTACTTGGGGATCACTGCTCTTTAATACCAATATTTAAAACTACTTGGGGGTCACTTCTTTGTAATACCAAATGTTCTGGCCACTTGGGGGTCCCTGCTCTGTAATAACAGTTGATCAAGTGACTTGGGGGCTTTGTAATACAGTGCTGTAATAACAAATGTTCAGGCCACTTGGGGTTCACTGCTCTTTAATAGAAATTGTTCAAATCACCTGGGGGTCACTGCTCTGTAATACCAAATGTTTAGGTCATTTTGGGGTCACTACTCTGCAAACCGAATTGTTCAGGCCCCTTGGAAGTTACTGCTCTATAAATCCAATTGTTTAGGCCACTTGGGGGTGTCTGCACTTTAATACCAATTATTCAAACCATTTGGGGGAGTCACTGCTCTGTAATACTAATTGTTCAGGCCACTCCGGGGTTACTGCTTTGTAATACCAATTGTTCCTTAAAACTACTAGTGCAAACCACTTGGGTGTGAGTATTCTTTAATACCACTGGCTCAAACCACTTGAGTGTGAGTACTCTTTAACACCAGTGGCTCTAACCACTTAGAGAGCAAGTACTCTTTAATACCAAATGTTATTGGAGTATCCACATTTTTGTGCAGTGTGCACTGGTACAAACCACTGGTGTGTCAGTACTCAAAAATAGTACTTGCACCAACCACTGGCATGTCAGTACTCTTTAATACATATTGTCATTGGAGTATCCATTCAGTCAGGGCAGCTAAGGCCCTCTTGCAAAAAAATTGTGTAGTGTGCAATGGTTCAAACCACTGGTGTGTCAGTACACTTTAAGTGCACTTGGTCCAACCACTGGGCTGTCAGTACCATTTAATACCAATTGTTCAAACCACTTGGGGTCACTGTTCTTTAATACCAAATTTTCAGGCCACTTGGGTGTCACTGCTCTGTAATACCAATTGTTGAGGCCACTTGGGGGTCACTGCTCTGTAATACCAATTGTTCAAATCATTAGGGGGTTACTGCTCTATAATATGTTAGGGCGAGCACTGCACGCCCATTTCCCAGCACTTCACTTACCTCCATGGCTGCATCCAGCCGTCGTCAATCTCACAGCATTTCCCTCACCTCCATGGCTGCTCCCAGCCATCTCCCTTCCCCCCATGCTTCCTCCTCGCATGGTCAGGTGCGCGCACATCCCCGTCCACTAGAGGGCGAGCGCACTGGATTCCTGAGATTTAAATGGCCTGTACAGCACTGATTGGTGCCTGGTCATCCAATCCTGCATCCACTTCCCCTATTTAAAGAGGCACTTCCTTTCCTTCAGTGCCAGATCTTGGTCTTTCCATGCCAGTTGTAAATCGGTTGCTTTTGGATTGCTCACCCGTGTACCGACCTCTGCCTGTCCCCGACGCTAAACCTTTGCCACCTGCCCTGACCTTGGCTACTCACTTTTACTACGAACCTCTGCTGCTTGCCCTGACCTCTGCCTGTGTGTACTACGCCTTTTGCCTGCCTCTTGTGTACCCCGCTGAGCCTCAGCAAGCCGTGGGACTGGGCCGCTGTTTGGGGGTAGCGACTTGGGGGTCACTCGCTGCACAAGACCAACCTGCCTTGCGGTGGGCTTTGGTGAATACCGGTGGCCTCTTAGACTCCGCTCCCCTGACGCGGTACCTGCCATCTGTTCCACAGTTAAAGCGGATCCATGCCCAAGTCCGCTCCACCCGGTCCGTGACATAATACCAGTTGTTCAGGCTACTTGGGGATCACTGCTCTTTAATACCAATATTTATAACTACTTGGGGGTCACTTCTTTGTAATACCAAATGTTCTGGCCACTTGGGGGTCCCTGCTCTGTAATAACAGTTGATCAAGTGACTTGGGGGCTTTGTAATACAGTGCTGTAAGAACAAATGTTCAGACCACTTGGGGTTCACTGCTCTTTAATACAAATTGTTCAAATCACCTGGGGGTCACTGCTCTGTAATACCAAATGTTTAGGTCATTTTGGGGTCACTACTCTGCAAACCAAATTGTTCAGGCCCCTTGGCAGTTACTGCTCTATAAATCCAATTGTTTAGGCCACTTGGGGGTGTCTGCACTTTAATACCAATTATTCAAACCATTAGGGGGAGTCACTGCTCTGTAATACTAATTGTTCAGGCCACTCAGGGGTTACTGCTTTGTAATACCAATTGTTCAGGCCACTTGGGGTCAATGATCTGTAATACCTATTATTCAAACTACTTAGGGGCCACTGCTCTGTAATAACAATTGGTCAAAATGCTTGGGTGCCACTGCTCTGTAATACCAATTGATTAGGCCACTTTGGGGTCTCTGCTCTTTAATACCAATCACTCAAACCACTTAGGGTCACTGCTCTGTAATACCAACTGTTCAGGCAACTGCGGATAACTGCTATTTAATACTAATTGTTCAAACCACTTGAGAGTCACTGTTCTGTATTATCAATTGTTCAGGCCACTTGGTGGTCACTCCTCTTTAATGCCAAATGCTCAAGCCACTTGGGGTTCACTGCTCTTTAATACCAATTGTTCAAACCACTTGGGGGTCACTGCTTTGTAATTTCAATTGGTAAGGCACTTGGGGGTCGCTGCTCTGTAATACCAATGGTCATTGATCTATAATACCAATTGTTCAGGGCACTTTGAGCGCACTGCTCTTTAAATCCAATTATTCAGGCCACTTGGGTGGTCACTGCTCTGTAATAAAAATTGTTCCAGCCACTTGGGAGTCACAGCTCTTTAATAACAATTGCTCAGACCACTTGGAGTTCACTCCTCTTTAACCCTTTAAGTGCCAGCCTACCTGGAGTTTTTGTCACACTCTGTTGCCAGACCATTTTGCACTATTTTGCACTCCCCATGTTCAAATGTGATTTTTGAAGGGATTTCCAGGGATTTCCCAGGAAAATGATATATTGTTTTTTTCAGCAGAGTCTGAGCTTTAACATGAAATGTCTTGTTTGTCATTTTTTAGGTGTATTCTCAATATTTTTTGGCGAAATATGTGCAAAAAAATTAAAAAAATCTATTTTTTACAATTTGTAGTGTTTTTTTGTAATAAAAAATGTAAGTTTGTCAATAAAATCTTATTGCGTGTGAAACCCCAATTTCTCACAGTTACAGCGGTACCACATATGTATTGATAGACACCTTTTCCTGCCCAGGAGACTCCCCCAAACTGAAACAGAGCTTTAGGGGATTTTCAGAAAAAATACAACTGTGATATGGGCTATGCGCACCTTGCAGTTTTTCCAGAAAAACAACCCTTTACATTTGAAATACCCCCCACAAACTATATATTCTCTGGAAGTACACCCCTCAAGCTTTCTAGATGTACCAGGCTTGTTGATGTGGCCACAGTTTTCTAGAAGTAATCCCTCAATGTATTCTTTGGTTGCAAAGAGTTTCCCTAAAAAAAGGATAAAAAAGGAGAATCAAAGCCACATTTTCCTAAAAAAACGATATACAAACAAGTATAATCTGAAAAAGCAACATCCTCCGAACAGAACGATACCCAACATGCATAGGTTCTGTCAAGGGAAGAGTTGCCAAACACCCCAAAGTAAAGCATGAGCATAACGGAAATTTTTCTTGAAAATTTCAGCTCTGCAGACAAAGTGCACACCTTGCGATTTTTCAACCAAAACAACCCTTTACATTTGGAATATCCCCCATAAACCATATATTCCCTGAAAGTACACATGTTAAGCTTTCTAAGCATACCCAGCTTGTTGTAGTGGGCTCATCTTTCTGGAATTAATCCCTCAAAGAACTCTTTGGTTGCGCAGAGTTTCCCTAAAAAATGTATAAAAAAGCAGAATAAAAAACACCTTTTCCTAAAATATAAATATGCAAACAAGAAAAAACAAGTCTGAAAGCGCAAGGTCCCCCGAACAGAACAATACCCAACATGCAGAGGTACTATTAACCCTTTTAATTGCCAGCTTACTTGAGATTTTGTCACCCTCTGTTGACAGGTCATTTTTCCCCATTTTGCGCCATGTTTTGCGCCATGTTTTGCGTCATTTTTGCTGGAATTTTCAGGAAAATTATATATATATTTTTTGCAGCAGAGTTTAGGCTTTAACATGAAATGTCTTGTTTGTAAATTTTATTTATTATTAATTGTATTTATTATTAAGTAAAAAAAAATAAATAAATAATTTTTTTTTTTAGAAAATTGCCTCCTTTATTTTAAATAAAAAATGTATTTGATTAGGGAAAACCATATTGCATGTGAAAGCCACATTTCTACCGATTAGAACGGTACCACATATTTATCGGTAGCCCCCTGTTCCTGCCCAGGAGACCCCTCTAACTGAAACAAGTAATTTTTAACATTTACAAATAAAATACAACTACCATCCACACTACAAAGGGTTAAATCGAGAAAAAAAAATGACATAGGGCCCCCCCTCCCGGGAGGGGGGGGGGGCCCATTTTTTGGGGAGATTTTTAAGGGTTACAAATCCTTAAAAAAAAAAAAAAATGACATGGGCCCCCCCTTACCCAAACTAACCAGACCGGGACCAGCTATGCAGGGTTTGGAGGAACAGGGCGCAGGGGCCAGCTTTTGTGGCCCCTGGCCCTGCAGGCTACAAGCCCGCATAGCCAGTGGGCCCGGGCTCTTCTGCCCCCCCCCTGGGCTTTGGGGAGGCAGGTAATGGGGGTGCCGGGGGTTAATGGCAAGTCACCTCCCCCAGCCTTGTGAACTGGTATAGGGGTCATGGACCCCTTACCAGTTCACAAGGGGTTAAATGTAAAAAAAAAACACAGACACACAAAGAGAAAAAATATTTTATTATTATTTTTTTTCTAATACTTACCTCCCATCCATAGTGGAGCACTCTTTCAGCCTTTTATAGCTGCTGGATGACCGAAAACAAAAGGGTTAATTAAAAAAAAAAATGACATAGGGTCCCCCCTACCCACCATTACCGACCCGGGCCAGCTATGGGGGCTTGTAGAACAGGGCGCAGGGGCCAGCGTTGGTGGCCCCTGGCCCTGCAGGCTACTAGCCCACATAGCCACTAAGTGGCCCGGGCCCTTCTGCCCCCCCCTGGCCGTTGGGGAGGCAGGTAATGGGGGGCTGGGGGTTATGGCAAGTCACCCGCTTGCCGCAGGTGACCTGCCATACCCAGAGCCTTGTGAACTGGTATAAGGGGTCTCATGGACCCCTTACCAGTTCACAAAGGGTTAAATGAAAAAAAACACCACACAAAAGTATTTTATTAAAAAAATAAAAAACATTTTTTTACTGTACTTACCTCCGATTGTAAGCTCCTTTGTCCCGCGCCGCTCTGCTGACAGATGCCGGTGATCGGCATCCAGAGAAGGGGGAGACAGGAGATCAGAGGATCTCCTGCCACCTCCTTCCCCGTTGCCGATCACCGGCATCTGACAGCTGAGAACGCTGAAGCCTGAAGTGATCGGGGCTGGGATGACGTCATAGCCCCGCCCCCAAAAGGGGCGGGGCTTGACGCGAAGTCGGACCGGGATGACGTCATAGCCCCGCCCCCAAGGGGGCGTGGCTTAGCGGCAAGATGGCGGCCGCCATCGAGGAGGAGAGAGGAGAGAGCCTCCCAGGCTCTCTCCTGAAGATCGGTAAGTCCTGGGGGGCGATCGGAGACCCCCCAGGTGAAGAGGAGGGACAGCGGGAGCCAGCGCACACGCAGGTAAGTGAATGTCATTTTTATTTTTATTTTTTTTTACAGCTAGCAGCTGCTGCTGCAGAAGCAGGGGGGGCGGCCTATTCCGGGGGCTCTCCTGGAGCCATCCGACCCCCCACGGGGGATCGGATGGCACCAAATTAAAGAGGAGACCCGGCCGGATCCAATGAGGGGTCAGGTGAGTAATTTTTTTTTTTTTTTGCCCACTAGCAGGGGTAAATGCCAGGCACATAAATTTTACGTGGCTGGCACTTAAGTGACGGAGAGGCAACCACGTAAATTTTACGTGGCTGGCATTTAAAGGGTTAATACCAAATGCTCAGTCCATTTGGCATCCATTGCTCTTTAATACCAATTGTTCAAACCACTTGGGGGTCACTGCTCTGTAATACCAATTGGTGAGACACTTGTGGGTCATTGCTCTGTAATACCAATTGTTCAGGTCATTTGGGGGCCACTACCCTGTGATACCAATTGGTTTAACCATTTGCTGTTCAATTCTCTGTAATACCAAGTGTTCAAGCCGCTTGGGGGGGGGGGTCAATGCTCTTAAATACAGTACCAATTGTTCAGATCACTTGGGGGGGGCACTGCTCTGTAATACCAATTGTTCAAACCACTTGGGGGTCACTGCTCTGTAATAACAATTGTTCAGGCCAATTGGAGGCTACCTGTATGTCATTCCAATGATTCAGGCCACTTGGGGGCCACTGCTCTGTAATAACAATTGGTCAAAATGTGTGGGTGCCACTGCTCTTTAATAGCAATTGTTCAGGCCACTTGGGGGCCACTGCTTTGTAATAAAGATAGTTCAGGGCATCTGGGGGTCACTGCTCTCTAATACCAATTGTTCAGGCCACTTGGGGGTCACTGCTTTGTAATACCAATTGAACAAAGCATTTGGAGGCCACTGCTTTGTAACACCAATTGTTCAGGCCACTTGGCGTTCACTCCTCTTTAATACTAATTGTTTAGGGCACTTGGGGCTCACTGTACTTTAATACCAATTGTCCTAGCCACATGGGATTCACTGCTCTTTAATACCAATTGTTCAGGCCACTTGGGGGGGTCACTGCTCTGTAATACCAATTATTCAAACAACTTGGGGGCAACTGCTCTGTAATATAAATTGTTTAAAACAATTGGGTGTCACTGCTCTGTAATACCAATTGTTCAGGCTAATTGGGGTCACTGCTTTGTAATAACAATTGTTCAGGCCAATTGTGCAAACCAACTGGGGGTCTCTGTTCTGTAATACCAATTGTTTGAACAATTTGGGGGCCATTTCTCTATATACCAATTGGTCAGGCCACTTGGGGGTCACTGCTCTAAAATACCAATTGTTCAGACAACGTGGGGATGCCGCTATTTGATACCAGTTGTTCAAACTACTTGGGGATCACTGCTCTGTAATATCAATTGTTCAAACCCCTTAAGAGTCACTGCTCTTAAATACAGCAACAATTTGTTAAACCACTTGGGGGGGGGCACTGCTCAATAATACCAATTGTTTAGGCTACTTGGGGTCATTGCTCCTTAATACCAATTGTTTTGGATACTTGGGGGTCACTTCTCTGTAATAACAATTGTTCAGGCCACTTGGGGGTCACTGCTCTTAAATACAGTACCAATTGTTCAAACAACTTGAGGGACACTGCTTTGAAATAGCAATTGTTCAAACCACTTGGTGGGTCACTGCTCTTTAATACCAATTGTTCAAAAGAATTGGAGGTCACTGCTCTGTAATGCCAATTTTTAGGCCACTTGTGGGTCACTGCTCTGTAATACCAAGTGTTCAAAACACCTGGGGGCCACTGCTCTGTCATACAATTGTTAAGGTCACTTGGGGGTTCACTGCTCTTTAATACCAATTGTTCAAATCACTTGAGGGTTACTTCTCTATAATACCAGTCATTCAGCCCACTTGGGGACCACTGCTCTGTAATACCAATTGCTCCAGCCACTTGGTGGGTCACTGTTCTGTAACAACAGTTGATCAAGTGACTTGGAGGACACTGCTTTGTAATAACAATTGTTCAGGCCAATTGTGCAAACCGACTGGGGGTCTCTATTCTGTAATACCAATTGTTTGAACAATTTGGGGGCCATTTCTCTATATACCAATTGGTCAGGCCACTTGGGGGTCACTGCTCTAAAATACCAATTTTTCAGACAACGTGGGGATGCCGCTATTTGATACCAGTTGTTCAAACTACTTGGGGATCACTGCTCTGTAATATCAATTGTTCAAACCCCTTAAGAGTCACTGCTCTTAAATACAGCACCAATTGTTCAAACCACTTGGGGGGGGGGGGCACTGCTCAATAATACCAATTGTTTAGGCTACTTGGGGTCATTGCTCCTTAATACCAATTGTTTTGGATACTTGGGGGTCACTTCTCTGTAATAACAATTGTTCAGGCCACTTGGGGGTCACTGCTCTTAAATACAGTACCAATTGTTCAAACAACTTGAGGGACACTGCTTTGAAATAGCAATTGTTCAAACCACTTGGTGGGTCACTGCTCTTTAATACCAATTGTTCAAAAGAATTGGAGGTCACTGCTCTGTAATGCCAATTTTTAGGCCACTTGTGGGTCACTGCTCTGTAATACCAAGTGTTCAAAACACCTGGGGGCCACTGCTCTGTCATACAATTGTTAAGGTCACTTGGTGGTTCACTGCTCTTTAATACCAATTGTTCAAATCACTTGGGGGTTACTTCTCTATAATACCAGTCATTCAGCCCACTTGGGGACCACTGCTCTGTAATACCAATTGCTCCAGCCACTTGGTGGGTCACTGTTCTGTAACAACAGTTGATCAAGTGACTTGGAGGACACTGCTTTGTAATACTTATTGTTCAGGTGACTTAGGGGTCACTGCTTTGTAATACCAATTGCTAAGGCCACTTGGGGCTCACTGCTCTTTAATATCATTTGTTCTAGCCACTGGGGGGGTCACTGCCCTGTAAAACCAATTGTTCAGGCCACTTGGGGGTTTCTGCTCTTTAATACTTATTGTTCAGGACACGTGGGGTTCATTGTTCTTTAATACTAATTGTTCCATCCAATTGGGGATCACTGGTATGTAATACCAATTGTTGAAAATACTTGGGTGCCACTGCTTTGTAATACCAATTGTTCAGGCCACTTGGAGGTCACTGCTTTTTAATATCAATTTCTCTGGGCACTTGAGGTTCACTCTTCTTTAATATCAATTGTTCTAGCAACTTGGGAGTCACTGCTCTTTAATACCAATTGTTCAATGCACTTTGAGCGCACTGCTCTTTAAATCCAATTATTCAGGCCACTTGGGTGGTCACTGCTCTGTAATAAAAATTGTTCCAGCCACTTGGGAGTCACAGCTCTTTAATAACAATTGCTCAGACCACTTGGAGTTCACTCCTCTTTAATACCAAATGCTCAGTCCATTTGGCATCCATTGCTCTTTAATACCAATTGTTCAAACCACTTGGGGGTCACTGCTCTGTAATACCAATTGGTGAGGCACTTGTGGGTCATTGCTCTGTAATACCAATTGTTCAGGTCATTTGGGGGCCACTGCCCTGTGATACCAATTGGTTTAACCATTTGCTGTTCAATTCTCTGTAATACCAAGTGTTCAAGCCACTTGGGGGGGGGGGGGGTCAATGCTCTTAAATACAGTACCAATTGTTCAGATCACTTGGGGGGGGGGGGCACTGCTCTGTAATACCAATTGTTCAAACCACTTGGGGGTCACTGCTCTGTAATAACAATTGTTCAGGCCAATTGGAGGCTACCTGTATGTCATTCCAATGATTCAGGCCACTTGGGGGCCACTGCTCTGTAATAACAATTGGTCAAAATGTGTGGGTGCCACTGCTCTGTAATAGCAATTGTTCAGGCCAATTGTGGTTCTCTCTTTAATACCAGTTGCTCAAACTCTTGAGGGTCACTGCTCTTTAATACAAATTGTTTAGGCAACTTGGGGATACAGCTATTTATTACTAATTGTTCAAACTACTTGGGGAGCACTGTACTGTAATATCAATTGGCCAGGCCACTTGGGGTCACTGCTCTTTATTAACAATTGTTCAGACCACTTAGGGGTCACTTCTCTGCAATACCAATTGTTCAGGTGACTTGGGGTTTACTGCTCTTTACTACCATTTGCTCAAATCACTTGGGGCCACTACTCTGTAAAACCAAGTGTTCAGGCCATGTAGGGTTCATTGTTTTTTAATACCAATTTGGGGGTCACTGAACTGTATAACCAATTGTTTCGGTCCACTTATGGGTCACTGATCTATAATACTAACATTGTTCAAACTACTTTGGTGTCACTGCTCTTTATGAACAATTGTTCAGGTCACTTAAGGGGTCACTGCTCTGGAATACCAATTGTTCAAATTACTTGGGGTCACTACTCTGTAAAACCAAGTCTTCAGGGCATATAGGGTTCACTGCTCTTTAATACCAATTGCTCAGGCCACTTGAGGGTCACTGAACTGTAAAAACAATTGTGCAGGCCCCTAAGAGGTCACTGATCTGTAATACTAATTGTTCAGGCCATCTAGGAGTCAATGCTCTTTGATACCAATTGTTCAGCCACTTGGGGTTCACTGTTCTTTAATGCTAATTGTTCTGGCCACTTGTGGGTCACTGTTCTTTAATACCAATTGTTCAAACCACTTGAGTTTCACTGCTCTTAAATACAGTACCAATTGTTCAAACCACTTGGGGGGTCACTGCTCTGTAATGCTAATTGTTCAAAATACTTGGGGTCACTGCACTTTAATGCCAATTGTTCAAACCACATGGGGACCAATGCTCTGTAATACCAAGTGTTCAGACAACTTGGGGTCACTGCTCTTTATTACCAATCAATCAGGCCACTTCGAGGTCACTTCTCTGTAAAACCAATTTTTCAAACCACTTGGGGTTTACTGCTCTGTAAAACCAATTGTTAAAACCACTTGGGGTCACTTCTATGTAATACCAATTGTTCAAACCACTTGGGGGTCACTGCTGTGTAATACCAATTGTTCTGCCCACTTGCGGATCACTGCTCTGTAATACCAATTGTTCAGGCCTCTTGGGGGTCACTGCTCTGTAATACTAAATTGGTCAAATCACTTGGGGGCCACTACTCCTTAATAACATTTACTCAGGCCACCTGGGGGTCACTATTCTTTAATTCTAATTGGTAGTGGAGTATCGTCTGGGTCAGGCCTGTTGCATGTCAGTACTGTAAAATTGTAACTATTTAATTGTGGGCACACCTTGCATTATAATCTTTTGAGCTTTGATAAACTTTTAAATTGTGGTACATCTTGCATTACATTCTTTTTGGCTTGGATAAACTATTTAATTGTTAGAACACCTTGCATTATACCCTTTTGGGCTTTGATAAACCAGTTACTTGTTGGCTCATCTTGCATTATACAAAGAGGCACACATAAAGATTTCAGAGTGCATTGTTATCTGTAGATTGCAACATACCCATAATGCCTTCAACATGGATGCTGGAAGCTAAAATATGCAGACAGCTAATGTAGGGAAATGATATATACCAAGATAGTGCCTTTAAGTTAAAGAATGTGTGACTATGAACAACTTTCATAATGAGCAGTCACACGACTCTTCCACTGAAATGGTCTTTTTCCATTTTTATTATTTAACCCCCATTTTTATTATTTAACCCTCATTTTTGTTATTTAACCCCCATTTTTTATTTAACCCCTTATAGTGTGGATTGTAGTTATAGTAAATGTTATAAGGTGCTCCTTTCAGTTTGGGGGGGTCTCCTGGGCAGGAACAGGGGGCTACCGATACATATGTGGTACTGTTGTAATCAAGAGCAATGGGGCTTTCACGTGCAGTATGGTTTTCTTGAGTAAAATACTTATAGTAAAAAATTCAATTCATGAGAAAAAAGCCAGAGAATTTCACTGTTAGTGAATCACCAGATAGGAAGACAATAAAAGTCAATGGCACTTTTTACTACAGGTAAGAAGGGGTAAAAAATTCAATACCTTTTTCAGGAGTAAAAACGTACCATTAACTTTCATTGTCTTCCTATCTGGTGATTCACTAACAGTGAATTTCTCAGGCTTTTTTCTCATGAGTTGAATTTTGTACTATCATGAGAATTTTTTTCAACTCCTAGGTTTCTTGGGTTTTTCTGATGTATTCTTTCAATACTTCCTCTGCTCTTTAGCAGCCGATGAGGAGTGTGTTCTCTTTTTCCAGGAAGATGCAGACTTTTCTTTGGATCCACCTTTGAGTCCGTAGTCCTTTAATTCTTTAACTGCCAGCTTACCTTGAGATTTTGTCACCCTCTGTTGCCAGACCAATTTTCAATATTTTGCGTTATAGATGTTCAACTGTGATTTTTAAAGGGATTTCCCAGGAAAAGTATATAATATATCAATACCAACCATGCATAGCTACTTTCAAGTGTATGGTTGCCAAACACCCCAAAGTAAAGCATGTGCATACGATTAATTCTGCTTGAAAATTTCAGCTCTGCAGACAAAAGGCCTTATTCACTAAGACATCAACATCCTTGGCCAATCAGTTCAATTTGACAGAATCTCTGGGCCGAAGGGATGAGCATGGGAGTCCCTTTCCTCTGATTCCCCTGATTATGTTGGTCTACTTGATGAGGAAATCACTGCCTTATTCAGCTTTTAGTCCCCACCGCATTGACCTGGACTTTCAACCAACTTTCAGTGGACTGAAACACCCCCCACTCCCTGCCCAGACTTTCTGATTAGCTGCCTCTCTCTGCAGCTATGAAACCCTGCCCTTCTTCCTCCTCTCTGTGTGCTAGCAGACTGGAGATGCTCTTAGCCTGTAGCATCTCAACACCCTTTTTCTGGTCACACTATGTACTGGCAGTAATAGTTAGAGGCATAACAATGCACTTATTTTTTACTATGAATATGTAAAGCACACATTGTGCTTACATCACATCACTTTTGCCATACCCACTGTTTCTTCTTTCTTTTTTTTCTGTATCTCCAATGCTCTAATACTTTTATAAATAACTAAGGAACTACAGGGTCTTTTAGATTGAAAATAGACTGAAGTTTAGGACAGTGCAACATGTAACCAGAGACAATGGGACAATGGGCATTTAGTATAACATTTTTTTCTTGACAGGCCTGATCCAAGACCAGTTAGTTACTATGCCAACTATTATTCTACTATGCCAACTATTATTCCCCAAATCATAGTCAAAATACATTTTTGGGGCCTTCCTTAAACTGCTTGCTACCATTGCAGGGGCTTATTGTTGGTTTCTGGGATTCTAACCAGGTAATTTATCGCCACATTGACAAACAGTTCTAAGACCACCAAAGCATTTATACTTCCTCTAAAGTCTTTCAAGAATTGCTGGATAGGTACCAGCTGGTGGATGCGTGGAGGGAACTTTTTGCAAACAGGCAGGACTATCCACCTTACTCCCACGTCTATTGAGATAATCTCCTTGGCCTGGAGGCCCCTAATCTCTAACTGGAAAATAAATAATTCATTGTTAAATGATGAGGATGTTGTAAAAAGCTACAGTTGGATTTGGATGACTACTTCACTCACTGTCTACTAGTGTAGGCATGAAGTCCTATGCCAATCTTCATCAGGAAAAATCAATTCCAGACAATGAAATATTACATTATTTACAAATCTTAAAGCAGGTACATCACCATTTCAAATGACATTATTTGAGAAATTCTGTTGTGATAACCCCAGTGGTAAATGGCTTACATCCTTGATTTACAACTTGCTACTAGAAGGAGCTTAAGTAGTTATACCAAGATATGCGACCAAATAGGAGACGGATCTGAGCCTCAACTGGGTCAACATTTTGAAGAATTCCAGTCAGAATTTGGGAAACCTTAATGCTTTGGAAATAAATGTGAAGGTCATGATTAGGTGGCACCTGGTTCCCGATCGCATCCAAAGAGTGCTGGGCTCCTATTCTCCCCTATGTTTCAGGGATGTTAGTCTGTGGGTACCTATTTTCACAGTTGGTGGGAGTGCAGAAAAGTCAGGCACTTCTGGTATAAAGTATTCTATATTATCTATAGGGTGACAAGCTTAAGTATGAAACCTGCTCCGTTTCTAGCCTTACTCAACTTTAAACCCCCGGGGGGCACTAATAACCAGTTTATCCTTATCAGTCATATTACGACCGCAGCGAAACTAATAATTGCACGTACATGAAAGAAATTTATCCCCTCAGGTTAATGGCATTGTGTTCTTTGAAAAAAGGGAATGCGTCCTTAAGCAACACTTATGAGAAGTTTTAAAATGTCTGGGAGGGATGGATAACCAGTTGCTTCCAGTTCAGTCATGATTGTACTGTTTTAAACATATACCATGCCCGTCACTGATAACCTTTCTACTTTCTTGTCCCTCTCTCTCTTGTTCTGTTCTCTGAATGAAGCAGCCAAAGAGGGTTTGTGGATCAAATGCCACACCTACCTCACAAAAGGAGCTGTTCTGTTCTCCCTTTGTTCCTCTTCTTTTCTTCTTCTTCTTTTTTCATGGCTGCTTCTGCTGACCTTTTTTCTTACCTGTACTTTCATTATTCAGCTCATTTGAGCCTTCTGTTACGTTCTGTTTATGATTATTGCTGCTCATTACTGCTCATATTTCTTGTGTACCTTCATATACCTGCTTTGGATGTATGCCGCCAATTTTGGGATTTTTATGTATAACGATATTCCATTGTATCTTCTTTATGAAAATTTTAATAAAGAACGATTGAAAGTAGAAAAATATTCTATACCTTTCACCAGTCTGCATGTTTTCTAGCGGATAGGTGGACGAGACAGAGGTAGGCAACACTTCAACTGCTCGCTCAGGTTCTGGCACAGCCATGTCCTGTGGGATCCATGTCCAGTTTTTCTTCATGAATGTGAGGATGTCCATCAGTGATGAAACCCTCCTGCGGTGCTGAACACAGGTTCTGATAGGAAACTTGCTGAAGAGCAGGCCAGCACCTCCAAGGCATAGAGGGCAAGCTCTTGCCACGTGTCCAACTTACCAACTTGCCTGCTGGAACTCTACTATTGCCTGCTGCTGCTGCTGCTCACACGCCATTTCCAACATACAGTATGTAAAGTGGCATTCCACCTGGTTGGCAAATCACCTATGAGGTAGTTTGTGGGAAGGCCAAAGTTCCTCTGTGGTGCAGATAGGTAAGCAACAGCAGGGTGTGAATGTTCAAAGTGCACGCACATGGTACGCACTTTATGCAGCAGCTCTGGCATGTCTGGATAATGGGCCAAAAAGCTTTGCAAGTTTAGCACATGCGCCAGCCAATACATGTGCCCTAACCCAGCTTGGCCCAAGGCTGCTACTAGGTTCTGCCCATTGTTGCACATCATCTTGCCAGGCTTTAGGTTCAGTGGCAGAAAACATTCATCTGTCTGCTCCTGGATGCCAATCCACTGCTCCTGGGTGGTATATGGACTTTTGCTCAGAGGAGTTTCAGCACCGACTGCTGGTGTTTCCCCATGGCAGGACTCAAAATGGTGGTGCAGTAGAGGCGGAAGTGGAGTAGAAGGCCACAATAGGCAACAAGTGATGTCCAGCAATCCTGGGTGGTGGAAGTATATGCGCCAAAGCGCTTTGCGGCTCAAGCCCAGCTGCCACTATATTATCCCAGTGGGCATTTAAAGAGCTGTAACATCCCTGCCCATGCTTAGTTGTCTGCCTGCCATAACGTATAGCAACGTATAGCATTGCACAGTGCACATCTTATTTCCTCCACAACCTGTTAGGTGCAGGGCACAGATGGGCTACTGAGAAAAGTTGTGGCAGCTAAGAATTATGTATTGTCGGGTAGCCGCACTAACTGAGATAACTGGCCCCCTCACCATAAGATTTTTAAAGCTCTCCAGTTCCACCAGGCAGAATGGCAGCATTTCAAAGGCAAGCAATTTTCAAATGCTTGAAATCAAGCCCAGGGCTTGTGGGTTTGATGGGACAAACTTACACTTTCTGTCCATTGTTTGAGGAATAGAAATCTGAACACTTCCCTTTGGGGGAAGACAGATGACCTTGTGGTAGAGGCAGTGGTAGAGGCTGAGACAACGGTAGCATCAGAGGGAGCATTAGGTGCTTGCATGTATTTATTTGAATAATATCATTTTTAATAATACTAATAATGTTTTTTGGTTTGCTTTGCAGGCACCTGGTGATGGACGTAGTGCAGAGATTTACCTAGCCTCAATGACTGGTGGCAAAGGATGCAAATGACCCATCGTTACATCCTCCTCCTCGGCCTTGTGTCGCCTTAATGTTTCGTTTGTACTCTCTAAATTTTCTATCATGCTCCCGTGGTGGAATCAAGGATATGATGTTATCTTTATAGCAGGTTTAAAGCAGGGTGGCCACCCAGTAATTGCCACTTTTGACTATGCAGGTAACTCTGCAGTCAGTTCGCAGGCACTGGAGCATCAGCTGATGATGGGGGCCCATGGTGAGGCCCCTGCTATAAGGCTCCATCCAGGCTATGTACACTCCAAAGCAGTTAGCAAGGGAGAGAAGGCTTCTGGAGTGAGGGACACCTAAAACTGTCCTTTTTAGGGCAGCTAGGTAGGGAGTGTCCGCGGTGGCAGTGAGGGACAGCTAGTGAGGGACATCTGCCTGTTGTCCTTATTGCACTTTGAGGGCAGACAGCCGCTGGGTCAAATTTTATACAACATTGTAATAAAAATTGGAGTGAATAGCCATTTAATACAACATCTGATCAGTGTCCAACTGAATTGTAGTGAGTGGGCATTGAATACAACATCTGATTTGTGTCCAATCATTTAAATTCCGGAGATGCTCTGGGTGGGTTTGTTCCACTTTAAAAGCTTACTGTTCCTTTTGTAAAGAGCTTTTCCTTCCCTTCCCTGCAAAGCATGCCTTTCCTTTCATTGAATTTAATTCATTTCTTTTCCCTCAGTTTTCTTGAAAGCTCTTATTCAACTTGGAGTGGAGACATGAGTAGCGATGGCCTTTGGATCCGGTCCAAAGCTATATTCCACCCAGATATTGCCATTTCTGTCTCGTTTGCCCCATACCGCCAACATTAATGTCAAATAAACCAAAAAGTACCCACCTCTTTGGTCTTCTTCCTCCTTTCTCCCACTGAATGGCATCCTCTCTTCAGGCCCTGATCAAATGGGAAATCTCCCTTCATGTCCCTCCCCTCTAAATATGTAATAAGTCACATTCCACAGAGGCTCTCCTCAGTAGTATAAAAGCTTCTATTTCCAGTGGCCCAGCATTAGCTTGGCAGAAGGCCAAGGAAGAAAGAGGGGGGCACTGTGTCCGTCTTAAGTACAGATGCTGTCGGGGAGGTGGCTATTGCAGCATCAGAACTGCCGAATGCTGGTTACAATGGGACCAGCCAGAGGGCTTCTGAAGCATTTGTCGCTGCTCCAGCTGATCATTAAACAGGAGCTGAATTCATTAATGGGAAAAAATATCATCTTTATCCATGCTCAGCTTATGCAAGCAAGACAGGAATGAAGATAACGTTGTGGGACAGTCTATAACATGAGATAAAAGAAAGACACGGCCATGAAAAATATAGTATATTTGACTGTCGTCTACTTAGAGGTGTTGGAAGCCAAATGAGTCAGTGAGTAGGCCGACACCCCCATCTCTCCAGTTAGACATGCTTTTCTATTCCATCACCAGGTGTCTGTGCTATGGAGACTACAGCACAATGTTGGCAACTAGCAGTCATTGGGTGCAGCATTGTGTGCCAAGAAAACATTTTTTGTATTCCTAAATATGGAGTACAGCTGTAGGAGCGATGTTTGGAATGCATGGGGGAATCCTGTCCCATTGATTTTCATAAGACTGTAAGTACACTTTAAATCCTAATGATAGTATTTCATATATTCCAAAATGCCAATTTGTAAGTACTGTGCTTTTTTGGCTTATACCATGAAAATTAGTCATTTACTAACACTTTTTTAAGTCTGTCCTCTACTTATGGCGGCAGATTTATCAGCGGGCAGCCCGCAGAGTGAACATCTGTAGCTGTTTCGTTTTAAGAAACAATCAATCAAGATTCAGACTGTATGCTGCATTCTCCGACAAGGTGTAAGACAGCAATTAACATTAAATCAGGGAAATGGATGGTCTAGTGAGGATGTTAATATACAGTAACTGCATCGACTGGTAATGAAGATAGAAGGACGCGAACTGGAAAACATTTTGACTTTGTTTGCTGCTTAGACGTGAACCAACATATAATTTAAAGCTAAATAATACCCAGGAATTTGACTTTCCTGGGTTTTGGTCTGTTCCCCCTGGGGCTTCCCGAATTTGGGATGCCCTGCTGAAATCCCCCAGAAAGACCTAAAATAACTCACCTCTTCCGCCTGCCAACGATGCATACGTGGATGAGTAGCCAATGAGAAACGTTTGCCGTGTTTACATCCTTTGGCAAATGGCTCTCAATGACGTCAATGGGGAACGCGATCTGCCACATCTCCGGCATTCCTGGCCTCCCTATGTGCTCATTACTACTTGTTGTAGTGAGCTCATCTTTCTGGAAGTAATCTCTCAAAGAATACTTTGGTTGCACAGAGTTTCCCTAAAAAATATATAAATAAGCAGAGTAAAAAACACGTTTTCCTAAAATATCAATATGCAAACATGAACAAACAAGCTAAATCTGAAAGCGCAAGGACCCCCGAACAGAACAATACCCAACATGCATAGGTATTTTTAATACTTTTAACTGCCAGCCTACTTGAAATTTTGTCACTCTCTGTTAACAGGTCATTTTTTACCATTTTGTTTGACTGTGATTTTTGCATTTTTTTAAATAAACAAATGCAGGGAACAAGTCCACATTGCCTTTGTGGGCTGTGGGCTCTTCTCCCCCCCCCCCCGGGCATAGGGGAGGCAGGTAATGGGGGGTTGGGGGTTAATGGCAAGTCACCCGCTTGACACAGGTGACTTGGGCAGGCTTTTTTAAAAATAATGTAAGGACATACAGAAAATAGTTAATAGCAGGGGCGTAAAAAGTGCAGCGAGGTGCAACCAAAAGTTTAGGGCGACAGATCACCATATTTAAAAAATTTGTGCTCATGGCATCATTTAAAGAATGAAAGAACCCTTCCTCTCTGCATTTTAGTCCTTAGTTGTCTAGCTGCATTCAATTAAGTTAAAAGACAGAAAGAAAAGTTCATTTATTGTTTGCACCAGGGCCCCGTCACATTTAGTTACACCACTGTTTAATAGTAAACAACTCAAATTAAAAAATACAGTAAAACCCACGTGTGCATGTGCCAAAAAACTGCTATGACAATATTTATCTCTGTGCAAATAAGACTAATACAAAACAACTACTGTTGGAATAGCTTTAATGCAACAACTCTATCCTGTATGTGACTGTTAGTTTAAAAGAAAAAAATATCAGTCTAAGCTAAGTGGGAGCCAGAATATGCAGGACTATATAAGAGACACCCTAGAGATTGTCGAGCACCTCAGGGGCATTGGGGAAGAAATTAAAGATTCCCTTGTGTCTGGACATCTACTAAGTTGTCTTTCAAAAAGTTATGACACATTTGTCACTGCACTGGATGCCTGATGATGCCCAGATGATTAGCGCATGCTAGAGTATACTAAAGGTAAACTTGTTGATGAGTGCAAGAGAAAAGAAGAGTCTCTGACCAAAAGTAATGAATCCAGAGCAGAGGCAACATTACAAACACAGGATTTCTCTGAAAATAAGAGCTATCTAAAGCTTGCTAATGTTTTGTGTGTAAAAAGTCAGATCACCTAAAGGGAAACTGCAGAGTTTGCAAAGCTAGAATGAGTCATCTTCAGAAGCAGAAAAGGTTTAGGTTTGCTGTGGAGGAAGCTAATGTTCCTTTAATGTAAACATGGACACAGCTGCACGTAATGCATGGTATATACACTCAGGTGCAACAATCCAATTTTATAATGTCCTGCTTCCCCATTGCAAATCAGAAAAATCCCAGAAAGGATGCGTTACATGTTCCCAGTCATGAAAGCAATCTTTTGTCAGTGAAAAAGCTCACTAAACAGGAAAATGTAGTTATGTTTAAGGGAGACAACTGCATAATTTCAAAGGAGGGACACATTTTAGCAGAAGGGACTAAATGTGAACTCTGTCAGCTAAATTGCAAAGAAAGTGTGTACAGTTCTAGACAAGATATGCATAAAGACTGTATCCATATATGGCACAGTGGTCTTGGGCATAGAGACCCAGGAGCAGTAAGGAAGCTAGCTTAACAACAGCTTGAAGATGAAATTGTAATTGATCAATATAGTCAAATGAAGAAATGCACCAGTTGTCTTAAAGGAAAAATGTCCAAAAAATCCTTTCTTAAAAATAGCATCACTACATCTGAACAGCTACTGGATTTGATACACACGGATGCATGTGGTTCAATGATTGTTCAAACTCCCAGCAAGAAGAAATATTTTCTCACATTCATTGATGATTTTTCCAGATACACAGTTGTCTACCTGCTGCATTGCAAAAATGAAGTGTCACAGAAACTTGAAGAATATCTTGCTGTAGTGTTTAACACATTTGAAAGAATGCTGAAAGCCCTGCATGCAGATAAGGAGACTGAATATACAAGCGGCAAGGTGCAAACCATTTTGAAAAAGAAAAGAATTGTGTTCCAGACTATCATTCCACACAACCTTTGTGCAAGTCTACATACAACAATTTGGGTACACACCATCATGACAGCATGCTCTCTTCAAAACAGACTGCCTGGTAGAGCTACAAACAAAACTCCATATGAGCTATGGAACTGCATGATGCAGCATGAATCAACTCAGGATATTTGGTAGCAGAACATTATCATAACAACTCATAAAAAAATAAGGCTGCAGCATTCTGGATGCCCCCCCCCCCCCAGCCTGTCCTATAGCAGCAATGCTGTTGAGGGTGTCAGCCCGCTTAAATGTGCAAAATCACTCTCAGCGATGACTCAAAGACTGGTCCCTCTTATAGCAGTTCCATGACTTCTGAGCATTGTCCCTCCGTATTTACTCATTCCAGATTACCTGAATAAAATAAGAGATAAATGTACTTAATGTTACTTAATAGTTAAAAAGACTGTTTTGACTGTAGTTGCTTTTAGCTTGAGTGTTTGCAAGATCTCTAATGGATAGGGTGAAGTGTAATTAGCCTCCGTTTCATTTTTCTGTCCATTAGTTCCATGTATTTAAAGAAACTGCACTTAACATGTACAGGAATATTTACTAGGTCATTGCAAATGACTGGTGATTGTTGTAATGGGCAACTAGCCACAATCAGAAATTATTTTTTTCTTGGTTTCTTGTTTAGATAATGCCCATGTTCTGTTGCGAGTGTCAGTCCTGCAGATGAATAAGACAAGGAGATAGTCTGACCCTTTAAACACATTGTAACACATTGGCCTCGATTCAATACATAGTCTTCCAATCTGGCGATTCAGTAATTTCTCGTGCTTTTTTTTCTCATAAAGTGTATTTTTTTACTACCATGAATTTTTTTCAACTCTTATTGAATTGAGGCCATAGAATTTTTACACAGTTCTGTAGAGTATCTGTATCAATTCCTTTCAGTGCCTTAGAGGCTGGTTGACCAAGCGTAAAGCTCCTTTTTCTGAAGAGGGCCCACAAAGTTTGCCCTTTCTAAGGAAGCTAAAGAAGTTTGGTTATTTTTTAGCTTGGGCTTTAGGGATATGTCGTGCTCCTCCTTCACTGCTATATATGAGGGAGCCTGAAAATGTGACCAGATACACATACAAAGATGAAAAAAATGGCAGAAAAAAAATGTTTTTCACTGCCAGTCATTCAGGGCCTCTACAAAAAGGGCCACTGAGCATCATTAAAACAGACCAAAACCCATATTGTGTGCCCCTGGAGTCCCTGGAGCCCAGGACCAGCCATTAACCTGCCCTCTGACATTTAGGTCACGTTAGGCAGCATTCTTGAGATCAGCCAATCAACAATCTTACAAATGCCATGAAGGCGTGACCTTGGCAAGACGTGGAAAATAACAGTGGGGACAAAAGGTGAGTACCCTTCTTGTGTGGTCAATCCTGTTATCAATCCTTTGGTCCTTGACAATCTCTACTTCTAAGTACATACACTTCTTTTAAACACTGGGACTTTATACTTTACTACAGTCCTTCTTTACCCCTACAACCATTTACCTTGACCCAGTCTCTATCCTGGGCTAATTTGCTTGTATGCTTGTAATAAATGTACATTGTGAATAACTTTATTCCACTAACAATAGAGGAGGATTAGTAAAAATCTATTGCAAACCTGATCCTATAATTTATTGCAAACCTCATTCTTCACAAATAAGACCCCTGATATTTGGGACAGACAGGAGACGACAGATGGAAATGTCCACCTATAGCCTCTTGATCTACATAGCAGCAGGACAGTCAGTGTTGAATCACAAGCTAACATCATGGGCTTGCAGCACAGGTTTGTCAGTCAGACAACACAGTGGTTGGGAGTTTTAAAATCAGGAGGCAGGCTACAAATCTATGACTAACAACACAATGACAAAGCCCACATGATAAGCAGAGGTTAAGCTGAGGAGTCAACCCAGGAAGAACTGACAAGTCAAAGCTGGGTCGGATCGAAAGAGTAAGCAGCAACATGCTGACTGAAGTTGAGCTCATTTTACACATCATTAGGTGGACTTTCTCACTGATCATGTGTGTGTGCTTATGCAGAATGGCCATACTCCTCATGAGTGCACTTGGGCACACTGGCTGGACTCGGGATGGGCTTCTCTGATTCTAGTGTGCATTCCTAACAATAAAACAGAAGACCTTAGGATCAGAATTCACAGGTCAGTAGGAGTCCCAAAAGATAAAGCAGCAACTTGTTGACTGTAGTAGAGTAGCTAATTCATTTTGCTAATTAGTTTTGCTTGGAGTTTTCTAGATGCTTTAGCCCTTTCAAACTTTTCTTCTAGTGACCAACATTTACAGTGTGGCCCAGAGTCACCTCTAATGTTTCAGAAGCATCCATGCTCACTCCACGCAACACATCCTCTTGGGAGCTAATTCGTTATATTTAATTTATTATTGGGGTGGTTGTTTGCTATTTATTATTATTTATGTTTGCATCATTGCTCTCCTCTAGCACAGGCTACAGAAGCTACTTGGTCAACTAAAGGTATAGTGGGGGCCATGGAATGTGCTGTTGGATCACCAGCTAGGTGAGTTTATTTGACAATTGGCTGACCCTGGAGTATTACAGACATCAATGTTTCAGTTAAAATTTGAGCTTATATTTTTATCTATAAGTGGTCACTAAGGAGCTGCTCATCCAATTTACCCAGTTGATTACTGTCAAAAATGGAACCAAGACTTAGGCAGGGGTAGCTGTGGTGATTGTTAGCCAATATATTTGTATGTATCTTGAGTTGGTTAGTGATCAGCATGTTGACAGAATCATGCAGTACATGTTGGGTAGCATTTTGGCTGTACACTGGAATTTTTTTTGCAAACTAATCCAAAACTAGAGTAACCAGAGTCACTGTCAATACAGTCTGTAACCTATGCACTTTCATTGGATCTCAGATTCTGTTGAAGCATAGCTAGCTGAAAATTCTCAGTAGATGGTGCCAGAGCAGCACGTGTGGGTAAGGCTGCTCTACAGCTGCTGTCTAGGCCAACATAGCAGATGATCAGGCAACCCCAGGGTGTCACCAGGAAAAGTGGCTGAGCTACAATCTTGGGCAATATCCAGAGTTGGCAGCAGATTATCATTGGACATGCTCAAAGGACATGCTGGTTGACAACAAAGCTTGGCACAAAGACATGGCTTGACAATCAGCATGCACACCAACACTGATGATAGGTTTAAGTGGCAAGCTGCTCCTGGAGACAGGTTTTACAGTGGACCAAAACCCACCCTGAAGTCTAGGAGACTCCAGGGCAGACTCACTACCTCCACCCTGCCCCCCAGTTCAGGATGCCACCCCCAAGGGCACCCGATATTCTTAACTTCCCCCCTGAACCAACGTGGGGCCGGCGCTGGCATCACTCACCTCTCTTTTTGGCTGTGTGTGGCCCCGTTCGCCACAACTGAATAGCTGTACGGGACCGCGTTCTGGGGGTTTTGACTCAGTGGGGCACCCAAAACCGGTTTGGGTGACCCAGGGGGAAGGATCAGAGTCTGGGATAGTGAAAATCCTGGGTTTTGGTCCACCTTAAACCAGCCATTTATAATCAGCAGGCATGCTGAGCCCATCCGTGTGTGTTGCTTTGCAACAGTAGATGTCTAGGACAGAGCAGCGCCAGAGGTGAAATGCCATGCTCCCTGTGAGCAAAGGTGCCTGGTGGTGCCAGGCAATGGCACCATCTAACCCTGACCCAGTCCAAAGACAACATGGAAACAGTAGCCTGGTATAGGTAATGCTACTGGTTTGTGACAGCCTGATATTCCAGCCTTGCTCATCCATATTTCTTTTCCACTTTCCCCAATGTTTCTTACTACATTTTCCTTTCCTTGTTTTTTTCAATGTCATGTACTAGTACTAATAGTTCCCCAAACTGATATTCTATAGTTAATAGCACTCCTTTGTATGCATACATATGATTGTGTTCTTATTGACCTTGACCTCCAAAGTTATCAAAAGGATGCTAATAAGTGTGACTCGGCCATAAATTACCTTTCTCTTCATTGCCTTTAAAAGTTATATTAGTTTTCTAACGTCTTTCTTTCTGCCCATTTTGTTTTATTCATACAAGTATTAGTAGTTTTCCAAATTGGCATTCATTTGGAGTTCGGGCTCCCTTGGGCACAGACAGTATACGTTGCCTCCATTGGCCTTTCATTACCATTTTCTGTGTTCTTCCAAATCAATGGTTTTGATCAATATTAACACCTGCGCTGTAACAATAGTAAAAAGGACAGTCTTTCCTCTACCGTTTTCTTCAGTGAAAGTACTTTAAATTACAAGTTTACAAAGCCAGATTGCCAGAGCATGCTTCATAGAGGTCTGTATATCCATGCTAATAACCTGCTCCCATGCATTCCCTTAAAGCCACTGAGTGGTTTATTTTAGATGTTTTATGCTGGTTTTGAATTGGATTTCATTGATTTCGTTGAGTCTTTAGTTATTATTAAGTAGAGTGGGCTTTTATGTAATTTCATACTGTATCATACTGTACATATATATTTCCCTGAGAGAGTATAGGGGGATGAAGACATATTCATTCCCCACTTTATTTTTGGGGCATTTTCTCATAGTTATTTTGTGTCAGGAATACAAGGGGAATTGACTAAACTTTTACAATTCTATCACTGGCAGAATA
This sequence comes from Gastrophryne carolinensis, assembly GCA_027917425.1. Lineage (NCBI taxonomy): Eukaryota > Metazoa > Chordata > Amphibia > Anura > Microhylidae > Gastrophryne > Gastrophryne carolinensis. The sequence goes on along the minus strand of CM051235.1, from coordinate 521,576,058 downwards.
AGGAATAGAGGATTACAGAGACAGGGTTAAGGAACAGAAGTCCTTGAGTCATAACCTAGGTGACCAATTCCATGGTGCAACATGAAGAGGGCCCTGTTCTCAAGAAAAGATGAGAAAAAGTGGCTAAAGTGGCCAATCCAGGAACAAAAGAGAGTTTAGGGGTCGCAGTTAGAGTTAACAGTGGAGGAGGGGATTTCTCTGAACTAGGAACTCCTGCACAGACAGGTATTTTATGTTCCAGGGCATCAAATAAAGGCGAAGGGACTAGTTCAAGTAGTGGATGTAAAAAGAAAAACAATAAAGAAAAAAAGACTACGCGGGAGGTTTAGGGTTGGGAACATTATCACGTCTGGGGGAGGGATTGCAGGGCATCCAAACTGAGTACAACTGTTCATGAGGAAGTGCCCACTAGGGTGATTAGTGCATAGTGGCTGAAAACGGGGTGTAGAGAGCACTGAGCAGGGTGTTAGGGCTGGAAGGTAAAAGGTGGCAGAAGCACTTTCTAAAAAGGACCGCAGGGAGTTGCTAGAAGAAAATGGAGACACAAAGCAGAGGAGGGCATTATGTGAGGTGATTTGAATGTGGGAGTGAGGGAAGGGCAGAAGTAATTGGGAGATTCGGGGGTTTGGCTGATGCCCGGCAGGTGGCTTGTGCCATTTATTACCCCGCCTGCATTTTGGACAGCCACCACTAGGTGTCAGCACAGCCCCAGGCTGTTTTTTCTCCCCTCTACTGCCACACCTGGTGTTAGGCTTATTTAAGTGGCAACCACTCTTTACCTGTGCAGCAGGATTGTGTTCACTCCATTCCTTGTGTGTGGCTGAATCTCATGGACTCTTGTGGCAAGCAGACCTCTTTTTGGTTTCCCAGAGGCTGCTTGGTCACTTCATGCTCCGAGTACTCTATATTGCAGGCTTCCTACCGGCTTCTCGAGGCTGCAGGCCCCTGTCCTGGGCCCTAGGTGAGTGCACCAGATCCCTCTGTTTTGTTTATATATAGCCACAGCACTCAACCCTGTTGGCTTGCAGACCAACCTAGAATCCGTCTCTATACTTGGTTAAAAACAGGTGCTTGGTCACACACATCTGCAGAAGAATGCTGAAGCTGCACCATCAGCGCCAAGGTGCCTCTGTGGGGTGCAGTCCTAACTCTAATCTATCTATCTATTGCATTGTATGTCCCAAATAGGGCTCTCAGAGATTAGAGTTAGGACTGCACCCCACAGAGGCACCCTGGTGCTTGGTGGTGCAGCTTAAGCATACTTCTGCAGATGTGTGTGACTGAGCTCTCTGTTTTTAACCAAGTTTAGAGCCAGATTGTAGGCTGGTGTGCAAGCTAACAGGGTTGAGTGCTTTGGCTCCTTTAAGACTTTTGTATCCTAATTGCCCTGCTATTGTGAACCTCCCAGGTTAGTTATAAAATGGTCTTAGCGGCTGCCACCCCTCTTTTGTTTCTGTTTTGTTTATGTTTCCTTTAGTATATGGTTGTGTTTAGTTCTTGTTTAGTGTTCTGTACACTGAATCCAAGGTTTTTCTGTTCCTTTGTTTCATGATCATGTGGTAAATTAAGTGAAAGGTGAAGGAACAGGGGGACTCAAAGTATTCCATCATCCAAACCTGTTCAAGCATTACTGATGGTGTTGACATTTTGCATCTGGCAATCGAACCCCAGCGCTTGCCCCCCCGGTGCTGAGACAGGATGGGTTACAAAAAAAGAACAGCTTACCTCACCCAGATCCAGTTATAAGGGGAATCCCTTCCCTATTTGTGCCCCCTAGGGATGAGCGAATCGATCCGGACGAACCCGGATTCGATCCGAATTTCATGAAAAATTCGATTCGGATCGAATCCGAATTTCCCCGTGCTTCGATCGCTCGAAGTTTTCCTTTAACATCCATTCATTTACATTACAGGCATTCTAAGATGGCGGACGGGACATGTCCAGACATCTACCCAGCTCCAGTGCATGCTGGGGCAGTCACATGCAGCCTATCAGCAGCCAGCAAGCTCGGTGACATCACAGCGCTATTTAAGGCGGCGGACATCTTGCTTTTCCTCATTTCTCTATTGCATTCGTGAGAGACAGGACGCTGCTGTAGTCAGGGAGAGACAGTTAGAGAGACAGGGACAGACAGGGACAGGCAGGAGACAGGCAGGAGACAGGCAGGAAGTCAGCGAGAAGCAGGGAAAGTTAGGAAAAATCGGAGGCAGTCACAGGGAGATTTTTTTTTTTTCATCCAGCCTGAGTGTTACTGGCTGGCTGACTGGCTTTGTTAGCGTTTTCAGGCTGCTTATACACTTACTGTGCATATATACTGAACTGATCTCAAGTCTGCTGTGGGAACATTACCATTTTGTAAAATCTCAGCCTCTGTATTTACTGTAAGCTGCCCAGTTATTTAAAGTAATTTGGCCTGTATGAGCCTGCTTACACACTGTTGCTGTGTGCATATATACTGATCTCAAGTCTGCTGTGAGGCATCCCATTCTGTAACATCACATTAGCCTCTGTATTTACTGTAAGCTGCACAGTTATTTAAAGTAATTTGGCCTGTATGAGCCTGCTTACACACTGTTGCTGTGTGCATATATACTGATCTCAAGTCTGCTTGGGGCATCCCATTCTGTAACATACCATTAGCCTCTGTATTTACTGTAAGCTGCACAGTTATTTAATGTAATTTGGCCTGTATGAGCCTGCTTACACACTGTTGCTGTGTGCATATATACTGATCTCACGTCTGCTTGGGGCATCCCATGCTGTAACATACCATTAGCCTCTGTATTTACTGTAAGCTGCACAGTTACTTAAAGTAATTTGGCCTGTATGAGCCTGCTTACACACTGTTGCTGTGTGCATATATACTGATCTCAAGTCTGCTTGGGGCATCCCATTCTGTAACATACCATTAGCCTCTGTATTTACTGTAAGCTGCACAGTTATTTAAAGTAATTTGTCCTGTATGAGCCTGCTTACACACTGTTGCTGTGTGCATATATACTGATCTCAAGTCTGCTGTGAGGCATCCCATTCTGTAACATCACATTAGCCTCTGTATTTACTGTAAGCTGCACAGTTATTTAAAGTAATTTGGCCTGTATGAGCCTGCTTACACTCTGTTGCTGTGTGCATATATATACTGATCTCAAGTCTGCTTGGGGCATCCCATTCTGTAACATACCATTAGCCTCTGTATTTACTGTAAGCTGCACAGTTATTTAAAGTAATTTGGCCTGTATGAGCCTGCTTACACACTGTTGCTGTGTGCATATATATACTGATCTCAAGTCTGCTTGGGGCATCCCATTCTGTAACATACCATTAGCCTCTGTATTTACTGTAAGCTGCACAGTTATTTAAAGTAATTTGGCCTGTATGAGCCGGCTTACACACCGTTGCTGTGTGCATATATACTGATCTCAAGTCTGCTTGGGGCATCCCATTCTGTAACATACCATTAGCCTCTGTATTTACTGTAAGCTGCACAGTTATTTAAAGTAATTTGGCCTGTATGAGCCTGCTTACACACTGTTGCTGTGTGCATATATACTGATCTCAAGTCTACTTGGGGCATCCCATTCTGTAACATACCATTAGCCTCTGTATTTACTGTAAGCTGCACAGTTATTTAAAGTAATTTGGCCTGTATGAGCCTACTTACACACTGTTGCTGTGTGCATATATACTGATCTCAAGTCTGCTTGGGGCATCCCATTCTGTAACATACCATTAGCCTCTGCATTTACTGTAAGCTGCACAGTTATTTAAAGTAATTTGGCCTGTATGAGCCTGCTTACACACTGTTGCTGTGTGCATATATACTGATCTCAAGTCTGCCTGGGGCATCCCATTCTGTAACATACCATTAGCCTCTGTATTTACTGTAAGCTGCACAGTTATTTAAAGTAATTTGGCCTGTATGAGCCTGCTTACACACTGTTGCTGTGTGCATATATACTGATCTCAAGTCTGCTTGGGGCATCCCATTCTGTAACATACCATTAGCCTCTGTATTTACTGTAAGCTGCACAGTTATTTAAAGTAATTTGGCCTGTATGAGCCTGCTTACACACTGTTGCTGTGTGCATATATACTGATCTCAAGTCTGCTTGGGGCATCCCATTCTGTAACATCACATTAGCCTCTGTATTTACTGTAAGCTGCACAGTTATTTAAAGTAATTTGGCCTGTATGAGCCTGCTTACACACTGTTGCTGTGTGCATATATACTGATCTCAAGTCTACTTGGGGCCATCCCATTCTGTAACATACCATTAGCCTCTGTATTTACTGTAAGCTGCACAGTTATTTAAAGTAATTTGTCCTGTATGAGCCTGCTTACACACTGTTGCTGTGTGCATATATACTGATCTCAAGTCTGCTGTGAGGCATCCCATTCTGTAACATCACATTAGCCTCTGTATTTACTGTAAGCTGCACAGTTATTTAAAGTAATTTGGCCTGTATGAGCCTGCTTACACTCTGTTGCTGTGTGCATATATATACTGATCTCAAGTCTGCTTGGGGCATCCCATTCTGTAACATACCATTAGCCTCTGTATTTACTGTAAGCTGCACAGTTATTTAAAGTAATTTGGCCTGTATGAGCCTGCTTACACACTGTTGCTGTGTGCATATATATACTGATCTCAAGTCTGCTTGGGGCATCCCATTCTGTAACATACCATTAGCCTCTGTATTTACTGTAAGCTGCACAGTTATTTAAAGTAATTTGGCCTGTATGAGCCGGCTTACACACCGTTGCTGTGTGCATATATACTGATCTCAAGTCTGCTTGGGGCATCCCATTCTGTAACATACCATTAGCCTCTGTATTTACTGTAAGCTGCACAGTTATTTAAAGTAATTTGGCCTGTATGAGCCTGCTTACACACTGTTGCTGTGTGCATATATACTGATCTCAAGTCTACTTGGGGCATCCCATTCTGTAACATACCATTAGCCTCTGTATTTACTGTAAGCTGCACAGTTATTTAAAGTAATTTGGCCTGTATGAGCCTACTTACACACTGTTGCTGTGTGCATATATACTGATCTCAAGTCTGCTTGGGGCATCCCATTCTGTAACATACCATTAGCCTCTGCATTTACTGTAAGCTGCACAGTTATTTAAAGTAATTTGGCCTGTATGAGCCTGCTTACACACTGTTGCTGTGTGCATATATACTGATCTCAAGTCTGCCTGGGGCATCCCATTCTGTAACATACCATTAGCCTCTGTATTTACTGTAAGCTGCACAGTTATTTAAAGTAATTTGGCCTGTATGAGCCTGCTTACACACTGTTGCTGTGTGCATATATACTGATCTCAAGTCTGCTTGGGGCATCCCATTCTGTAACATACCATTAGCCTCTGTATTTACTGTAAGCTGCACAGTTATTTAAAGTAATTTGGCCTGTATGAGCCTGCTTACACACTGTTGCTGTGTGCATATATACTGATCTCAAGTCTGCTTGGGGCATCCCATTCTGTAACATCACATTAGCCTCTGTATTTACTGTAAGCTGCACAGTTATTTAAAGTAATTTGGCCTGTATGAGCCTGCTTACACACTGTTGCTGTGTGCATATATACTGATCTCAAGTCTACTTGGGGCCATCCCATTCTGTAACATACCATTAGCCTCTGTATTTACTGTAAGCTGCACAGTTATTTAAAGTAATTTGGCCTGTATGAGCCTGCTTACACACTGTTGCTGTGTGCATATATACTGATCTCAAGTCTGCCTGGGTCATCCCATTCTGTAACATACCATTAGCCTCTGTATTTACTGTAAGCTGCACAGTTATTTAAAGTAATTTGGCCTGTATGAGCCTGCTTACACACTGTTGCTGTGTGCATATATACTGATCTCAAGTCTGCTTGGGGCATCCCATTCTGTAACATACCATTAGCCTCTGTATTTACTGTAAGCTGCACAGTTATTTAAAGTAATTTGGCCTGTATGAGCCTGCTTACACACTGTTGCTGTGTGCATATATACTGATCTCAAGTCTGCTTGGGGCCATCCCATTCTGTAACATACCATTAGCCTCTGTATTTACTGTAAGCTGCACAGTAATTTAAAGTAATTTGGCCTGTATGAGCCTGCTTACACACTGTTGCTGTGTGCATATATACTGATCTCAAGTCTACTTGGGGCCATCCCATTCTGTAACATACCATTAGCCTCTGTATTTACTGTAAGCTGCACAGTTATTTAAAGTAATTTGGCCTGTATGAGCCTGCTTACACACTGTTGCTGTGTGCATATATACTGATCTCAAGTCTGCTTGGGGCATCCCATTCTGTAACATCACATTAGCCTCTGTATTTACTGTAAGCTGCACAGTTATTTAAAGTAATTTGGCCTGTTTGAGCCTGCTTAGACACTGTTGCTGTGCATATATACTGATCTCAGGTCTGCTGTGGGGGCATCCCATTTGTTTTTGACTGCTTTTAATAAACCAGGCCGCAGGGCACCGCAAAACTGCACATTGAACCCTATCTGTTTATACGAAATAAGGAAATACATAAAAATGTCAGGCAGACAAGTGCCAGGATGTTCAAAGAGGAGTGGCAGAGGCCAAGATTCAGCAGGCAGAGGTCGCAGCAGACTAGGGGCGAGTGGCAGCAGGAGTCACGGTGAGAGACCTGGTCTGCCAGTATCTGCTAGTGGTCGTGTCTCCACCAGTAACGCATCTGCTGTGGTAGATTGGTTAACGCGCTCATCAACAACATCATCACAACTTACGTCTGAGACCCCCAGTCTACGGTCGGTAGGTTCCTCTGACACAACCCTGAGTTGGCATGCCCCGAGAGCAGTCCCTGTCCTCCCATTGCCTCTGTCCTACGTCGTTCCCTCCCCCAGCGACATATCCTATGCTTTGGGTTCAGCTCCACTCTTTAGTGAGGAGGACGATCATATAGAGGACAGTCAGCAGCTACTGCCCAGCCAAGAAATGGAGGTGGCTTCTTTAGCTAGGCAGACAAATAGTGATGTGGACAGTGTCGTGGGTGCTGCGAGCGTTCCAGCTCCTGTGCCAGACACTGTTGACGAATCCACGAACATCAGTGACGTACAGCCACAACTCGGTGATAATGATGATGACGATGAAGCCGATCGCACTTGGGAGCCGGGTGATGAAGGGGCTTCATCGTCATCATCAGGAGAAGAGGGGCGCAGGTTGCCCCGGAGTCAGCAGCTCAGGCAGCAAGGTGTTAGCAGCATGGTTGGCAGGCAGCATGGGGGCACAATTGTAAAGCCTGGAGCCAAACGGGGCCGGGGCCGGGGAAGAGCACCTGCTGCGCGGCAGGCTACCTTATCGGGAGGTAGTGGAGCAGGGGTTCCTGGAGTTGGCGACAATAGCAGCGAATCAGTAAGGCCTGTTGGTGGGAAAAGTAGCTACTCGGCAGTTTGGCAGTTTATCCTGAAGCATCCGCAGGAGGGTAACATGGCCACATGCAAGATATGTAGGCAGAAGGTGAAGCATGGCCAGGGCCCAAATGTTGCCACCACGGCCCTGCGTCAACATATGATGCGCCACCATAAAGCGACCTGGGAGAACCGAGGCTCCCAAGGGGTGGTCCAGTCTGCTTCCTCAACAAGTGGCACGCCGCTCCCAATTTCTGCCAGCCAAGGCTCCAGCACCTCAGCCGAAGGCAGCTGTGCGTCATACCCATCCTCTGTCGCTCCTGCTCCTCCTCCTCCTCCCCCAAGTCATGCATCCCGCCAGCAATCCATCAGCGAAGTCACGTCCAAGAGACAGCAGTATGCGCCCACTCATCCTACGGCGCAGAAGCTGAATGTGCTCCTGTCCAAGTTGCTGGTGCTGCAGTCGCTCCCTTTTCAGGTGGTGGACTCTGCACCTTTCAGAGAACTGATGACTTGTGCCGAGCCGAGGTGGAGAGTCCCAAGCCGTCATTTCTTTGCCAAGAAGGCAGTACCAGCGCTGCACACTTTTGTTGAACAGAAGGTGGGCCAGTCCTTGAGCCTGTCGGTGTGTAGCAAAGTGCATGGCAGCGCCGACGTCTAGAGCTGTAACTACGGTCAGGGACAGTACATGTCATTTACGGCCCACTGGGTGAATGTGGTCCCTTTGCAGCAGCAGCAACTTGGACAGGTCACGCCGCTTCGGCCTCCGCGCTCCCTGCCCGTTGGGCCTGTGACACTGTGCGACTCGGCCTCCTCATCCTCCGCCATCTCTTCACCTTCCACTGTAGGTTCAAGTCTCAGTGCCCCTCCAGTCTACCATGTGTGCAGGGCACGGAGGTGTCACGCAGTGCTTCACATGGTTTGTCTTGGCGAAAGGAGTCACACAGGGGAGGAACTGCTTAAATTTATTCATCAGGAAATCCAAACATGGCCTACTCCAAGAAAACTTAAAATGGGAATCATGGTTACTGACAATGGGAAGAACATTTTGTCTGCGCTGCACCAAGGAAGCCTGACCCATGCCCCCTGCATGGCTCACGTCTTCAATCTAGATGTCAAGCGGTTTCTGAAGTGTTCCCCCCATATGCAAGACATCCTAACAACTTCAAGGAAACTTTGCATGCACTTCAGCCACTCATACACCGCCAAACACACCCTTCTTGAGCTACAGCGTCAGAACGGTATCCCCCAACATAGTCTGATTTGCGATGTTTCCACCCGTTGGAATTCCACCCTTCACATGTTGGACCGATTATATGAACAGAGAAAAGCCATCACGGATTTCCTGATGATCCAAGCAGATAGGGGGACTCCCCTGTGTAACTTCAATGTCAACCAGTGGCAGCTCATACGTGACACCTGCCGTTTGCTCAGGCCCTTTGAGGAAGCCACTTTATTCGTCAGTCGGCAGGATTACGGGATGAACGACGTGATTCCACTGCTTCATGTACTACAGCACATGTTGGAAACCATGGCTGGTCAGGGCACTGGAGATATGGCGTCTACATCTTACGGCCACATGAACCCCGTTGGAGCTGAACTGGAGGAGGAAGAGGAGGAGGAAGGACACAGTGAAGCACAGTTTAGGCTTGGCGAAATGGCTGGTTTATCTAGTCAGCGGACAGGAGAGGAAGAGCAGGAGCAGCCAGAGGAGCTAGAGGGTTTTGAGGAAGGAGAGACAGAGGACCCGGACACACCGTGGCAGTATGCAGTGGAGATGGAGACAGGTAGTCCCTCCGAGTCACTTGCGCAAATGGCAGGAAGCATGCTCACGTGCTTGCGTAGTGACTCCAGAATTGTTTCCATTTGTCGGCGGGATGACTTCTGGCTGTCCACCTTATTGGACCCTCGCTTCCGGCACAAAATGGGGGCATTTTTTAAACCCGCCGAGAGGGAGGACAAACTGAACTACTACAAAGACATTCTACGTAGGCAGTTGGCCGATGCCTATCTGCGCCATGGTCCATACTCTCGCAGGTCTGACTCGAGGGGACCTCTGCGCTCACCTTCCACTGCCATGGCTGCTGGGGGGGTTGGCAGGAGCAGCAGCAGCAGCTCCATCAGCAGCAGCCTCAGTCTTCAGTCGCTAATGAGTAGCGTTCTACACCCGCATAGTGAGGCTACTCATGAGCAGCAGGAAGACCTGGAGCAGGATCTCAACCAGCAGGTCATGTCATACCTTGACATGACCATGCCAACACACCTTGAGGATCCGCTGGACTTCTGGGCAGCCAAACTTGATTTGTGGCCGCAACTAGCAGAGTTTGCCCTGGAAAAGCTGTCCTGCCCCGCAAGTAGCGTGCCATCTGAGCGGGTGTTTAGTGCGGCGGGGGCCATAGTTACGGCGAGGAGAACTCGTCTGTCAACTAAAAATGTGGAGAGACTCACCTTTGTCAAAATGAATCAGGGATGGATCAGCCAGGATTTCCACCCACCAATGCCTGATGCATGCGACTAGATTCAGCATGGTGCCACGTTTTACACTTTCCAAATGGTGCAAAACATATTTATTTCTTTAGGCTAATTTTTGGGCTCCTGCTGATGCCAACTTCAGGGTGTGCCTTCCAACCAATTTTTGGCCTCCTGCTGATGCCAACTTCAGGGTGTGCCTTTCAGCCAATTTTTGGCCTCCTGCTGCTGCTGCTTGCAACTCCAGGGTGTGATTCATCCAATTTGTGGGCTCCTGAAGCCAACCCCAGTGTCTCTTTAAAGTAATGTTTTGGCTCCTGCTGCTCCTGCTGCTGCTGCTGCCAACTCCAGGGTGTGATTCATCCAATTTTTGGGCTCCTGAAGCCAACCCCAGTGTCTCTTTAAAGTAATGTTTGGGCTCCTGCTGCTGCTGCTGCTGCCAACTCCAGGGTGTGATTCATCCAATTTTTGGGCTCCTGCTGCCAACTCCAGTGTCTCTTTAAAGTAATGTTTGGGCTGCTGCTGCTGCCAACTCCAGGGTGTGATTCATCCAATTTTTGGGCTCCTGAAGCCAACCCCAGTGTCTCTTTAAAGTAATGTTTGGGCTCCTGCTGCTGCTGCTGCTGCCAACTCCAGGGTGTGATTCATCCAATTTTTGGGCTCCTGCTGCCAACTCCAGTGTCTCTTTAAAGTTATGTTTGGGCTCCTGCTGCTGCTGCTGCTGCCAACTCCAGGGTGTGATTCATCCAATTTTTGGGCTCCTGCTGCCAACCCCAGTGTCTTTTTAAAGTAATGTTTGGGCTGCTGCTGCTGCTGCCAACTCCAGGGTGTGATTCATCCAATTTTTGGGCTCCTGCTGCCAAACTCAGTGTCTCTTTAAAGTAATGTTTGGGCTCCTGCTGCTGCTGCTGCTGCCAACTCCAGGGTGTGATTCATCCAAGTTTTGGGCTCATGAAGCCAACCCCAGTGTCTCTTTAAAGTAATGTTTGGGCTGCTGCTGCTGCTGCCAACTCCAGGGTGTGATTCATCCAATCTTTGGGCTCCTGCTGCCAAACTCAGTGTCTCTTTAAAGTAATGTTTGGGCTCCTGCTGCTGCTGCCAACTCCAGGGTGTGATTCATCCAATTTTTGGGCTCCTGCTGCCAACCCCAGTGTCTCTTTAAAGTAATGTTTGGGCTGCTGCTGCTGCTGCCAACTCCAGGGTGTGATTCATCCAATTTTTGGGCTCCTGCTGCCAAACTCAGTGTCTCTTTAAAGTAATGTTTGGGCTCCTGCTGCTGCTGCCAACTCCAGGGTGTGATTCATCCAATTTTTGGGCTCCTGCTGCCAACCCCAGTGTCTCTTTAAAGTAATGTTTGGGCTGCTGCTGCTGCTGCCAACTCCAGGGTGTGATTCATCCAATTTTTGGGCTCCTGCTGCCAAACTCAGTGTCTCTTTAAAGTAATGTTTGGGCTCCTGCTGCTGCTGCTGCTGCCAACTCCAGGGTGTGATTCATCCAATTTTTGGGCTCCTGAAGCCAACCCCAGTGTCTCTTTAAAGTAATGTTTGGGCTCCTGCTGCCAACTCCAGGGTGTGATTCATCCAATCTTTGGGCTCCTGGAGCCAACCCCAGTGTCTCTTTAAAGTAATGTTTGGGCTCCTGCTGCTGCTGCTGCTGCTGCCAACTCCAGGGTGTGATTCATCCAATTTTTGGGCTCCTGAAGCCAACCCCAGTGTCTCTTTAAAGTAATGTTTGGGCTCCTGCTGCTGCTGCCCACTCCAGGGTGTGATTCATCCAATTTTTGGGCTCCTGCTGCCAACTCCAGTGTCTCTTTAAAGTTATGTTTGGGCTCCTGCTGCTGCTGCTGCCAACTCCAGGGTGTGATTCATCCAATTTTTGGGCTCCTGAAGCCAACCCCAGTGTCTCTTTAAAGTAATGTTTGGGCTGCTGCTGCTGCTGCTGCCAACTCCAGGGTGTGATTCATCCAATTTTTGGGCTCCTGCTGCCAACCCCAGTGTCTCTTTAAAGTAATGTTTGGGCTCCTGCTGCTGCTGCTGCTGCCAACTCCAGGGTGTGATTCATCCAATTTTTGGGCTCCAGCAGCCAACTGCAGTGTCTCTTTCAAGCTATGTTTGGGCTCCTGCAGCTGCTGCTGCTGCTGCTGCTGCTTGCAACTCCAGGGTGTGATTCATCCAAGTTTTGGCCTCCTGAAGCCAACCCCAGTGTCTCTTTAAAGTAATGTTTGGGCTCCTGCTGCTGCCAACTCCAGGGTGTGATTCATGCAATTTTTGGGCTCCTGAAGCCAACCCCAGTGTCTCTTTAAAGTAATGTTTGGGCTCCTGCTGCTGCTGCTGCCAACTGCAGGGTGTGATTCATCCAATTTTTGGGCTCCTGCTGCCAACCCCAGTGTCTCTTTAAAGTAATGTTTTGGCTCCTGCTGCTGCTGCTGCTGCCAACTCCAGGGTGTGATTCATCCAATTTTTGGGCTCCTGCTGCCAACTCCAGTGTCTCTTTAAAGTTATGTTTGGGCTCCTGCTGCTGCTGCTGCCAACTCCAGGGTGTGATTCATCCAATTTTTGGGCTCCTGATGCCAACCCCAGTGTCTCTTTAAAGTAATGTTTGGGCTGCTGCTGCTGCCAACTCCAGGGTGGGATTCATTCAATTTTTGGGATCCTGCTGCCAACCCCAGTGTCTCCTTAAAGTTATGTTTGGGCTCCTGCTGCTGTTGCTGCCAACTCCAGGGTGTGATTCATTCAATTTTTGGGCTCCTGAAGCCAACCCCAGTGTCTCTTTAAAGTAATGTTTGGGCTCCTGCTGCTGCTGCTGCCAACTCCAGGGTGTGATTCATCCAATTTTTGGGCTCCTGCTGCCAACTCCAGTGTCTCTTTAAAGTAATGTTTGGGCTCCTGCTGCTGCTGCCAACTCCAGGGTGTTATTCATCCAATTTTGGGCTCCTGCTGCCAAATCCAGTGTCTCTTTCAAGCTACGCTTGGGCTCCTGCTGCTGCTGCTGCTTGAAACTCCAGGGTGTGATTAATTCAATTTTTGGGCTCCTGCAGCCAACTCCAGTGTCTCTTTCAGCAAATGTTTGGGCTCCTGCTGCTGCTTGCAACTCCAGGGCGTGATTCATCCAATTTTTGGCCTCCTGCAGCCAACTCCATTGTCTCTTTCAGCCAATGTTTGGGCTCCTGCTGCTGCTTGCAACTCCAGGGTGTCATTCATCCAATTTTTGGGCTCCTGCTGCTGCCAACTCCAGTGTCTCTTTAAAGCAAGGTTTGGGCTCCTGCCCCTCATAGTGATGCCACTTCAACTCTCTGCAATTGTGCCACTCTGCGATTCTATTATTGATGCCTCTGATCTGCATGTGATATTTATTTAAAGTATTATTTAACTAACCCAGCACGCATCCTATGCGTGTTACAGCAAGGCAGAATGGTTTACAACCCTATTGAGGCTCTAGGAGGCTCAGAAATAGCCGTTTTTAATAGCGATTCGTCGCGAATAAATTCGGGTCGAAACTATTTTTGTCGGAAAATTCGGCGAATCAGTCGAATCGAATTTTTCAAAAGTTCGCTCATCTCTAGTGCCCCCCATGCTAGGGGGGCACAAATGGCACCACATGGCCAATATTGCTTGCTATACAGGTATGCAGGGCCCGCTACAATTTATGCACAATTTAACACTTGACAAATTCAAGATTGCCATCATTTTGAACAATAATTAAAGCAGGCCTTTACCCTGGAATAGTCTAAATTACTGGTAGGTAAAGCGTGGCAATCACTCACAATCAGTATGTTCATGGCAGTAAGATAAAGTGTAGATTGGTATCCCTGTTTGAGATGCCTGGGGAGGGGAATGAAGCAGTGATAGTGATTTAAGCCCCTTGCTGCCCAGCCTGATTATCTTCTGCTTTGATCAAAAGAGGGGTGGCAGCCGCTCAGACCATTTTATAACTAACCAGGGAGGTGCACATTAGCAGGGCAATTAGAATACAAAAGTCTTAAAGGGGCCACAGCACTCAAACCAGTTAGCTTGCTGACCAACCTACAATCTGTCTCTAAACTAGGTTAAAAACAGGGGGCTCGGTCACACACATCTGCAGAAGTATGCTTAAGCTGCACCACCGGCGCCAAGGTGCCCCTGTGAGGTGCAGTCCTAACTCTAGTACTAATTCTAGTCTCTAAGAGCCCCATTTGGGACATACAATGCAATAGATAAATTGGGAGCAGGCTTACCTGAGGTTGCCCTAAACCTCAAGTGCAAGCCATGGGGTGGAAGGGTCAAAGACCTTGCAATACAGCCTAGACCCCACACACCATGTGCTTGCACAAATTCAAAAGAAACAAAAGAGGGGTGGCAGCCGCTCAGACCATTTTATAACTAACCAGGGAGGTGCACATTAGCAGGGCAATTAGAATACAAAAGTCTTAAAGGGGCCACAGCACTCAAACCAGTTAGCTTGCTGACCAACCTACAATCTGTCTCTAAACTAGGTTAAAAACAGGGGGCTCGGTCACACACATCTGCAGAAGTATGCTTAAGCTGCACCACCGGCGCCAAGGTGCCCCTGTGAGGTGCAGTCCTAACTCTAGTACTAATTCTAGTCTCTAAGAGCCCCATTTGGGACATACAATGCAATAGATAAATTGGGAGCAGGCTTACCTGAGGTTGCCCTAAACCTCAAGTGCAAGCCATGGGGTGGAAGGGTCAAAGACCTTGCAATACAGCCTAGACCCTAGACTTCTGCAGATGTGTGTGACCGAGCCCCCTGTTTTTAACCTAGTTTAGAGACAGATTGTAGGTTGGTCAGCAAGCTAACTGGTTTGAGTGCTGTGGCCCCTTTAAGACTTTTGTATCTTCTGCTTTGATAGTATTGAAGATGGACCACCCTATGCCATCCATCACAGAAACTATGGCATACCACCTTGATTTATTGCAATGAAGAGAGGCATGCCAATGGAAGGACTGTTCCATAGTTCTTGTAACTGATGGCTGATGGTTCCATAGTTCCATTGTCAGTAGTGTTTGCGAGTTCTGGTCTCCGAACTCAGACTTCAAACACTGCTCAACAGCCAATCAAGCTACTTGCAGCTCTAGAAACCACAGCCATGCCCATTCTGGGCATGGTTGTGATTGGCCAGGCAGGAAGTGTGACCCCACTGTATAAAAGACGGAGTCTGTCTCTCGATGCTCTTTGAGCATTCTACATTAGATAGAAAGAGGTTTCTCTGAAGTAGGGGACAGATAGGGCATTTGTAAATAAAATGGTTTCAGGAGATTTATTTAGGAAGAGTGCCTGGAATGAGGGAGTTGCTAAAAATGAAATTGTCCTTTTCAGGACAGTTAGGGACAGTGGCAGGAGTGAGGAACATTAAGGGAGTTGTCTTTTAAAAAATGTCCTTTTTAGGGCAGTTAGTAATGGACAACAGCTGGAGTGAGGGTCATTGTAGTTGAGGCCATGTGAGGGTAATTTGTGTTTAATAAAAATAGTAATTGAGTGTCCACTTGTTCAGGCCATGCGAGTAGAGATGAGCGAACTTTTGAAAAATTTGATTCGACTGATTCGACTGATTCGACGAATTTTCCGACAAAAATAGTTTCGACTCGAATTTATTCGCGACGAATCGCTATTAAAAACGGCTATTTCTGAGCCTCCTAGAGCCTCAATAGGGTTGTAAACCATTCTGCCTTTCTGTAACACGCATAGGATGTGTGCTGGGTTAGTGAAATAATACTGTAAATAATTATCACATGCAGATCAGAGGCATCGCTAATAGAATCGCAGAGCGGCACGATTGCCGAGAGTTGAAGTGGCATCACTATGAGGGGCCCCTATAGTGCCTGAAAAACACACCCTGGAGCTGGCAGCAGCAGGAGCCCAAAAATTAGCTGAACCACACCCTGGAGTTGCAAGCAGCAGCAGCAGCAGCTGCAGGAGCCCAAACATTGCTTTAAAGAGACACTGGAGTTGGCTGCAGGAGACCAAACATTGGATGAATCACACCCTGGAGTTGCAAGCAGCAGCAGCCCAAACATTACTTTAAAGAGACACTGGGGTTGGCTTCAGGAGCCCAAAAATTGGATGAATCCCACCCTGGAGTTGGCAGCAGCAGCAGCAGGAGCCCAAACATTACTTTAAAGAGACACTGGAGTTGGCTTCAGGAGCCCAAAAATTGGATGATTCACACCCTGGAGTTGGCAGCAGCAGCAGCAGGAGCCCAAACATTACTTTAAAGAGACACTGGGGTTGGCTTCAGGAGCCCAATAATTGGATGAATCACACCCTGGAGTTGCAACCAGCAGCAGGAGGAGCCCAAACAATGCGTGAAAGAGACACTGGAGTTGGCTGCAGGAGCGCAAAAAATTGGATGAATCACAACCTGAAGTTGGCAGCAGCAGGAGCACAAACATAGCTTGAAAGAGACACTGGAGTGGGCTGCAGGAGGCCAAAAATTGGATGAATCACACCCTGGAATTGCAAGCAGCAGCAGCAGCAGGAGCCCAAACCTTGCTTTAAAGAGACACTGGAGCTGGCTGCTGGAGGCCAAAAATTGGATGAATCACACCCTGGAGTTGCAAGCAGCAGCAGCAGCAGCCCAAATATTGCTTTAAAGAGACACTGGAGTTGGCTGCAGGAGGCCAAAAATTGGATGAATCACACCCTGGAGTTGCAAGCAGCAGCAGCAGGAGCCCAAGCATTGCTTGAAAGAGACACTGGAGTTGGCTGCAGGAGGCCAAACATTGGATGAATCACCCCCTGAAGTTGGCAGCAGCAGGAGCACAAACATAGCTTGAGAGAGACACTGGAGTTGGCTGCAGGAGGCCAAAAATTGGATGAATCACACCTTGGAGTTGCAAGCAGCAGCAGCAGGAGCCCAGAAATAGTTTGAAAGAGACACTGGAGTTGGCTGCAGGAGGCCAAAAATTGGATGAATCACACCCTGGAGTTGCAAGCAGCAGCAGCAGAAGCAGGAGCACAAACATTGCTTGAAAGAGACACTGGAGTTGGCAGCAGGAGCCCAAAAAATAGCTGAATGACACCCTGGAGTTGCAAGCAGCAGCAGCAGCAGCAGCAGCCCAAACATAGCTTGAAGGAGACACTGGAGTTGGCAGCAGGAGCCCAAAAAATGGCCTAAAGACACACTGGAGTAGCAAGCAGCAGCAGCAGGAGCCCAAAATTGCCAGAAATATACACCCTGGAGTGGTAACGTAACGTAACGTAGAGTAACGTAAAGCATTTTCTCAATAATTCCTTGTGGTCTGATGCGGAGGAATGTCTGTAACTGGAGAGCAGCGCTAGAGATGAGCAAACTTTTGAAAAATTCGATTCGACTGATTCGCCGAACTTTCCGACAAAAATCGTTTCGACCCGAATTTATTTGCGACGAATCGCTATTAAAACGGCTATTTCTGAGCCTCCTAGAGCCTCAATAGGGTTGTAAACCATTTTGCCTTGCTGTAACACGCATAGGATGCGTGCTGGGTTAGTTAAATAATACTGTAAATAAATATCACATGCAGATCAGAGGCATCGCTAATAGAATCACAGAGTGGCACAATTGCAGAGAATTGAAGTGGCATCACTATGAGGGGCAGGAGCCCAAACATTGCTTTAAAGAGACACTGGAGTTGGCAGCAGCAGGAGCCCAAAAATTGGATGAATCACAACCTGGAGTTGCAAGCAGCAGCAGGAGCCCAAACATTGGCTGAAAGAGACACTGGAGTTGGCAGCAGCAGGAGTCCAAAAATTGACTGACACAGTTGGCAGCAGCAGCAGCAGGAGCCCAAATATTACTTTAAAGAGACACTGGGGTAGGCTTCAGGAGCCCAAAAATTGGATGAATCACACCCTGGAGTTGGCAGCAGCAGCAGCAGGAGCCCAAACATTACTTTAAAGAGACACTGGGGTTGGCAGCAGGAGCCCAAAGATTGGATGAATCACACCCTGGAGTTGGCAGCAGCAGCAGCAGGAGCCCAAACATTACTTTAAAGAGACAATGGGGTTGGCAGCAGGAGCCCAAAAATTGGATTAATCACACCCTGGAGTTGGCAGCAGCAGCAGCAGGACCGCAAACATTACTTTAAAGAGACACTGGAGTTGGCTTCAGGAGCCCAAAAATTGGATGATTCACACCCTGGATTTGGCAGCAGCAGCAGCAGGAGCCCAAACATTACTTTAAAGAGACACTGGGGTTGGCTTCAGGAGACCAAAAATTGGATGATTCACACCCTGGAGTTGACAGCAGCAGCAGCAGGAGCCCAAACATTACTTTAAAGAGACACTGGAGTTGGCTTCAGGAGCCCAAAAATTGGATGATTCACACCCTGGAGTTGGCAGCAGCAGCAGCAGCAGCAGCAGCAGGAGCCCAAACATTACTTTAAAGAGACACTGGGGTTGGCTTCAGGAGCCCAAAAATTGGATGAATCACACCCTGGAGTTGGCAGCAGCAGCAGCAGGAGCCCAAACATTACTTTAAAGAGACACTGGGGTTGGCAGCAGGAGCCCAAAGATTGGATGAATCACACCCTGGAGTTGGCAGCAGCAGCAGCAGGAGCCCAAACATTACTTTAAAGAGACAATGGGGTTGGCAGCAGGAGCCCAAAAATTGGATGAATCACACCCTGGAGTTGGCAGCAGCAGCAGCAGCAGGACCCCAAACATTACTTTAAAGAGACACTGGAGTTGGCTTCAGGAGCCCAAAAATTGGATGATTCACACCCTGGAGTTGGCAGCAGCAGCAGCAGGAGCCCAAACATTACTTTAAAGAGACACTGGGGTTGGCTTCAGGAGCCCAAAAATTGGATGAATCACACCCTGGAGTTGGCAGCAGCAGCAGCAGGAGCCCAAATATTACTTTAAAGAGACACTGGGGTTGGCTTCAGGAGCCCAAAAATTGGATGAATCACACCCTGGAGTTGGCAGCTGCAGCAGCAGGAGCCCAAACATTACTTTAAAGAGACACTGGAGTTGGCAGTAGGAGCCCAAAGATTGGATGAAACACACCCTGGAGTCGGCAGCAGCAGCAGCAGCAGCAGGAGTCCAAACATTACTTTAAAGAGACACTGGGGTTGGCTTCAGGAGCCCAAAAATTGGATGAATCACACCCTGGAGTTGGCAGCAGCAGCAGCAGGAGCCCAAACATTACTTTAAAGAGACACTGGGGTTGGCTTCAGGAGCCCAAAAATTGGATGAATCACACCCTGGAGTTGGCAGCAGCAGCAGCTGCAGCAGCAGCAGGGGCCCAAACATTACTTTAAAGAGACACTGGGGTTGGCTTCAGGAGCCCAAAAATTGGATGAATCACACCCTGGAGTTGGCAGCAGCAGCAGCAGGAGCCAAAACATTACTTTAAAGAGACACTGGGGTTGGCTTCAGGAGCCCAAAAATTGGATGAATCACACCCTGGAGATGGCAGCAGCAGCAGCAGGAGCCCAAATATTACTTTAAAGAGACACTGGAGTTGGCTTCAGGAGCCCAAAAATTGGATGAATCACACCCTGGAGTTGGCAGCAGCAGCAAGAGCCCAAACATTACTTTAAAGAGACACTGGGGTTGGCTTCAGGAGCCCAAAAATTGGATGAATCACACCCTGGAGTTGGCAGCAGCAGCAGCAGGAGCCCAAACATTACTTTAAAGAGACACTGGGGTTGGCAGCAGGAGCCCAAAGATTGGATGATTCACACCCTGGAGTTGGCAGCAGCAGCAGCAGGAGCCCAAACATTACTTTAAAGAGACACTGGGGTTGGCAGCAGGAGCCCAAAAATTGGATGAATCACACCCTGGAGTTGGCAGCAGCAGCAGCAGCAGGAGCCAAACATTACTTTAAAGAGACACTGGGGTTGGCTTCAGGAGCCCAATATATGGATGAATCCCACCCTGGAGTTGGCAGCAGCAGCAGCAGGAGCCCAAACATTACTTTAAAGAGACACTGGGGTTGGCTTCAGGAGCCCAAAAATTGGATGAATCACACCCTGGAGTTGGCAGCAGCAGCAGCCCAAACATTACTTTAAAGAGACACTGGAGTTGGCTTCAGGAGCCCAAAAATTGGATGATTCAGTTGGCTTCAGGAGCCCAAAAATTGGATGAATCACACCCTGGAGTTGGCAGCAGCAGCAGCAGGAGCCCAAACATTACTTTAAAGAGACACTGGGGTTGGCTTCAGGAGCCCAAAAATTGGATGAATCACACCCTGGAGTTGGCATCAGCAGGAGCCCAAAAATTGGCCTAAAGACATAAATATGTTTTGCACCATGCTGAATCTAGTCGCATGCATCAGGCATTGGTGGGTGGAAATCCTGGCTGATCCATCCCTGATTCATTTTGACAAAGGTGAGTCTCTCCACATTTTTAGTTGACAGACGAGTTCTCCTCGCCGTAACTATGGCCCCCGCCGCACTAAACACCCGCTCAGATGGCACGCTACTTGCCGGGCAGGACAGCTTTTCCAGGGCAAACTCTGCTAGTCGCGGCCACAAATCAAGTTTGGCTGCCCAGAAGTCCAGCGGATCCTCAAGGTGTGTTGGCATGGTCATGTCAAAGTATGACATGACCTGCTGGTTCAGGTTATGCTCCAGGTCTTCCTGCTGCTCATGAGTAGCCTCACTATGCGGGTGTAGAAAGCTACTCATTAGCGACTAAAGACTGAGGCTGCTGCTGATGGAGCTGCTGCTGCTGCTCCTGCCAACCCCCCCAGCAGCCATGACAGTGGAAGGTGAGCGCAGAGGTCCCCTCGAGTCAGACCTGCGAGAGTATGGACCATGGCGCAGATAAGCATCGGCCAACTGCCTACGTAGAATGTCTTTGTAGTAGTTCAGTTTGTCCTCCCTCTCGGTGGGTTTAAAAAATGCCCCCATTTTGTGCCGGAAGCGAGGGTCCAATAAGGTGGACAGCCAGAAGTCATCCCGCCGACAGATGGAAACAATTCTGGGGTCACTACGCAAGCACGTGAGCATGCTTCCTGCCATTTGCGCAAGTGACTCGGATGGACTACCTGTCTCCATCTCCACTGCATACTGCCACGGCGTGCCCGGGTCCTCTGTCTCGCCTTCCTCAAAAACCTCTAGCTCCTCTGGCTGCTCCTGCTCCTCCTCTCCTGTCCGCTGACTAGATAAACCAGCCATTTCGCCAAGCCTAAACTGTGTTTCGCTGGGCAACTCCTCCTCCTCTTCCTCCTCCTTCTCCAGTTCAGCTCCAACGGGGTTCATGTGGCCGTAAGATGTAGACGCCATGTCTCCAGTGCCCTGACCAGCCATGGTTTCCAACATGTGCTATAGTACATGAAGCAGTGGAATCACGTCGTTCATCCCGTAATCCTGCCAACTGACAAATAAAGTGGCTTCCTCAAAGGGCCTGAGCAAACGGCAGGTGTCACGTATGAGCTGCCACTGGTTGACATTGAAGTTACACAGGGGAGTCCCCCTATCTGCTTGGACCATCAGGAAATCTGTGATGGCTTTTCTCTGTTCATATAATCGGTCCAACATGTGAAGGGTGGAAATCCAACGGGTGGAAACATCGCAAATCAGACTATGTTGGGGGATACCGTTCTGACGCTGTAGCTCAAGAAGGGTGTGTTTGGCGGTGTATGAGTGGCTGAAGTGCATGCAAAGTTTTCTTGAAGTTGTTAGGATGTCTTGCATATGGGGGGAACACTTCAGAAACCGCTTGACAACCATATTGAAG
This sequence comes from Gastrophryne carolinensis, assembly GCA_027917425.1. NCBI lineage: Eukaryota > Metazoa > Chordata > Amphibia > Anura > Microhylidae > Gastrophryne > Gastrophryne carolinensis. The sequence goes on along the minus strand of CM051235.1, from coordinate 521,554,552 downwards.
ACGTGAGCCATGCAGGGGGCATGGCTCAGGCTTCCTTGGCGCAGCGCAGACAAAATGTTCTTCCCATTGTCGGTAACCATGATTCCCATTTTAAGTTTTCTTGGAGTAAGCCATGTTTGGATTTCCTGATGAATACATTTAAGCAGTTCCTCCCCTGTGTGACTCCATTCGCCAAGACAAACCATGTGAAGCACTGCGTGACACCTCCGTGCCCTGCACACATGGTAGACTGGAGGGGCACTGAGACTTGAGCCTACAGTGGAGGGTGAGGAGATGGCGGAGGATGAGGAGACCGAGTCGCCCAGTGTCACAGGCCCAACGGGCAGGGAACGCGGAGGCCGAAGCGGTGTGACCTGTCCAAGTTGCTGCTGCAAAGGGACCACATTCACCCAGTGGGCCGTAAACGACATGTACTGTCCCTGACCGTAGTTACAGCTGCGGACGTCGGCGCTGCCTTGCACTTTGCTACACACCGTCAGGCTCAAGGACTGGGCCACCTTCTGTTCAACAAAAGTGTGCAGCGCTGGTACTGCCTTCTTGGCAAAGAAATGACGGCTTGGGACTCTCCACCTCGGCTCGGCACAAGCCATCAGTTCTCTGAAAGGTGCAGAGTCCACCACCTGAAAAGGGAGCGACTGCAGCACCAGCAACTTGGACAGGAGCACATTAAGCTTCTGCGCCGTAGGATGAGTGGGCGCATACTGCTGTCTCTTGGACATGGCTTCGCTGATGGATTGCTGGCGGGATGCATGACTTGGAGGAGGAGGAGCAGGAGCGACAGAGGATGGGTATGATGCACAGCTGCCTTCGGCTGAGGTGCTGGAGCCTTGGCTGGCAGAAATTGGGAGCGGCGTGCCACTCGGTGAGGAAGCAGTCTGGCCCACCTCTCCGGAGCCTAGGTTCTCCCAGGCCGCTTTATGGTGACGCTGCATATGTTGACGCAGGGCCGTGGTGCCAACATTTGGACCCTGGCCACGCTTCACCTTCTGCCTACATATCTTGCATGTGGCCATGTTACCCTCCTGCGGGTGCTTCAGGAAAAACTGCCACACTGCCGAGTAGCTACTTTTCCCACCCCCTGGCCTCACTGATTCACTGCTGCTGTTGCCAACTACAGGAACCCCTGCTCCACTACCTCCCAATAAGGTAGACTGCCGCACAGCAGGTGCTCTACCCCGGCCCCGGCCCGGCCGGCTCCAGCCTTTGGAATTGTGCCCCCATGCTGACTGCTACCACCTTGCTGCCTCAGCTGCTGACTCCGGGGCAACCTGCGCCCCTCTTCTCCTGATGATGATGATGAAGCCCCTTCATCACCCGGCTCCCAAGTGCGATCGGCTTCATCATCATCATCATCATCATCATCATCATCATCACCGAGTTGTGGCTGTAGCTCCCTGATCTTATCGGTTTCAGTGTCTGGCGCAGGAGCTGGAAAGCTCCCAACACCCACATCACTCTCCACATCACTATTTCTGTGCGGAGCTAAAAAAGGCACCCCCATTTCATGGCTGGCCAGTAGCTGCTGACTGTCCTCCAGATGATCGTCCTCCTCACTAAAAAGTGGAGCTGAACCCAAAGCATGGGATACGTCGCTGGGGGAGGGAACGGCGTAGGACAGAGTCAGTGGGAGGACAGGGACTGCTCTCGGGGCATGCCAACTCAGGGTTGTGTCTGGGGAACCGACCGACCCTAGACTGGGGCTCTCAGACGTAAGTCGAGATGATGTGGTTGTTGATGAGCGCGTCAACCAATCTACCACGGCAGATGCGTTACTGGTGGAGACCCGACCGCTAGCAGATACTGGCAGATTAGGTCTCTCAGCGGGACTCCTGCTGCTACTGGCCCCCAGTCTGCTGCGAAATCTTGGCCTCTGCCACTCCTCTTTTCACTTCCAGGCACTTGTCTGCCCGACATAGTCTAACTGGCGTGGTAGTAGGTGATATTTTAAGAACCCCCAGGCGGTGGGTCTATATGAAACAGAATATAATGCATACCAAAAGTGAACAGTAACACTCAGCCTCCAACAGGCCTGTTTAGTGTAAATAAGAGAGCTGCTTAGTGTAAATAAAGAGGGGTATGGTATGTTACAGAATGGGATGCCCCAACAGCAGAGCACCTGGGAGCAGTAGTACTATGCACAGCAAAAGTGTCTTTATCAGGCCAAATTACTTTTAGAATAAGTGCAAAGGGTTATAGTAAATAGAGGCTGGTGTAGTCACAGAATGGGATGCCCCAACAGCAGTGCACCTGGGAGCAGTAGTACTATGCACAGCAAAAGTGTCTTTATCAGGCCAAATTACTTTTAGAATAAGTGCAAAGGGTTATAGTAAAGAGAGGCTGGTATAGTCACAGAATGGGATGCCCCAACAGCAGTGCACCTGGGAGCAGTAGTACTATGCAAAGCAAAAGTGTCTTTATCAGGCCAAATTACTTTTAGAATAAGTGCAAAGGGTTATAGTAAATAGAGGCTGGTGTAGTCACAGAATGGGATGCCCCAACAGTAGAGCACCTGGGAGCAGTAGTACTATGCAAAGCAAAAGTGTCTTTATCAGGCCAAATTACTTTTAGAATAAGTGCAAAGGGTTATAGTAAATAGAGGCTGGTGTAGTCACAGAATGGGATGCCCCAACAGCAGAGCACCTGGGAGCAGTAGTACTATGCACAGCAAAAGTGTCTTTATCAGGCCAAATTACTTTTAGAATAAGTGCAAAGGGTTACAGTAAATAGAGGCTGGTGTAGTCACAGAATGGGATGCCCCAACAGCAGTGCACCTGGGAGCAGTAGTACTATGCAAAGCAAAAGTGTCTTTATCAGGCCAAATGACTTTTAGAATAAGTGCAAAGGGTTATAGTAAATAGAGGCTGGTGTAGTCACAGAATGGGATGCCCCAACAGCAGTGCACCTGGGAGCAGTAGTACTATGCACAGCAAAAGTGTCTTTATGAGGCCAAATTACTTTTAGAATAAGTGCAAAGGGTTATAGTAAATAGAGGCTGGTGTAGTCACAGAATGGGATGCCCCAACAGCAGAGCACCTGGGAGCAGTAGTACTATGCAAAGCAAAAGTGTCTTTATCAGGCCAAATTACTTTTAGAATAAGTGCAAAGGGTTATAGTAAATAGAGGCTGGTGTAGTCACAGAATGGGATGCCCCAACAGTAGAGCACCTGGGAGCAGTAGTACTATGCAAAGCAAAAGTGTCTTTATCAGGCCAAATTACTTTTAGAATAAGTGCAAAGGGTTATAGTAAATAGAGGCTGGTGTAGTCACAGAATGGGATGCCCCAACAGCAGAGCACCTGGGAGCAGTAGTACTATGCACAGCAAAAGTGTCTTTATCAGGCCAAATTACTTTTAGAATAAGTGCAAAGGGTTACAGTAAATAGAGGCTGGTGTAGTCACAGAATGGGATGCCCCAACAGCAGTGCACCTGGGAGCAGTAGTACTATGCAAAGCAAAAGTGTCTTTATCAGGCCAAATGACTTTTAGAATAAGTGCAAAGGGTTATAGTAAATAGAGGCTGGTGTAGTCACAGAATGGGATGCCCCAACAGCAGTGCACCTGGGAGCAGTAGTACTATGCACAGCAAAAGTGTCTTTATGAGGCCAAATTACTTTTAGAATAAGTGCAAAGGGTTATAGTAAATAGAGGCTGGTGTAGTCACAGAATGGGATGCCCCAACAGCAGAGCACCTGGGAGCAGTAGTACTATGCACAGCAAAAGTGTCTTTATCAGGCCAAATTACTTTTGGAATAAGTGCAAAGGGTTATAGTAAATAGAGGCTGGTGTAGTCACAGAATGGGATGCCCCAACAGCAGTGCACCTGGGAGCAGTAGTACTATGCACAGCAAAAGTGTCTTTATCAGGCCAAATTACTTTTAGAATAAGTGCAAAGGGTTATAGTAAATAGAGGCTGGTGTAGTCACAGAATGGGATGCCCCAACAGCAGTGCACCTGGGAGCAGTAGTACTATGCAAAGCAAAAGTGTCTTTATCAGGCCAAATTACTTTTAGAATAAGTGCAAAGTGTTATAGTAAATAGAGGCTGGTGTAGTCACAGAATGGGATGCCCCAACAGCAGAGCACCTGGGAGCAGTAGTACTATGCACAGCAAAAGTGTCTTTATCAGGCCAAATTACTTTTAGAATAAGTGCAAAGGGTTATAGTAAATAGAGGCTGGTGTAGTCACAGAACGGGGAGCAGTAGTACTATGCAAAGCAACAGTGGTTAACCAGGGTGAAACAGCTAACAAAGCCAGTAACACTCAGGCTGTCCCTAACTCTCTACCTATCTCTCCCTGAATACAGTCTGCAGTGTCCTCCTGAGTCCTGGCTCTCACGAATGCAATAGACAAATGCGCAAAAGCAAGATGGCCGCCGCCTTATATAGCGCTGTGACGTCACCGGGCTTGCTGGCTGCTGATAGGCTGCATGTGACTGTCCCAGCATACACTGCCCCAGCTTACATGTCTGGACATATCACGTAGACCATCCTAGAATGCCTGTCATTGAAATGAATGTATTTTAGAAAAAAACTTCGCTCGATCGAATCGCGGGGAAATTCGGATTCGATCCGAATCGAATTTGTCATGAAATTCGGATCGAATCCGGGTTCGTCCGGATCGATTCGCTCATCCCTAAGCAGCGCCTTAAATCTGTTTTGCACGATCCATATTTCTTTAGTGTTGGTCTGGCCCCATCATCAATCTACTCTAATGCATCAGGCATTGGTGGGTGGAAATCTTGGCTGATCCATACCCGATTCATTTCCACGCAGGCCAGTCTCTCAAAAAAAAAAACATGGAGAGTGACAGATTAGTAACATATTAGTAACATAGTAACATATTAGTAACATAGTAACATATAAGTCCTCATTTCATCAAGCAAAGGTCTCTGCAGAATAGGGGTGAGTGGCAGCAGGAGTCTCAGTGAGAGGCCTGATCTCCCGGGATCAGCTAGTGGTAGAGGTAGTGGAAGAGGGTCCCTGGAGTTGGCGGCGGTGGCAGCGGCAGCAGCAGTGAATTATTGCGGACTGTTGGTAGGAAAAATCAGCTACTCGTCGATGTGGCAGTTTTTCATCAAGCATCCGCAGGAGGTTAACATAACTATATGAAAGATGTGTAGGCAGAAGGTGAAGTGTGGCCAGGGTCCCAATGTTGGACCCACAGCCCTGCGTCAACATTTGCAGCGTCACCATAAAGCAGCCTGGGAGAGTTGGCTCCAAAGTGGTGGTCCAGCCTGCTGCATTACCCAATGGCACGCCGCTCTCTGTTCCAGCCAGCCATGGCTCCACCACCTCCTGTGTGTCATACCCATCCTCTATCGCTCCAGATGCTCCTCCTCCTCTTAATCCAAGTCAGTCATTCCACCAGCAATCTATTGGCCAAGCCATGTCCAAGAGACAACAGTATGTGCCCACTCATCCAACGCGCAGAAGCTAAATGTGCTCCTGTAAGTTGCTGGTGCTGCAGTCCCTCTATTTTGAGTTGGTGGACCTTTCAGAGAACTGATGGCTTGTGCCGAGCCGAGCTGGAGAGTCCCATGCTGTCATTTCTTTGCGAAGAAGGCAGTACCAGCCCTGTACAATTTTGTTGAACAGAAGGTGGGCCAGTCCTTTATCCTGTCAGTGTGTACCAAAGTGCACAGCAGTGCCTACGTCTGGAGCTGTAACTATAGTCATGGACAATACATATCCTTTTAGGCCCACTGGGTGATTGTGGCTCCTGCACAACCACAACAGCAACTTCGACAGGTCCCTCCACTGTGGCATCCACGCTCCTAGGCCTTTGTGCCTGTGACAGTGCACTTGCACTTAGCAATGGTGTCACAGAAAAAAGTGGCTAATTGTCAATTACTTATTAATACTTAACATTTATCTTATTTGAAGATATTTATAATAATAACATATAATAACATATAACATAGCAACAATAACATATAACATAATAACAGTAACATATAAAATGTCTCAAAACTTTTAGTTTTTTTGGTTAATTTTGTATTTTTGTTTTTATATTTTTTATTTTTTTTAAATATTTTGTATTTTTTAAAAACATATATATTTTTTTTCATTGCCTCTTAATATTTTGTGAATTTTTGTACAAATTTTTTTGTGCATGACACAGCGGTTTCACGCTGTTCTTCACATGGTTTGCCTTGAGCCACAGAGTCACACATGGGAGGAACTGCTAAAAATGAGAACTCAATACATGAAATCCTTGCTTACTCCACGAAAACTGCAAATGGGACCCATGGTGACTAAAACTGGAAAGAACATCTTGTCTGCACTGCGACAAGAAAGCCTGAGCCATGCGTCCTGCCATGGCACACGTGTTCAATCTAGTTGTCAAGCATTTTCTGAAGTCTTCCCCCCATCTGAAAGACATCCTAACAACGGGAAGGAAACTTTGCATGCACTTCAGGCACTCCTACACCGCCAAGCACACCCTTCTTGAGCTTCAGCATCGGAACGGTGTCCCCCAATATAGTCTGATTTGCGATGTTTCCACCCATTGGAATTCCACCCTCTATATGCAGGATCGACTATAGGAACCGAGAAAAGCCATCACGGATTTCTTGATGATCCAAACGGATAGGGGGACTCCCCTGTGTAACTTCATTGTAAACCAGTGGCAGCACATACGTGACACCTGCCGTTTGCTCAGGCCCTTTGAGGAAGCTACTTCAGTCGCCAGGACTATGAGATGAACGATGAGATTCCACTGCTTCATGTACTACAACACATGTTGGAAACCATGGCTGGTCAGGGCACTGGAGACATGGCGCATACATTTCACAGCCACATGAAGCCTGTGGGGGCTGAAGTGGAGGAGGAGGAGGCGGTGGGGCACAGCGAAGCACAGTTTAGGTTTGACAAAATGACCATTTTATCTAGTCATCTGACAGGAGAGGAGGTGCAGGAGCAGCCACAGGAGCTAAAGGGTTGTGAGTAAGGCGAGACAGAGGACCCAGACACAATGTGGCAGTTTACAGTGTAGATGGAGACAGGTAGTCCCTCCGAGTCACTTGCACAAATGGCACGATACATGCTCATGTGCTTGCGTAGTGACCGCAGAATTGTCTCCATTTGTCAGCGGGATGACTTCTGGCTCTCCACCTTATTGGACCCTCGCTTCCAGCACTAAATGCGGGCATTTTTTACACCCACTGAGATGGAGGACAAACTGAACTACTACAGAGACATCCTACGTAGTCAGTTGGCCGATGTCTATCTGCGCCATGGTCCAAACTGTGATGCCCAGCGGGAAACCAGCCTTCTGTAAGCAGGCAACCCTCCACCGCCGCTTCTGCCTATATTCAAGCCCCCGTTTGCCGGGACGCTAGGTACGCCTCACCGTACACGGTTGCCCCCAGGTCTTAATAGGCGCAAAGTATGGCTGCTTAAGGTGAAGGCCGTCAATCCGGAGGGTGCGTCAGAGTACAGGGATGAAATGGGATGAAATAGGTGCGTAGTCAGGAGTAGCCAAAGGGTCTAGCCAGGAGGTCAGAGATCGCGGGGTATCCAGAGGGGCAGGCAGCTTAGTGGTCAGACAAAGCAGAGGTCAGTACAGGCAGCAGACAGGAATGGTCGATCAAGCCGTGTCGAAACTGAACCGGCATAAAAATGGGGGCATTTTTTAACACTTCTAGTGCCAGCTACGTGAGTCTCACGTAGCTGCCTCTCCAACCGTTAAATGCCAGCTACGTGAGACTCACGTAGCTGACTTTTAACCCCATAAAATAAAAACTATAAAAGATACAGACTTACCTGATCCCTCGTTTGATAGTGCCAGCGATTATCTTCACTCAGGGGGCATCCGATCTCCCCCTGGGGCTTTCCTCTCTTCAGGATAGTACCCGTAATAGCGCTCCCTCCCCCGCGATTTGACGATATTCTTTCCTGTAAAGAAAAAAAAAAAAGACACTCACCTGTGCTCGCGATCCCTCCTGCTGTCTCTGTTTTTCACAGGGGGGGCCTCCGATTGCCCCCCAGGCTCTTCTGTATTGAACAAGAGGGCCAAGATGGCCCTCTCCTTCCCTTCCTCATGTCGGCTGCTAGCCCCGCCCCTTGGGTGATATGACATCACTCAGCAGCCTACATATCCATCCACATTGATGCCGATGATCAGTGCTGTTGGATGCTCAGCAGAGGAAGGTTGGAGGGGGGAGAGGGTTGTGATCGCTCTCTCCCCCTCCAGCCCTTCTCCACTGAGCACCCAGCAGCTGTCATCATGGATCACAGAGGGACAGAGAACACAGCATGACCAGAGGTAAGTAAAGTCAAAAAATAAATAAATAAATGACTTTTTCTCTTTGTCAGTGTCATTTTTTTCTATTTAACCCCTTGTGAACTGGTAAGGGATCTGTGAGATCCCTGTACCAGTTCACAAGGCTGGGGGCTGGCAAGTTACCTGCTGCTTGCGGGTGACTTGCCATTAACCCCCGGCTCACCAATTACCTGCCTCCCCAACGGCCGGGGGGGGGGGGGCAGAAGGGCCAGGCTCCATAGGCACTATGCCAGCTAGTAGCTTGCAGGGCGGGGGGCCACCAGAGCTGGCCCCTGTGCCCTGTTCTACAAGCCCTGCATAGCTGGTCCCGGGTCGGTTATGCTGGGTAGGGGGGACCCTACTTCATTTTTTTGGGGGAGTTTCCTGGGCAGGAAAGGGTGTCTACCAATACATATATGGTACCGTTGTAACCGGGAGAAATGTGGCTTTCAAACGCAATAAGATTTTATTGACAAACTTACATTTTTTATTACAAAAAAAACACTACAAATTGTAAAAAATAGATTTTTTTTATTTATTTGTACATATTTCACCCAAAAGTATTAAGAATACAATTTAAAAAGGCCAAACAAGATATTTCATGTTAAAGCCCAGACTCTGCTGAAAAAAACAATATATAATTTTCCTGGAAAATCCCTGGAAATCCCTTCGAAAATCAAAGTTGAACATGTGTAGTGCAAAAAATTGAAACATAGTCTGGCAACAGAGGGTGACAAAAAATTTAGGTAGGCTGGCACTTAAAGGGTTAAAGCCGCCGAGAGGGAGGACAAACTGACCTACTACAAAGACATTCTACATAGTCAGTACTCCCGCAGGTCTGACTCGGAGGGACCTTTGCGATCACCTTCCACTGCCATGGCTGATGGGGGGGTGGAAGGAGCAGCAGCAGCCTCAGTCTTAAGTCGCTAATGAGTAGCTTTCTACACCAGCATAGTGAGTCTACTCATGAGCAGCAGGAAGACCTGGAGCAGGACCTGAACCATCAGGTCGTGTCATACCTTGACATGACCATGCCAACACACCTTGAGGATCCGCTGGACTTCTGGGAAGCCAAACTTGACTTGTGACCGCAACTAGCAGAGTTTGCCCTGGAAAAGCTGTCCTGCCCGGCCAGTAGATGATTTAGATGGCAACTGGCCTGCTCTATATAATGCTGCAAAATGGCAAATTTACCTCACTATATAAGCTATTGCCCCTCAGATTTACACAGGGCCTGCTCTATATTATGCTGCAAAATGGCAAATTTCCCCACTATATAAGCTATTGCCCCTCAGATTTACACAGGGCCTGCTCTATATAATGCTGCAAATTGGCAAATTTACCTCACAGTATAAGCTATTGCCCCTCAGATTTACACAGGGCCTGCTCTATATAATGCTGCAAAATGGCAAATTTACCTCACTAAATAAGCTATTGCCCCTCAGATTTACACAGGGCCTGCTCTATATAATGCTTTAAAATGGCAAATTTACCTCACTATATAAGCTATTGCCCCTCAGATTTACACAGAGGCTGCTCTATATAATGCTGCAAAATGGCAAAATTACCTCACTATATAAGCTATTGTCCCTCAGATTACACAGGGGCTGCTCTATATTATGCTGCAAAATGGCAAATTTACCTCACTATATAAGCTATTGCCCCTCAGATTTACACAGGGGCTGCTCTATATTATGTTGCAAAACGGCAAATTTACATCACTATATAAGCTATTGCCCCTCAGATTTACACAGGGCCTGCTCTATATAATGCTGCAAAATGGCAAATTTACCTCACTATATGATCTATTGCTGCTCTATATAAAATGCAATGGCTTGATTAAGCTGAGGATGAACAACGCTTATTTAGTATAACACTTAGGGTGCTACGTGCAGGTTTGGGATACCCTGCGGCCTGGTGTTTTTTTGACAGCAGACCAAAAACCAATTCAAAATGCAATAGCTTGATTAAGCTGAGGATGAACAAAGCTTATTTAGTATAACAGATACGGTGCTACGTGCAGGTTTGGGATACCCTGCGCCTGGTGTTTTTTTTGACAGCAGACCAAAAACCAATTCAAAATGCAATAGCTTGATTAAGCTGAGGATGAACAAAGCTTATTTAGTATAACAGATAGGGTGCTACGTGCAGGTTTGGGATACCCTGCGGCCTAGTGTTTTGGCAGCAGGACAAAAACCAATTCAAAATGCAATAGCTTGATTAAGCTGAGGATGAACAACCCTTATTTAGTATAACAGATAGGGTGCTATGTGCAGGTTTGGGATACCCTGCGGCCTGGTGTTTTGACAGCAAGACAAAAAACTATTCAAAATGCAATAGCTTAATTAAAATGAGGCTGTAGACGCTTATTTAGTATAACAGATAGGGTGACATGTGCTGGTTTGGGATGTCCATGGGGCTGGTGTATTTAAAGCAGACAAAAAACAATTCAAAATGCAATAGCTTGATTAAATTGAGGCTGAAGACGCTTATTTAGTATAACAGATAGCTTGCTACGTGCAGGTTTGGGATACCCTGCGGCCTAGTATTTTGGCAGCAGACCAAAAACCAATTAAAAATGCAATAGCTTGATTAAGCTGAGGCTGAACAACGCTTATTTAGTATAACAGATAGGGTGCTACGTGCAGGTTTGGGATACCCTGCGGCCTGGTGTTTTTTTTGACAGCAGACCAAAAACCAATTCAAAATGCAATAGCTTGATTAAGCTGAGGATGAACAATGCTTATTTAGTATAACAGATAGGGTGCTACATGCAGGTTTGGGTCACCCTGCAGCCTAGTGTTTTGTCAGCAGACCAAAAACCACTTCAAAATGAAATTGCTTGATTAATCTGAGGATGAACAACGCTTATTTAGTATAACAGATAGGGTGCTACGTGCAGGTTTGGGATACCCTGCGGCCTGGTGTTATTTTGACAGCAGGACAAAAAGCAATTCAAAATGCAATAGCTTGATTAAGCTGAGGATGAACAACGCTTATTAAGTATAACAGATAGGTTGCTACGTTCAGGTTTGGGATACCCTGCGGCCTAGTGTTTTGGCACCAGACCAAAAACCAATTCAAAATGCAATAGCTGAATTAAAATGAGGCTGAACAACGCTTATTTAGTATAACAGATAGGGTGCTACGTGCAGGTTTGGGATACCCTGCAGCCTAGTGTTTTGGCAGCAGACCAAAAACCAATTAAAAATGCAATAGCTTGATTAAGCTGAATATGAACAACGCTTATTTAGTATAACAGATAGGGTGCTACGTGCAGGTTTGGGATACCCTGCGGCCTAGTGTTTTGGCAGCAGACCAAAAACCAATTCAAAATGCAATAGCTTGATTAAGCTGAGAATGAACAACGCTTATTTAGTATAACAGATAGGGTGTTACGTGCAGGTTTGGGATATCCCGCGGCCTGGTGTTTTTTTGACAGCAGACCAAAAACCAATTCAAAATGCAATAGCTTGATTAAGCTGAGGATGAACAATGCTTATTTAGTATAACAGATAGGGTGCTACATGCAGGTTTGGGTCACCCTGCAGCCTAGTGTTTTGTCAGCAGACCAAAAACCACTTCAAAATGAAATTGCTTGATTAATCTGAGGATGAACAATGCTTATTTAGTATAACAGATAGGGTGCTACGTGCAGGTTTGGGATACCCTGTGGCCTGGTGTTTTTTGACAGCAGGACAAAAAGCAATTCAAAATGCAATAGCTTGATTAAGCTGAGGATGAACAACGCTTATTAAGTATAACAGATAGGTTGCTACGTTCAGGTTTGGGATACCCTGCGGCCTAGTATTTTGGCACCAGACCAAAAACCAATTCAAAATGCAATAGCTGAATTAAAATGAGGCTGAACAACGCTCATTTAGTATAACATATAGGGTGCTACGTGCAGGTTTGGGATACCCTGCAGCCTAGTGTTTTGGCAGCAGACCAAAAACCAATTAAAAATGCAATAGCTTGATTAAGCTGAATATGAACAACGCTTATTTAGTATAACAGATAGGGTGCTACGTGCAGGTTTGGGATACCCTGCGGCCTAGTGTTTTGGCAGCAGACCAAAAACAAATTCAAAATGCAATAGCTTGATTTAGCTGAGAATGAACAACGCTTATTTAGTATAACAGATAGGGTGCTATGTGCAGGTTTGGGATATCTTGCGGCCTGGTGTTTTTTTGACAGCAGACCAAAAACCAATTCAAAATGCAATAGCTTGATTAAGCTGAGGATGAACAATGCTTATTTAGTATAACAGATAGGGTGCTACATGCAGGTTTGGGTCACCCTGCAGCCTAGTGTTTTGTCAGCAGACCAAAATCCACTTCAAAATGAAATTGCTTGATTAATCTGAGGATGAACAATGCTTATTTAGTATAACAGATAGGGTGCTACGTGCAGGTTTGGGATACCCCGCGGCCTGGTGTTTTTTTGACAGCAGGACAAAAAGCAATTCAAAATGCAATAGCTTGATTAAGCTGAGGATGAACAACGCTTATTAAGTATAACAGATAGGTTGCTACGTTCAGGTTTGGGATACCCTGCGGCCTAGTGTTTTGGCACCAGACTAAAAACCAATTCAAAATGCAATAGCTGAATTAAAATGAGGCTGAACAACGCTTATTTAGTATAACAGATAGGGTGCTACGTGCAGGTTTGGGATACCCTGCAGCCTAGTGTTTTGGCAGCAGACCAAAAACCAATTAAAAATGCAATAGCTTGATTAAGCTGAATATGAACAACGCTTATTTAGTATAACAGATAGGGTGCTATGTGCAGGTTTGGGATACCCTGCGGCCTGGTGTTTTGACAGCAAGACAAAAAACTATTCAAAATGCAATAGCTTAATTAAAATGAGGCTGTAGACGCTTATTTAGTATAACAGATAGGGTGACATGTGCTGGTTTGGGATGTCCATGGGGCTGGTGTATTTAAAGCAGACAAAAAACAATTCAAAATGCAATAGCTTGATTAAATTGAGGCTGAAGACGCTTATTTAGTATAACAGATAGGTTGCTACGTGCAGGTTTGGGATACCCTGCGGCCTAGTATTTTGGCAGCAGACCAAAAACCAATTAAAAATGCAATAGCTTGATTAAGCTGAGGCTGAACAACGCTTATTTAGTATAACAGATAGGGTGCTACGTGCAGGTTTGGGATACCCTGCGGCCTGGTGTTTTTTTTGACAGCAGACCAAAAACCAATTCAAAATGCAATAGCTTGATTAAGCTGAGGATGAACAATGCTTATTTAGTATAACAGATAGGGTGCTACATGCAGGTTTGGGTCACCCTGCAGCCTAGTGTTTTGTCAGCAGACCAAAAACCACTTCAAAATGAAATTGCTTGATTAATCTGAGGATGAACAACGCTTATTTAGTATAACAGATAGGGTGCTACGTGCAGGTTTGGGATACCCTGCGGCCTGGTGTTATTTTGACAGCAGGACAAAAAGCAATTCAAAATGCAATAGCTTGATTAAGCTGAGGATGAACAACGCTTATTAAGTATAACAGATAGGTTGCTACGTTCAGGTTTGGGATACCCTGCGGCCTAGTGTTTTGGCACCAGACCAAAAACCAATTCAAAATGCAATAGCTGAATTAAAATGAGGCTGAACAACGCTTATTTAGTATAACAGATAGGGTGCTACGTGCAGGTTTGGGATACCCTGCAGCCTAGTGTTTTGGCAGCAGACCAAAAACCAATTAAAAATGCAATAGCTTGATTAAGCTGAATATGAACAACGCTTATTTAGTATAACAGATAGGGTGCTACGTGCAGGTTTGGGATACCCTGCGGCCTAGTGTTTTGGCAGCAGACCAAAAACCAATTCAAAATGCAATAGCTTGATTAAGCTGAGAATGAACAACGCTTATTTAGTATAACAGATAGGGTGTTACGTGCAGGTTTGGGATATCCTGCGGCCTGGTGTTTTTTTGACAGCAGACCAAAAACCAATTCAAAATGCAATAGCTTGATTAAGCTGAGGATGAACAATGCTTATTTAGTATAACAGATAGGGTGCTACATGCAGGTTTGGGTCACCCTGCAGCCTAGTGTTTTGTCAGCAGACCAAAAACCACTTCAAAATGAAATTGCTTGATTAATCTGAGGATGAACAATGCTTATTTAGTATAACAGATAGGGTGCTACGTGCAGGTTTGGGATACCCTGCGGCCTGGTGTTTTTTGACAGCAGGACAAAAAGCAATTCAAAATGCAATAGCTTGATTAAGCTGAGGATGAACAACGCTTATTAAGTATAACAGATAGGTTGCTACGTTCAGGTTTGGGATACCCTGCGGCCTAGTATTTTGGCACCAGACCAAAAACCAATTCAAAATGCAATAGCTGAATTAAAATGAGGCTGAACAACGCTTATTTAGTATAACAGATAGGGTGCTACGTGCAGGTTTGGGATACCCTGCAGCCTAGTGTTTTGGCAGCAGACCAAAAACCAATTAAAAATGCAATAGCTTGATTAAGCTGAATATGAACAACGCTTATTTAGTATAACAGATAGGGTGCTACGTGCAGGTTTGGGATACCCTGCGGCCTAGTGTTTTGGCAGCAGACCAAAAACAAATTCAAAATGCAATAGCTTGATTTAGCTGAGAATGAACAACGCTTATTTAGTATAACAGATAGGGTGCTATGTGCAGGTTTGGGATATCTTGCGGCCTGGTGTTTTTTTGACAGCAGACCAAAAACCAATTCAAAATGCAATAGCTTGATTAAGCTGAGGATGAACAATGCTTATTTAGTATAACAGATAGGGTGCTACATGCAGGTTTGGGTCACCCTGCAGCCTAGTGTTTTGTCAGCAGACCAAAATCCACTTCAAAATGAAATTGCTTGATTAATCTGAGGATGAACAATGCTTATTTAGTATAACAGATAGGGTGCTACGTGCAGGTTTGGGATACCCCGCGGCCTGGTGTTTTTTTGACAGCAGGACAAAAAGCAATTCAAAATGCAATAGCTTGATTAAGCTGAGGATGAACAACGCTTATTAAGTATAACAGATAGGTTGCTACGTTCAGGTTTGGGATACCCTGCGGCCTAGTGTTTTGGCACCAGACCAAAAACCAATTCAAAATGCAATAGCTGAATTAAAATGAGGCTGAACAACGCTTATTTAGTATAACAGATAGGGTGCTACGTGCAGGTTTGGGATACCCTGCAGCCTAGTGTTTTGGCAGCAGACCAAAAACCAATTAAAAATGCAATAGCTTGATTAAGCTGAATATGAACAACGCTTATTTAGTATAACAGATAGGGTGCTATGTGCAGGTTTGGGATACCCTGCGGCCTGGTGTTTTGACAGCAAGACAAAAAACTATTCAAAATGCAATAGCTTAATTAAAATGAGGCTGTAGACGCTTATTTAGTATAACAGATAGGGTGACATGTGCTGGTTTGGGATGTCCATGGGGCTGGTGTATTTAAAGCAGACAAAAAACAATTCAAAATGCAATAGCTTGATTAAATTGAGGCTGAAGACGCTTATTTAGTATAACAGATAGGTTGCTACGTGCAGGTTTGGGATACCCTGCGGCCTAGTATTTTGGCAGCAGACCAAAAACCAATTAAAAATGCAATAGCTTGATTAAGCTGAGGCTGAACAACGCTTATTTAGTATAACAGATAGGGTGCTACGTGCAGGTTTGGGATACCCTGCGGCCTGGTGTTTTTTTTGACAGCAGACCAAAAACCAATTCAAAATGCAATAGCTTGATTAAGCTGAGGATGAACAATGCTTATTTAGTATAACAGATAGGGTGCTACATGCAGGTTTGGGTCACCCTGCAGCCTAGTGTTTTGTCAGCAGACCAAAAACCACTTCAAAATGAAATTGCTTGATTAATCTGAGGATGAACAACGCTTATTTAGTATAACAGATAGGGTGCTACGTGCAGGTTTGGGATACCCTGCGGCCTGGTGTTTTTTTGACAGCAGGACAAAAAGCAATTCAAAATGCAATAGCTTGATTAAGCTGAGGATGAACAACGCTTATTAAGTATAACAGATAGGTTGCTACGTTCAGGTTTGGGATACCCTGCGGCCTAGTGTTTTGGCACCAGACCAAAAACCAATTCAAAATGCAATAGCTGAATTAAAATGAGGCTGAACAACGCTTATTTAGTATAACAGATAGGGTGCTACGTGCAGGTTTGGGATACCCTGCAGCCTAGTGTTTTGGCAGCAGACCAAAAACCAATTAAAAATGCAATAGCTTGATTAAGCTGAATATGAACAACGCTTATTTAGTATAACAGATAGGGTGCTACGTGCAGGTTTGGGATACCCTGCGGCCTAGTGTTTTGGCAGCAGACCAAAAACCAATTCAAAATGCAATAGCTTAATTAAGCTGAGAATGAACAACGCTTATTTAGTATAACAGATAGGGTGTTACGTGCAGGTTTGGGATATCCTGCGTCCTGGTGTTTTTTTGACAGCAGACCAAAAACCAATTCAAAATGCAATAGCTTGATTAAGCTGAGGATGAACAATGCTTATTTAGTATAACAGATAGGGTGCTACATGCAGGTTTGGGTCACCCTGCAGCCTAGTGTTTTGTCAGCAGACCAAAAACCACTTCAAAATGAATATGCTTGATTAATCTGAGGATGAACAATGCTTATTTAGTATAACAGATAGGGTGCTACGTGCAGGTTTGGGATACCCTGCGGCCTGGTGTTTTTTGACAGCAGGACAAAAAGCAATTCAAAATGCAATAGCTTGATTAAGCTGAGGATGAACAACGCTTATTAAGTATAACAGATAGGTTGCTACGTTCAGGTTTGGGATACCCTGCGGCCTAGTATTTTGGCACCAGACCAAAAACCAATTCAAAATGCAATAGCTGAATTAAAATGAGGCTGAACAACGCTTATTTAGTATAACAGATAGGGTGCTACGTGCAGGTTTGGGATACCCTGCAACCTAGTGTTTTGGCAGCAGACCAAAAACCAATTAAAAATGCAATAGTTTGATTAAGCTGAATATGAACAACGCTTATTTAGTATAACAGATAGGGTGCTACGTGCAGGTTTGGGATACCCTGCGGCCTAGTGTTTTGGCAGCAGACCAAAAACAAATTCAAAATGCAATAGCTTGATTAAGCTGAGAATGAACAACGCTTATTTAGTATAACAGATAGGGTGCTATGTGCAGGTTTGGGATATCTTGCGGCCTGGTGTTTTTTTGACAGCAGACCAAAAACCAATTCAAAATGCAATAGCTTGATTAAGCTGAGGATGAACAATGCTTATTTAGTATAACAGATAGGGTGCTACATGCAGGTTTGGGTCACCCTGCAGCCTAGTGTTTTGTCAGCAGACCAAAAACCACTTCAAAATGAAATTGCTTGATTAATCTGAGGATGAACAATGCTTATTTAGTATAAAAGATAGGGTGCTACGTGCAGGTTTGGGATACCCCGCGGCCTGGTGTTTTTTTGACAGCAGGACAAAAAGCAATTCAAAATGCAATAGCTTGATTAAGCTGAGGATGAATAACGCTTATTAAGTATAACAGATAGGTTGCTACGTTCAGGTTTGGGATACCCTGCGGCCTAGTGTTTTGGCACCAGACCAAAAACCAATTCAAAATGCAATAGCTGAATTAAAATGAGGCTGAACAACGCTTATTTAGTATAACAGATAGGGTGCTACGTGCAGGTTTGGGAAAGCCTGCAGCCTAGTGTTTTGGCAGCAGACCAAAAACCAATTAAAAATGCAATAGCTTGATTAAGCTGAATATGAACAACGCTTATTTAGTATAACAGATAGGGTGCTATGTGCAGGTTTGGGATACCCTGCGGTCTAGTGTTTTGTCAGCAGACCAAAAACCAATTCAAAATGCAATAGCTTGATTAAGCTGAATATGTACAACGCTTATTTAGTATAACAGATAGGGTGCTACGTGCAGGTTTGGGATACCCTGCGGCCTAGTGTTTTGGCAGCAGACCAAAAACCAATTCAAAATGCAATAGCTTGATTAAGCTGAGAATGAACAACGCTTATTTAGTATAACAGATAGGGTGCTACGTGCAGGTTTGGGATATCCTGCGGCCTGGTGTTTTTTTGACAGCAGGACAAAAAACAATTCAAAATGCAATAGCTTGATTAATCTGAGAATGAACAACGCTTATTTAGTATAACAGATAGGGTGCTACGTGCAGGTTTGGGATACCCTGCAGCCTAGTGTTTTGGCAGCAGGACAAAAACCAATTCAAAATGCAATAGATTGATTAAGCTGAGGATGAACAACGCTTATTTAGAATAACAGATAGGGTGCTACGTGCAGGTTTGGGATACCCTGCGGCCTGGTGTTTTGACAGCAGGACAAAAAACTATTCAAAATGCAATGGCTTAATTAAAATGAGGCTGAAGACGCTTATTTATTATAACAGATAGGGTGCTACGTGCAGGTTTGGGATACCCTGCGGCCTAGTGTTTTGGCAGCAGACCAAAAAACAATTCAAAATGCAATAGCTTGATTAAGCTGAGGATGAACAACGCTTATGTAGTATAACAGATAGGGTGCTACGTGCAGGTTTGGGATATCCTGCGGCCTGGTGTTTTTTTGACAGCAGGACAAAAAACAATTCAAAATGCAATAGTTTGATTAAGCTGAGGATGAACAACGCTTATTTAGTATAACAGATATGGTGCTACGTGCAGGTTTGGGATACCCTGCGGCCTAGTGTTTTGGCAGCAGACCAAAAACCAATTCAAAATGCAATAGCTTGATTAAGCTGAGAATGAACAACGCTTATTTAGTATAACAGATAGGGTGCTACGTGCAGGTTTGGGATATCCTGCGGCCTGGTGTTTTTTTGACAGCAGGACAAAAAACAATTCAAAATGCAATAGCTTGATTAAGCTTAGAATGAACAACGCTTATTTAGTATAACAGATAGGGTGCTACGTGCAGGTTTGGGATACCCTGCAGCCTAGTGTTTTGGCAGCAGGACAAAAACCAATTCAAAATGCAATAGCTTGATTAAGCTGAGGATTAACAACGCTTATTTAGAATAACAGATAGGGTGCTACGTGCAGGTTTGGGATACCCTGCGGCCTGGTGTTTTGACAGCAGGACAAAAAACTATTCAAAATGCAATGGCTTAATTAAAATGAGGCTGAAGACGCTTATTTATTATAACAGATAGGGTGCTACGTGCAGGTATGGGATACCCTGCGGCCTGGTGTTTTTTTGACAGCAGACCATAAACCAATTCAAAATGCAATAGCTTGATTAAGCTGAGGATGAACAACGCTTATTTAATATAACAGATAGGGTGCTACGTGCAGGTTTGGGATACCCTGCGGCCTAGTGTTTTGGCAGCAGGACAAAAACCAATTCAAAATGCAATGGCTTGATTAAGCTGAGGATGAACAACCCTTATTTAGTATAACAGATAGGGTGCTACGTGCAGGTTTGGGATACCCTGCGGCCTGGTGTTTTGACAGCAGGACAAAAAACTATTCAAAATGCAATAGCTTAATTAAAATGAGGCTGTAGACGCTTATTTAGTATAATAGATAGGGTGACATGTGCTGGTTTGGTATGTCCATGGGGCTGGTGTATTTAAAGCAGACAAAAAACAATTCAAAATGCAATAGCTTGATTAAAATGAGGCTGAAGACGCTTATTTAGTATAACAGATAGGGTGCTACGTGCAGGTTTGGGATACCCTGCGGCCTAGTATTTTGGCAGCAGACCAAAAACCAATTAAAAATCCAATAGCTTGATTAAGCTGAGGCTGAACAACGCTTATTCAGTATAACAGATAGGGTGCTACGTGCAGGTTTGGGATACCCTGTGGCCTGGTGTTTTTTTGACAGCAGACCAAAAACCAATTAAAAATGCAATAGCTTGATTAAGCTGAGGATGAACAACACTTATTTAGTATAACAGATAGGGTGCTACGTGCAGGTTTGGGATACCCTGCGGCCTGGTGTTTTTTTGACAGCAGGACAAAAACCAATTCAAAATGCAATAGCTTAATAAAATGAGGCCGTAGACGCTTATTTAGTATAAAAGATAGGGTGACATGTGCTGGTTTGGGATGCCCATGGGGCTGGTGTATTTAAAGCAGACAAAAACCAATTCAAAATGCAATAGCTTGATTAAAATGAGGATGAACAATGCTTATTTAGTATAACAGATAGGGTGACATGTGCTGGTTTGGGATGCCCATGTGGGCTGGTGTATTTAAACCAGACAAAAAACAATTCAAAATGCAATATCTTTATGAGAAATAGCCTTTAAAAGCTGCTTTAGTGTAACAGATAGGGTCAAATGTGCTGAAATAGGGTGCACACGTGGGCTGGGGTTTTTACAGCAGACACAAAAAAATGTAAACTAATCGAGTTATAAGAAATGCTTGTGTGTAACAGATAGGGTTAAATATGCCACTGCCAACATAGCATGCACTGTGGCAAGGAATTTTTACAGCACAAACAAAAGCAATTTAAAACTGATCTGGCAAATGAAGTGAAATGAAAATAAAAAAAAGCTTTCCCTATCACTTTCTCTGCTGTCCCTGCCTCGATCTTTCCAGATTTTCCCTATCTTTCCCTGGTTCTGTCTGGCACTCTGTAGGTCTCCCTGACTCTCCCTGACTCTCTCTTAGTCTCTCCCTGTCTCCAAACAGCTCCTTTCTGGCCGCAATGCAAGGCTGAAATGCGCACCAGCAA
Source organism: Gastrophryne carolinensis (assembly GCA_027917425.1). NCBI lineage: Eukaryota > Metazoa > Chordata > Amphibia > Anura > Microhylidae > Gastrophryne > Gastrophryne carolinensis. Next base: position 521,533,571 of record CM051235.1, on the reverse strand, counting down.
GATGGCCGCCGTTTATATAGCGCTGTGACATCACCGGGGCTCCTGGCTGCTGATAGGCTGCATGTGACCTTCCCATGATAACTTTCTCCAGGGGATATGTCCAGACATGTCCATCCACCATTTTACAATGGCTGTAATTGAAGTAAATGGAGTTTAAAGGAAAACTTCGATCGATCAAATCGCGGGGAAATATGGATTCATTCAGAATCGAATATTTCCTGAGATTCGAAACAAATTCGGGTTTGTCCAGATCGATTCGCTCTTCCCTACATGTGAGGATCATTTGTGTCTAATAAAATAGTAATTGAGTGTCTACTTGTTCAGGTCATGTGAGTGTTTATTAACAAAAAGTAGTTACGTGTACACTTGTTCAGGCCACATGAGACTCATTTGTAATAAAATGTGTGTAGTGTCCACTAGTTCAGGTCATTTGGGGGAAATTTGTGTTTGAAAACAAATAGTGATTATCACTTGTTCAGGCCATGTGAGGCTTATTTGTGTTTAATAACAAAAAGTAGTTACCGTATATACTCGAGTATAGGCCGATCCGTGTATAAGCCGAGGCACCTAATTTTACCCCAAAAAAGTGGAACAAGCTATTGACTCGAGTATAAGCCGAGGCAGCTTTTTTCAATTGGAATTGGAGTTGACACACAGAAGAGACACACACAGAAAAAGACTCAGACACACACATACCTGTTCCATGCTGCCCCCCCCATATATGCCCTGCTGCACTCTTTACCCCCATCTCTGCCCTGCTCCATGCTGCACCCCAATCTCCACCCTGCTACACATTTCACTTCCATCTCTGGCATGCTGAATCTCTGTCTCTGTCCTGCTCCCCCTCGCCCCTATCTTTGCCCTGCTTTTTGCTGTGCCCCCTGGGACAGCAGACATTAAACATTCTTGGGGGGAAAGCAGGGACAGGCAGGGTTAATGCTGCTGTGGACAGGAAAGGCATCTTGCACCATGCCACATTTTTTGGCCCTGCCCCTGCTCTAAAGGACTGGGCATAGAGATGAGAGGGAGGTCAGCATGAACCAGCACACACACGCACACACACACACACACAAACGGTACCTGCTGCTGCTGCCGCCACCAACCTCCTCCTCCTGCCGGTCGCTCTCTCCATTCAGAGCCGCCGTCAGCCGCTCCCGCCGTTCCCGCCGCCGCCAGCCGCCAGCTCTTCCTGGCTGCTGCGCGCTGGTCGTCGGTGGGCGTGCCCCATATGGCCGGCGTCCAATGTTTTCATTGGACGCCGGCCATATGGGGCACGCCCACCGACGACCCGCACGCAGCAGCCTGGAAGTGCAGCTCAATTACCGTATTGACTCGAGTATAAGCCGAGGTGGCTTTTTTCAGCCCAAAAAGTGGGCTGAAAAACTCGGCTTATACTCGAGTATATATGGTAAGTGTCCACTTGTTCAGGCCACGTGAGACTCATTTATAAAAAAAATGTGCAGTGTCCATTTGTTCAGGGCATAAAAGAGTCATTTGTGTTTAATAACAAATAATATATATACAGTAAAAATACTGCGCTAAAACTTGATAAATAAGTTCTTAGAATGCTGAGTGCTCAACTTGCAAAACTCCTCTCCCACAGAGTGTCCACCTGAATATAGCAAAATTAGCACAAAGCTCGCTTTTCTTCAAATGAAATTCATAAATATATCCCACAGTGCATGCACTCCAAAGCACGGTGTTACTTCAAATCCTCCACCAAGAAGTAAAGCCTCTTACCGACTCTCTCAAGGTTTGCACTTTTAATACATCCCAAATTCTTCCAAGTGTACAAAAAATTCCAGGTAATTTATTTGCTCAAACACAATCACAATTCCATCCTTCTTATGAAATTTACTCCAGGTTAAAAACTCAAGTTAAAATACCGACATTGATATATGCAAAGAGGAAAAATATAAAGAAAAAAAAAAAACATCTAGTGTGCTATTAGCCTCGATTCAAAGACACATTAGTCCGGACTTCCGTAGCTGTCTGTGAAAGTTTGGTTGGGTGTTTTTTTTGCTTTTTTTCATTCATTTTTCATTCGTACGAACGTTCGTGAAAATGCGTATATGCGCTTTCGATGAACGAAAGCAAATCGGAACATTTCCGATCATTTTCCAAACAAAATCTGATATTTTTCATTCGTTCAGATAACTTCCGTTGTTGGGATGGGTTACCGTCTGATTCAGAGAGGTGATTTCCGACGGATCACCACCCTATAAATCCGTTTCATTTCCGATCCACTTTCGGGACCTTTGAGGGCTCGGATTGCTATTGTTGAAGTCTGCGCGCCCTTAGCTCCAAGGCATTGCATGTATCAGCATGGCCGAGCCCATAAATTGTATAGCAATGCATACCTGAATCAATACATTTCATGCATGCCTTATAGAAGCACCTTAATTAGTCCTTAGCATGTAAACACTTATTTTCCCACACATCCATATAATTGCTAGATTTTAGTAGACTTATGTCCTTTGTGAATTATATTTGGATTGTTGAACTTGAATCTTATTGTTTTAGTCGGTTATCTTTCCTTTGTGTAATTATTTTATATTTGGTTGCAGGAACCGCAAAATGGGTCACTCACTGAATGTGCAAGCAATGGTGGCCCAGGACATGCGGTTCCTTAGCGTCCTCGCCGGCCACCCAGGCTCATCCCATGACGCCTACATCCTTAGAAGATCTGGATTGTTCCATCGGTTTGAGTCTGGGGAATTTGCCGGTGCATGGCTCCTTGGTAAGTTGATGGTGAGTCCAATAACGTCATTTTCTTTTCTATTTATGGCTTTGATTTTTGTTTGGTTCCACTTTCTTAAACTATGCCTTTTTCCTCACCTTGGTAAAAAGGGAAACACGACTGTACCCATGACATTAGCAAAGCAACAAAGGCTGGCAAAATGTTTGTCCTGCATTGTTAAAACTCTAAAGAGTAATTTTAGCCAAATTAGTAATCAGTCTTCCCCACACTTTTCTGTAAATCTGTTCTTGACTTTATCATAGGGTCTGCGCCATCTTTGCTTAGATGCATTACACTTACTGAGTAGAGGAGAGCGGGATAAAGTGCAGGGTCCGGCTTAGACCTGTTTTTGACTCAGACAAAGAAGAAAATGGGTCATGCAAACTTAACCCATCCAAGATTGCTGAGCAGCACAGACCTAAACCAATAGGTCTTAACAGTCTGGCTGATTGGCCAGCATCCGCAATATTAGTTCTCTAATTTTGGCCACCATTTATTAGATATGTTTCTTTATCGATTTGCCCAGTGCGATATGTATGCTCATGTTTTTTTGACAATGTCACCTAGCCTCTTATTCAGGTATTTTGTGCATTTTTGTGCTGAAATGTATGCATTAATCTTTATATGTTTTTTCCTTTAATTTTGCCAGGAGATTCTGGATATCCACTCCTTCCGTGGCTGTTGACGCCTGTACTACGCCCACAGAATGCCGCCCAAGAGGCTTATAATAGGGCGCAACGCAAAACCAGCGAAGTGGTGGAGAGGGCCTTTGGCCTACTGAAGACCCGATTTAGATGTTTGGACCATACCGGGGGATCCCTTCGGTGTGACCCAAAAATGGTCATAGATATCATCATGGCCTGTGCTGCGCTGCATAATTTTGCTATCTTGCAGAGGGTCCCCCGGTATGTGGATTTGCCACCCTCTCCACCGCCAATGAGCCAGAGGACACCTATGTTGGGCAGCACAGTGCATCTGGCCAAGCCGTCCGTGCTAATTTAATACCAACACATTTTGCTTAATTGTTTTCTCCTTTTTTTTGTTTGTTTTTACATTGTTTGCTGTGATTGCTTTGTGCCATTTGTTTTTTTTATTTGGGTTTGATTAAGAACAAAACAGTGTTGAATTAATTACCCAAACCAGCAACAATGTATTTATCCTTTTTTTAGAATATTTGTGTGTGTTTGTTTTTGGGGCTACTTTAAGTCATATTTATTAACCAAAAACCGACAGACAGTAACTTAGTCATAAACACGTTGATTTTTGAAGGTAGAATTTTGTAAACATAAGAATTGTAGGTGATGGTCACTTGCATAGTTATGGGGAATACATGGACATGAAATTAATGTCAAAACATACCACAGACCAATTGCACACAGCCTGGATTTACAAAGTAAGGCACTCCAGGAGAAAGTTAACCTTCAAAATAACATACTAACATATGTGTGCCAAGCATTGTCAACTGTATAAATCACAGATGATACATTGAAAAAATATGGGCACAAACACGCCCTCTCCTGCTTGCCCACATTTGCCACAGGCACAGGTTGAAAGCAGACATACCTATGCCACATCTACACCTGTTACTCAGTGGCCCACCCAAACAAGAACACCCAGTCCCAATCCAAGTACAGTAAAATCTCAGCCAGGGTCCAAGGTCTTAGTTTGCCAGGCCAGAATGTCACACAATCATGCCTACAAACAGGAGGAGCCACAACCAATGTAATTATGGGCAAGGCTGCAACGCAACAGCTTTAGTGGCCGCTCAGTGAGGCTTGTCCTCTGGCATTGGTTAGTGGTCTACCTCAGGACTTTAATGAGCTATATGGGGGCAAATCCAAAACATACAAGCAAAGCCATATCAAAATGCTATATTGGTAGGGCTCACCAGACAAGTCAATACAGTGGGGATGTAGAGCAAAGATGTAGAACAGATTCAGGCCAAATACACCTTAATATGGGGGATGCCCATAGAACCCAGGTTGTGGCCCTTGGTGGTGGGCCCTAACCTGGGCCTGTGTGGCATTCAGAATCTGCAACTGTTCCAAAATGTTTCTTTGGTTAGTTTGCAATTCAGCCATGCTGGACCTGAATTATGTGGTCAAGTTGGCCATGTGGCTGTTATGGGTCCAAAATTCAGTCAGCAGGGCACTTAAGGTATTATTGAGGTTATCTAATTGGCCAATAATATTCTCGTGGTTTTGTTGATTTTGGCGCCGAAATAGCCGCCTCTCATGGTGCCATGCTGACTCCATCATCTGCACGCCCCTCCCCGGGGAAACTGGGCGACGTTGCTGAGTACGCCTCCCAATTCCCCGGGTTGTGGGGCGTGCAGATGATGTTGCTCTAGGACCCCCAACAGCCACATGTATGCTGGGCAAATCCTCAACAGCAGATCTTAAACTGGGGACTGGAGGGAAAGTCTCTGCATGCTGCCCACGATGTGCAGGCAGCATGCAGCCAGCTTCCCTCTGCTGCTGAGGATTTGTCAGAGAAACATTTTGGGACAGTTGCAGATTCTGGCCCAGGGGGAGATCTTCATAAGGTCCAAGGAAGGTTCCATTCTCCTCCAGCTCCTGGATTTCCTCCATCAGTCTGTGGCTCTGTTTGGACATGTAAAATAAAAAGGTTCAGTGTGGGGAATACATATGTAATTCAGGCCAAAGAAACATGGCAAGCCACATGCATACGCCACATCATCCAAAAACACTTACCGTAGATATCGGATCCTGGGTCCGAGGCAGCACGGAAGTAGACGGCATAGTTAAAATGGCAGAGGATTCCCCACTAGCTGAGGGATGAGGCTGGGCTGCAGTAGAAGAAAACAAACAATGAAAACACACAACTATGCATTGGTGATGGTTAATAACACATATGCTTAAATCAAACACGTGGCCAAGCTGGAATGGCCACTCCCACAACGGTGCAACTTGACCTTCACTATGAATGCCATTATATTGAAAATGGATTATGAAACAAGAACAGACACATTGGTAACGTGAAGCCAAACAAACATGCAAGTACTGGCTGTTGTGTGTGTTTAAACATCCCTTATAGCCCATTAAGTTAACACACTCAGCTGGCAAATAGCAGTTACAATATGATTCTGGTGGTTACCATTGTATCTATAAAAACATTGCAATCACACCATCTTAAGCCGTTGGGCCCCAAGAACAGCTCAAACCCAAGTGGCCAACAGAAAAAGATGTAAGTGTTGCATGTGATTGAATAGAAATACATAGCACGCAGTCCTTTGCTAATCTCAATACTTTACTACTCTTCCTAAGTGTTCCTAAACGTCATGTATGGTCCTGCTAATTTGCACATTACCTGTCGACTCGACACACATGACACACCCTGGTCAAATTGATCACTCCACTACAAGGCACACCCTAGGGGCATGTGTTTAGATATGCCTTGCTGGCTAATTTGACTGGTCCATTTTGAGAGAAATTCACACATTACTAACCTGCTGAAATTGGCGGGTTGTCCGTGTCCTGTTGTGCCGAGTGTCCCTCTAGCGCAACAGGATGTAGCAGGCCCAGCACCATCTCCTCAGCGTGGGTAAATTTCAATTTAGTGGGGAATCCTCCGCCAGTTTGTAAGCTGAAAAACACAGTATTCAAAAATAAGCTCACTGATGTCTATACAAGAAGAATAAAAACCCAAAAATAAGATATGTACCTGTACTGCCGCCTTTTATTCTCTTTCTTCCGTGCGGCATATTTGAGGTCCGATATTTTCCGTTGAATCTGTTCTACATCTTTGAGTTCGTCTCCCGCTGCATTGACTTGTCTGGTGAGTTCTGCCAAAATCTCCGCTTTGCGCTGCTTGCTAGTTGATTTGGATTTGCTCCCATATAGCTCATCATAATATAACGTTAGACCACTAGCCAATGCCAGAGTTTGTGATTCACCAAAACGGCCACTCAAGTGGCCTCTGCGCAATGTGTGCCCTGTTTGTGGTGGTTGTGGCTCCTCATTGTTTGCAGGCAAATGGGGTGACATTCTGGCATGGGTGTGTGTTGGAGACATCAAGGACTGGAGGCTGGCTGCTGATCGAACTGGACTGGGAAAGGGACTGGGTGTTCGTGGCTGGGTGGCCACAGAAGTTGCAGGGGTTGATGTGGCATAGGGTGATTGCCTGCCAACCTGTGCCGGTGGGGAATGTGGGCAAGAAAGAGAGGGTCTTGAGGAGCTGGAACTGGTGCTTGTGGCCCTGTGGCTCTGTGGGCCCTTGGAAGGAGCATGGCCCTTGGAGGTACTTGGCTGGGGTGACCCAGAGCTGGTGGGTCGGCCACTCTTGGCCGTCGATTGGTAGGCACGTGCGGGTGGGAGCTTGGCATTGTCTGGCTTTTAGGGCTTCTGGGCCTGCTGTGGCTTCTTTTTCTTCTTGGGCTTCTGGCCCTGGTGCGGCTTCTGGCCCTGCTGCGGCTTCTAGCCCTGGTGCGGCTTCTGGCCCTGCTGCAGCTTCTGGCCCTGGTGCGGCTTCGGGCCCTGCTGTGGCTTCTGGCCCTGGTGTGACTTCGGGCCCTGCTGCAGTTTCTGGCCCTGGTGCGGCTTCGGGCCCTGCTGCGGCTTCTTGGCCTGTGTTTTTGGCCGATGCCAAGTGCCTTGGTGCCACGTGGGGGGGGGGGGGGTGGGGCAGGGGGGGGTGGGGCTTCGTACCCTTTTACCCGTTTTTTGGGGCCTAAAAAGGAAGAAGAACCTAACCGCGAAGTGATTTGGGTAAGTTTTAGGGGCCTAAAATGAAAGAAGAACCTAACCGCGGAGTGATTTGGGTAAGTTTTAAGGGTCCAAAAGGGAAGATGGAGGATAGTGTTAAGTGGTTGGGGTGAGCTTTAAGGGTTCAAAAGGGAAGATGGAGGATAGTGCTAAGTGGTTAGGGTGAGCTTTAAAGGTTCAAAAGGGAAGATGGAGGATAGTGAGTGGTAAGTGGTTAGGGTGAGCTTTAAGGGTCCAAAAGGGAAGATGGAGGATAGTGCTAAGTGATTTAGCTAAACATTGTAGTAGAAGTGAGGGTGGAAAATATGTAGGCGAGCACTTTAATGAGTTAAGTTTGTAGTGCGCAGGCGCAAGATCGTAAGGATTTCTGTCGGGACGATTATTTTTTGTAAAAGTGAAACAGAATCTATCGGGAAACGTAAAGGATTCCTGGAAGGATACGATGGAAAAAGGGCAAAAATGAAAGCCTACGTTGTTACCTGAGAAAATGAAACAGAAAACTCTCGATGGAAAATGACATCCTCGTACTCGTACTCTGGCATACGAACGGACGGAAACTTTACAGAAGGTTTACAATGCATGCATAGAATCGCTCGCACATTCATACGAGAGCGGGAACATTTGAAAATAATACGACATCGGCACTAAAACGGAAGGTTTTTTTGTCTCTCTGAATCGAGCCTATTGTACGGAAAAAACTATTTAATGCTTAAGAAATGCACTCCCATTAAAACATATACAAACAGCTTTAAAATGATATGGGTGGCTTCTCACCAACTCCACAAAGTCATACCTGGCTAGATCAAAAATAGTCATCAACGTGATCACAATATACCGCTTGCCACCGCGTTTCGTTGCCCTTGGCAACTTTAACGAGGCTGGCGGCATGGCGGGGAAAACTGAATAAATACCTTTGAACCCGAAGGAGGAAGTGTTCTGTGAAGGGGCGTGATTCGTCCAAACCTCCACATGCTGGTTGGTAGTGCAGGGCTAAGAGGTATCCAATAGGTACTAGAGACGCTCGTTGCTGAGGGGAGTGTGGCCACGTCACAACCTCAGAACGAGGCTCTCTCTGCCCATCCCCACTGATGTCCTCCTTCTGGGAAATTTCACGTTTTAAATTGGACCCTCTCCAATGTTTCTCTACATGATCTATGCCGATAAAAGACATTCTTGCGGGATCACATGCATGGACCTCTCTGAAATGCGCCAAAAGTCTATGCATCTCATATCCACGTTTGATATTGTATATGTGTTCCCGTATTCTTAAGTGGGGTTCACGAGTGGTCCTCCCTACATAGAGCAGACCACACCGGCACCAAAATAAATATACCACAAATTTAGTGTGGCGGGTGATAAGCTTCGAAATTTTGTGTATTTAGCCCGATTTGGGATCCTTAAAAATTTTTTTTAGGTTTTGCTATAGGAACACAAGTCCTGCAACCTACACAGTTTCCACATTTATAAAAGCCAGTTAAAATCTTGCTGGTTACTGTTACCCGAGAGGGGGGATCTATGAAACTTCTGGTAAGGCGATCCTTCAGGCTAGGAGCCCGTCGGAAAACCACTTTAGGTTTCTCTGGAAGGGTCGGCCCTAGCACGGTGTCTAGTTGGAGGATGTGCCAGTGTTTCATCATCATACGCTGGACATCCCTATATTGAGTGTTGAAGCTGGTGATAAAAGACGATCTTGAGATCCCTTGTGTGTCTTTACTTACTTCTTTATTCTGGACTAAGGACTCCCTAAGGGTGTCCTGCACCGACTTACGCTGAGCCTCAATATCTTTAAGATTATAGCCCTTTTCCAAAAAGCGCTTCTTTAATATTTCTGATTGGTCATCATAATCGCCAATGGATGTGCAATTATGCCTAATCCTCAAAAACTGACCCTTAGGGTTGCACAAAGCCATTTAGGGTGATGACAGCTGGAATGGGGGGCGTATCCATTTCTGTCCGTCAGCTTAAAAAAGGTCGTTGTAGTCAATTTAGGCCCCTCCTTCCTGATGGTCAGGGGGCTGGACTCGATGGTAAACTCCAGGTTGTATATGTTTTCATTAACCTCCCTGAATAAGAAGTCTAATTCCTCCTGTGTCCCCTTCCAGATACATATGACATTTGGGTTGATTCAAAGAAACATGTAACAGCTTGGATTTGGGTCACGATCATCCTATTTTTCACGTCCGCTCGTGCGTTCGTATGAACTTGCGAGTGATTCTATAAGCAAATACGTTTCTATCCTAAAATATACGTCCGTTCGTATGGCAGTTCGGGAATCAGACCTATGTCAGTTTCCATCCTGATTTTTCCGTTTCATTTCTCAGGTTGCAACATTGGTTTTGCCCTTTTTCCTTTTTTGTCTGGACGTAAATCCTTCTGATCTTGCGGCTCCGCACTACAAACTTACCTCATTAAAGTGCATTCTAAATATTTGTTCTTTTATTTTTCTTTATTTCATTCATTTTGTAGTAACCAACCATTAATGAATGCATTTGCATAAGTAAATCTTACTTTGTTTAATTTTTACTTAACTTGCATTTTTTACTTGTGGATTTAATTTTAATATTTTGGCTTCAAATGGTACAACTTTAAATTTTGGGTGTGGTTACCCACACCCTCTACATACAGATTGCTCTCAAATATTAAAAAACACCCAGCAACTTCTGCATGTTATGAGCCTCGAAACAGCCAAGATGGCGGCTCAGGTATTATCGGGCAGCCTGCAAACAGAAAGGGCCTTGTGACTGTCCGTGCCCCCAGCTCTGGGGGCAAAATACAGCAGTAACCCACATCCTGCACTTTATCCCGCTCTCCTCTCCTCAGTAAGTGTGATGCATCTGACCAAAGATGTGCTTAAATAATTAAACAAAGCAAAGGTAAACAACTACACCAATAAATGCTATCTAAAAATATTATTCTAGTACATCAATTTTAAAATAAATAACAAAGGACATAAGTTTCTTTAATTAACGCAAATATATTGCAAAATAAAGGTTTACATGCAAAGGACTAATTAAGGTCCACATTAAAATGATTTTATAAGGCATACATGAAATGTATTAAATCAGGCATGCATTGCCATACAATTAATGGCCTCGGCCATGCTGATACATGCAGTTCATTGGAGCACAAGACGCGCAGACTCCTCCACATAGCCAAAAAACCTGTTCACGAACAGCAATCCGGCTGCTAAAAGGTGTCGGCTGTGGCTTTCTTTTAAAACGCGTTTAGAGGTTTCTCTGAATCACACCTAAACACATCCAATTATCCTAAGTTTTACGTTTTGATCGTAAGTTTTAGGATTTGATCCTAAGTTTTACGTTTTGATCCTAAAATTTAGGAACGAACTTCCGCTGATCGTAAGAGCATATACGCATTCGTACGTAGGCTCGTGCGAGTCGGAAATGGCCAAAAAAACAGGAAAAAATGACTAACACCCACCCAAACTTACGATTTTCGATACGAAATCAATTAACTTTTCCTCTTTGAATCGAGGGGATTGTCTGTGCACCTTTTCCAGCAGATCAAATTAGGCCAATCTCTTCCAAAAATAAATTATTCCTCCCATTTGCCTACGTAGAGGTTTGCCATGCTCAGGGCAAATTTTGCTCCCATGGAAACACCCCTCCGCTGTAAGATGAATCTCTCTCCAGACCAAAAATAATTATGGTGGTTATTATGGGGGTTTTGTCATGCTTTTATGGATTTTGGGTAATATATAAATCACAGGGATTCTCTGTGCTGTTGGAATCATATATTCTAACTCTTTTTTGGACACGATGCCTCTAGTGGCCCCTGTCTGCAGTAGAACACCTATTTTTGATTTAAACTCCCCGGTGGGATCTTTTTCCAAATGTGAATAGGTGTCGGTATCTGCCAATAACCTCTCAACCTCTTCTAAATAGTCACCCTTATTCATGATAACCAACCCCCCCTTATCCGCTGGTTTAAGGACAATATCATGTTTGGTTTCAAGTTCCTTGAAGCCCTTATAGATGGCAGTGGGCCACTTCTGTTTCCTTACCTTAAGGGAATCCCTTATCACCTCTGCCCTGAAAGTCTCTATCTGGGAATTTGCTGCATTAGGCGGATTGAATAATGAGTTATTCTTAAGCCCAGAGTGTTGAAAAGCACCCCCGGGTCCATCCATTTCCATTGGGGCTTCAACTCCCTGAAGGCTTTGTTTATTAAGTAAAAATGTTTGCACATGCAATTTTCTGACATATTTGTTCACATCTATAAATAGACCAAACTTGTCAATATCTCTAGGTGGGGCAAACTTTAAACCTTTGTCAAGTAGCGCCAACTCTTCAGCGGATAGTGTGGCTGTGCTCAAATTATATATCCCCTCCCCTAATGCCATCTTGGTCTTCGAGTGCTTTGCCCCTCCTCGTCTTCCACGTAATCCTAAAGTGGTCTTCCGATGGGCTCCTAGCCTGAAGGAGATCCCCCCTCTTGGGTAACAGTAACCTGCACGATTTTGACTGGCTTTTATAAATGTGGAAACTGTGTAGGTTGCAGGACTTGTGTTCCTATAGCAAAACCTAAAAAAGATTTTAAGGATTCCAAATCGGGCCAAATACACAAAATTTCGAAGTTTATCACCTGCCACAACAAATTTGTGGTATATTTAATTTGGTGCCCGTGTGGTCTGCTCTATGTAGGGAGGACCACTCGTGAACTCCGCTTAAGAATACGGGAACACATATACAATATCAAACGTGGATATGAGATACATAGCCTTTCGCTGCATTTCAAAGAGGTCCATGCATGTGATCCCGCAAAAATGTCTTTTATCGGCATAGATCATGTAGAGAAACATTGGAGAGGGTCCAATTTAAAACGTGAAATATCCCAGAAGGAGGGCAAATGGATATACATTCTGGACACTTTGGCGCCATCCGGGTTAAATATAGACTTTGACTTAAATTGTTTCATTGACAATTCTTAAATGCAGGTCTTGGCTGGTACTCTATTTAGGGTTATAGGTTTTACCCTCTTTTACTATTATTTTTATATTTTTAGCGTTAAATAACATAATAATTTTTTAACGTTGTGTAATTAATATTGTACTGTAATTGATGTGTTAAGCCACCTAGTGCAGTCTACAATTAACATGTCTTTTTGTTTTTCACTCACGCAACATGTGCAGTTATTACACAGATTGGGGTTGCGATCTGCGCTAGTTGCGTAGGAGATCCGAAGTAGGAAGTCATATCCAAGGGTTAAATTGCCCCCAAGGGTGGCTTTCCGACTTTATCCCTGTCTCCTCCCCTAAAGATATTGTAAGCACCCATTCATCTAAAAGATTGTGACAAGGCATATACAAACAGTCCTGAGGAAGTGACGCGTTTTTGACGTCACGTAACGCGTAGACGGGCGGGGCAGTGGGCAGGTGGTCGTCTCAGCATGTGAGTTCACTTTCTCTTCTTTATGGGGATTGGTTTCTTTGGTCTCCCCCCTGGCTTTGTTTGCACTATTTAGCTTCACAGTTGTATATAGCCTGTAGGGTTATTGGTCCGATATATTTTTATATTATCTATCAGATTGATTTGCACGATTGTTTAGGATATATTGCTCAGAGATAGTTTTTTAGGTGAGTTTGCACATAGCACGTATGCACTTTACATTTTAGCCAGGATTTATATATATGAAATTTAGATCATCTTTGATTAAAACTACCGCCCCCACTGCCCCTGCAAGTTTTTCCTTCCTTATTGTATATGCCTTGTCTTAATGTTTTTTAGCGATGTCTAGTGTATGTCTTTTCTATTAATAAAGTGATATATGCATTTTTAATAAATAGCGGTGGTGCCATAATTTTAAGGGTGTCTGGGTAAGGAGTGGGACCTTCCTTATTAGAGTTTTTGGCATTTAAATCACCCGTATGTGCACACTGCATGTTGTTTATTTAGACTTTCATTTGATAGTTATCCCCAGTGCAGTCTTAAACTATTGCCTAAAAATCTAAAAGATTGTGAGTGCTCTATAAATGAGTTTAGGGACAGTCTGTCCCTCTGATTGGTTCATTAGGCTTGATTCAGAGGCACATTCGTCTGGACTTCCGTAGCTGTCTGTGAAAGTTTTTGTTTTTTTTAGTACATTTTTCATTCGTACGAACGTTCGGGCAAATGCGTATATGCGCTTTCGATGAACGAAAGCAAATCAGATCATTTGCGTTAGTTCGGGTCATTTTCCAAACCAAATCTGAACTTACGTTATTGCTATGGGCTTGCGTCTCATTCAGAGAGCTGATTGCCGACGGACCACCACCCTATAAACCGTTTCCTTTAAGATCCCCTTACGGGACCATTTTGACCTCGAGACTAGCAGCTATGGATGAATCTAGTGCATTTGAGGAGCATGAGGATCTGCAGCTCATGGGCATTGAAATTGTCCATAGGGCTGAGACCAGATTGCACCGGTGGCGATGCATGCACATCGATGGCATGCATGACGTTGAGCTGTTCAAGCTCACCAGTCTTAATCGCGCTTCCCTCCATAAGTTGTATAGTGAGCTGCGGCCATGGTTAGCCCGCACCACAAGGAAGGGGCAAGCAATTTCAGGTATGACCAAGATGCTTGGCTGCCTGCAATTTTTGGCGAACCGCTCGTTCCAGAGGCTGGGTGCCCTCTACGTGGGGATCTCCCAGCCTACACTGAGCCGTGCCCTATCCAAGTTTTTGGAAGGCATGGCTACCATTACTCGGAAATATATTTGTTTTTCTGACAACATGGTAGACAGGAACGCGATTAAGCTGGCATTTTATAACATCGCCGACATGCCCAACGTCATGGGTGCCATTGACTGCACCCACGCTGCCTTGGTGCCTCCGGCAGCCGACGAGTATATCTACAGGCAAGTGCAATATTTTTACAATTACTTGACCTTATTGTTTTCCCAATTGTGGAGAAGTCCCTCCTTGTAAAAAGTCCCTCCTTGTAAAAAGTCCCTCCTTGTAATAATTCCCTCCTTGTAATTATTCCCTCCTTGTAATTATTACCTCCTTGTAATTATGCCCTCCTTGTAATTATGCCCTCCTTGTAAAGAGTCCCTGTGAAACAATGGACCGTATTTAGTTTTTAAAAAATGTAACGTGTTCTAAAGGGAAACATTTTAATGTGTACCTGAATTAGACGCTTTAAAGTTAATCTTTACTTTTACAACCATACATATCCTTTTTGTTGTGTACTAAATACTAATGTACTTGGTTAGTGTTATTTGTATTGGCCCACAGGTTTGGCTTCGGGTGTGATTAGTTAGTGTTTCACTAGTCAGCCTTGCCTTGATTTTTTTTTATTGTGTCTAAGCAGGCTCATACAGGCCAAATTACTTTAAATAAGTTTGCAGCTTAGAGTAAATTCGGAGGCTAATGAGATTTTCCAAAATGGTAATGTTCCCACAGCAGACTTGAGATCAGTTCAGTATATATGCACAGTAAAAGTGTATAAGTGTATAATTACCTCCTTGTAATTATGCCCTCCTTGTAATTATGCCCTCCTTGTAATTATGCCCTCCTTGTAAAGAGTCCCTGTGAAACAATGGACCGTATTTAGTTTTTAAAAAATGTAACGTGTTCTAAAGGGAAACATTTTAATGTGTACCTGAATTAGACGCTTTAAAGTTAATCTTTACTTTTACAACCATACATATCCTTTTTGTTGTGTACTAAATACTAATGTACTTGGTTAGTGTTATTTGTATTGGCCCACAGGTTTGGCTTCGGGTGTGATTAGTTAGTGTTTCACTAGTCAGCCTTGCCTTGATTTTTTTTTATTGTTTCCCAGGAACCGCAAAATGGGTCACTCAATGAATGTCCAAGCAGTGATGGCCCCGGACATTCGGTTCCTTAGTATGGTCGCTGGGTTTCCAGGCTCATCCCATGATGCCTACATTTTGCGAAGATCTGGATTGTACGGTCGGTTTGAGTCTGGGGAATTTTCCGGTGGATGGCTCCTTGGTAAGTTGACGCCAATAACGTCCTTTTTTTTTTATATGTATGGCTATGAATTTAGTTTGTGTCCCATGTATGAAACTATGCATATTTGAACACCTTGTTTACATGTAAAACACGACCTTAACCATTCGATTTTTCAAACAACAAAGCCTTGCTAAATGTTGGTTCTGCATTTGCAAATTTTAATCTTTGAATTCATAGTAAATTAATCATTACTCTTCCCCACACTCGGCTGAAATTATGTTCTTGACTTTAGGATAGGGTCTGCGCCATCTTAGCAGACTCACCCGGAACACCTGGAACACCCGGAAGCCGACTAGGTTTCTCCCATTCCCTAAGGATCAATGCATCAAAGTGACCTTGGGTAGGGAACTCCAAACGAGGCTTGTGGGAACCAAAAAATTCCCCGTTTTTGAGAGGGGGCGCCTCAGGCGGGGCAATATCCAAAACCTCCAAGAGATGTGTCAAAACCTTGGTAGTGTCAACGGCATCCCCCCGCGCCTGCCCAACATCAGCATCACAAAACTGCACATCGTCAGCCTCAGACTCCTCATACAATTCCCCCTCCTCTAACGGGGAATAATCCGACCAATCAAGGGAATCATCATCAACATCCCAAGCCGCCTGGGCTGGTGACAAATGTCTCTTTTTAGCCTGGGCCTTCTTGCCCACCGCGCTAGCAATAAATCTCTTGATACTGGCCAACCTAGCGCAAACATCAGAGTGCGACTCCCCACTAGCAAACATGTCACTTGGGGTACGGATAAGGTGGGGAGGGGAAGATGATGAAATGGGGGGAGCCGACCCAGAAGGCTGGGCACCCGACTGCCGCGTTATGGCCTTTTGTGCACATGGAATACAAATCAGCACATTCTCCCCCGTAAGGGATACCCCACAACCCACACACGGCCGGGGTTGTCCCAGAAGGAGCCCGAGCCCAGTATCCTTCGGAGCCTTCGTATGGTGATCGTTTAGGGTCAGTCGCAAGGACCGTAGGGAATTAAGCAGAAGCAACCCGGGATGCCCCTTTAGAGAGATTAACCAATCTACCACGGCAGATGCATTACTGGTGGAGACACGACCGCTAGCAGATACTGGCAGACCAGGTCTCTCACCGTGTCTCCTGCTGCCACTCGCCCCTAGTCTGCTGCGACCTCTGCCTGCTGAATCTTGGCCTCTGCCACTCCTCTTTGAACATTCTGGCACTTGTCTGCCTGACATTTTTATGTATTTGCTTATTTAGCATAAACAGATAGGGTTCAAGGTGCAGCTTTGGGGTGCCCTGCTGCCTGGTTTATTAAAAGCAGTCAAAAACAAATGGGATAGTCCCACAGCAGACTTGTGATCAGTATATATGCACACAGCAACAGTGTCTAAGCAGGCTCATACAGGCCAAATTACTTTAAATAAGTTTGCAGCTTAGAGTAAATACAGAGGCTAATGGTATGTTACAGAATGGGATGCCTCACAGCAGACTTGAGATCAGTATATATGCACACAGCAACAGTGTCTAAGCAGGCTCATACAGGCCAAATTACTTTAAATAAGTTTGCAGCTTAGAGTAAATACAGAGGCTAATGGTATGTTACAGAATGGGTTGCCCCCACAGCAGACTTGAGATCAGTATATATGCACACAGCAACAGTGTCTAAGCAGGCTCATACAGGCCAAATTAGTTTAAATAAGTTTGCAGCTTAGAGTAAATACAGAGGCTAATGGTATGTTACAGAATGGGATGGCCCCACAGCAGACTTGAGATCAGTATATATGCACACAGCAACAGTGTCTAAGCAGGCTCATACAGGCCAAATTACTTTAAATAAGTTTGCAGCTTAGAGTAAATTCAGAGGCTAATGAGATTTTCCAAAATGGTAATGTTCCCACAGCAGACTTGAGATCAGTTCAGTATATATGCACAGTAAAAGTGTATAAGCAGCCTGAAAACGCTAACAAAGCCAGTCAGCCAGCCAGTAACACTCAGGCTGGATGAAAAAAAAAAAAATCTCCCTGTGACTGCCTCCGATTTTTCCTAACTTTCCCTGCTTCTCGCTGACTTCCTGCCTGTCTCCTGCCTGTCCCTGTCTGTCCCTGGCTCTCTAACTGTCTCTCCCTGACTACAGCAGTGTCCTGTCTCTCACGAATGCAATAGAGAAATGAGGAAAAGCAAGATGTCCGGCGCCTTAAATAGCGCTGTGACGTCACCGGGCTTGCTGGCTGCTGATAGGCTGCATGTGACTGCCCCAGCATGCACTGGAGCAGGGTAGATGTCTGGACATGTCCCGTCCACCATCTGAGAATGCCTGTAATATAAATGAATGGATGTTAAAGAAAAACTTCGAGCGATCGAAGCACGGGGAAATTCGGATTCGATCCGAATCGAATTTTTCATGAAATTCGGATCGAATCCGGGTTCGTCCGGATCGATTCGCTCATCCCTAATTATCATCACATCAGAAATATGACATGGCTACTATGGGGAGGACGTTAGTTTTAATATGTATACACAAGTGTATGCAGTAACCACTGCTCCCTGGCCAGACTCCCCAGAAAAACGGGGGGGGGGAAAAAAGATCCCCACACATGACATAATGCATAAAGTATGATATGTAATGCCAGAGAATAGTGTCTGGGCTATAGTATTCCAATGATGTTTTTACCAACAAAGTTTCCACCTAGAGAGCCCCTATATTGGTGTCCTCTGTCCCCCACCCCCTCTAGGGTCCCCAATTATGACAAGGAACCCGGGAACACTATGAAAATTATATGGTGTAACTCCAGACTCTGGGGGAGTGACTTGCTAACATGGGGTCACTTCTCAGAATCCCCCAATGTTTTTTCAGGAGATCCCTTAATTGATCTCCTGAAAAAAAAGATTGGGGGATTCTGAGAAGTGACCCCATGTTAGCAAGGTGGACACGCAGGCGACCACTCATGGTGGCCCAGCGGGCGCCCAGTTTACGTGACAAAATTTGTAGGAGCCATTATGTAGGACCAACGTCGGGACAGGTGAGTACAGCAGTAAAGGGTTGTCATCCCTGTGGTGCTTGTTCCATTTGCTTGTTAATGACCACCAGTAAGGAAGTCACCAAGAGGAGGACCGGCAGTAATTATCCCATCAAACAATTCATAAATTGCCGTACATCCTCAGTAGTTTACCTCATTACTTGCAGTTGCCCTAAGAGTTATGTCGGGGAAACCAAAAATGTATTGAAAGCCCGTATCCAGGCACACCTTTCCTCAATACGATTAGCCAGGTGGAATAGGGAGATGGGCAGGGTCATACCCCCGGTAGCAGCACATTTTCTTGAGGTACACCAAGGCAATATGGAGGGACTCAAGGTCACTGCACTTGAGAGGATTAACTTGGGGCCTAGAGGTGGTGACCTCAAGAAATGTCTACAGCAAAAGGAGCTGAGGTGGATGTTTGCACTTGACACACAGTCTCCGTTAGGTCTCAACGAGGATGTGGTGTTTACACCATTTTTAGGATGAAAGGGACGAACCAATTTTTAGCTATAGTTCACTTAGTTCTTTATTAGGTTGCACTTGCTTATTATTTTTTTATGGGGTCCATGGAGAATCTGGGGTGAGTATGGGAGGGGTGCTCTGGATTCACATGGTTTGAATTGTATTATTACTTTTCACAACGGATCAAGTGTGAGATTCGTCTTCACATGGCATGCTAGTTTTGTGTGGTGCACGTTTCATCACATGGAAGGTGTGGGTTTTCCTGTTATATGTGTTTGCTTTGGAGTGTTGTTGATTAAATAAGAATATTTTGTGTCACGTCAGTATGTCCCGTCACCCTGGAGGCCACACCCGCAGTCAATCAGGACCAGCAGACATGAGGTCATTCAGATTGGAGAACTGTCCACCTCCCGTTCGAGTCCTCCATCTTCACTATTCATGAAGGGATGAAAATGCAGATAACAGCA
The DNA here is from genome assembly GCA_027917425.1 of Gastrophryne carolinensis. NCBI lineage: Eukaryota > Metazoa > Chordata > Amphibia > Anura > Microhylidae > Gastrophryne > Gastrophryne carolinensis. The sequence continues at coordinate 521,514,217 of CM051235.1, read as the reverse complement.
TGCCAGCAAGCCTTGGTTTGTGATTGAGAGAATGGGTTCTTGTCCATGGTGTCATGCTGTTGTATATGCGGAATAGAGGAGGATTATGCATATCGGACATTTTAATATACCACCCAGGCACATGCTGTGTTGCCTTCACTCCCCCAGAGTCTGGAGTTACACCATATAATTTTCATAGTGTTCCCGGGTTCCTTGTCATAATTGGGGACCCTAGAGGGGGTGGGGGACAGAGGACACCAATATAGGGGCTCTCTAGGTGGAAACTTTGTTGGTAAAAACATAATTGGAATACTATAGCCCAGACACTATTCCCTGGCATTACATATCATACTTTATGCATTATGTCATGTGTGGGGGTCTCTTTTCTGGGGAGTCTGGCCAGGGAGCAGTGGTTACTGCATACACTTGTGTATATATATTAAAACTAACGTCCTCCCCATAGTAGCCATGTCATATTTCTGATGTGATGATAATTACTGTAGATGATTGTATAGTACAACATGCTCATAATAGTCATATAGTGTATATACATATGTTTTTATGTAACTTTTTCATTGTAAAATCTGGTGCCGACGGGTAATACTCACCTCTCCGGTGGACCAGTCCGACACCGTGCTGGCCGGGGTGGGCTGTGCGCCGCTCGCCTCCCGCCCTCTCAACACTGTGGGTGTGATGGGGTGGGGGGGCGGATGCCGCACAGAACAGGTCGGCCTGTAACACGGCGGAGGCTCAGCGCTCCAGGCTGGAGCGCAGGGCCACTTCCGGTTTCGCGGCCCGACGCACTTCCGGCCGGAGTGCGTCGGGACCGCTCCCCTTGGGACCCGAGAGAGTGGGGTATTTAAGGGGAGTCTCCTACTCCCACCAGTCATTACCCAGCCTTGAGGAAGAGCCCCACGGGCTCGGAATGCATGGGCTCGCTGCAGGGCCGCCATCTTGTCAGCATAACAGTAAGAAGTTTTTCTTGTGTTTTCCATGTTTTGTCTATATGCCCGGCACTTTATTCCCTGATTGGGCTTACCTTCACTCAGACATCCAGTTTTTCATTGATGCACTTTTTACTTAGCACTTAGCACTTTATTGTATATATATGCTGCATAGATTGCGCATTGTAATAGACTGTATTTGATAGGATTTGATTGCACATTGTAATAGACTGTATCTGGCAGGATGGCTCCCCCATGTGGCTGGTCATGTTAACAGCACTGGGATAATGTTGTTTTTAAACTGCTTTTAATGAGATGACCTTTAATAAAGATTACTTTACTTATTGACCTCTTGAGAGTGCAATTGTTAGTCCCCAGGGGCCCATTTAGTGGGGGGTTTCTTGGAGGGCACCCCCAATCCTTTGGTGTTTTCATGTAACTGCACACACATGTACATGCTATTTCCACCAAAGCTGATTCCCTTCATCTATTTTTCTAGATGCTTCTGGAGCGGGTGAAGATGTGGAGGATGCAGCAGATCTTGCCCAGGAGGCACAGGGAGAAGGTGAGTGATGCGACACACACATTGAAATTGACATTTGATTACTGTTGACTCAGACATTATAAGTGACCCTATTTGCCATGTCTCAACAGCCTCTACTTCACAACAGTGGCAGGGCCCAGGACCTAGGGTTGTCCCCAACGAGGCTTCCATCGGCCACTAACCAAGTAAGTTGTAATGTCATTCTTTGCATTATGTGGTAATTGACATGATCACCCAGATACATCAAGCCATAGTCAATGGCATTAGCAGAATGATCTGTGCCCACTTCCTTAGATTAATGACTTAGCAGAATGACCTGTGCCCACTTCCTTAGATTAATGACTTAGCAGAATTACCTGTGCCCACTTCCTTAGATTAATGACTTAGCAGACTGACATATGTCGTCATTATTTAGGTTGGCAAATAACAAACATTCCATCCACAGGTGAGAAACATGTATTTGCCGCAAATTAATTTTTTTATTTAATTTTATACAGGAGAAAGACGATCAGCCAGCACTCCAAAAGATATTGTATTCAAATCCAACAGGTCAATATCACAGCAAAGACCAAAAAGATCCAACAAAATCCAACGTTTCGGGGCGTCTAACGCCCCTTCATCAGGGAGCAAAAACAAGCAAGCAAAGATTCCCCTCCACTGAGGATTAAATGTCCTCAGAGAGCCCGGGATTACCACCTGATGTCAGTGGGTGTGTCCCACGTGACATCAGAGCTGATGCAGCCAATCAGAACAACACCAGCCAAGCAAATGCAATTACAAACCATATACATAATACAATCATGTGAAACAAGTAAAATAAGTAAAATAAACACGGCAGAGACCTGATGCAGTCGCTCAACAGGGGCTAAGGTGGGTAGGTCATACCCCGCAGCACCACGTGCCAGCAGAGCAGCAAGCCGATGCGATTGGAAGGCGGCGCTGCCAGGGCTGCTCCTAGTAGGCCAGGAGCTGCCAGTCCCGCATCTGGTGTATAAACACCAGCGCCGGTTGCTGTCAGCACGCCGCCGCCTGCTGGCGGACTACCATCCCTGTGGGTGGGGGCCCACTTTGCCGGCTGTGGGGCCCCAGGTCTGGGGCTCACTATGGAGGGAAGCCCTCCACCTCACCCCTAAGTGTTTGAGGCGCATATTGTGGTTTTTACTTATGGCGTATTTTCTGCCTGGTTAACCTTTGACACTTCTTCCATTTTAGGCCCCTAAAACTTACCCAAACCACTTTGCGGTTAGGTTCTTCTTCCATTTTAGGCCCCTAAAACTTACCCAAACCACTTTGCGGTTAGGTTCTTCTTCCATTTTAGGCCCCTAAGACTTACCCAAACTACTTCGCGGTCATCTGAATCTTCATCTCTAAATATTTATTTCAGCCTTCGTTTGGTGTTAATGTATTTGTGTTAAAAAATGACAATGAAACTTTGTTTTTTTTTTTTTTTTGTTTTTTTTACTAGAAGCGCATTTTTTTGTTTTTTACATTTTTTTTTGTTTTTACAAATGTTTAAAAATATTTTGGTTTTAAAAAACAGTTAATTTTTTTAAAATTAAAACATTTAAAAACTATTTACATAAAAAAAACACACAGTGACAGGACCCAGAACACTATTCTTCTTCTGTTGTCCCCAATGAGTCAGCAGCTGCTGTATATCGGCCACCAACTCAAGGACCCTTCTATTCATTTCTTCAACTCTTGCCCGTGTGGTCCCTGTATAAAATTACACAATGTCAGATTCCACAGAAGCACTCTTACCTAGCGTTGTAGTGGGTGCTGTGGCCGGCGGTGGCGCCGCAAACACACAAGAAAGACGAATGGAAGAAGAACCTAACCGCGAAGTGGTTTGGGTAAGTTTTAGGAGCCTAAAATGGAAGAAGAACCTAACCGTAAAGTGGTTTGGGTAAGTTTTAGGGCCTAAAATGGAAGAAGAACCTAACCGCGAAGTGGTTTGGGTAAGTTTTAGGGGCCTAAAGGGAAGATGGAGGATAGTGCTAAGTGGTGGGGGTGAGCTTTAAGGGTTCAAAAGGGAAGATGGAGGATAGCGCTAAGTGGTTGGGGTGAGCTTTAAGGGTTCAAAAGGGAAGATGGAGGATAGCGCTAAGTGATTTAGCTAAACATTGTAGTAGAAGTGAGGGTGGCAAATATGTAGGCGAGCACTTTAATGAGTTAAGTTTGTAGTGCGCAGGCACTAGATCGTAAGGATTTTAATCTGGACGATTATTTATTGAAAAAGGGAAACAGAATCTAACGGGAAACGTAAAGGATTCGTGGGAGGAGACGTTGGGAAAAGGGCAAAAATGAAAGCCTACGTTGTGACATGAGAAAATGAAACGGAAAAGTCACGCTGGAGAATTACATCCTCGTACTCGTATTTTGCCGTACGAATGGACGAAAACTTTACAGAAGGATTGCAATGCATGCATAGAATCGCTCGCACACTCATACGAGAGCGGGAAAATTTAAAAAAAAAAACAGATCAGCACTAAAACTAAAGTCTTTTTTTGTCTCTCTGAATCGAGCCTATTGTCCCGGCGCAGACACGCTGTTTGTGTAGCTTGGGGGACTCGGCTGACGCGACTGCGATAGTTACGTGGGTTGCGTAGCCCACAGTCCTTTAGTAGGAGTTCCTCTATCTCTGATAAATATGTAGATAACTCCCAGGAGCATTTTTTGTCCCCAGGCAGGATAGGGAGAGAAGACACGGGAGGAAGCTGACGAGGAGAGGTGGGAAGAGATGTAGGGGGAGGAGACAACAGATATGTGAACAGGGGGCGAGCTGCTTGGGATCCCTCGAGGCTAGCACCCCAGTGCCCAAAGAGACGGAGGTTGTAGATAAGAGAGAGAACAACCTCACCCTCACCTCAATGAAAGAAACTACCTCCCAAACTGAGATGATTGATAAGAATGTGCTACAAGTAATCAACTTGACAGATTATACATTATCTACCGCAGAGAGGTCAGTACTGGGTAAAGGTTTGAGCTTTTCTCCCACAAGTGTGATTCACAAGTTTGAAACTATAAAAGACTTGTTTATTTTTTGCAGACAGATTTTACTGAAAAGGTACTTCTCTGACAGAAATGGGTTACCCACTGATAGTCCTCTTACAAATGATGGTACTGTAGAGGATACTTTAGTACAGGAGATCCTGAATTTTGATCCTCAGCAGAATAAGGAGGACCCACAGACCTGGTTAAATCTTATTGACAGACTTAGGAAGCCATCAACCTTTACTCCATTGTTTAGATCGGCACCAGCGGTCCTTACCTTTTTTCGTATGGTGAGTGAAGTAGTGGAGAAATTATCACAGCCAAAAGTTCAGCATAATTTGACTTGGAGTGAACAGGAAGCCGTGCGCTCATTAGGGACCAATCCCGCCTTTGTCATCCGTGAGGCTGACAAGGGCGGGAATGTGGTCCTTTGGGGCACGGCAGACTATATTAAGGAAGCCCATAGACAGCTAAATGATAAGCACGATTATGAGAAATTGCTGTCTAATCCTATTTGTCAGTATAAGGAGGCCTTTGAAGGAATATTAGATCGAGCTGTGTCCAGGGGAGTCATTGATCAAAAGACCTTTGATTTTCTAAAGGTAGAGTTCCCAGCAATTCCCACGATGTACCTGTTACCAAAGGTTCACAAGAATACTAAGGCTCCCCCTTGACGCCCCATAATTTCAGGCATTGGAAGTCTAACGGAGCAAGCCAGCATTTATATAGACACACACTTGCAGGGATTTGTTCAGTCCTTAAGCTCCTATGTGAGGGACTCATCGGATCTAATGAGAAAATTGGAGGGCATCTGCTGGCCAGAGGGAACCCTTATGGTGGTGGCAGATGTCGAGTCTCTATACACGAACATCAGTCAGGATCTAGCCCTAAGTACTGTGGGGTATTTTCTCAACATGGAGTCCGAGGTGCTGAAGGAGCGAAATTAATTTATCTTAGAATTATTGGGTTTTATTTTGTCACACAACCATTTTGTCTTTGACGACTCCCACTACCGCCAGGTGAGGGGTGTGGCCATGGGGGCGCGTTGTGCGCCCTCAGTGGCCAACCTCTTCCTGGGGTGGTGGGAGAGGGAAGTTGTGCATGGTGAATCTATGGGTGTATACCAGCCCTATATCAGTGGCTGGTTTCGCTTCATAGATGACGTCCTGTTAATATGGCATGGACCAATCAATCTTTGCCGTGATTTTCTTGCCAGTCTGAATAGAAACGATCTTAATATTTTCTTAACATTTACTATATCTACCACACAGGTTGAGTTTTTGGACTTAGAATTGAAAATGGATCATGATGGCACTATCTCTACTACACTCTTTAGAAAAAAGACGGCCGTGAATAGCCTACTTCACTTTGGGAGCTTCCATCCGAAACACCAGAGGATGGGTATTCCCAAAGGCCAATTCATACGAGTACGGAGAAATTGCTCTAAGGATGTGGAGTTTCACGAACAAGCGCGGGGGCTGATGAAAAGATTCTGCGATCGGGGATACCCCAAAAATTTGTGGCCAATACATACCGCCGGGTGGCTGATATGGCACGTAGTGATCTGCTGACCCCAAGGGCACGTAAGAAAGAGAATACTATAAGGTTTTTGACCATATATAGTAGTAATTGGAACCAGATTCGGGGGATTTTGGACAGACATTGGGGCATCCTGCAGTCGGACCCAAAAATTGGGACCCTCATTGGTAGGAAGGTTCAGATGACAGCAAGAAGGGCCCGGAATTTGAAAAATATTCTCTGTAAGAGTCATTTTGTTAGACCAGACTCTTGGTTGGAACAGCAGAAAATCAAGGGGAGCTACAGTTGTGGTAACTGTTCCATTTGCCGATATGTTGTTAGAACCAATAGAGTCAGCAATCGATATAGGGAAATATAGGATCAAGACCTTCCTCAATTGTAGAACCAAGGGCGTGATTTATTTTCTACAGTGTGGCTGCAACCTGGGATATGTAGGGGGAAACAAAGAATGCACTAAAGACCAGGGTACAGGCCCACCTGTCCAATATCAAACTTGCAGCTAGGGACAGGGATGCACAGAGAGTTATATCCCCAATAGCTGATCATTTCTTACGTGTCCATGGGGGTGAACCTTCCACTTTGAGGGTTATTCCATTAGAAAAAATTAGTTTGGGAATTAGAGGGGGGAACCTTAAACGTGGATTACTGCAGAATGAGCTAAAGTGGATGTACAGATTAAATACGATTGCCCCGTTAGGATTGAATGAGGATGTGTCATTTGAACCATTCTTGGGCAGATGAACATCTCCTACTGTGCCATCGGTTTGGATTATTCAGGGTATGTGGATGCATATGTCAGGTCTTGTTTTGCTTTCCGGGGGGGGGGGCACAGGATTAGTTGTAGGTGCATATATTGTAGGTTGTTTGTTGGTGTTTGATTCTGTCTTATTGTTATAGATTTCCACTGAGGTGCCCAATTTTCGCTTGCAGCTCGGAAGAACAATTCGTGGTCCGTCTTGAGATTTCTGTCTTAGGATCAGGATGTTGGAAATATTTGAAGACATGAATAATTGCACATGGAGTGGTTTTTTGTTGGTGTTGATTGGTTTTACACATGTATATATACTATGATGTCATGCACATGATGATTTTTTGTTGGGGGAATGATGAATGGGGGGGGGGTTGGGTGGATGGGGTTGGTTGGCAGGTGTTTATACATGTATATATAATTGTGCACAATTTGTATGAATTGAGCCTTACCCTGGGGCAATTAGATATGACTATGGGGGAGGTTGGATTGGTTATTGGTTTTGGCATTGGCATGGATTACCAGGATGATCACATTTCTTCCACTTTATTATTATTATCATATTATTATTATTAATATTAATAGCACATTGGGGGGGATGGGCGGTTGTGTGGGGTGCCATTAGGTTAGGTTGGATTAGTTTTTAGTATTGGCATTATTATTATCCTTCTGTTCATTTTGGATTATGCTGCACATCATTACTGTAGGAGGTGCCTGTCTGTATATGTATTTAGGATTAGTATTATCTGTAGAGATGATGGGTCTGTTACCTCCGCTGGAGGGGGGATTCCTTAAACATTACAAGTTATGCTGTAAGCCATGTTCTGTGTTATTCTAAGTATTGTATATTATTATTATTCTTTAATGGTATCTTATTGTTCATCTAAAGAAACATGTATATGGATGTAATCTCGCGTTTTTAATGTATTGTATTGTTTTTGAGGGTTATGCATTGGTTAGAATGGGCATTGCAGTGCTGCCCTCGCTCCCGCAGTGAACTTTTGTCATTACATCTCTTCTTTCACCAGTGACGTCAGCCTCGCCCCCGTCCTCCCCCCCCCGACCTGACGTCCGTTGCCATGGCTGCGCGCCAATGTACGGCGCTGTCACGTGGGGCGTGTCGTTGGTGCCGGTTTGGGGGGAGGACGAGGGGCTCGGCTGTGACGTCATTTGCATAGGGGCTGGACTGGCGCGGGCGTCTGTCGGCCTCTCCTTCCGGCGTGAGTGCGGCTGCCGGCCGGGGCCACCGCACGCTGGGGAAGGGGAATGGACACGTGTTGGCGCCTTTTCCAGCACATTTAAACGGGAGTGATGGCAGCACGGGGTAGTGGCACCTTGAAAAAGTGACAGCTCGTCACGGAACGCATGGGTGGCTTATTATCTTGCTCAGCAGGAGGTTGTTCATGTATCTTTCACTGAGGTGATTTTTTCTGATTGTTCATAGTACATATTGTTGTTTGGATTGATCCATAGCACTTTACTATTTGCACATAGGCACTTTAAACATATTTCGTATGTATGTATCTTTGTGGTGTAAGATTGTTATATTTTGGCACAGAGAATGGATTAATTAGGTCTCCTTCTGCTGGGGTGGGTTATGCAGTGGAATGTGTGTGTTTTTTAAATGTCCTGTGATTATTAGTGTTTTGTATGTGTTCTTTTTAATGTGATTTACTGATGAATTAAAAATCTTTTTTGATATGAACTAACTATACTTGATGGCTTATTAGTTGAGGAGGAGTGGTGCTTTTGGAATAAGGTCCCCATTATTTGTGGTATACTGGGCCATAAACTACTTTTTGTGTGTATTATATTGTCGTTTTGGGACATTTCATTGGCACACCCTTACTCATATGTATACTAATTGATGGTGCTGAACCATTAGGTGCACAGCGTGCAGGTTTGTGGTTGCGTAGCCCACAGTTAACAGCCTACGTTGGTTACGTTGTTTCCGTAGAGTCCTGGGCGTAATCCACTTAGTTGGATTACCAGGCTGACATTAGTGGGGATGGGCAGATATAGCCTCGTTCTGAGGTTGTGACGTGGCCACACTCCCCTCGGCAACAAGCGTCTCTAGTACCTGTTGGATACCTCTTAGCCCTGCACTACCAACCAGCATGTGGAGGTTTGGACGAATCACGCCCCTTCACAGAATGCTTCCTCCTTCGGGTTCAAAGGTATTTATTCAGTTTTCCCCACCATGCCGCCAGCCTCGTTAAAGTTGCCAAGGGCAACGAAATGCGGCGGCAGGCGGCATATTGTGATCACGTTGATGACTATTTTTGATCTGACCAGGTCTGACTTTGTGGAGTTGGTGAGAAGCCACCCATATCATTTTAAAGCTGTTTGTATTTGTTTTAATGTGAGTGCATTTCTTAAGCATTAAATATTTTTTTCCGTACAATATCACACTAGATGGTTTTTTCTTTCTTTATATTTTTCCTCTTTGCATATATCAATGTCGGTATTTTAACTTGATGCTGAGTTTTTAACCTGGAGTAAATTTCATAAGAAGGATGGAATTGTGATTGTGTTTGAGCACATAAATTACCTGGAATTTTTTGTACGCTTGGAAGGATTTGGGATGTATTAAAAATGCAAACCTTGAGAGAGTCAGTAAGAGGCTTTACTTCTTGGTGGAGGATTTGAAATAACACCGTGCTTTGGAGTGCATGCACTGTGGGATATATTTATGAATTTCATTTGAAGAAAAGGGAGCTCTGTGCTTATTTTGCTAATAACAAATAATAGTTGAGTGTCCACTTGTTCCGGCCACATGAGGCTCATTTGAAAATAGAAATATAGTAACATAGTAACATAGTAACATAGTATGTAAGGCTGAATAAAGACTTTAGTCCATCCAGTTCAGCCTGTTTAACTCCTTCCAGTGGTCTAGTAGCCATAGCTGGAAATGTTATTACATGCCAGGAAGGCATCAAGGCCACTTTTGAACGTTTTTACTGTATCCATCATTACTACCTCCTCTGGCAGCGAGTTCCATAGTCTCACTGCTCTTACAGAGAAGAATCCCCTCCTATGTCGGTGGAGAAAGCTCCTTTCCTCTAACCTTAGTGGATGCCCCCGGGTTATGGTTACACTCCGGGGTATAAATAGATTGTGGGACAGATCCTTGTATTGACCCCGAATATATTTATACATAGTTATTAGATCACCCCTTAATCGTCTTTTTTCTAGACTAAATAAGCCTAACTTGGACAATCTTTCCGGGTACTCTAGCCCCCGCACTCCTTTTATTAACTTTGTTGCCCTTCTTTGAACGCGCTCCAGTTCTGATATGTCCTTTTTAAGCACAGGTCCCCAGAACTGTACACAGTATTCCATATGGGGTCTGACCAGTGACTTGTACATGGGTAAAATGATGTTCTGGTCATGAGCACCTATGCCCCTCCTGATGCACCCCATAATCCTATTTGCTTTGGTAGCAGCTGCCTGGCATTGATTACTACAGTTGAGCTTATTGTCAACTAAAACCCCTAGGTCCTTTTCCATTGTTGTTTTACCAAGTGTTTCTTTATTTAGTGTGTAATCATGACACAGATTTCTCCTTCCCATGTGCATAACCTTACATTTATCTGTGTTAAACTTCATTTGCCATTTAACTGCCCATGCTTCCAATTTATCTAAATCTGTTTGTAGCTGCCTGTTGTCCTCTTTTGTTTTAATTACTTTACACAGCTTAGTATCATCTGCAAAGATTGAGACTTTACTGTTTAATCCATACCCAATGTCATTTATATATATATTGAAGAGAATTGGTCCCAGAACTGACCCTTGTGGTACTCCACTAGTAACAGTGACCCAATCTGAGTGTGTACCATTGATAACCACCCTCTGCTTCCGATCATTAAGCCAATTTCCCACCCATCTGCACACGTTTTCCCCCAGTCCAAGCATTCTCATCTTTTGTACCAGCCTTTTATGTGGCACAGTATCAAATGCTTTAGAAAAGTCAAGATATATGATATCCAATGACTCCCCCTGATCCAATCTTGAACTTACCTCCTCATAAAAGCTGATCAGGTTTGTCTGGCAGGAGCGATTCCTCATAAATCCATGCTGATATGGAGTAATAAGGTCATTTTCCCCAAGGTGCTCCAGGATAGTATCCCTTAAGAAACCTTCAAACAACTTGCCCACCACAGATGTTAAGCTTACCCGTCTGTAGTTCCCAGGTTCCCCCCTAGATCCCTTTTTGAATATTGGCACCACATTTGCCAAGCGCCAATCCATCGGAACAGACCCTGTAGTTATGGAATCCACAAATATTAGAAATAACGGCTTGTCTATTACTGTACATAACTCCCTTAAAAACGAGGATGTATGTCATCTGGTCCCGGTGATTTATCGATTTCCATCTGCTTGAGACGGTGCTGGACTTCTTCCTTGGTTAGACCAGTGACATTTAATGGAGGGTTTCGGTTATCCCCCTGCATTTCACTCGGCATGTCAAATTATTTTGTGAATATAGAAGCAAAGAAGTTGTTAAGCAAATTAGCTTTCTCCTCATTTCCCTCTATAGGGGTCCCCTCCTTGCTTTTCAGGGGGCCCACACCCTCAGGTTTGTACCTTTTACGGTTTATGTAGCTAAAGAATAATTTGGGGTTAGTTTTACTCTCTTTCGCGACCAGTCTTTCTGTCTCCAGCTTAGCTGCCCTTATCTGTTGTTTACATTGTTTATTTTCTTCTTTATAGTTTAACGCCTCCGCTGTCCCTTCCTGCTTTAAACATTTAAATGCCTTTTTTTTATTGTTTATTGCCCCCTTAACCTTTTTATTTAGCCACATCGGTTTACATGTGTGTCTAATAGTTTTATTCCTGTAAGGTATATATCTGTCACACTGAAAATTAAGTATTCCTTTGAAAGTATCCCATTTAGCGTCCATGCTTTTGTTTTTAAGGACATTTTCCCAGTCAATGCAGTGTAGGGCATCTCTAAGTTGGTCAAACTTTGCCTTTCTGAAGTCCCGCGTTTTTGTGTGGCTCCTTGATAAGGCAACCTAGTGACTGCTAATTGGAAATTAATGATATTATGATCACTGCTTCGAAGGTGTCCCCCAACCTGTACCTTTATTACTTTGTCTGGTACATTGGTTAGTATTAGGTCCAATATGGCTTTCCCCCTTGTTGGAGCTTGTACTTGTTGGGAAAGGTAGCCATCTTTTGTTTTAGATAAAAAACTATTACTTTTATGCGAAACACATGTTTCAGCGTCCCAGTCTATCCCCTCGATTCAAAGAGCAAAAGTTAATTGATTTCGGATCGAGAATCGTAAGTTTGGGTGGGTGTTAGTCATTTTTTCCTGTTTTTTTGGCCATTTACGACTCGCACGAGCCTACGTTCGAATGCGTATATGCTCTTACGATCATCGCAAGTTCGTTCCTAAATTTTAGGATGAAAACGTAAAACTTAGGATCAAATCCTAAAACTTAGGATGAAAACGTAAAACTTAGGATAATCGAATGGGTTTAGGTGTGATTCAGAGAACAGTTTTCAAACCTCTAAAGACGTTTTAAAAGAAAGCCACTGCCGACACCTTTTAGCAGTCGTATTGCTGTTCTTGAACAGGTTTTTTGGCTATGTGGAGGAGTCTGCGCGTCTTGAGCTCCAATGAACTGCATGTATCAGCATGGCCGAGGCCATAAATTGTATGGCAATGCATACCTGATTCATGTATGCCTTATAAAAGCATTTTAATGTGGACCTTAATTAGTCCTTTGCATGTAAACCTTTATTTTGCAATCTATTTGCGTTAATTAAAGAAACTTATGTCCTTTGGTATTTATTTTTAAATTGAGGTACTAGAATAATATTTTTAGATTGCATTTATTGGTGTAGTTGTTTACCTTTGCTTTGTTTAATTATTTAAGCACATCTTTGGTCAGATGCATCACACATACTGAGGAGAGGAGAGCGGGATAAAGTGCAGGATGTGGGTTACTGCTGTATTTTGCACAGACACAGCAGAGCTGGGGGCACGGAAAGGTCAGAAATCAAAGAATCCAGAGCAACACAGTCACAAGGCCCTTTCTGTTTGCAGGCTGCCCGATAATACCTGAGCCGCCATCTTGGCTGTTTCTAGGCTCATAACATGCAGAAGTTGCTGGGTGTTTTTTAATATTTGAGAGCAATCTGTATGTAGAGGGTGTGGGTAACCACACACAAAATTTTAAGTTGTACCATTTGAAGCCTAAATATTAAAAATAAATCCACAAGTAAAAAATGCAAGTTAACTAAAAATTAAACAAAATAAGATTTACTTATGCAAATGCATTCATTAATGGTTGGTTACTACAAAATGAATGAAATAAAGAAAAATAAAAGACCAAATATTTAGAATGCACTTTAATGAGGTAAGTTTGTAGTGCGCAGCCGCAAGATCAGAAGGATTTACGTCCAGACAAAAAAGGAAAAAGGGCAAAACCAATGTTGCAACCTGAGAAATGAAACGGAAAATTCAGGATGGAAACTGACATAGGTCTGATTCCCGAACTGCCATACGAACGGACGTACATTTTAGGATAGAAACGTATTTGCTTATAGAATCACTCGCAAGTTCATACGAACGCACGAGCGGACGGGAAAAATAGGATGATCGGCACCCAAATCCAAGCTGTTACATGTTTCTTTGAATCGACCCTTATATCTGGGTAGTTAAAGTCCCCCATAATCACTACCTCATTTAGTTTAGCGGCTATATCTATTTGCCTTAGCATCATATTTTCTATGGATTCGGATATATCTGGAGGTTTATAGCAAACCCCCATCAGTATTTTATTTTTGTTTCTCCCTCCATGTATTTCTACCCATACAGACTCCACATGGTCATTCCCCTCACATATATCCTCCCGCAGAGCAGGCTGTAGAGAGGATTTTACAATTAAGCAGACTCCACCCCCTTTGCATTTGTTACGGTCCCTCCTAAACACACAGTATCCCTGTAAATTTACTGCCCAGTCATAGCTTTCATCCAGCCAGGTCTCTGTTACCCCCACTATATCATATTGTTCTTCTGTTATTATCAGTTCTAGTTCATCCATTTTATTAGTCAAGCTTCTAGCATTTGTAAGCATGCATTTCAAATGCTTATGACAATTTTGATAATTTTGTATATTGCACTTATTCCTGCTAGATTTGCTAACCCCTCCCCCCTCTCCACCCCCAGTTTCATGTCTACACCCACTGTCACTTTCTTTCCTAACTTCCCCTTTGTAACTGCTTTTACCCTCCCCCCCAATGCTCAGTTTAAACACTCCTCTAACCTTTTAGCCATCCTCTCCCCCAGAACAGATGCAACCCATCCCTGCCAAAGAACCTGTAGCCCACTGTGAAGTCGGCCCAGTTCTCTAAGAACCCAAACCCCTCCTTTTTACTCCAATTTTTGAGCCACCTGTTTACCTCTCTAATCTCCCGCTGCCTCTCTGGTGTGGCTCTTGGTACTGGTAGTATTTATGAGAATACTACAGTTGAGGTCCTTGCCTTAAGCTTACGGCCTAAGTCCCTGAAATCATTTTTTAGGACCTTCCACCTACTTCTTCCTATGTCATTAGTGCCAATATGCACCATGACCGCTGGGTTCACGCCAGCCCCTCCCAACAATCTGTGAGCCCGCTCCGCTACATGCCGTACTCTTGCCCCAGGAAGGCAACACACTGTTCGGCAGTCCCGGTCTTTGTGACAGATTGCCCTGTCTGTTCCCCTAATAATAGAGTCACCCACTACCAGCACCTGTCTTGCCTGCCCTGTTCTCCCATTTCCCCTCCCTTCCTTACTGGAGCCGACAGATGTGTCTTGCTGCAGCTGTGCCATCCCTGAGCTAACATCCTCCTCATCTGCCAATCGGGCAAACTTGTTTGGAGGTGCCCTTTCAGGGCTAGCCTCCCTGTAACTTTTACCCCTACCCCGCCTTCTAACTGTTATCCAGCTAGCTGCCTCATTTTCCTGCTTTTCCTCTTCCCCCATACTACCACCCTCCCCTGACCCTGACCCATGTAGTGCCAGATCAGTGAGATCCAGACTGCATGATAACAATTTCTCTCAGTGTTGCCAATCGCTTATTTAGATCGTGAATCACGGCTTCCAAATCAGAGATTCGCAGGCATCCAGGGCATATATATCCACCACCGATTGATCAAGAAGTGCATATATAGCACAAGATGTACACTGGACAGCATTATTAGGCATGGAACCCATTGTAACAATTTGTGGGAACACCAAGTGTAGAATTTACAACACTTAAAATAACAGTATGAAATCAAAGGCAGATACTTACAGTTTCAGAACTTCTGCTTGCAACTTCTTCTTTTAACTCCTGCTTTAACTCACCACTTCCAAGCAGCCACTTACAGAGTCAGCCACAAGAGCAAGCTACAAGAGTTGTGTGTTTCCTTATAACACACCTGCTTCAATTAGGCCTCAATTAGGCCTCAGCAGGAATCCAGGAGAGAGAAAGTGAGAAAAAAAAACTTTTTTTCTTTCCTTTTGTTTAAATTTGTGCCAGCATTAACACACTGATTCACAAAAATAAAACAAACACAGTTTACTATATTTTACTTACCAAATGAGCTCAGTTTCCCAAAGCTTACCACAGGAGATCCTGCTTTAACTCACCACTTCCAAGCAGCCACTTACAGAGTCAGCCACAAGAGCCACCTTGTGCATGACCAGACACCTGCAAAAACACTAACTGCAGTGGCAGAAACAAGTAAAAAGCATGCAAACATGTGAGTCTTCCTCTGCTGCTTTGGTTGTCTCAGCCTCTAGCATCACCTCCCCACTAACAAGGCCACCTGTACCCACCCAAAGGGAGGATGTGAAACCACCATCACCAGCACCACCATTATCAAGCCTGTCCACGTCATCCCAAGAAAGCCTTCAGCTTTCCAGCAATCAAAGTTTGGAGAGAAAGCAGAGATTCTGCCCATCTTACCTTCAAGCCCTGGCCCTGAATGCGAGCATTTAAAAATTGCTGGCCTTTGAAATGCTCCCATTCCATACGGGCGGAGATGAACATTGTTTAAAAATATGATGGAGGTGAGTCTCCCACAATACTCTATGCACAGCCACCACTACTTTTCTCTCCAGGCCATCTCTGCCCTGCATCAACAGGTTGTGGAGACACTATGTAGTGTCCACATGTTCAGTATTAGTGAAGTATCCATTTCTCCAGGCCACTTGGTGGTCACTACTGTTTAATAACAAGTATTAGTGGAGTGTCCACTTGATCGGGCCATTTAAGAGTCACTGATCTTAAATAACAAATATCAGTGGATTTTTAACTTGTTCAGGCCAATTGTGGGCCCCTGCTATTTAATAACAAGTAGTCCAGGAGCAGACAGATGGCGGTATGCAACAAGGGGTGTAACCTTGTGGCAGGCTTGGGCTGGGCTGGGCTGGTGCCCATCCCCTGCCTCCATTATCCAGACATGCTGAAGCTGCTGCAAAAATTGCGTGGTGTGTGTACGCACTTTCGGTATTCCCATCATGTTGCTGCTCCCCTGTCTGCACTGCAGAGGAACTTCAGACTTCCCACTCACCTCCTCATATGCATCTTGTCACCAATATGGTCAGCACTGGTGATGCCATCATCCCCATCCTTTGCCTGCTCAAAAAACCCCTTCAGGCCATGATGGAATATGTGATGGCAGGGATTATTTGGAGTACTTTCCCTACCCCTATTTTGTGCAGGGCTATCACCCATGTGTTACCCCCAATTTGAAAGAAACAAAGGGGGGATGGCAGCCGCTCAGACCATTTTATAACTAACCTGGGAGGTGCACGTTAGCAGGGCAATTTGGATACAAAAGTCTTAAAGGAGCCACAGCACTCAACCCTGTTAGCTTGCAGGCCATCCTATAATCTGTCTCTAAACTTGGTTAAAAACAGAGGACTCGGTCACACACATCTGCAGAAGTATTCTTAAGCTGCATCACTATGCCAAAGTGCCTCTGTGGGGTTCAGTCCTAACTCTAATCTCTGAGAGCCCATTTGGGACATACAGTGCAATAGATAAATTGGGAGCAGGCTTACCTGAGGTTTCCCTAAACCTCTCAAGTGCAAGCCATGGGGTGGAAGGGTCAAAGACCTTGCAATACAGCCTAGACCCCACACACCATGTGCTTGCACAAATTCAAAAGAAACAAAGGGGGGGTGGCAGCCGCTCAGACCATTTTATAACTAACCTGGGAGGTGCACGTTAGCAGATGGTGTGTGGGGTCTAGGCTGTATTGCAAGGTCTTTGACCCTTTCTGTCCCAGAGGTCCTCACCACACTTAATCCAGTCCTGGATAAGCCCATCAGCGTAGACTGGGCCACAACCGTTTTTTAAAGGTTGGAGTTCTGGAGAGAAGATGCAGCCTCAGCCCATTGCATTATTTAACTCTTGAATTCAAAGAATAAAATATTAAATTACTATCACCCTGCACAATAAAGGGGTCATTTCTTCAACTAGGCAGGTAGCGTTAATATGAAAGCTCTTGACACTGGACATGCGGAAGTGGCACAGAGAGAAATATTTATTTCTGTCACCTCAGAAGTCTATTTCAATGTCACTTTCATGAACAGAATCTATATCTGAGCAGGCCCTAGAAAGCAACATATGCTGGCTAGAGGACACATCAAGAGGTAGATACACGTCAGATGAAACAGAGATTCTTATGTATAACTCATTATTTCACTTTAAATTATTCATATTTTTTTTCAACTTACCCACTTTGATTCTTGGTGATAAAAATATCAGTTCAGTGCAATGTTTAAAAAATATAATACAAAAGTAACTTTCTGAATGAAAAAGAACAAACTTATAGAACACTTCCGGGCAAACCAGAAACACTGTGTTAGACTTGAACCTCCTGTACTGCCCTGGTGATGTTCTTTGGTGGGCCGGTACAAAACCGAACATTACCATATGATGCTAACAACCCCCTTCTTTCCATAACAAGGTTAGTCATTCAAGGCTCGCCTTAGTTTAAAGTCGACATAAAGTGACTGTCCGGGCAAAATGTAAAAAACACACATACTCACCTTCAGTACTACACGTACCCCTCGATTCAAAGAGCAAAAGTTAATTGATTTTGTATCGAGAATCGTAAGTTTGGGTGGGTGTTTGTCATTTTTTCTTGTTTTTTTGCCCATTTCGTATTCGCACGATCGTTCGCGCATAGACGTATATGAACATACGCATTTCGTACGGGAATCGTATATTTTGCGTTAGTTCGTGTCTTTTTCCCGTCAAAATCGTATTATTTGCGTCAGATCCTATTTTTTACGTCCTTCACATGGGCTTGCGACCAATTCAGAGAGGTGATTGCTAATTGTTTTGAAGCCCATTAAAGAGCTGCTTTACGAAATGTTTGCCGGCAGCTATTTGGCCTCGGGAGTAGGATGGAGAGGAGCGAGTTTGTGGCACATCAAGGGCTTATGCTTTTTGGCATTGAGTTGATCCAGATGTCTGAGAGCAGATTGCCCCTGCGTCGTCGCATGAACATCGATAGCATGAATGATGTTGAGCTGTTCGAGCTGACCAGGCTTAATCGCGCTTCCCTGCATAAATTATATAGTGAGCTGCGGCCATGGTTAGCCCGCACCACAAGGAAGGGGCAAGCAATTTCAGGTATGACCAAGATGTTTGGCTGCCTGCAATTTTTGGCGAACGGCTCGTTCCAGAGGCTGGGTGCCCTCTCCGTGGGGATGTCCCAGCCTACGCTGAGCCGCGCACTATCTAAATTTTTGGAAGGCATGGCTGCCATAACTCCAAAATATATTTATTTTCCGGATGATATGGCAGCCAGAAACGCCATTAAGCTTGGTTTTTATAATGTGGCCGACATGCCCAACGTTATTGGTGCTGTTGACTGCACACATGTGGCACTTGTACCTAGGGCAGCCGACGAGTATATATATAGGTATTGATATTTTTTTTTAGCTTATTATGTTGCCCAACGTGTAATGTAACCTGTTTTCCTTTGCGGCAGCATATTTTTTTGGGGCTCATTTGTGTACATGCCTTATTTAGGCTTTTCATTAGTAGTTTCCAATAGAGTGCAGACATGTTTTAAATTTTTGATCCTTTTTTCAATTATCAATTACCCTTTTTGTATGCTTTTCCCTTAAGGAATCGAAAAATGGGACACTCCCTTAATGTCCAGGCCGTGGTTGGGCCGGACATGCTTTTTCTGAGTGTCCTTGCCGGCTACCCAGGATCGTCGCACGACTCCTATATACTCAGACGATCTGGGTTGTTTCGGAGATTTGAGTCAGGTGAATTTTCGGGTGCATGGCTGCTTGGTAAGTGTGTCCTATTTATTTGGTATTACATTTCAGACTAATCTGTTATTTGTGGATATTTCTGTTTTTGTATTCTTTACATAAGCCTGAAACTGCATTTTAGTTGGGTCTTCTTTTCGGAACTCCAAACCAAAATGCTTGCCTCACTTTGTCCTTCAGAATGTTTTCCCTTTAGTTAGGATGTCTGTAAGTTCCATGTCCCCAAATATATTGGTTGTGAGTTGATACCCAAGTATCTGTTAGTTTAGGTTCCTTTTGTAGTATTGGTCTTTAAATGTCAAAGTGGACTTAAACTGCATACATTGTATTCTTTATATAAATGTTGAGTGGCCCTAGTTCCATGTCCCCAAATATATTGGTTGTGAGTTGATACCCAAGTATCTGTTAGTTTAGGTTCCTTTTGTAGTATTGGTCTTTAAATGTCAAAGTGGACTTAAACTGCATACATTGTATTCTTTATATAAATGTTGAGTGGCCCTCAGCAGCATCCTAATTGTAACATGTCCGAAAACCCAAAATATCTGTAAATTCTAACTGCCCTTGCCCGTGCAGATGTTTTCTAATTCTTTTGTATATTTAAGCGGCATTTTTATTTATGTACTCCATTAGTGGCAATAGTTATTTTGCTAATGTGCCCTGGGTGTATTTTTACGCCCTTTACCTTACATCATTTGGATATATGTCAAATTCTTGTGTTTGTTGTCTTGCCTTTTTAATGTTTATGAAATTTCATTGTCTTGTTAAGGTGATTCCGGGTACCCACTTCTCCCCTGGCTCATGACGCCTGTGCTGCGGCCCCAGGATGCCTCTCAGGAAGCGTACAACCGTGCGCACCGCAAGACCAGGGCTGTTGTGGAGAGGGCCTTTGGGCTGTTGAAGACCCGTTTTCGTTGTTTGGACCATACTGGGGGCGCCCTGCAATATGATCCCAAAAAAGTGATCGACATCATCATGGCATGTGCTGTTTTGCACAATTTTGCTATACTAGAACGTGTACCACGTTATGCGGATAGTCTGCCCTCTACAGCCCTAGAGGATGATGGCGAAAATTATGTTGGCCCACCCAGTGAGTCTGGACAATCAGTTCGAGCAAACTTGATATTGCAGCATTTTAGTTAATTTAATTTCGTTTGGCAACATTCTGTGTGTCTGTCTTAGCCTTTTGGTTCAATATGTTGTTTTGCCGTAATGTGGCATTACCTTAAATTAAAAAATTGTTCCCTTAATTGTTGGCTAATGTATTTCATGTTGTTTATTTAGCTTGATATTTGCATTGTTACACCTCTTAAACCAAAAAGGATCTGGTTTCGCCCAAGCTGATTTAAACTGTGTTTCCACTAAAAACGCCACAAGTATAGTAAATTAAAATTTTTTTTTACTTTGTATAATTATAGTTATTTGGCTTAACATAAAACATTCCACATACAACTGTGGTTAAAAAGGCATGATATAACCAAACAAAAAAAAACCACATCTACACCTGGAAGTGAGTGGCACAACCAAACAAGGACACCCAGTCCAAAGGCCAGCCTAGTCCAGTCATTAATATTGCCTGTGCCCAGGGATATTTGGGCATGGCCATAATGTCACACAAACATGTCTGCAAACAGGAGGAGCACAAACCAAATACATATTTCAAGCCATAAGTGGCCAGATACACTCCACATAGACCCATGGCATTGGCTAGTGGCCTTAATCATTACTCTAAGGAGCTATATGGGAGCAAATACAAAACACAACCTGCATGAGCAACACAAAATGGATTGTTTGAAACCTAAAAAGACAAGTAAATACAGTGGGGGGTAAGAGAAAAGATGTCCCACACAATCATGGCTTAATAGGGTGGCTGCCCATAATACCCAGGTGGAGGTCCGTGGGGATGGGACCTAGCCTGGGCCATGGCTGCATTGTGAATTTGAAACTGCTCCATAATGTTTCTCTGCATATTGGTCATCTCAGCCATGGCTGACTGGATGCCATTACTTGCAGTTACCATGTTGCTGTTGAGGGTACGCAACTCCGCGAGGATGCCCTGTAAGCTGGTATTGATGTTGACCATGTCGGCATGCCTTTCCTCACGCTCATTAACGAGCTGTGCCTCATAGGAGTCCCTCTCTTGGGTCCATAATTGAAGCAGGGCACTCTGCCTCCCCTGGGAAATTGTGGGGCGGTGTAATGGAGTCCGCCGCACAATTACCCTGGCTCTTGGGCGTGCCCTGCCGCGTGGTGTCGTCCCCTCAACAGCAACAGGCATGCTTTGCAAATCCTCAGCAGCAGAGTGAACACTGGGGACTGTTGTGTCAGTCTCCCCATGTGCATGCGCAATGGGTGGAGATTCACTCTGCTGCTGAGGATTGGCCAGAGAAACATTAGGGAGCAGTTCCAGATTGGGACCCAGGGGGAGGTCATCGGACGTGCCCTGCAGGGAGACATCAGCTTCCTCCATTTCCATGATATCTTCCATGATTGTGCGGGTCTGTAGGGACATATAAAAAAAAAGGGTAAGTTGGCGTCCAAATTTGGGATTCCATCAGTTTAACACATGCTTAAGCACTTGGTAGTATTTATGGTACTAAATTAACTTACCGGAAATCTCGGATCTGGGCTCCTATGCTGTACGGACCTGGTAGGCATAAGCAACCTGGGTGGTGAGTTTACCCTTGCTGAGAGGTCATGCTGGGCTGAAGAAGAGAAAACAAAACCAGGTAAACACACACATAAGCATGGTTTTTTTAGTTACTACAAAAAGCCACTTTTTGTAATATTAAGCAACTCTACAGCAATGGGGACAATTGTTAAAATACACGCAATTTTAGATAGGTGCAATGGCTCGAGAAAACTGCTAACTGACCTCATTTCAAAGTCAGGAAGTGTACCCAGTCAGCATACTACTTGCACAGCAACTATTTGGAATTTGACTACCATTCTCTAGGTCAGGGGTACTCAAACACTTCTTGTAAAGGTGCATTTAAAGGTATGTGGTGAGAGGTGAATGTCTGGCCATGGGGCTGTCGCAGGGGGTGTCTAGTTAGAAATAAACACACTGGGGGAGGGGCTGGAGATTGCCAAGTGCAAACTAATAAAGGCTGCTTGCCCTTGCTGGGCTGGATGTGGCAGAGCTGAGGGGACAGGGATTGGATGGCTAAAGGTGGGAGGTCAGGAATTGATGGTGATGGGATGGATGGAGCAAATATGTTAGAAATGTATGGGGCTTATGTTGGGGGGGGGGCAGATGGTGGGACTGTGGCAGATGGGGCCGAGCTGGGGCAGCGGGACAGGATTGGACCAAGAGAAAGATGCACCAAGTTACTGTGTACCTTGCAATGCCACTTCCTGTGCAGTACTTCATATTGCAATGCTATGTTTCAGGGAGCCATGACATTGGGCAGGAGACCAACCACTACATCGCCGATCAAGGGGGCAGCTCTGAGCACGTCAACACAGAAGTAACTGAGTGCAGTGCTGTCTGGGCAGGGGTCCGTGAATCTGGTGCCAAGGTCCGCATTGGGACCCCGGGCCGCCAGTTGAGTCTCGCTGCTCTAGGTCAGATATGTTTGGGAGTGTGTCATTAAATTGTTACCTCAAACACAACTCACACAACAAATAGCCAACACATCCCTAATGTTGTGTGTTTTGTGATTGAGTCCAAATCTAAAACTTTTCAGGATAAACTTCGTTAGTTGACAAATATTTTGGGTTAATTGGTCTTTTACATAATGTATGTGGTCCTAAATGTGTGATTCACAGGGACCAAAACAGGACACAAACAGGCACAGTAGTGCGAGCCAAAGCAAGCCACACCATAGGGCCATACCGTCATCTTGGTACTAGTGACCTTTATATTTTGTAGCAAACAGGCAAACATGCAGATTAAGAGTACTCACCGTGGGTACGGGTCGGTGAGTCTGTGTCCCTTAGACCCGCATGGCCACCGACCGCGACCGGATGGAGAAGGCCCAGCACAATCTCCTCAGCAGGGGTAAACTCCAATTTGGTAGGAAAGCCACCTCCAGTTTTCATGCTGAAAAGAGAAAATCGTTTGGTACTCAGAAAAGGTGCATACAGTACATCCTAAACCTTATATTTGGAAACATCATTTATTTACCTGTAATTATGCCTTTTAATCTCTTTTTGACGTACAGCATATTTCAGATCCGAGATTTTCTTTTGAATTTGTGGCACATCTTTCCTCTCTTCCCCCGCTGCATTTACTTGTCGTAGGATGGTTTCAAACAATTCCATCTTGCGCTGCTTCGTGGTGTGTTTTGATTTGCTCCCATAGAGCTCGTCATAGTATAATGTAAGGCCACTAGCCAATGCCATATTTTGGTCATGGGAGAATCTCCCACTCAACTGGCCGCGGCGCAATGTGCGGCCAGATGGTTGGCTTGGCTGCTCCTCCATGTGTGCAGACACATGTGGTGACATTATGGCCTGGGGCTGGGTAGGGGAATGGACGGATTGCTGGCTTCCCAATGACTGGACTGGACTGGCCAAGGGACTGGGTGTTCTTGCATGGCTGCCCACCGAACTTCCAGGTGTAGATGTGGTCCGGGCGGCCATTCTTTGGCCTCTTGGGGGGCTCTGTTCCCGGCTGGTGCCAGGTCGGGGGCTATGTTCCCGGCTGGTGCCAGGTCGGGGGCTATGTTCCCGGCTGGTGCCAGGTCGGGGGCTTCGGGCCCTTCTGCGCGGGCTGGATGGGCTTCGGGCACCTCTGCGTGGCCTGGATGGGCTTCGGGCCCTTCTGCGCGGGCTGGATGGGCTTCGGGCCCCTCTGCGCGGGCTGGATGGGCTTCGGGCGCCTCTGCGTGGCCTGGATGGGTTTCGGGCCCCTCTGCGCGGGCTGGATGGGCTTCGGGCCCCTCTGCGCGGCCTGGATGGGCTTCGGGCACCTCTGCGCGGCCTGGATGGGCTTCGGGCACCTCTGCGTGGCCTGGATGGGCTTCGGGCACCTCTGCGCGGGCTGGATGGGCTTAAGGCCCCTCTGCGCGGCCTGGATAGGCTTCGGGCCCCTCTGCGCGGGCTGGATGGGCTTCGGGCCCCTCTGCGCGGCCTGGATGTGCTTCGGGCCCTTCTGTGCGTGCTGGATGTGCTTCGGGCACTGCTGTGGGGCCTGGATGGTCTTTGGCCCTTTCTGAGCGGGCTGGATGGGCTTCGGGCCCCTCTGCGCGGCCTGGATGGGCTTCGGGCACCTCTGCGCGGCCTGGATGGGCTTCGGGCCCTTCTGTGCGTGCTGGATGTGCTTCGGGCACTGCTGTGGGGCCCGGATGGTCTTTGGCCCTTTCTGCGCGGGCTGGATGGGCTTCGGGCCCTTCTGCGCGGGCTGGATGGGCTTCGGGCCCTTCTGTGCGGGCTGGATGTGCTTCGGGCACTGCTGTGGGGCCTGGATGGTCTTTGGCCGTTTCTGCGCGGGCTGGATGGGCTTCGGGCCCTTCTGCGCGGGCTGGATGGGCTTCGGGCCCTTCTGTGCGGGCTGGATGTGCTTCGGGCACTGCTGTGGGGCCTGGGTTGGCTAAGTGCCTGGCTTGAAAGCATGGGTGGTGTGGGCTCCCTTGGGCGGCCTCTTCTGGGGGCAGAGGTGGTGGTGGCTGCTGTGGCCTGTTTTTTGGCCGCAGGGGCACGTGCCTTTGGGGCCCTTTTTTGGGAAAGGGAGGGTCCAGTGTCCCTTGGTGGGGCCGAGGTGGTACTTGCCTTCTGGGCCTTCTGGGACCTTAGCTTCTTCGGTCGTTGCTGGGACCTGGTGGTTGGGCCCTCAGAGGTCTGGCTTTGCTGGGCGCGTTTAGCTGCTGCCTTTTTTGGTGCCATTTTGTCCAAAAGCTCAAAGAGAATGAGCTTTGGGTGCAGGGACCTTTAAATCATGCGCCCAGCGTCTGACGCCTATGCGCACGACTACGCGCTCGTACGGACGTACGTTCGTGCGGAACCAGGAAACCGCTGGGGTTTCACTTATCTGCTGCCTTGAAGAAGCATAAAGATGGCGCCCACTATCTTCACCCGTCAACAGGAAGAGATCCTCATGCTGGTAAGTGCCTTGCTCTGCCTTTTAAGCTAATACTGAGTGATGTACTAAATGTAAATGATGCGGTTGGAACTAGTTTTGGGGATCTTAATGTTTTAGAACAGACTCCTCACACTTCATCCTCAAGGGCCGAGCCAGGCCACGTTTTCACCTCTCTATGCTGATGTCCTAATTAGGGCAATTGCTCTGGCTTAGCAACAGGTAATTAACCTGTGGAGTAGCGTGGCTAGCTGTCAAACCTGGCCTGTCTCGGACCTTGATGCGGATGTTTGAGGAGCACTGTTTGCCTAAGACATCAAAACACAACGGCAAGCAACACACGCGGCCAAAAAGACAGAAACCGGGCCTTCAGCCTGATTGACTAAAAAGCAATAAAAACAAAAAAAACAGTACACAGCCTATGACATTTCCAAATGGTCCATTTGAAGGCAATAACTTATTAGTCTTGGCTCCACTGGCCTGAAACTCTGCTCAAGAATTTAAGAGATGCGCGCAGCCATCTGTACTCAGAAGCATCACACTTACTGAGGAGAGGTGAGTGGGATAAGGTACAGGGGGGTGGGTTAAAGCTGTGCTTTGTTCAGACACAGCAGAGCTGTGGTCATGGGAAGGTCATCAGTCCAAGAATGCCGAGCAGCACACACACTTACAGTTTGCATGAACTTCCTGTTTGCAGGCTGCCTGCAAAGAAGGCATTTTACATAAGCCGACATCTTGGAGGTTCAAACCATCATAACATGCCAGGCAGGTGGCCTGATTTGTAATGTTGGCTATCTGTATGTACATGGTGTGTGAAACATATAACATAAGACCAGACTCTGAATCAGAGTGAACGTCCGCTTTAAGGCACTCCCCAAAAATGGCTGGCACTCTAAATGTGTGTGTTAATGACATGACATTCGCTACTTGTGATGCAACACATATGGCTCTGTGTGTAAAAGTAAAAGCTCTGTGTCCATTATGTTTTTCAGATCATGCTTCAGCGCCGGTATGACTTCGCGCTCAATGTGTGTGAAAAAAGGGACATCGCCCGGGAGATCATCGCGGAAATACACCGTGTGACCAGCACCACCTTCACTCACACCCAGATAATGCAGCATTGGTCGGACCTGAAACGTCTGCACATGCCCCGGGTGCGGAGGTTTTTTGGAATCCATTTCCCAAGTAAGTACAAAGCAATTGCATGGTATATGTTCCAAATGTATAAGTTATGCCTTTATTTATAATGACTTTTCTTTGGTAGTGTTGGAAATGGATTTCAGAATTCGCCGCACCCGGAGGCGCACAGGCCGACCAGTGCTGCATGAGTCTGCATCTGTGAGTGAAGGTGGTGGATCTCCCGGGCGACGGACCTACCCCTCCTCTGTGGCCTCCTCAGACCAGCCCCTGGACCTTACCACAGAGGAGGGGCCCAACCGCGTGGGCGTGGAGTCATACCTGGCCAGGCATGGGGAAGGCTCTGGTATGTCTTCATGTATAGGCACAAAGATATACATGGCAGGCCAAAAACTAAGTTATCCTTTATTATGTATTTGTAGAAGCTTATGGTGCGGGTGAGATAGTGGAGGAGGAGGCAGCAGAGATGCTGGAAGTTGATCCTGGCGAAGGTGAGTGATGTCAGCCAGACTGGGAGCCAGATATGTTGGGAATAGTGACTCTATACAACTACTAACCAAATGTCACATGTTTCTCCAGGGACTTCTTCACAGCATAGCCAGGACCAAGGGCAGCCTGTTGGCCCCAACCAGCCATCTGTCGGCCACCAACTCAGTAAGTATCCATGCCATTATTCATATTAATGTGTTGTTAGCTAATAACACACACATAACTAAAGACGTAGCCAATGTGTAGTTAACACTTTCATGTGGCCACTTCGTTAGCTTAAAGCGGACCCTAACTCGTATTAAGAACATAGCTAATATTTAGCCAACACACTGTACATACAGATTGGGAACATTGAAAAACAGCCTACAGCCATCTAATGCATGTTAGGAGCCTGTAAACATCCAATATGGCGGAATATTGAATGCGCAATATTTACATGCTGCATGGGATACAGATTTGAAAAAGTAAGGTGCTGCCATGCATTGTGGGACTGATGACCTTTCCCTGAACCCAGCTATGCTCTGTATTCCCAAAGCACCACTGTAACCTACTCCCCTGTACTTGATCCCACTCTCCTCTCCTCATTAACTGTTATGCTTCGGAGTCCCGATGGCGGCGCAGTAATCCTAAATCCCCCAAAATATACTTCGATCTGGTGCAGAATCATTTGGGACTAGTTATTGCTTTTCATTAAATAATGTAGAAGGTCCGGTTTAAGGAGTTTCAATACTTACCTGTGGGAAATGCATTTACTTTATCCCTTTGAAGAATGACATATGTCATGCATTTACATGTATTTAATTAACCCCAAATCTATTTCCAGCATACAAACCGGTCTGGTACTCCTATTTAGGTTTATTTCTCTATTGCTTACAGGGATGATCCCCAAAACATTGGAGGGGAAAAAAAAAAGAATAAAGGAGTTGGTGGCCGAGCTGCTGGCCATACAGGCGACGTTGGGGCCAACAGATGAGGAAGAGGAGGAGGATTAGTGCCCTTGGTCCTGGCTACTTTTGTAAAATAGTTTTAAATTTGTTATTCAAAAGTTGAATTTAATATTTTTTACCAAACAAAAAATTTTACACATTTTTAACATGTTTTTAAAAGAAACTAAAAAAAAAAAAAAAAAATTATTTAAAATAAATAATATTTTAACCCTTCATAAATGTGTTATTTCTAATATGCGCACAAAAAGACATTTACACAAACACGAAAAAACACGCTTAGAAACATATAGACATATGTACATTATGTTGTTTGGGTAAGTTTTAGGGTCGTCAACATGAAGAAGGATGCAAGCGCTAAGGGGTTTAGGTAAGTTTTAGGGACCGAGAAATGAAGTTGGATGCAAGCGCTAAGGGGTTTAGGTAAGTTTTAGGGACCGAGAAATGAAGTTGGATGCAAGCGCTAAGGGGTTTAGGTAAGTTTTAGGGACCGAGAAATGAAGTTGGATGCAAGCGCTAAGGGGTTTAGGTAAGTTTTAGGGACCGAGAAATGAAGAAGGATGCAAGCGCTAAGGGGTTTAGGTAAGTGTTAGGGACCGAGAAATGAAGAAGGATGCAAGCGCTAAGGGGTTTAGGTAAGTTTTAGGGACCGAGAAATGAAGAAGGATGCAAGCGCTAAGGGGTTTAGGTAAGTGTTAGGGACCGAGAAATGAAGAAGGATGCAAGCGCTAAGGGGTTTAGGTAAGTTTTAGGGACCGAGAAATGAAGAAGGATGCAAGCGCTAAGGGGTTTAGGTAAGTGTTAGGGACCGAGAAATGAAGAAGGATGCAAGCGCTAAGGGGTTTAGGTAAGTTTTAGGGAACGAGAAATGAAGTTGGATGCAAGCGCTAAGGGGTTTAGGTAAGTTTTAGGGAACGAGAAATGAAGAAGGATGCAAGCGCTAAGGGGTTTAGGTAAGTGTTAGGGACCGAGAAATGAAGAAGGATGCAAGCGCTAAGGGGTTTAGGTAAGTGTTATGGACCGAGAAATGAAGAAGGATGCAAGCGCTAAGGGGTTTAGGTAAGTGTTATGGACCGAGAAATGAAGAAGGATGCAAGCGCTAAGGGGTTTAGGTAAGTGTTATGGACCGAGAAATGAAGAAGGATGCAAGCGCTAAGGGGTTTAGGTAAGTGTTAGGGACCGAGAAATGAAGAAGGATGCAAGCGCTAAGGGGTTTAGGTAAGTGTTATGGACCGAGAAATGAAGAAGGATGCAAGCGCTAAGGGGTTTAGGTAAGTTTTAGGGACCGAGAAATGAAGAAGGATGCAAGCGCTAAGGGGTTTAGGTAAGTTTTAGGGACCGAGAAATGAAGTTGGATGCAAGCGCTAAGGGGTTTAGGTAAGTTTTAGGGAACGAGAAATGAAGTTGGATGCAAGCGCTAAGGGGTTTAGGTAAGTTTTAGGGAACGAGAAATGAAGAAGGATGCAAGCGCTAAGGGGTTTAGGTAAGTGTTAGGGACCGAGAAATGAAGAAGGATGCAAGCGCTAAGGGGTTTAGGTAAGTGTTATGGACCGAGAAATGAAGAAGGATGCAAGCGCTAAGGGGTTTAGGTAAGTGTTATGGACCGAGAAATTAAGAAGGATGCAAGCGCTAAGGGGTTTAGGTAAGTGTTAGGGACCGAGAAATGAAGAAGGATGCAAGCGCTAAGGGGTTTAGGTAAGTGTTATGGACCGAGAAATGAAGAAGGATGCAAGCGCTAAGGGGTTTAGGTAAGTGTTATGGACCGAGAAATGAAGAAGGATGCAAGCGCTAAGGGGTTTAGGTAAGTTTTAGGGACCGAGAAATGAAGAAGGATGCAAGCGCTAAGGGGTTTAGGTAAGTTTTAGGGACCGAGAAATGAAGTTGGATGCAAGCGCTAAGGGGTTTAGGTAAGTTTTAGGGACCGAGAAATGAAGAAGGATGCAAGCGCTAAGGGGTTTAGGTAAGTGTTAGGGACCGAGAAATGAAGAAGGATGCAAGCGCTAAGAGGTTTAGGTAAGTGTTAGGGACCGAGAAATGAAGAAGGATGCAAGCGCTAAGGGGTTTAGGTAAGTTTTAGGGACCGAGAAATGAAGTTGGATGCAAGCGCTAAGGGGTTTAGGTACGTTTTAGGGACCGAGAAATGAAGAAGGATGCAAGCGCTAAGGGGTTTAGGTAAGTTTTAGGGACCGAGAAATGAAGAAGGATGCAAGCGCTAAGGGGTTTAGGTAAGTGTTATGGACCGAGAAATGAAGAAGGATGCAAGCGCTAAGGGGTTTAGGTAAGTTTTAGGGACCGAGAAATGAAGTTGGATGCAAGCGCTAAGGGGTTTAGGTACGTTTTAGGGACCGAGAAATGAAGAAGGATGCAAGCGCTAAGGGGTTTAGGTAAGTTTTAGGGACCGAGAAATGAAGAAGGATGCAAGCGCTAAGGGGTTTAGGTAAGTGTTATGGACCGAGAAATGAAGAAGGATGCAAGCGCTAAGGGGTTTAGGTAAGTTTTAGGGACCGAGAAATGAAGTTGGATGCAAGCGCTAAGGGGTTTAGGTAAGTGTTAGGGACCGAGAAATGAAGAAGGATGCAAGCGCTAAGGGGTTTAGGTAAGTGTTATGGTTCATAAAGGAAAGTGGGAGCCTGGCGCGAGGCAGTAGTGGTGAGAGTGCGCATGCGCAAGATCTTATATACATACGAACGAACGAATCTAAGAGGCCAAAAACCAATGAAAACCAGAGGCAAACGCAAGTAATTGGAAGAGGTGGACGATGGAAGCAGCACAAAAAACAGGCTGCCGCCGCAACAAGTGAGCACATGAACGTGATTTTTACGATTGTCAACTGACTGAGGCAAGTTCGGGAGATATCATACGAACGGACGTATATTTTAGGATAGAAACGTATTTGCTTATTGAATCACTCGCAAGTTCATACGAACGCACGAGCGGACGGGAAAAATAGGATGATCGGCACACAAATCCAAGCTGTTACATGTTTCTTTGAATCGACCCTGTAGTGTACCTGTTCTGTAGAGCTCATCCCATTTAAAGCCTTCGCAGTTTAAAAACTGAAAAAACTATTGTAAGTGACTGTGTTCTCCTAATGTCCCTGTCCAGGCAAAGCTGCAAAAATAAATACTTACCTCTTCTCCCCTGCTGCTTCTTCAGCGATGTCTGGCACTTTAAAACGTACACCACCCATAATTTTGGGCCCCTGGCTTCAGCACCCTCTCCACTGCAGTGAATGGAGTGGTTGTGACTTGACGTAGATGGGAATCGCCCTGCACTCATTCACAAGTAGACAGGCCCCCAAGGAATCCCACCGCAATATATGCCGCAGGAATTACCTGTAATTATGGGGTGCATCAAGAGGGGCATAGGTGCCCATGACCAGAGCATCATTTTACCTCTGCTCAAGTCACTGTACACAATATTGTGTACAGTTCTGGCTACCAGTGTGTAAGAAGGACATACTAAAAATGGAGCTCGCTCAACGGAGGGCAACTAAGGTAATAAATGTGAGTGCTGTGACTAGAGTACCCTGAAAGACTGTCAAAGTTAGGTTTATTTAGTTTGGAAAAGAGATGCCTGAGGGATGATATAATAATTGTGTATAAATATATATGGGGCCAATACAAAGATCTGAACCCATGAGCTATTTAAACCCTGGAGTGTAACCATAAGCCAAGGGCATCTACTAAGGTTAGTTGAAAGGGGTTTCCCCCACCAATGGAGGAGGGGTTTCTTCTCTGTAAGAGCAGTGAGACTATGGATGACTTCCTTGCATGTAATACCAATATTGCTGTGGCTACTAGACCACTGGAAGGCATAAACAGGCTCAACTGAATGGACAAAAGTCTCTATTCTGCCTTACATACTATGTTGAGTAAAGGTGGTGGGAGTCGCTCCATCACTTACATTTATACCAAATTATTCAGGGCCTGGGAACCAGTTTACAGCCCAGTTTAACTCTCTCATCACTATATAATAGTCAGAAAACAGGCATATGAATCATGTACTGAAACTAGGGGCCTTAGTTTGCATACAAGTGCAATTGCATGTGTTAAACCCCAGGCCATGTCAAGGCCCCCCCCTTTTGGTAGGGTCCCTACGCCTATATTCAAGTGCCCAAAGTTGGGACATGCAATGCAATGAAATGTTCAAGAGCTACTCACCTGGGAAGCTGCCAGCCTCCCCTTAGAACAATCCATGGGGAGATATCCATATTGACTGAATCTCTCCCTGTGTGTGCTAATGGAAATTCAAACTGAGTAAAGGGACTGGGAGTCACTCCATCACTATGTTATTAATTCCGGGAAGGTCCAGACATCCATTGTTCCATAGACTGCATTGCAAAGTGCACACTAATCACCTAATTTCCTGCTGGGGTTCCTTCATTCAGTCTTGTCCTGTAACAGGTCATCAGAATGTCCCATACACTGCTATCTAATCCCTCATTGTTTTTCATTTCTAGTGGAGCATTAAACAGGCTGCCCTGCCATCTAATTGAAAGGAAACAGGTGGTGGAACAGTATGGTGGCTCTACATGTGTGTGATGAGAAAAGGCAGCGTCAGCTTGCCAGAAGCTACAGGTGCAGCAACACATTAAATGTTATCGGCACAACATGCACCTCTCACATCACCATTTAATTAAACTGCATCTGGTGTCAGACGTTCTGAGAAACTATAGAAAATTGTTACGTTTTTAAAATACTGAAATTTAAAGTTAAAGTAGACCTGTTCTTCTAAAGTGAAGCAAGGAGAATGGAAATTCAGCAAGGAATGTTTTTTACCTTACCTTTTTATGAGAATCCACACAAGTACTAGTTACAGAGTGTCAGGCTTACAAGCACAGTGAGTACTTTGTGAGCTGGCAGGTTTTCTTGCAGCACAGAGTTGAGACCTTAAGCAAGATATCAGAGAAAAACAGTAAGACACTCAATCTAGACCAACCCTTTACATCACTGGAGCCTGCTTGAAGGGAAGGTAGGCTGGTTTTCAGGGACTGTCCAGCCTATGGGACCAGGGAATGGAATGATGGTACACTAGGCCGGGCTATCAAGTACCTGAGGAACAGGTGAGTATCATGGTCAATAAACTGGCCAAAGTCAAGAGTCACAAGCACAGCCACAGATCAAGAAAACAAGGCAAGGGTCAGTGCAGGCAGTGTGGGTCATAAACAAGAGTAGGTTAAGCTAAGGGTCAAGTCGACAGCCCCCCCCCCCCCCCAATAATACATGGGGATAGACAGGCCAGGATAATATCAAGTGAGTAATCCAAGGCTGAATCCAAGAGTAGTCAAGCATAGATGGGTGTTCCTTTTAAACATCAGCAAGCAGGTGAAAAGTCCCAGTAGTATGGCTTCTGCTAAAATGGGATCTAGGCCTCCACACAGATGTATGCATACGAGGAGTCATTGGAGCAGGCCATCCACTAAAATGGGAACCAGGCTTCTTTACAGAAGTGTGCACGAAAACCTAGAGATACTGGAGGCATTCTGACATAGACTCTGGCTGTGCTGTGCTGTCCCGCTAGATCTGGCTGGGGTACACGAGATGGACCAGACCTCCTTCTGCCTCACTGACAGGTGTTATGCCCAGCTCCCTCAGAAGAACTGGAGGCATATCTGCCTGCTTACTTTTCCTAGTCTGTCTAACCAGTCTTGTTTTGTGTTGTGTCACTGGCTTTTTCCTTCACCTGATCTCACCTTTACCATACCCTGATGCTGTTTCCACAAACACACATTCACGGGGTGACAAATATCTTCATTATCAACTTTGAAACTGCACCCAAATTCTAAACCTCCAGCATTGGCTTATTCGTCTCTTCAATGTTTTCTCACTACTTATCCAGTACCTACCAGTGTAGAAGTTCCTACATTTTTGTTTTTGGAGATACTGTGCAACAGCTTGTCTCTGTATGTGATCTGCATCTAAGTAGATGACGCTGTTACATATACCTATGTGTAGTCACTGTACATTCTGTACTGCATGTGGTGTTTCCTGTACATTGGGGTGATATCTATTACTTTGTCCTGTCTGTTACCTCCGCTGCACCCAGCACTCACACTCCAACATTTCTAACAACTCCAACTTCTATTCCTGCACTCCCAATAGCTAATTTTTAATGTTTATTTATTGGCATGGAGATGTCTGGGACTGGAATGGCTGCCTGGCTAGGAGGTTCCTAGTTTTGTGAGAGTTTTTCCTTTCTATTAAGTCTTACCTTTGGTCCCACTACTCTATGTGGCACCTTGATATTGGCTGAATGGGAAGTTGCTCTTGGAATGGGAAGGCCCTTCCTCTGATTCCTCTTTTACTCATTTTGTTCATGCTGGAAATATAATAGTGTACTTCCCCACCTGTTGTACCTTCTAACTTCCCTTTGAAAGCAAATTCTTAGTACTTATATGTATATCAAAATGAGAATCTTAATTTTAATCTGAATCATATAGTGGACAGATTTGGCTCCAGCAGATGGCAGAAAGCCAATGTATTACTGAATGCATAAAATAAATGCTGGACAAGTTTATCTTTAACCCAAATCCAAACAATACCACTGTTTTTATGTTTTGCTTCTGAGACGTTAGTGGGAGATAGCTGTGCACCATACCTACATATTGGTTTTTTTTAAATATGCGGATATGTGGATGTTAGATTTCTCATTGGGAATCTGTCCACTGGGCATGTGTAAAAGTTTTTCAGCATTACTGCAAGCAGATGAAAGTCCTTTAATCGTTTCAGACAGAACAGCCGTTGACAAGCTTTCTTGGTCACATTGCTGACTGCCATGACAGGTTGTTGTTGATGTGTAAGCCTAGATATTTAAACATTGGTGCAGCTTCCACGTATTGTGGATGCTGATAGTTTTATAGTTCCTCTCCTGTTTGGAACAAAAATCAATGATCATCTCTTTAGTTTTGTTGACATTAAGATTAAGTGGTTATTCCTTCAGCACCATCTTTCTACATTTTTTACTTTCTCTAGATCGTCTATTTCATTGTTGTTTTTGATCAGAACCTGTGGCTTTCCTAGTGTTCAATCTTCCTGCTCAGCTATCTGTCGCTTTCGGTTCCGTTTCCTATAATAGTGTTATTGTCATTGATTGTGGGACTGTTGATGTATTCTTTGTTGTCTTAGAAACATAGAAACATAGAATAAACATAGAAACATAAATAAACTTTTATTTATATGGGTAACTTATATGATATTCGGATCATCTGCTAGCCTCTCGATATTTGATTGGTGCTTTTTAATCCATAGCAAGTTTCAAAACTTGCCATAAGCTTTTCGGGTTGTTTTGTTGTAGCTGAAGCCAAATAGTTTCTTGCCAGTTTTTATTGTTTACCGCACAATGTAAGATGCTGCTTTGTAGTCATCCATAGCACCTGTAGCCAACACTAACTTATAAGTATAACTTATTAAGAGCATTTCATACCAATGAATATACATCAATGCAGAACTGTTTCAGTTTAATTTAAGTACCATCTACATCTAATTAAAAAAAAAAACCAAAGAAAATACCAACTGTGGCTCTATATGTGATGTATGTGAAGACATTGTAAGTATACGGTTGAATAGGGATAAGTCAGTGTGAAAAGTTCATTTTCCAAATCACAAGAGGGTTAAACAGTGTGCCAGTGGAGTTTGTGCTTATACATTTAATTTCATGGAAGTAGGGTGAAGAAGAAATGACCAGAGGATCATTGATTATTTTATCTACCAACCAATTGCCATTTCAGCAGTTCCTGTGATTATTTGTAAGCGTCATCTATCTTTCCTAGTGGCATTGGCATACCATACTATTTTTGAGTTTCATATTATCATAGACTCCATGATTGAACTATAAAATGGTAACACTTTCTGGGGTATGCCATACTGTACTTCCTTAGTTGGTACACTATGAGCCTTGTCTAAGAAGTGTGCTGTTTAGCGTCAGCTCAGACTAGCACACTAGGTATTGGCCACCCTATATCAGTGCCTGTTAGACCATTATGCAAACACCACTCTGCACCGACATCTTTTAAGTGCTGTACACCCTATTTATTCTTTTTTGACATGCTGAAAAGTTTGGTGCTTTATGTAACAGGTGCTGGTCAGCGTTTTGTCATTACAGTTACAGGATGTCATTGCTGGGGACAAATTTTACAGTGCTCCAAATTACACATTGGTAAAGCAAAAAAGCAGAGCAAAGAACATACCGTTAGCAACATTCAAGTCTTGAGTTTACATTATTGACAATTTACAATGCAAGTTCTGTACAAATACATGTGTGTAACTGTTGCAGTGTGAGTGCTGGGTGCAGCAGTGCAATAAGTCAAATCCAGATAGACAGATAGGAACTGGCTTTACTGCAACATGAGTGCAGTAAGAAAATGTTACCTTACATGATGGATAACAAAGACAGGAAAAAAGAAGTCATAGAGATCAGCTGAATGTACAGAAAACACAACATGCAGTAGAGCATGTAGAACAGAGACTGCACAAATGTAACAGCGCCATCTACTGTCATAAATGTAATCTGCATTTACCTAGCAATATAGATGCAGATCACATAAAGAGACAAGCTGTAAGATGTTGCACAGTATCGCCAACAATAATATTATTTATAAGCAAGAAACACTTCAGTACAGTTCGACTCAATGTTATCTCAGTTATCCTAACCTACAGCACCACTATAAACTAGAGCAGCTTAAACAAGAGTGCCAGTCAACACTAACTATATTGCACTGGTGATAAATATGAAGCAGGCTGTTGGACACATTGGCGCTGCATGTTTTTCGTTTGTTGAATCATAAACTGAGTGCCGCTGAGTCAAAATATTTGTGCTGACTTACCTGGCACTGTCATTAGAAATTAGTGAATTTTTGAAAAATTTGATTTGACCAAATATTCCGGATTTGAAATTTGTTTCGATCCTTATTTATTCACGGAGAATGGCTATTAAAAATGGCTATTTCTGGCCTACCGAGAGCCTCTATAGGCTTGTAAAACACTTTGCCTTGCAGTAACACGCATAAGATGCATGCTGGTTTAGTGAAATAATACTGTAAAGAAGTATGACATGCAGATCAGAGGCATCGCTATTTGAATCGCTGTCGCAGGGCAGCACAATGACAGAGCCTTGAGGTGGCATCAGCATGAGGAGCCCATATATTGCCTGAAAGACACAACCTGCAGTTGGCAGCAGTGTGGGGAACCCATATATTGA
This sequence comes from Gastrophryne carolinensis, assembly GCA_027917425.1. Classification (NCBI taxonomy): domain Eukaryota; kingdom Metazoa; phylum Chordata; class Amphibia; order Anura; family Microhylidae; genus Gastrophryne; species Gastrophryne carolinensis. Next base: position 521,477,400 of record CM051235.1, on the reverse strand, counting down.
CTGAAAGTCACCCTGAAGTTGGCAGCAGCATGAGGAGCCCATATATTGACTGAAAAACACACTGGAGTTGGCAGCAGCATGAGGAGCCCATATATTGCCCGAAAGACACACTGGAGTTGGCAGCAGCATGAGGAGACCATATATCACCTGAAGGACACGCCCTGGAGTTGGCAGCAGCATGAGGGCCCATATATTGCCTGAAACACACACCCTGGAGTTTGCAGCAGCATGAGGAGCCCATATATTGACTTAAATACACCCTGGAGTTTGCAGCAGCATGAGGAGCCCATATATTGCCAGAAAGACACACCCTGGAGTTGGCAGCAGAATGAGGAGCCCATATATTGACTGAAAGACATGCTGGAGTTGTCCTCCCCTCATATACGCACTAAGTATGTCAGGCACAGAAGTGCCAGGACGGGCACCGAGGAGTGGCAGAGGCCTAAATACACACTGAAAGACACACTGAAGTTGGCAGCAGCAACAGGACACCATATATCACCTGAAAGACACACCCTGAAGTTGGCCGCAGCATGAGGGCCCATATATTGCCTGAAACACACACCCTGGTGTTTGCAGCAGCATGAGGAGCCCATATATTGCCAGAAAGACACCCTGGAGTTGGCAGCAGCATGAGGAGAACATATAAAAATTTTGGGCACATATATTTTATCCTAAGAATAAGTTAAGTTTTACGTGATGTATTTCCTCAATCATTTGACTTGTGGTCTGATGCGGAGGAATGTCTTTAACTGGAGAGCAGCACCTTAAATCTGTTTTGCACTAACCATATTTGTGAAGTGTTGGTGTGGGACTAAGATCAATCTACTCTGTTGCATTGGTCGGTGGACATCTTGGCTGATCCATGCCTGATTCATCTTCAGACAGGTCAGTCTCTCCATAGTTATACACCTGCTGCTGTTGTCCCAAAGAGAAAGTTTTAAAGCGTACTGAAGAGCATTGAACTGCCCTCATCAGTGCATACCACATATGCACATCTAAGAGTTGTATCAATTTGTTCCTGTTAAAGTCGCCAGGGCCTATTTACTGTGAAAGGCCAGACATAGTTACACACATGCTGCTGTTGTCGACAAATCCTGTACTAAACGTAGTGTAGCGTTTTGTCCTCCCCTCATATATGCACTAATTATGTCAGGCATAGAAGTGCCAGGACGGGCACCGAGGAGTGGCAGAGGACTAAATTCATCAAGCAGAGGTTGCAGCAGACTAGGGGTGAGAGGCAGCAGGTATTGCAGTGAGAGGCCTGATCTCCCGGTATCAGCTAGTGGTCATGTGTTGACCAGAAACCCATCTGCCATAATTGATTGGTTAACACGGGCATCCACTTCATCAGAAGTGACATCTGATACCCCCAGTTCCCCCAGTTGGTTCCTCGGACACAACCCTCAGTTGGCATGGTCCAGGAGAAGTCCCTGCCCACCCATTGCCTCTGTCCTATGCCGTTCCCTCACCCAGGGACGTATCTTATGCTTTGGGTTCAGCTCTACCATTCAGTGTGGATCTGATAAAGGACAGTCAGCAGCTACTGCTCAGCCAAGAAGTGGAGGAGACATCCACCGCTTCCTTCGTTAGACGGCCAAGTACTGATGAGGAGAGTGGCATGGGAGGAGGTGTTGCGAGTGTTTCAGCTTCTGCAGCAGACACTGTTGAAGAACCCAAGGGGGACATCAGTGATGTGCAGACACAATTCGATGATGATGACGCCGATCGTACTTGAGAGCCGGTTGTAGAAGGGGCTTTATCATCAAGAGAAAAGGGTTGCAGGTTTCCTGTGGGTCAGCAGCTGAGGCAGCAAGGTGGTATTTTGTTGAACAGAATGTGGGCCAGTCCTTGAGCCTGTTGGTGTGTACCAAATTGCACGGCAGTGCCGACGTCTGGAGCTGTAGCTACGGTCAGGGACAATACATGTTCTTTATGGCCCACTAGGTGAATGTGGTTGCTGCACAGCCACATCAGCAACTTGAACAGGTCATGCCGCTTCCGCCTCCAGGCTCCCAGGCCATTGTGTCTGTGACAGGGTGTGACTCCGCCTCCTCATCCTCCTCCATCTCCTTAGCCTCCACTGCACATACATGTCTCAGTGTCCCTCCAGCCTACCATGTGTGCAGAGCACATCAGTGTCACGCTGTTCTTCACATGGTTTGCCTTGTCGAATGTAGTCACAGGGAAGGAACTGCTAAAATTCATTAATAAAAAAATCAAATCATGGCTTACTCCACCAAAACTGCAAATGGGAACCATGGTGATGGACAACGGGAAGAACATGAGCCATGTGCCCTGTATGGCACAAGTGTTTAATTTGGTTGTCAAGCGTTTCCTGAAGTCTTCCCCCCATCTCCAAGGGATCCTAACAATGGGAAGGAAGCTTTGCATGCACTTTAGCCACTCCTACATCGCAAACTACACCCTCCCTGAACTGCAGCATCAGAACGGTATCCCCCAACATAGTCTGATTTGCGATGTTTCCACCCATTGAAATTCCCCACTCCATATGTTGGACTGACTATACGAACAGAGAAAACCATCATCGATTTCTTAATGATCCAAGTGGATAGGGGGACTCCCCTGTGTAACTTCAATGTAAACCAGTTCATACATGACACCTGCCGTTTGCTCAGGCCCTTTGAGAAAGCCACTTTATTAGTCAGTCGCCAGGACTACGGGGTGAACGATGTGATTCCACTGCTGCATATACTACAACATGTTGTTGGAAACCATGGCTGGTCAGGGCACTGGAGACATGGCGCCAACACCTTATGGCCACATGAGCCATGTGGGGGCTGAACTGGAAGAGGAGGAGGGGGTGTGGGGCACAGTGAAGCAGTTTAGGTTTGGCAAAATGGGTGTTTTTTCTAGTCATCTGACTGGAGAGGAGGAGCAGGAGCAGCCAGAGGAGCTAGAGGGTTGTGAGGAAGGCGTGACAGAGGACCCAGGCACACCATGGCAGTATGCAGTGGAGATGGATTCAGGTAGTCCTTCCAAGTCACCTGCACAAATGGCACGATACATGCTCACATGCTTCCGTAGTGACCACCGAATTGTCACTATTTGGCAGCGGGATGACTTCTGACTGTCCAGCTTATTGGACCCATGCTACCGGCACAGAATGGGGGTCTTTTTCACACCCACTGAGAGGGAGGACAAACTGACCTACCACAGAGACATCCTACTTAGTCAGTTGGACGATGCCTATCTGCGCCATCGTCCATCCTCTCACAGGTCTGACTCGGGGGGACTTCTGCGCTCACCTTCCACTGCCATGGCTGCTGGGTAGGGGTGGGGTGGCAGGAGCACTACCAATTCCATCAGCAGCAGCCTACAGTCTCTCATGAGTAGCTTTCTTCACCCGCATAGTGAGGCAACTCATGAGCAGCAGGTAGACCTGGAGCAGGACCTGAACCAGCAGGTGGTGACATACCTTGACATCACCATGCATCACCATGCCAACGCACCTTGAGGATCCACTGGACTTCTGGGCAGCCAAACTTGATTTGTGGGTGCAACTAGCAGAGTTTGCCCTGGGAAAGCAGAACGGATTTAGTGTGGCAGTGACCATATTAACCACAAGGAGTACTTGTCTGTCCATGAAAAATGTTTCTGGCCTTTCCCTTAACTAGGCCTTGAAGACTTGAGAATGTAGAAAGAATGATGCAACTCTCAGATGTCCATATGTGGTGTGCACTGATAAGGGCAGTTCAATGCTCTCCAGTAGGCTTAAATAAGTATTTTTACACTCCATCTGCAGGTGTACTACAGCAAGCTTTAAAACATGGTTTTGGTAGAAAAGCAAGAGCACCTTCCTATAGTGCAAAAAACAAACAAAAAGCAAACACACTGTCAGATGGCCTTAAATAGGATGCCACTGGTCAGAGAGAGTTAAATGTACTACAGCAAGCTTTAAAATGTGGTTTTGGTAGAAAATCAAGAGCACTATTGGCTTGATGCAGAGCCTCCCCGTTCAGCTATCCCGTGCGTTTTCCCGTTGGTTTTGGGCTTTGATCGGGTCAGGAAAGGGTGCTACGTTGATTTTAGTGTGCGTGTATGCACTCAGGTGTGCGCTCAGCCGCCTTTCCGATTGTTGGCTTGCACTAGGCTGTTTCCCGGGAAAACGGACGCCTCGTTCATTGTTCCATTTTTTTCAGTGATGCAGAGCCTTGCTTTCCGATGGAAATCAGCCTAATCAAACGGGGCCGCCGAGCCTTCACTTACGGGCAGTCAGAGCAGCCGTATTTGCACTCAGGCAATAATATGCAGTCCTCTGTTGGAGCACATCAGCGGCGCCAGCTCCGCGGTCTTGTCCTGCTGAGTATGGCAGAAACCATGCTGCACCGCACGCCTTTGGACATTGATTGCATGAGTATTTTTTAATTTTTTGGTCTTTTATTTTTTTGGGCCTTTTTTAAGGGTCTACCTAATTTATTTTTTATTGCCTGTGTGCAGGAACTGGAAGATGGGACATTCCATAAATGTGCAGGCAGTGGCTGGCCCTGATTTGGTTTTTGGGAGTCGTTTTGCTGGCTTTCCATGCTCGACGCATGATGCGCACATCTTGAGGAATTCCTGCCTAGATGAGCGATTCAAATCTGGCGATCTGTTTGGTGGCTGGCTACTGGGTATGTGTATGAAACTTGTATTGGTTGCCCACCCTGTCTGACTGTGTTTTTTCCCTTAACACACTATTTTGTAACTATTTTCGTAGTATATTTTGAGCCTATTTTTTTAACTACAAATTAAATGGGTTAAGTGATTGTACCCTATTGCATCATATTCTTGCCCTCTTATGTAAGTAGTATTCCCCAGACTTTTTTAATGAGCGTACAGGTTTGATGTGCATGTAGTCTTATTAGAAATGTCCTTTCCTCCCACCCTACCCCGCTCACCTATTTGTCCCTCTTTTCTATTGTTGCAATGCACACCTTTTTTTATTGTTATTTTTACATTTTTTTTTTTTTTTGGTTTGGCAGGAGACTCTGGCTATCCTTTGCTCCCCTGGCTGATGACCCCCATCCTGCACCCATCTTCACAGGCAGAGGAGCGCTACAATACTGCCCACAGGAGGACTCGCTCTGTGGTGGAGCGAGGCTTTGGTCTCTTGAAGATGAGGTTCCGTTGTCTTGATGAGGCTGGGGGGGCACTACAATAGACGCCTGCAAAGGTCCTAAAACTAATCATGGCTTGTGGGCTACTCCACAACCTTTAGTTTCAGATGTCCCCACCCCTCCTTTTTCTGGCACCCAAAGTGGCACCGCGCAAACCATCCGTGCACAACTAGTGTTTAATGTTTTTTCAGAGAACAACATTTTTATTTAGTTTTTTTTTTTTTATTTTACAAACAAATTTTGGTGTGTCATTTGTTTATTTTTTAACCAAAGAAAAATTACACGTGGGGTCAGAAAATGTATTCCCCAAAAATTAGTGGTATATTGGGTTGCATGGTGACGATGAATGATGTTGTGGCTGCAAATTGGCTGCAATGTGGGCCAGGCTTTGATTAATCTCACCCATATGGCTGGTTAGGGCAGAGACATTTCTGTTTAATACCTCTAATTTGGGCGTTGAGGTTTGTGAGTTGGGTGCACACAGTCTCATTGAATTGCTGTGTTGTAGCCGAAAAGGCTATATTTTTCTGCCTCCACGCTTCCTCCAAAATTTGAAGTTGCCTTCTTTGGGAAATATGGCATCTGGACTGGGTTCGAGCAGTGGGACGGGTGGTTGGTTCTGGTTCTGAAGGTGGTTGTGGATGTGGTGGTTGTGCCGGGGTTGACTGCGTTGCTGCCACTGGTTCAGTAGTGGTTAGTGACATATGTGGGGTGTCCTCCTCCAAATCTCGTATATGGTCGATTATGGGTGGGCTTCCTGTGTTCTGGAAAGAAATATAGGTTCATTTTAGTTTATTTATGTCCACAAAAGCTCTCAAAGATCAATGTTAAAAGTACACACCAATGACCATTGACTTACCTCATCGCAATCCACAATTTGGGTTCGTGGTGTAGAATCCTGGTGTGCCCTTGGCCTCGGTGCTAACGCAGGGGTTTGGGGGCCTGGTGTGTCCTGTTGACTTGGTCCTTAGAATGTAGATTTGAAGATTAGCTAAATGGCCAAGTACAGTGTGTTGTGTAGCATAACCCTGCTTTTTTGATCTTTTTTTAATAGGTCATGGCAAATTCAGACTCACCTTGGGACCTTACATTCCGGTCTGTGTCTTGTGCCTCTGCCAGGCCCTGGATGCTGGCCGAGTGTATGTATATACATGTTCCTCGGCGGGTGTAAGGATTATTTTAGTGGGTAAGCCACCCCCTGTCTGTTGGCTGGGGAAGATTAAATTACACCTAATAAGTGTTACATCCTGTTACCAATGCGACTATAAATGCATTTAAATTGCCCTTTACCTCTGCTCCACCCCCTGTCTGTTGGCTGGGGAAGATTAAATTACACCTAATAAGTGTTACATCCTGTTACCAATGCGACTATAAATGCATTTAAATTGCCCTTTACCTCTGCTGACGGCGCATGTCCATTTTCTTTTTGCTGTAATATTTCAGGTCCCCAAATTTTCTTTTGATTTGTTGAATATCTCGCCGGACAGATCCCACACTATTTACTTGCCGGCAAATATTCGTCCAGATCTCCAGCTTAGCCTGCTTAGTGGTTGATTTGGAGGTCCTGCCAAATAGGGCATCATAATGCTCACAAACTGCATTTGCAACAGCCATGCTTTGAGCATTGCAAAAACATGCAGTTAGTGAGCCACGGCGTAGTTGTCGGCCACATGGGTGTGTGGTGTCCCCTGCATCTGTGGAAATTGATGGTTGGCGATCTCGTGAGTCGTGTGTGGTTCTGGGGCTTATGGGGGAGGATGATGTTGTGTGCTGCTATGGCTTAATGTCTGGGTTCCTGTTGAGCTATCAGATGTTGAGCTGCATGTGGAATGTGAGGTACTGGAATTGGGAGAACCAGAGGGTTGAGGTGGAGGGGTGGGTGACCTTGGTGGGGTGGTGGGTTTGGCAATACGCTTACCCTTGCTGATGTGTTTTGTTTTGTGGGTATGCTTGGTGTGTTGAGGTTGAGGATGCTGCAGGGTCTTACTAGATTTGCCACCCTTGTGTGGTCGTGTTTTTTTGGCAGGTGGTGGTGAATGGGTTAATGTCTCCTTGGTCCTGCGTTTTTTTGAATGTGCCTGTGTCTGTGGATTATCCACCGTTTTAGTTGGGGCATGTTCTGCATGTGTCTTGTGCCTGCTCTTCTGTATTTTGGAGGATGAGGCATGTGTGCGGCTGCTATGTGCCTCGGGCCTTGGTTGGCTCTTTTTGCTCCCTTTAGGTCTGCCCATATTGATATGGTATCCAACACAGAGCTGAGTGCCTTGTGCTTTAAATATGTTTCCCGTGTGGGTGTGGTCAACAGCGGGTGCGCGCCTGCGTGCACGCACTTCACCGCGGGGGAACGTCAGGGCTAGACCAGGAAAAGCAAGAAAAGATGTCGCCCGCAATCTTTAAACAGGAGCAGGACGACATCATCATGGATGTGAGAATGCGAGCGTGCGTTTATGTGCGCACACACATTCCTTATAATAAAAAAAAAAACAAAGCGCAAGAATAGTCTGAAACTACTTAGTTTGTCATGTTAAATACAAGCCCACCTTAGTTTAACACATGTACGCAGCTACAAACTAGGCTAGATGCAGATAGAAGAACTAGGGCAATGTGAGGCAGCAAGAGGTTAATAAAGTGACTTTAGTTAGGCCAGGAAACTTGTTGTTAATGTATTTGGTGGATTAATGGTGGGTCCTTGTATCTTTTTTTACAGATGATGCTGAGGAATCGCTACGACTTCCTGCCGTCAGATTATGACAAGCGCACGTTGGCCCTGGCGGTGGTGGACGTGATTGCACGCCGATCCCAAACCACCTATACCTTCACCCAGATCGCCCAACACTGGTCTGATTTGAAGAGAAGGCATAAGCCCCGGGTGAGGCGGTACTTCGCAAAACATTTCCCATGTAAGTGTGGAAAATGTAAATGCACCTATAACCCTGGGCTCGCCTGGGCGTGATTTTATGATTGTGTTTGTATTTCAGCACATGAATGGAATATGCGGTTCCGCCCCACCCAGACCAGGACACGCAGCCCAGTGTTGGGCGAAACAGGTGAAGGTGTAGGTGGTCCACCGCCAGTGTCAACTGCCACCCCCTCCTCTGCCAGTGAGTATGAGGAGCCTCTGGACCTCAGTATGCAGGGGAGGGGGGAATCTGACGGCAGGGAGTCGAGCCTAAATGAGCATCAACCTGACTCCGGTAAGGGAAATATAGTTAGAGATGTGCTAATACATGCATTAAATACATATACTCATGTGCACTATTGTTAGTTATAGATTCAGACGTTGCAGGGACATCCCAAGGGACGAGCGAGGAAGGGGGGCGACGAGGAAGAGGTGGCTGGGGAAGGTGAGTAGATTGATACCTAGAAGCCTAACTTAATATGATATTCATGATACAACAACAGTCTCTAATATCAGTGTGTTTGTCATCCAAACAGATTCACAGCAGCAACCCAGGGAGGAAGAAAGGAGACGCCCCCGACGCAATGTGCGCCCAAAACATTGTAAGTGTTTGTTTTTTTTTGGCAAAGTAAATGAACTAACAATTCCATTGCCAAAAACATCCAAAAAAAACAATAAAAAAAAAAAAAATTAAAAAAAAGGCCTTAAAGCGGAATTTCACTCTGAATAAGAGTCTATCTAATATGTTTCCCACACCCTGTACATACAGATTGCCCACATTAAAATTCATCCTACCTGTACCTAGTGCATGTTATGAGCCTTTAAACATCCAAGATGACGGATTATGGAAGCCGCCATCTTATCAGGCAGCCTGCAAACAGGAAGTGCCTTCTAACTGTGCTGCTCTGCATTCTGGGATTGCTGACCTTTTCCAGAGCACAGCTCTGCTCTGTCTGAGCAAAGCACAGCTATAACCCACCCCCTGTACCTTATCCCACTCTCCTCTCCTCAGTAAGTGAGATGCTTCTGAGTCAAGATGGCGGCGCCCGTATCCTAAATTCCTGAACAGAGTTGCAGCCCAGTGGGGGAAAGAATAATAAGTTAGTGACTAAAAACGTTAAAAATATTAGTTTCAAATGCTGCGGACTCGTTTTTGAAGAGTTTGGGCTTTTCATTAAATCACGCTGAAGGTCCGGTTTAAAAAGGGCCCCAAAAAAACCACGCCAAACCAAACCATAAAAACAATGCTAAACTAATGTTGTTTTTCATTCACAGATAAAAGAAAACGACATGCTCCAGACCCCGAGGCCTAATTTTTGGGATTTGTGAGGAGAATTGTTAAATTTTAATTTTTTAACCAAAAAAAAATTTTACTCTGAAAAAGCCACAAAAAAAAAAAAACACGTTTTAATAAACAAAAAAAAAAAAAAGATTTGGTGTGTTGTCTTTCCTGCAAATGTACAATCACACAACATCATCACACATTTACATGACACAAAAGGTTTAGATATAGGCCAATAAATCTGAAAAACTATCAAACTATTACGGTAAGCATTAAAGGCAAGGAAGAAGGAACACCAAAGAGATTAAGGTATGCATTAATGGCAAGGAAGAAGGAACACAAAGGAGATTAAGGTATACATTAATGGCAAGGAAGAAGGAACACCAAAGAGATTAAGGTATGCATTAATGGCAAGGAAGAAGGAACACAAAGGAGATTAAGGTATGCATTAATGGCAAGGAAGAAGGAACACAAAGGAGATTAAGGTATGCATTAATGGCAAGGAAGAAGGAATAACAAAAAATAAATGTGACAATATATATATGTGTCAAATTGACAGTTGGTGCCATATGTAAATTCCAATGGAGGTTTAGGGATGTGCGCTTGCGTGTAGCCAGATTGGCAACTGAAGAGCCATGGAGATGTAAGTATAAATTTGAAAAAACGGGAACGGAAGCCCCGATCAAATTGAAGGCACCCGAGAGAGCAAAAGAAACTTCCCGAGTGAAGACAAATTTACGGATCAGTTAGGCAGCCATTCCGACGGAGGCTCTGCATCACATTTGAGCCACGATTCAAACGGGAGCCCCGGACAATCGGAAGGTTTTAAGCTCAGATCAGGGGAGGCTCTGCATCAGGCCCTATAGGCAGATGTGTGTGACCTGTAACACTAACTAGGCTTGCAAGACCTTGGAATAAAACCAAACACATTGTACACTGTCTCTCTCTGTCTCTTTCTCTCTCTTTCTCTCTCTTTCTCACCCTGTCTCTTGGCGCTGCAAGCAGGTGTCTATAAACTATAACCTATAACCTAGCGTAGCTGCTGGACAAGTGACGTTGTAGTATCCTGTCCAGCATTGATAAATGTGATGTCTGGAGGGCACTGTAGAAGAGCTCTCCCCCAATCAATGCATAAGTGGTGCCCCGAGGAAAAGCCGCCCAGAGCAAAGCCACAACAGGAAAACACTGCAGCAAACTATAGGTAGCACCAGTTAAGTGTGGCTGGTACTCGGCGCTGAAGCCCATATTTAAGAAAATTAAAAACAAAACCAGCGTCAGCACCAGATGCTATATGAAAAAAGTCTGTTTCTCAACACATATACACCAGCACCAGAGCGAAAACATATGGAATGATATTGCTTTAACAATGGCACTACAATGGCAGACCTGCACATACAATTCTGCAAAAAAAATATATATATAACAAAAGTGTTTGGTTGCTGGGCAGGAGAGGTCACACAATGATTTTATCCTAAAATTGAGAAAAATAATTAATTTAAACACTATTTATACACAAGCAAAAAAACACCATTGAAATGTATGGGATAACGCTGCTGAGTGACAGGTGCTACATGGTGCTGCTGAACAGACAGCACCGACGTTTTACACTGAGCCGCCACTAGTAATACATTCGACGCCACATGACGCTATTAGAGGCGCTCGCCAGATTGACTTTCATATATATGGTTTTCACATATTGCACCTGGCATTCACCTGATGCTAAAGTGAGAAACTGGTGGTATAATTTTCTCCATCTTTTTGTAGGCGAGAATGGTGCTTTTGGTGTGCTTTTTTTTTGTTTTACCATATTAGGAGAAATTAAGTCTTCTGATGAATACATTGCTGAGTTATTAAAGTGTATTTTTTTCAAATATTTGTAATAATCCAGATTTTACCAATGTTAATGTATTTAAGGCATAACAAAAACATTATTTTTTCTTAAAAAGTTATATATATTAATTATTTAATACCCAAAAATACGAAAAAAAATACTCTTAGCTTTTATTAACAGTTATGGTATTGTGTGAATATTTTCAAAAGAAAAGGGAATAATAAACATGATTATAGAGGTATTAGAGTCATAACATGCATGCTAGGCATAAATACTGAAAAACAATATTACATTTCTATCAGTATGGGGAACAAATATTCTCCAAAGTCTGCAGAAGAAAATATACAGGATAAAAAAAAAAGGGTGAGATTACACAACCTCGTAAGACACCTATATTGGTAACTCTGGTTTTGGAAGAGATATTCCCTATTTTTACATGCTGGTAACACCTGGTTAGAAAGTTCCTGACCTAACTGCTGCTTAAACAGACATCAGTTCCAGTTCACTAATGAGGATATCCAGGTCTATAGTTTTGAATGCTGAGCTAAAGTCAACAGACAATGCTCTCACATATGCTCTTCTTTAAAACATTATGGTTGTCATTTTAGGTTTTTTCAATGTCAACTCGAATAACTCAGGATAGTGTAGAATAAATTAGGCACTTATAAATATCTCAAAGAGCAAAATAGAAAATGTATCTGCTCTGGCAACACCGACAAAGACCTCCGCTGAAAACATTCCATAACAAATCTGTCTGCACACAGATTACGATATATTCAAATGAATGGCTAATTAAACCAAGTTGCATTAATCCCATATAATGATTTTCTCTTCAGTTATTCATACTCGACATGCAGTTATATACAGTTTAAATTAGAATTCCTAGAGATTAATTCAAAGTCATTCATAAAATAGTCTTTTATTAACCCCTTTATGAGTGGGGCTACCCCCCCCCCCCCCCCCCCCCCCCCCCGCTTTCTGCTGGAATCTATCTCTGCTCTGTTTGGATGCATTTAAATGGAAAATACTGGTTATGCAGCACCCAAAACTAGTACTAAATACTAAAGTCCATCGGGGGGGGGGGGAATTGTGTGTTAAGGTCTCTGGGTAGGCCATTTTAAAAACTTCCATAAGTTCTCTTTAATGTATGTATTTTCATAGTTAAAGCATGGCCGATGCCTACCCAATACCCCCCAAACCTGTTCTTATCACTCCCTTTGCCTAACCAGACCCCACAATTGGCTACTGATGGTCATATGGTCTGGAGTTGAGTGATGGTTCTCATTCACCCAGGTCATGCTATATCTGTAGGAATAAATCGAAGCAGCTGGACATGCTGTTATATTTTCTTGAAGACGTTTCTCTAGCCGGACTTTTTCTCAATTCAGACTGACTTGTACAGGAATATGGTGGAAATATATGGTAACTCCAATATACATCCTCTGTCTATCATAAACAATAGGTCAGGTGTTGATTTCATTAGCATGTTTGGAAGGTGTTAGCTGCTTCCTTTGTTATTAACATTTGGCTTCTTGCTTCCGAGAGGACAGTGGACCAGTTGAACATAGGCATCTGAAGTGCAGATCAGGTAAAATGGGGTTACAGGGATGGTATATCAGGCTTTCAGATCCTCCACATGCTGGCTATTCACCTGCGCTGTGCTCTGGCTGTCTTTGTCCCTGTGCATCCCCGGCATACCTCTAGACGTGCATTCTCATTGGAATGCACTCTGGGTGTGCCTTGCTGGTCATTGCAGGCCAGCATCTCCACAGGTACAGATGTAGCAATTGTAACCATCACATCCCAGCTCATCCCATTGTGATATATCACAAAGAAGCCATTTACAATTTCAAGATAGCACACTGCACCAGTGCAACAAAAAAGGAATGGTTAAAGAAAGCTGCATCTGTACTTCAGAGGGCTAAGGTTAGTGGGCTGATTCTGACCACATAGAATCAGGCCACCCCCTGCAAGAATTGCCTGCCATAGCGTTCCCTGCTTTGGCTCCACACTGTGTTTTGCTATAGCTCAACCGTTACAGACCTTTGATAAATCTGCCCACTCTCTGCCTGCCTCCTGGAATGACTTCTGCCTGTTTGACCTCAAGCTTGTCTACCCCTCTGGATACCGCACACCATCAGACTTCCTGGCCTCGACCCTTTGGCTTAACCATTGACCATCCATCTGCTTATCCCCTGTGCCTAGTCACTCGAAGGATTGATTCCCTGTGTATAGCCCCAGCTAGTCTGGACTCTGCTGTCAGTGTGCCCTTGGTCCTTTCAGTCAGCATTCCTTATGCTATAGTAAGTCCTGGGGGCAACTGTGTCTGGTGAAGCCTGCACGTGTCCCTGCAAATGGGGGCTTGGCCATAGTCTGAAGAAGCAGCAGAGATTGGAGATTGCTGACTGACCTGAAGACGGGTGTTCTGCTGGACCTTACAAAGGCTCCAAATAGCCACCACAATGGAGAACTAGACTGAAGAAGTTAACTCCATTGCTGCCACACTGGAACTCCTTTCTCAACGGGTTCAGGTCATTGAGAGTCTGAGCCAAAATTTGGAACAAATCAATGCCTTTGCTGTTGCTATGGAACATATTAGTCAGCGCTTGGCAGCTCAAGAGACCCAGACCCAGAATCTAGTTTCAGTTTTTGACAAACCTGAAGTGCCCCTGCCCCAAGTTCTTGGGGGAATGCCATAAGTTTGCCAATTTTCAAAACAATGTAAGCTGTATTCAACTGGTCCCAAGCTGAAGAGCGTTTATAAGGCTGAATAAAGACTTAGTCCACCCAGTTCAGCCTGTTCCTTCCAATGTACTAGTAGCCATAGCGGGAAATGTTATTACATGCCAGGGAGGCATCCAGGGCATTTTGAACTCATTTAGTGTATCCTTCATGGTTACCTCCTTTAGTAGAGAGTTACATAGTCTCACTGATCTCATAGAAGAACTCCCTTCTATGTCAGTGGAGAAAGCATCTTTTCTTGAACCTTAGTAGACACCCTCGGGTTATCTTCACACTCCGGGGTTTAAATGGGACAGATCTTTATACTGGCCCCGAATATATTTATACATAGTAATTCGATCATCCCTCAGATGTCTCTTTTCCAAACTAAATAAACCAAACTTTGACAATTTTTCAGGGTACTCTAGTTCCCACACTCCATTTATTACCTTTCTGTTTAGCCATATAGGTTTACTCTATTTTCTAACCTTTGTATTCATGTAAGGTATATATCTATAACAATGAATATTAAAAAAAGATTTTTAAAAAAACACACCTGGCGGTAGCCGGAAGGTCTGCGATGAACACGGAACACCGACATGGAAGGTCACGGCAAAAGACAGGTGAAAACATGTACAAATTCTGCTTTCGGGATGAGTCTCGCCAGCCCAAACCATTTTGCGTACACACAGCTGATAAATTCTCGGGACACAGCTGGGAATCATGCGTGAATTTTTCCGGTGTAAAACATTCACTTGGAGGCTATGAATCATCTTTTTTGTTTTAACTTTATGGCAAGATGTATTACAAAACTGTTATTCATCTGTATGTTAGACATGACCATTACATTGGGACAGCCAGCACAGTCATCCATGATTGGAATTGGAATTAGCAGTGGCGGAGGGGTCCAGGAGGGTTTTAAATTTCACTTCTTTTTTTAGTGCTGTATATGACTAAGGGTCAGACGAGCTTAAACGTGACATAGCAATATGACTGCACTATTAGTTGACTTTCTGCACAAGATTTTAATGGCCAAGTAAAAGTTTTGTTGGAGAGTGCTGGCACCCCAATCATTTTGACTTCAACTCAGACCTCCCCAAGTTCTATCAACACTTCCCTTGTACTACCATGGGAGGAAACACACTTGACCACTGATACATAGCAGTGGAAGGTGCCTACAGGGCAGTAGCATAGGCAGCACTGGGGCTTTCAGACCACTTTCTGATCCACCTTACCCCCTTGTACAGGCAGCTTTTGAAAACACTTAAACCAAGCATGAGGTTGGTTAAGAGCTGGTCCAAAGAAGCCACGGAGAGACTCCAGGCATACTTTGTGACTGTACAGACTGGAAGGTGTTTAGCTTCTCAGACTTGGAGGAATGGACCAGTTTGGTGCTATCGTACATCTCCTTCTGTGAGGACATGATTATTCCTACTAAGATACAGTATACAAAAACTACAGTTAACTGTGAAAGCCATGGTTCAACAGCAGATGCTACCCTGTTCAAAGAACTAAGAAACATGCTCACCAAAGAAATCAAAGTAGCAAAGAAAGAATACGCATTGAAACTAAAGACAGAATTCTCTTCAGGTAACACCAGGAATGTTTGGAAGGGCCTGCAAACTATAACCAACTATAAACTGACTATAAAGTCCCACAAAATGCTCACCCGAGCTCACCACTTTCCAAGGAGCTCAACTCCTTCGATTGCAGATTTGAAACCACCAACCCTTTGGATGCACCTTGCTCTCCCCCCTCTCCAGACTCCTCTTCTCAGCAATCTGTAATAGAGCTTCTGTTTGGGACACAAGACATTGCCCATCTTCTTAAAAGTTTCAACCCAAGGAAGGCATCCAGGCAGGGCGGAATATCTAGACAAAGTTTGTAATCTTGTGCTGACCAATTATCAGCAGCCTTTGTGGATATCTTTCACATATCCCTGGAACATGGGTGGGACCCACCTTGTCTTAACAGAAGTACCATAATTCCAGTACCAAAAAAGAACTCCTCTCTTGCATTGAATGACTACAGACCTGTCGCCCTTATGTCTGTAGTCATGAAGACCCTAGGGTGCTTAGTATTGAGCCACCAGAAGAAGATCACAGGCACCAAGTTGGACCCTCATCAGTACAGGCCACGCAGATCCTCTTAAGATACTGTCAACATGGTCCCACAGTACATGCATGAATTACTGGATCATCCGGACTCTTTTGCTAGAATCCTTTTCCTTGATTTCAGTTCTGTCTTCAATAGACAAAACTGCTGATTGAGAACATGTTGGCATGGCAGTTACTTTATGGGCAGATCACAACAGGTCAAACTAGGCCCAAACTAACCTCCTGCACTATAACCACAAATGTTGGTGCACCCCAGGGCTGTGTCCTCTCACCGGTTCTGTTAACATCCTAAAGTTTGCTGATGATATAACAGTCATTGGGCTGATCAGGAACAGAGCAGAGGATACTTACATAGACAAAGTCGCGGAGATGAATAACTGGTGTGTAGTGGATGGTCTGGCAATCCACCCTGCCAAAAAAGTAGAAATGAGTGTGACTTTTGTTGTGCTTTAAAATCCACCACAACAGATTTATCAGTAGGGGGAAAGGAAATACAAAAGGTTATGGACACAAAATAAATGTTTAGTTTGGATTCCTGAACTTGAATCAAACCCTAACCTGATCCCCATTGAAATCAATGGGCTCCTGAACATTGGTGGAATCTGCCTCTGAGTGCCCCTCCACCACCCTTCAACTCCTCAGCAACCCGGGCACAGAATTAATACTGGGACTGTAAATAAAACAATTATTTGGCTATGGCTGTGGCTCCCATAAGTGAAGACAATGGTAGCAGCTTGCAGTACATCTAGTGCCAGCTGCCAGTGTCCTCACTTGTAAGAGCAGAGGCCACCTTTCTGGAGCCCCGGCCATAGTCAAAGTTGACTGCGGGACATCGGATAGGATTGCATGCTCAGGTCCAGACACTTCCTGCTGCACACTCTACATTAGGCTGAGTTGATTGATGGGCTGCTGAGCAGCCCATTGACCAGCTTTTTTTGTTTTGGTTCAAAAGCTGAAGCTGAACAACATATCAAGTGGGAAAAGTTCATAACCACAATACTAAAGAAGTCTCAGCAGAGATTTTTCTTCCTACCTCAGCTGAAGTAGGTGGGACTTTCTAAAAGGATTCTCACCACTTCCTACAACTCAAACATCAGCTCAGTCCTGTGTTTCTACCTCTCCTGCTGGTTTGCTTCAGCAAGCAAGAAAGACTAGAGGAGAATCCAAATGATTGTTACAATCACAGAGAGGTTTATAGATGCCTTCCTAACACATATATCTGATCTGTATGAGAGAAGTGTCATGGCACGTGCCAAAAGAATCATCTTAGATCCCTCACATTTGGGTCATGGACTGTTTGCCCCAATTCCATCCTGGATCCGTTTCAGAATGCCACCATGCAGAACCATTAGAACTATGCAGTACATTAGAAATGTACTGTAATTTCCTCTAATACTGCCCTAGACATTGGATTCCAGTGCTATATAACGTATGTATGTGCCATTTCTCCTAGTGCACTCCAGGGTACTGTATATGTAGTGGTGTAAACTGCCAAAAGAAATTCCTTGTGCATACCGTGCACTTGGCAAATAACGTATTCTTATGCTTATTTTTTTAAATAAATCCGCCACATTAAAGCCAATGGAATATACAAGCCTAGCAAGATTTTTCCTACTGGTAGCTTTTCAGGTCCAGGTTTTAAGCCTAGTAATTTACCTTGTATTAAAGATAAATTATTGTGCCAACTGAATTTCTTATCGTAAGTGTTTTTATCTAGCAAAGAGCACACCCTGTTCTGTATTTTATAACTGAGAAGCTGGCCTGCCTTAGATGTAGACTGTTATCTATAGGATGCCTGTCATTCCCAGAGGAACAGCATGGAGCAATCATTTCTGAATGCTGGCTGCTTAAGCTGGTAAATCTTCGAACAGAGCTGTCCAGCTGGTCATCAGAGTGACAGATGTACTCAGCAATAGCCAGTGAATTTTTGTAAACAAGTAAACTGAGTGAAATATTGTAAGAAAAGTTTGTGCCACTTGAAAAGTGAAAATTGTAGAGTTTTGTGGAAGCCATAACTTGCAATCTTGCAGCATATTCCATCTTCCTGGTACTTTTAAGAAGAGTATAAACATTCTGATATCCCTAACTCACTTTGACTCAAATGAGATCCACCTATATGTATTTTTAGACACAGTCAGATCCTCCGTGTCCAATTTAGAGAAGATCAGAATGCGTTTTATTCAGTAGACAAAACACAGTATGCGTGAACTGCAAAGGGATGAAAAATAATAATTAGGTTTATTGTCATCACTAATGCAGTAATGTTTAAAAAGACAGTTGCCTTCACAGACTTCAACCACAGAGATGAACCAATCTCAAAGCAAGAAATGGGGTTGGTTTGAAAACCATTCCAGCAGGTTTTTGCTGAAAGTGCAGAAACCGAAACAAAAGCATTTTATATGTTGTTATTGTTAACAGTTTCTCCTTAATCAGGAGAGTGGTAAGAATTGGTTGGCTTCTTCACCAGCTGGTAGCAAGTCAGAGTTTGAGGTCTTACAAGTTGAACTTTGAAACTTCAGTTTTTACTTATTTTGCCTGTTATGCCATCCTCAGAGGGCTAAAGTATATTGAGACAGTTGGACCTGGTAAAGGTATTGGACAATTAAAAGGGTGAGAAGGGTTTAGAGCATAATTATAATGTACTAGAGTATAATGACTACTGTAAAGTCTAAAGAAGAGGGCAGAGAGTACAAAGGTATTGGATTGGCCTAGAGAAAGTAAAGGAATTAGTTAATGTAAGCAAAACAAAGGAGGGCAGAGGATGCATGGTATTATTCAAAGTAATGTGATAGCTGCCTTTAAAACAATTAAACTTATATACCCATGTGAGTAAGGTAGTCCTTGGCTGTATTTTATGACTTCTAGGTACACAGAACATGCATGATATTTAGAAATAACTATATATGGTGGGGGCAAAAATGAAAATATGAAGGCTTCCACTGGCTGCATATTTTATCACATACACAAACAATTAGGGCTGGATTATGAGGGGGGCACAAGGGGCGCGTGCCCCGGAACCTTCACCACTTGCCCTGCAAAGGGGGCCTCCACCAAACTTTGGTTTATTGTCTGGTCCAGGAGGCTTTTTAGTCTTTGGTCTGATGGGCCGCAGGGCCAGCAAGAAAGCTATCGGAGGCAGTGGGAGCCCCGGGAAAACCTTTTTTGTTTTTGCAAAAATGCAGCCAAGGTCACCACAGGGCAGGAAAGAGAGTCTGGAGCAGCAAAGCCTGCATCAGCAACACTACAGTGATTGTGCAGAGCTGTCAATTGGCGGCCGCTCACTGCACATAAGCCACCAAGCACAGCCACTGGCAGCTCAATGCAGGGAACTGTTTTCTGCTGCACCAGCTGGGCGACTACACTACCCCCCACCCAGAATGGCAGTACAGGAGTTCCTGAGCAGCATGCACATGCACAAGGGACTCGTTCTGACTTCATTCCAGTAAGTGGGCGGGTGCCAGACAATCACCAATCAGTTACTTGGCTGTATTATTACAGCCAAGTAACTTCTGCCAAGTAAATTCTGGTGTGGCCTCCACCAGAATTTTTGTCCAGGGGCCTTCACCACACTTGATCCAGCCCTAAAAGTACAATGCAGCTGCAGAATTGGGAAGTTTATCGGTAATATTCTGCTGACTTCAGAACTGTCACATCTCATCGGAAACAGATTAAGTCTTCATAAGGTACAGAAGTCTCTGTGCTAACATAGAAAAAGTCCATGGCTATAGAAACACTCCAGACCATAAACTTGCATCAGAAAGAATTTAATCTGAATATTCAACTGGAAATAATTATTTTAATAAACTATCTGCGGTCTAAACTGGATGTATCTTTTCCTTAAAAGACATATGATATGAACTACGAATCTATGGTTCTTTAAAAAAATATATAATAATTCTATAAAAAAAATTAAAACTTTTCTTTCTTCACAAATCTTAGTAGTGGTATGGTATGTTATGATTTTTTTTACATAACTTAAATAGACAACCCCCTCTCTTCCTAATTGAAGAATAGGTCCAGCGTTACTTAAAGAAGTATTACTATAGTTAAAAAGGAATTCATTTGACTTTTAATAAACATCAGCCTATTAAAGTGATACAGTATCACAATAGTAAGAAAGAACTTTATAGTTAATGTTTTTCTAACTAGAAAGAAAGCTGGGGAATGGCTTCAAAATGAGACCTCATTAATGCCGTCCTGAGAGAGAACAGAGAGAGAGATAGTATTAAACATACTAGGTCTAGATCACCCTCTGGCTTGAAAGGTCCCAGTTATTTATTAAAGTAAAAGTAGTATACTATGAGGCCGATTCATTAATAGCGCCAGGTAGCGACAGATGAGCGACAGTAGCGTTATTTTCACAGCGCCCGCTAGTATTCGCTGTGCTTGGCCGTTGTTCGGCTGTTGACAGCGACTCAGACGGTGTGCGGTAATGTTGAATATGGGGTTAGGAGTCGCTGTTTGACAGGTTCCGCGTTGTATGGGAGCGCATGACAGCGAACGGCCATAGCGAACGGCTCCCAGCATATTCATTAACAAATCACGCTCCAAAAATTCTTGCGCTGTGAAATGCTTGTTTAAACCCCAGAGCGCTGGCAGCGATGGGTTAAAAGTAGTTTTTTAACCCCCAAACAACCATATTTTTTGAAAAAAAAAAAACATGCTTTTCAAAACATTTTGTAATATGAATACATTAATATCAGACCTGTAATATCAATTCTGCACAATTTTTTTTTTTTTACCTTAAAAAAAAAAACTAACTTTGCAGAAGTGGTCACAAAATTTTTGCCATTTAAAAAAAAATAAATAAATAAATAATAGCAATTATTTATGTTATTTATGAATATTTAAAGATTGCTCCATTGAAATGCATTGGAGAGCGCCAGGTAGCGAGAGGTCATACCTGTCGCTGTTCAAGGTCGCTCGCTGGCGCTGTGGGGTGAGGCTGGAATAATGATGAATGATTCGCTATCTGGCGCTCTGTCAGTCGCTAAGCAGGATCGGCTTGATAAATGTGTGATTGCGGAGGGGAGCCGGCGTTCTCGTGGCGGTGACCGTCATTACCGTTCGCTCACCGTTCGCTACCTGGCTCTATCCCTTGTTAAATAAGGGCCTATATGTGGTTCTCACATAGTATGTACTGTCTTTAAAGAGGAACATTTGCCTCTGGGGCCAGCCTACTCCCTCTCCTAGGGGCATACCAATTGCGAATGCTCCAATGTGTGAAACCCTGACAATCATCGAGTAAACTCACCTTGCAGACAGTGCAACAGTAAATGCGTGGGCCCTGCTCTGTAAGGATGATTCAGCACCTTCCTTTGCCATAGACCACCAATAATAGGGGTAAGCTGGTAATCTAAAGCTTTGCATCATCAGACTGTGGACCCATATTGCTGATTATTATGTGTCATCACAGAGCCAAGGCCCACAGCCAAATATTTCAAAAGATAAATCATAAGGTGAAACTGTACACCTTGATATCTAGGCCATTTTTTCTTCAATTCTGATGGAAGTTTGTTCCAAGCATCTACTACTCTTTCTGTAAAATAATATTTTCTAACATCGCTCCTGATCTTCCCTCCGACTAGCTTCAGGTTGTGCCCCCTATGCAGACACTCTAGTGTGAATACGCTGTGCAGGCAGTATAGCAAACAAATTCTTTTTTTAAATAGATTTTTGAAATAGTGTGTAGACAAATGTGAGAGTAGCCCACTGTAATTTCAGATTAGGGAGGGTGCATGACCAGGGAAAATCATGGAAAGGAGCTCAATGCATACCTAGAAAGCACACAAACCCTTTTTAAAAATGGGAAATAAGTTGTAGTAGAGCCAAGGGAAAGTGGATTCCATAGGCATTTAGATTAAAATCCTGTCAAACTTCACTATAGCTTTTGAAACTTCCATATGTTGACATGGTGACCTACGCCAGTGTGACCGAATACTAGCAAAAAAGAGATTTTTAAGATAGTGTGGATACAAATGTGACCGCAGTCCACTTTAAATTAAGCGATTAGGGAGGGGACATGGCGGAGCTATGGAAAAATGACAGTGACAATGCACACAAAGCTTTTTTTTTTAAATTATAAAAATGTATTCAGGCTCACAGTGAACCTATACTCTGTCTGAAACATATTTCTCACTAATTGTACAGCGTTAGAAAATATGCTGATGCTTTTTTTCAAATGATAAAAAAATATTTATATAATTTTTAATTAGAATATCCTCTGCGTGTCCTTGTAAAGGGCTGTCTAAAGCAGTAAACTGTATGAATCGATGGTGGTGAGAAAAATAAACATACTCTCCTCATTGCAATTTACATCTGCATGGGGTTTTTTTTTCTGTGGCATGCAAGGAAAACATTATAAAATATTTAAGAAAATCCCCGGCAGATTTTCTGAAAAGACAACACCTACGTCTGACAACCCATCATGGCATCATTGCCACAGCGTTAAAATTTAATATGTGAAGTAGACAAAGCCATGCTCAGCTCTGTGTGGTGTGATACGCGTTAAGTAACTGGGATTGTGAAGGTACATTAATATCGATTTATCTAACTTACAGTATATAATGTGTCTCTGTAGCATTTTTACAGCTTACACTGAATTTAAATAAGGAGTGCAATAAGGTGAACTAAATATTAAAATAAATAAATATATTAGCTTATTTCATCACAGGACAGTGTAAATTACCAACGTTGCCACAAATGACAAAGTGCATTATTATTTGCAAATTGGCTTATAAATACTCAATAACAATAACAACTAACACATTTTTCTTTTACACTATAGTGATTTTCCAGCCCTGTGTCCAACCTTCATTTTATATTGTGTGCTCATCACTGTAAATTGTCCCATTTTGTAGTTGATTCCCCATCACAATTAGGTTAATTTAATTTTAAAATGAGACGCCTTAGGGGTGATCTATTAACTATGTATACATTTATCCAGGGTCAATACAAAGATCTGTACCTTGACCATTTTATATCTATGACTGTAGCTATAATTCGGGGGCATCCACTAAGGTTAGACGAAAGACACTTCTTGCAGTGGCATAGAAGGGGATTGTTTACTAAAGGAACTTTCCGCCACAGGAGGTAATCATGAAGTAATAGAGATCAAAAGTTGCCTGGATATCTTCCTTTCATGTAATAACATCACTAGCTATGCCCGACAGGCCATCTTCTTTTATCATGCTCAAATGGAAAGAGTAAGTGGAAGTCCAGTCTACATGTAACCCCCCTTCCTGCAACTCCTCCCTGATGTTGAGCCAGGATTGGGGGTAACAACAAAATAGTTTTACTTCGCCTTCAAGTGAATAGTGGGGAAAGGCACTTCAAGATCCAGCTTCAGCCAGATGGTGTCCTCTTTTGTCCCATCGTTTCACTCCACCAGGATGATGAATATCGTGCATCACTGGAATGAGGATGGAGGTGAGCTTATTGTTTTCTTTTTTAATAAGGATTAATTCAGTATAAACCAAATTTATTGGGTAAATATGGCAAATCGGCCCAAACAAATATGGAAAAAAATTGCTTTATCTTTAGTCATTAGACACAGAGCCTCCTCTGCTCCCTGACATAAAGAAGATGACAGCTGCTGGACCAAAAGGAAGCCTGCAACCTGACGAAAGTGGTGCAGGGAGGACAATGCGCGGCAGGGGACAGATTAAAAAAGATGTAGTACAGGTAGGTCAACTACTGTATTTTTTTGTGAAATATACTAACTCACACGTATTAGTGACAGGAGCTATTGTATCCGGCATTCAGGAGTACTGAATGCCAGAACTAGGGACTATCTGGTCAGATGGCTTCTGAATAGACCCCGATACTGCTCATCACTACCTGGGATAAGCCAGCTTGCTAGCTGGTGACTTTATTTACTTGTGCCAGCATAATTAGTAAATCAGGTACTTAATTTATGTTAATTTGTAAATGTGTAAATGGAAAGGTGTGAATGAATGAGACAACATTTTTATTGTTGCTATGAGTGTTTTGATGTTTGTGTATTCAGCATTTTTGTTTTATGTTGTAAATGTTCTTTATTTAATAGAATTTGACTTTTGTCCAGATTACTTTATGCAGTTAAGTATGGCTTTCCACTAGTTGTATAATATAAATCCATGCATGCGAGAAATTCTTTTTTGTCTGATTGATTCAGAGTTAAGTTCAGCTTTTAAAGTCATAATCGCATCTATTACTTTCTAGAAAGTATGTGATAGTATCATTCAATCTTTATGAGCAACAGTTTAAATGAATAATAGAATTTGCTGCCCCCCCCCACAAGTGTGCTCTGTGCTAAATCTGTTCTATATCAGGCTAAGCACTGCTGGGGTTAATTTTAAATGCATGTTGGTACCCTTGTGACTCTGGAATGGGTTCCCGGACATGCTTATACCAGCACTTTTGCATCCCTAGTCCAAGCACCTGCCTCCTAAACTGGGCTTTCTAAATGGGGTCTTTGCCATAACTATGTCACACAGTAAAACCATGTATATTTATGTGGAACCAAGTACAGTACATAGAATACAAAGAAAAATACACAGCATATACAGTATATTCAAATAAAACATAGAAACATAGAAGGTTGACGGCAGAAGGAGATATACTGTATGTTCTCTTTATCTTAGGATAGATGTGTGCTTATCCCAGGCATGTTTAAATTCAGTGACTGTTGATTTTTCAACTACTTCTTCTAGAAGTTTGTTTCAAGCATCTACTACTCTTTCTGTAAAATAATATTTTCTGATCTTCCCTCCGACTAGCTTCAGGTTGTGCCCCTTTGTTCTGTCATTAGGTTTATTCTTAAAAACACTTCCCTCCTGAACCTTATTCAATCCTTTCACATATTTAAAGGTCTCAATCATGTCCCCTCTCTCCCTTCTTTCCTCCAGACTGTACAAATTAAGTTCTTTAAGTCTCTCCTGATAAGTTTTAAGTTTAAGTCCTTCCTAAAACAAGACAAACTCCTGTTTACCAATTATTACAATTAAAATGAGAATCACTCAAACTCTGTATCTTAATTTTATAATTTTCTTCTCTCAGACCATCTTCTTTGTCTTTTCCCTTTCTTCTATCTTTTGTTCTCGGGTTTTAGGATAAAGCAATGGGCAGCAGACCTTTCCCCCAATGCCTCATACACTAGCACCTGGAAACCAGGAATTATTTATACTGAGGCGAGGTAAGGCATATGTTTTTGTTCTTTTGACTTGACATCACAGTATGGAAGCCCTCACCAGACTTTCTGCCCAGGGGCCTCCACCACACTTTATACTGCCCTGATGTCAAGAACTGAACAGACCAAGGCGGGGTATACTAACAAATGGATACAGCAGACAAAGGTAATTGTTACACCATTGTGTTGGGCTACATTTGGCACTGTCCTAAAATGTTTTCTGTTTTTAAATTGAAGACGAAATTGTCGAGATATCAATTCCAATATTTCATCTTATGATTTTTCTTTTGAAGCATGTGGGCGTGGATCTTGGCTCTGTGATGTCACATAATAATCAGCATACTGAGCAGGGTCTATAAGAACCCAAGATACTGTGCTTTAGACACAGGCATATTCATTACAATGCACACAATTCCACTCCACACATATACATCTATTTAAATTAATGTCATTAAAATGAATATATGTACCATAAACACACGTTTTTTACATAACATAAGGCAAATAACAGACAAAAATATGCCAATAATATTTTATGATATGGATTTATAAACTTTTGCCAGTGTTCTTATACAGTGGTTAAAATCAGTTGTTACACACCAGCAGGGTAATTTCTAATCCTCACTCTGATGATCGGGAGTGGGGGTTGCAGGCTCTGTTGTCTTGTTCCAAAGCTGTTCTTTTGACACCTAGTCACAACTAAAGCACACAGGCAGCCATGGGTGATTCAAACACCAATTAGGTGCTGTGGTGATGACTAGTTAGACAGATCAGCTATTCATATGCTAATTAGCCCAACTGCTAAGGTTGGAAGGCACAAGGCTGTGCTGGCTGTGATGGCTCAGGATGCATAATGCTAGTGGGATAGTTCTTGCTAAGCTAACAAATAGGGGTGGAGCTATAAACCACCAGTCGAGTCCTATGATTGGCAGTCTACAGCAAAGGAATTCAGGAGGTGTGCAACTCTTTGCCTTGTTTCTACTTCCAGGAGCAGCTTCCTTCTGACAAGAAAGGAGGGGGCAGCCATTAAGAGGTGAGCCCCTTTAAATGTCCAAAAAATACAGTACATGAGGATGCTTCACAGGACTGCCTGCAGGTGACCATATAAGGTTTAACCCTATACATGGTGAGTGATGTTGGACAATTTCTGCACTTCCCCTGGAAAAAAGATATATAATAGACAATATTTTGAGTTAAAAACAGGTGAAGTGAAGTCTTCCCAATAATTTGACTATTGTTACTCCACTCTCCTGGTATGGACATTACAACTTGGTCCACAGAGCCAGTCTGGCTACAAAAAAAATGCTGCTTTCCTCAGCATAATTATTCCCATGTCCTTTGAAAGTCAAGCTGCACAGTTCTTATTGAAGTTAATGGAAGTTGCCTAGAGAGGAGTGGAAGCCATAAGGGGACCACTGGAGGAACAGGATGTCCCCCTTATCACACAAGTATTTTAACAGAAGCTGATTTAGGACACAGGAGACAAAATACGATGAAGAGGAAGACTTTTATTAAAAATATTCTATCATTTTTCCTTATGAATAGTGATGAGAGGATCTAAGTTTAGGTCTGTACCAAATTTTGCGTGTGGGGTCTTTGGACCCAAACACAGATTTCAGGGAGAAGTCCTGTGGGGGTTCGCCTGAACACAGAAAAGCTGGCTTATGGGCGTTTTTGTTTTTTTACATTTTTCGTTACAGATACAATCTTTAGCTAATGAACAAGAGCCTGATTTTTTATTTTTTAATTGTGTCTTTTCAGGTTTTAACTGTTTTACTAAATGCAGTTTTAAAGGCATCCCATCTAACATGGAAACTACCTGCTGTGGATTTATTGTTTTATTTTTTGGTAATTTCTTGATTATGGGAATAATTACTTGATTATGGGGATGATGGGATTTTGGGAATTTCTTGATACAATTTGTAACTAACGAAAAAACATTTGTCTGATTTCTTTTGTCACTTTCCCTTGTTTTATGGAATGCCACTTAATCAACATTTATTAAAGCCGAGATAGTAGGGAATCATATTTTAATTTTTTTTGTAATGTTTCTTACGTTAAAAAAAAAAAAAAGCATGAGAGGCCAAAGGCTACCAGCCCTGGGCATCAACCATAGGGGCTTGTAACTCAGGTCTCAGAGGCCGCGCTATTGGCAGCCCCTGTCTCTGCAAGTTACAATCCCATATGCCCTTTGGTATGAGCTCGGGGCTCCATGCTTAGATAGGGGGACCCCAAGCATTGAAAAAAATGTTTAAACATGTTGGCGGCAGGATTAAAGTTCAAATAATTTCCCTGTCAAAAACGTACAAAAAATGCCTCTCTAAGCACTACCATCCTGGCAATACACGCATAGGGGCTTGTAATTCCAGAGCCCAAGGACTGTCCAGCTAGCCTCTTGCCCTGGCCTTTACAAGCCCATACGCCCTATAGCACAGGTCCAGTGCCCAGCCACCAGCTGTCAACCTGACACAAGCCTCAGGCTATGGTTTTTGGCCAGGATAAGCAGGGAGGTGCAACAAACAGTAAGAAGAAATCCCCCTTCCTTTTGGCAAAAAGAGTGAAGAGAAAGCTCATGACTCACACTGCATCAGTTAAGCTGCCAGGCAATTCATTTTAATGCTTTACTGGTCAATCCATTAAATACACTAGATACAATAGGGGGATCACTTGGGAAGACAGATCAGTCCAAGGAAGAACAAGCTGAACAGGAATTGCTTACCTCACTGGCACTGGAAGGAAGACCAGCTGGATTCAGAAGGTCTCAATCCTTGTTTAACTGCTTTCTTATCTACACTGCTTTCACTAAACTTAGCTTTTCTCCTTGCCAAGAAGCCTTTCTCATTGCTTGGAAGCAAGGATACTACTGATTTGGTTCATCCATTAACCATTCAGGTTATCCTACAGTATGTCACCTGCATTGGCAAAAGATGGTCAAAAGGGTCTGACACCTATGGTCCCAGACTGAAATATGAAAAAAATAAGTATATATTTTTACATTTATTTTTTGTGTTACTTAAACAAAAACAAATATATATATATATATATATATATATATATATATATATATATATATATATTTATAGTGAATATATATATTATAGTAAATATATTTATAGTGAATATATTTTTTACAATTCTGTAAATTGTATATTCCAGAAGCATTTTGTTAAAGTGGACCAACACCCAGGATTTTCACTATACTGGGTTTTGGTCCAATCGGGGGTGCCCCGCTGCGTGAAACCCCCCAGATCACCCTAAAAAATCACCCCGCTCCTACGCGAGCGCTCGTCCAATCAGAGCGCTCAGAGCCGCTGTGGTATGTTCGGACAAGCGACGGACAACCACAGTGGCTCTGAGCACGCTGGAGGCCGCATCTCGCGCTTTCCTCTAACAGGGAGCACGCCCGCGCCGGCCATTCACAAACGGCCGGCACGGGTGTGTGCCCTGCTAGAGAGAGGCGGGAGATGCGGCCGCGGCTCACGCGTGCGCCGTTGGAACAGGGATAAGGTAAGGTTCCTGGGCGTCCTGCGGGGTTTCACACAGTGGGGCATCCCGATTTCGGATGCCTTGCGGGAAGGGATCTGATCGGCCCAGGAATCTTATATCCCTGGGTGTTGGTCCACTTTAATAACTGTTAACGTTAGACAGGAAATTGTGTAATCAATAGCCGGATCCCTTAAATGTATAGTTAGGCTTGAAGAAAGTGCTTTTAGGCTCTGCTTACTGTGCTTTAGGAGTGAGATCTTGTCTGACTTGAAACCCATCACGAAGCTAACAGACAGCATGTTCTTATCAGGCTGACATCTTCATTGTTCCAAACATGGTTTATATTAGGTTGGCATTTTTCTGCTCACCTATTTGTTTTATTGCTCTGCTAATGATCAGACAAGACATGTTGTTCCACAAGTCACTAAAGCTTTTTGAGTTGACCCAAGGCAAGTGAATAGTTGTACATGAATAAATATTTCTCTCTCACCTGTATCTCCTATTAGAAAAGGGTCACTGCTGGCATTCATTATCCTTATTTGTGCTGACTAGAAACGAGGGCTCCCAAACATCAGCCTGTTATATGTGACAAATGTAAAAGTAATGGCAGTCCTGGATGGCCTTTATTTCCACATTCTTCCTTATGCCTTATAATTTAACAAGGCTGCACAGCTTTACTGAGGCTTACTGAGTTAATTGAGGCTTTTTCTGGCTAGGGTTAAAATGTAGTGCAAAGTAGCAGAAAGTGTTCGATTAACTTGCCTTTCCCAACACTCCAACAGTCATTCCCTCCATCCCTATAACCTGATGCTGGTGGAGATGTCTGTGATTGTTTTCAAAATTGGATTGTGCCATACAGCCAAGTTGACTACTACTTTGTAGCCAACACGCCATGGCTTGGATCCCACAAGCTAGAATTGGAAATATTATTTTGTCTGACCATGCCCCTATTTTATTACCATTTGTATCAGTATGTTCCAAGGCAGTAAAATCCAATATAGAACACTTTCTTGTTGAGCAACAAAATGACGACATCCCTTTCCTTTCCAATGGGAATTATTAAAGTGTGTTATTAGGGGGCACATTAGTACATTAGGGCACAATACACATTAGGGACCAACAATGAAAAATGACTTACACCAGACAAACACAACAAACAGTGCTCATATGCATCCCTTCTCCAATTTAGATTGCTGCACAAAAAACATTTCTAACTCCTGCTGTAGTAAATTTTAGAAACAAAATGGTGGTTCATGGATGTGCAGGCCACCTGTAAACCGTAAGTGCTGCTGGGCTTCATGTTACTGTGCATTGTCAGTTATGTCAGATGAATCCAGACAGCAGCATGGCTGAGATACCTGGAGAGGAAGCTCCAAAATGGCAGCTACCTTTCTTTTCCAACTGTGCCAGGCTATTGGTCCAATTTAAGAACTTGTTTTCCTTTGTTTTAGGAAAACCCTACAGCAGATACAGACTATTAATCTCCAACAAGCCGTCCCCTACTATTATAAAATGGCTAGAACTGGAGACAGCCAGGGATTAGTTAAAAAACTTTGCCTACTATGATAAGCTCTACAACCTATAAACATCCCACCTGGAACAAAGCTGGCCGCCTCTACTGCTGCTATAGAATATATAAAATAGGACTCCCCTTTGCAGTATATCTCTAGAGAATAGGACATTTACAAACTTCCTGTGAGTCCCATGAAATTCCAAGGCAATTCAGGACATCCCCACAAGTTAGAGTCTAGTACTAGATGGTTACACACCCAGATAATATAATATAAACATGTGGCCCTCTGATTTACCCATTTTAATGCTATAAAAGAAAAGTGTACCTTCCCAAAACAATCTATCATGGCCATGGTAGCAACTACCACCCTATCATACTAATTGATTATAGTGGACCTAAAGCTGTATGCCAAAATCATGACTACCTGACTCCAAAGGCTCATGCCTAGCATTATACATGTTTTTAGGGAATGCTGGGGGGCTCAGATGTGTGTAGGTAGAGGGGTATGCAAGACTGTTGCAGGATCAGACAGGAGCGAGCCACTAGACCTTCAAATCCTCTAGTAAAGGCAAATGGGAGAGCTAGGTACGCAACTTTGCCCAGGTGCATTAGTAACTCCGATATACCTGTAGTGGTGACCTGGAGAGCAGGGAGCGATTTGCAGATGCCTAGGCACATGCTGATTAGAGTTGATAGAGTAATGTCAGGAGCTCAGTGGTGCATATGCACATACTGGCAAGGTCACTCACCAGGCCCAAGGGCCAGAGCAATACATGCATTAGCCTTGTGCACAGGAGGAGATGTAACATGCAGAAATTTAAAGGGGAAGGTTAGTATGTATGTGGACCAAACCAGGAGAATACATGGCCTACAGGAAAGGGAAATCTTGATTGTGTTTTCACATTGCAGTCCTATAATGGACAGGTATGACTTCATGCCCTAGAACCACACCAAGGCGATTGGAGGTGGCTGAGGTATTACACCCACACCCAAATAATGCAGCACTGGTCGGACCTAAAAAGAAGAAAGATGCCCCGGGTGAGGTTTTTTTTGACAAGAGGTAAACTTGATGATCCATAGAAAAGTTGCCCACTTGTGTGCTTAAGGCGACGGCCCCAAGCCATGCCAACGTCCTCATTCTCCTCTTCTCCTCTGCCAAGGACGTGCAGGTGCTTTGTGCATTTCTTGCCACACAGACTTGTCAGACCAGGTCGAATACGCTGCAACCTAGAGTATTTTTTACTTTAGCCACAGGCCTAGCCGTGTCGGCATTTGTTTTTTTTTTACTGGCAATTATAATTGTGGTTATACTTTTCCCATCCTCAATTACGATAAAAAAACAAATATCAGCACCACCAGGCCAGTGGCCAGTAAAGTTTTAAAAAAAATACCAGCCAGGTGGCAACCCTAGTTCAACCAAATGTAAGCTGACCCCTCCAGAAGCAGAACACACATCACACATGTGCATGTGCTTTAAGTGCACCTATACTCAGACAGGGAGTTTATGTGGTCATCCATAAAAACACCAGTAAAAACAATCAGGAAGTAGTATTATGGTAAATGGCCTGCCGTATGCTAATGAATTCAGACATAGCTAAACTGTCCCAAAATGGCCGTTAGGTTGTAGTGCTCCCCATTGCTGAGCTGTGTATACTGTGACTGAACGCATCATTACTGGGGGTGAGGCTGTTCAGCCAGGGTGCAATATGGCCAACTGCTTCCAGTTCGTGTTGTTATGAATATAGGGCAAAGGTAAAATAGCACACACTGTTTTGGTACACTGGGCTGGTGAATGAAGGGGATTACATATATCTCTCTCTGAGTATAGGTGCACTTTAAGGTAGGGTGCCATAGGTCAAGCTAGGGTAGGGAAGGTGTGTGAAAAAATTAGGGGAAGCAGGTAAAAACACAGAGGTGACAGTGCAGGGATGCCGATGACATTGGATGCCACTCAAGGAACCAACAGGAAGAAGGTAAGTCACAATTCAGGGATACAGATTACATGGGATGTCCCTCAAGGAAATAACATGAAGAAGGTAAGTCACAATACAGGTAGCCACACAAACATGGGATGTTCCGAAGGTGAGGTGCAGCGAGGATGAAATTAAACCAAAACCCCATGTCAGCAAGATGGCCACGGAACACCAAGATTGATGGCCAACATATGGCTGGAAATGGGCCCAAACTCGGCTTCCAAGCTTAACTCACAGGCAAAAAGCATAATTGCTCGGCTAAACCAAAAATGTACGTGAAGCACTTACGATCGCGCCTGCCTGGCTCAGAAATTCTAGGGACGTGGCTATGAATAATACGAGCATTCCTAACTTTCCGGTTTCCAAGTTCACTTCCGCAAAAAAATGAGCAATCATGGGGAGGCTTTGAATCAAGCTATTTGTCTAGACATGAAAATAGAAAATGCTATACTCATTGTTTATCTTCCACAGAAGATCACTTCTAGTCTGACAATCTGAAACTTCCAAAATTGCCTAATCCAAGTCCCATGCATCGTGGTCTGTAGTTTCGGTAGTATCGGTGATGATGCCCCGTGCCATCCGTAAAAGAGACTATGGGGCGCTCCCCCATTTACTGAAACACAGAGGGGTTTACAATTGACTACAATGAGCCCTTCTATTCCAGTCAATGGAGGGGGTATGCCATAATCCCTGCGATGAATGGAGAGGGATGGGCCATCCCCGATACGCCAGAAATGGTGGGCGATCAGCTTAGGCCCCATAATAGCAGCATTAATCTGTGCAGGATAAAAGGTCAGTATAGCCTTTTTTATTTTTATGCCTGGACAATGACTTTAAGTGTTTTTGTTACATTTGTATCTGGTTTCCTACGTATATAAGTATTTGTATTCCTCCTGAATGCGGTGACCCAATATGATAAAGTTGTGAGTTATTATATTAATTACAGCCCAACTAATTATAGAACGCAATGCAATCCTGGAGAAACCCATAAAAGACTTTGTAAAATGATCTGTTCCAATAATACGGAGAACATTATGCTGATGTAGATGTGCTTTATGTATGCAAAACAAGCTAAAGAGTTTGACTATCCTTATAAACCATTCAGCAATATAAAAGTATCCTGCAATGCAGTAAAAACATGACTTCTCTCACACAGTAGGCACCTGTTTATCATCATCATACTGTTCCTAGCAATGTATTTAAAGAGGGGGTGTTAAGCTAGGACAGAAGTGAAAAAAATAATAGCTTTATCATACACAATGAAAAAGATGGCAGCTGCTCAATTACAGATGTAATAGCAGCCCTTACTGTTTCCCATGTCTTAACACAAGTTATGTGAAACTGTTGAAGATATATTATCTGGCTATTGTATTGGAATTAAATAGACTGGCATTTAAGGATAGCCTGCTATTCAGTGTTGCCAACATCAGGAGGAGCATGAGATCATGGCCTGTCATAACTACAGCAGAAAAACTGGCCTCAATTCAGTAACGGTTCAAACAAAGAGGCTAATTTATTATTTGTGCACGCGCCACTTGAGTGCCTCGCCTGAGACACTCAGCAGCACTCGCACCACAGCATTGGCTTCTGGCCGTGGGCGCTGTCAGCTGTAGCTTTCCCGGCCAGGCAGTGCTCACAGTGCTTATATAAGCTGATATGGGGGCGTGGCCTGGCCATGAAGTAGTGAAGACGCGAGGCTACGAGCTCTGCCGTTACCCCTTGTTTATTAGTTGATCGAGGCCCCCTATATCCCCCTGATCGGATGTAATGGGGAGCGGGAGGAAGAGGAGAGCCGGGGGGTCTGCCAAAAAACCCCCGAAGAAGGACATCGGCAGTTTTTTCGGCTGCCGGGACCCGACGGGGCAGGGAGCCCAGCAGCCCAAGATGGCGCCCAGTCGGCCTCGTGAGGGAGAGGAGCGCACCGCGAGCTGCCGCAAGATGACAGGGGCGGCGGCGGAGTGCGGGGAGCCCCTAGGTCGGCGGAACGCTCAGCTTACCTTAATCCGCTTACCGTTTCTGGGGCTGTTGCTGCGGCGGGGGATGCGGCCGCGTCCTGTCCGGAGCCTGCGGTGCCTGCGGTGACGTCACCGGGCGGGCGAGATGAGGAGGCTCGGATGAGCGGTGAGGAGCTTCGCCGCGGCTCGGAGGCCGCCCTGCAGATGACGCGCCGGGCTGAGTCTGCCCCGGCCCCGCCGGAGACTTATGCTGTTCCGGCCGGCGCATGCTCAGTGAGGGCGCCGGGATATCGCGGTGCTGCTGGCGAGGAGAGGCTGGAGCCTCAGAGAACGGGCTGTGTAGAGCCCCCACCCTCTCTCACACATGCTTTATCTGCTTCCAGGTCCCCCTTGCCACGCAGTATAAATAAAAATGAGGGCTGCCCAGGGAAAAGTTTTAATGAAGGTCTCCACCATGAGCACAGAGACTTAAAGGGCCACACCATTATGGTCTCATCCCCACAGCTTGACCCCTTGGCCCCCGAGTGGCCATCACCGGCTCAGTCACCGCTCACACCCCGCACCTGGGGGGACAGTCCTGAACGGAGCCCGTTGATTATAAGGGCGGATGTGCACTCGGCCCCTGGGGGTTCTGGGACCGACCATGCACATCATCATCCCCCCATGGGGACCTCACCTCTGGAGTGGTCGCCGGGCCCCGACATTGACCCGCCAGGTGACCTGTCTCACTCACGCAACCTCCTGGATGAGCCAGGAGGCCCAGGTCCCGCTCGACGATCCATTTCCGATGCGGATTCCCCTGACCCCCGATATGGGATGCCCCCGGCCCAGGCCCCGGTCAGACAGCTCTTCCCGCAGTCCCCTGTGGATCCCAGTCTCCGGGATCTCTTGCAGAGCCTCCCGACTAAAGCTGAGCTCAGGGCGGACCTGGAGGCAGTGGCTACCAGAATTGAGCGAGCCCTGCGCAGAGAAATCGAGGACCTGCAGCAAAAGTCTTCTGCCCTGGATACTAGAGTTGCCTCGCTTGAAGAATCCCGCTCAGACTACGACACACGTCTGGCGACCCTTGAGAGAAATCAAGCACTACATCATCAACAGCTGGTAGACCTTAGGCTTCAGACGGACGACCAAGAGAACAGAAATAGACGAAATAATCTGACGCTCCGAGGCGTCCCAGAATCAATTAGATCGGAAGACCTACGTGTATGGGCGACAGAATTATTCAACGGTCTGCTAGGAAAACCGCCAGGCGCCGAGATGATTATCGACCGTATTCACAGAGTGGCCGGGCGCCCGTCCGGGGATCCTCAGGCCCCCAGAGACGTCCTATGCAGAATTCATTTTTTTCTTGTGAAGGAGGAGATCTTGCGCTTGGCATGGGAGAGGGGAAGGATTGGCCACAGGGGCTCTCAAATTACGATTTTGCCGGATGTGTCACGTCGCACCCTGCAGATGAGACGTGTGCTGCGGCCTCTCCTTGACAGGATACTAGAAGTCGGTGCCTCTTACAAATGGGGCCACCCATTCCACCTTGTAATACGCAAAGACAACTCCACGTTCGCCCTCAGAAGCAAGGCAGACCTCCCGGGTTTGTTTATTTTCCTGGAATTGGACCCTTTCCCGGTCCCGGACTGGTTGGGGTTTGACCCCCCACCTCCTATGCCGTAGAGGGAACCTCGGAGGCCCCGGATGGCCAGAGGCCGGAGGAGAGATGCCCCTGGGCCGATCCATGATCGTTAGCCCCTCCCCCCCATTTCCCATCCCCCATCCTCCCCTTTAGCCGCTCCTTCTGTCCCGACGACGGTGTCCCTCTCCTTGTGCCCCCCCGCCCCTCGCTTTCTGTATCCCGTTGATCCCCAAACAAGAACTCCCAGAATGACTTTTATGAATCACATTGACTATGTGTTTGGGCTGTTGGGGGATGGTCGGGAGTGGAACGGGTGTGTGGGCGTGCCCCCCTCTCGGGTTTTGTGGGCGGGCTGGCGTTCCCCCCGTTGCGCGTTGCGGCGGTGGCGGGGGGGGGGGCTGCCGGCTTGTCCGCTGGTCTTGGGACCGGGGGAATGGGCACAGTGGAACATCTTATCCTTGGTCCCAGTGGAGAGAGAGGTGATCCTTGGTTGTTTTTAGAACTGATGGGGGGTGGATTCTGCTTGGGGGCCATTCCGAGGTCACTGTTTCTTGTTGTTGCTTGTTAAGTTAGCTAGTTTTGAATTCGTTTTGGAGTTTGCGGGTGCTTGGAGAGCTGCCGTGAGCACTCCCCTAATGATACTGGAGGTTCGCTACTTTATAGACGGGTGGGGGAGGGGGAGCCTAATTAGCATCTTTGAGCAAATTGGGGTTGGCTCCTGAGTGGCTAGGCTACCTTCCACAACAACCCTCCCGCGCCGTCCTATTGGACCTTGTCCGGTAGGTAGCGCGCGGCGTTCGAGGACATTGTTCTCAGCATTTGCACTTGCCCTCCTCTGTAAGGTAGGGCCTATTTGGGTTCTTTCTACCTCCTTTCTATCTCCTCCTTTGTTTCTATACCCCATTGGGGTCTCTAATTTCTTTTCTGTCAACTGTTCTATTTCTATTGTTGTCTCCCCTGGAGCTCGGTCCTCGTCCCCGACCCCTCCGACTCGTCCCCTTTGGCCTTCGAACCCCTTGGCCGCCGCAGTGCGCCCTTCCCCGAGCTGTAGCTGCAGCCTTGAGCTGCCATGGCGGGTATTAAGATCTGCACCTTCAATGCTAGAGGGTTTAACATCCCTGAGAAAAGAGCAAAAATATTATACGGGTTCCATAAGGAGAGAGTGGATATCGTTCTACTACAGGAGACACACTTTTGTCAGGGGAAAATCCCGGAGCTTAGGAACAAATACAATGACAGATGGTTCCACAGCTCTAATCCAGAAAACAAATCCAAGGGGGTCTCCATTGCAGTTTATAGGGGTGTCCCTCTGGAGCCAATGGAATTGAAAGCAGATCCGGAGGGCAGATACCTTTTTCTCCAGTTCACACTCTATGGGGCCAGGTACACTCTTGCTAATCTGTATCTACCAAACCAGGCCCAGGTGGAGGTTGGTCTTGGGATATTGCGTATATTAGAAGAGTTTTCAGAGGGCACCCTGGTAATAGGAGGGGACTTCAATCTGGCCCTCGACCCGCGTCTTGATTCCTTCCAGGGTAAATCGGGGATACCCTTCCCTAAACTGCATAGGTTCCGTGAGGCACTCCGCACTCTTCAAGTAATAGACACCTGGAGGGTTCAACATGGAGGGGCGAGGGACTACACGTTTTTCTCCCACCCTCACAACACTTATAGTAGACTGGACTACATCTTCCTTAGCCACCACGCACTGTCGCGTGATCCTGATACCTCTATTGGACAGTTACTGTGGTCGGATCACGCCCCTGTCTTCTTGAGTCTCCCGATCCCAGAAGTCGCCCCTAGGCAATACAACTGGCGTCTGAACGATAATCTGTTGAAAGACGCTGGGTGTCTAGCTGAAATCAAGGCTTCCATAACCAATTTCCAATCTGACCACGTGAACGACCCAACCCCACTTCCATTGCAGTGGGAGGCCCTCAAATGTGTGCTTCGCGGGGTCTTCATTAAGCACGGGTCCAGGCTCAAGAGAGACAGGGCGAAACAGATTGGGGCTGCCCTGGCGCGTATCGGGGAACTGGAGGAGGCACACAAGACCGCTCCCACGCAGGCTGTTTTGAGGGAGCTATTGGACGCTAGACAGGGCCTGAAGGGCCTGTACGACCAGTGCTTCCTCAAATATCGCGACAGATTTAAGGCCCGTGTCTACGAACACAGCGATAAGTGTGGTAAGATGCTGGCTAGGTCTCTCCATCCCAGGCGGGGTGGCACGTTTATCCCTATGATCAGGGGGGGGGGATCGGAGCTCCACAGGACCCCCCAGATAGCGGGCGAGTTCCAAGCCTTTTATGCCAAGCTTTATAACCTTGGACCCACTCCTGCCCAGGGCCTGCTTCAGATGGAGGGCGCCCCAATAGTAGAGTATATTAGAGACACAGCTCTTCCAGCCCTGCCCGCTGAGGACAGTGACTTGCTTGAAGACCCCTTCGACCTGAAGGAAGTAATGAAGGCAATAGGAGAGACCCCCGCGGGTAAAAGCCCGGGCCCTGATGGGTTCACCCCCAGATTCTATAAAACACTGGGGGCTCTGGTCGCCCCTTTCCTAGTTAAGGTGTTTAACTCGATTTCAAGTGACTGTTCCTTCCCGAGACAGGCCTTAGAGGCGCACATTGCGGTCATACCTAAACCTGGCAGGGACACTACCCTGCCGGGCAACTATAGGCCAATCTCATTGATCAATGTAGATCTAAAGATATATGCCAAAATTATCGCTCTTAGGCTGCAGCCGCTGCTCCCCTCTTTAATCAACTTCAACCAGGTGGGGTTTGTCTCGGGAAGGGAAGCGAGGGACAACACCATCAAAACGATCTCTTTAATGCATTACGCACAGCCGCAGGCTATTCCAGCGTGCGTACTGGCGGTGGATGCAGAAAAAGCGTTCGACAGGGTGCACTGGGGTTTCCTGAGAGCTACATTGGACCAGTTGGGCTTAGGCCCGGTTATGTTAGCAAGAATCATGGCTCTATACCAGGAACCTACTGCGAAGGTTAAGGTGAATGGCTCCCTGTCTGGTTCCTTCCATATGCCCCCGCTGCTCTACGTACTAGTGATGGAGCACCTGGCCAATGCGCTGAGGGCTAACCCGAATGTAAAGGGGGTCATCTGCGGAGGAAGGGAGCACAAGCTCTCTCTCTTTGCCGATGACCTACTCATGTATATAACCTCACCCCACATATCCATGCCCTCTGTTCTGGCGGAGTTCAAACGCTTTGGCGAATTGAGCAATTTTAAGGTGAACTTATCCAAAACAGAGATCCTGAATGTCTCGCTAGACGCAGAGACTCAACGTCTCTTACAAGTAAACTTTCCCTTTAAGTGGCAGGAAGAAGCTATAAAATACCTAGGTGTCCAGTTACCTTCTGATCTGGGGAAGCTATATAAGCTTAACTACGCCCCGCTTCGGCACTCCACGGTTACTAGCCTTGACTCGTATAATAAAAAACAGTATTCATGGTTAGGCCGTATAAATATCCTTAAAATGGATATCCTCCCTAGGTTTCTCTATCTTTTCCAGGCAGTCCCTTTGGCACCGGAACGGGGCTTCTTCCAATCACTCCAGCGGGTCTTTTTCAAATTTGTCTGGGGCAGTGGGAGACCCAGGATTCGAAGGGAGACGCTTTTCAGATCTAAGTTGAGGTGGGGGGGCTTGGGGTTCTGGACCTCCGGACTTATCATGCTGCCTCGGTGCTGGTACGTCTTTCGGATTGGTTTCATCATAAAGATGAAAAATGCTGGGTTGGCATCGAGGGAGACGTTTCCCCCCTTGGTCTGGTGGCCTTGCCCTGGGTGGATCCCTCACGCAGGCCCGGGATTCAGGGTTTACCCTACCTGGTGGGCCCTCTACTGAAGATCTGGGATGGGTTTTTGAGACGGGGAAGACTGTCGCGCAGACCGGGCCCCCTCACCCCACTATTTGACAACCCGTCCTTCCCTCCAGGGGTGAGTGTTAAGTCCTTCCTTATATATCTGAAGACACCAGGTTGGGAGATATAGTATCAGAGGTGGGTCCCCCCTCCCTTTCTGATTTGCGGGCCCGAGGAGAACGTGGGAATATCTCCTGGCTTTTACATGCCCAGCTGGTCGCCTATATTAAATCTCTTGCGCCGGTCTCGGGCCTCTGCTGCCCCCTCACGCCTATGGAAAGGGTCCTGCGGGACCCTTCTCCTCCTAAGCATGTGATATCTCTTTTCTATAGGATTCTCCGGGACGGGGAGGAGGAGGGGGAGCTGCCCCGGTACTGTAGGGGATGGGAGGAGGACCTGGGACAATCATTCGAGCCCGGCGAGTGAAAAATCCTTTGCGCTTACTCACAGACTGTCTGTGGCGTCCAGGGCTCAGGAATGAAATTACAAGATCCTGGCGAGATGGTATAGATGCCCATCAGATCTTGTGAAATTTGGGGGAGCAGACACTGGGGATTGCTGGAGGTGAGGCGGGGCCCCGGGGACCATGTTACACATTTGGTGGGAGTGCCCGAGGGTGAGGGCCTTTTGGGAGGGAGTATTGGGAATATATGAGCACTTGACACTCAAGAAGGTTCCACACACTCCGCAGGTCGCCCTCCTATCGATGATCCCTGGATCGGTGTCAACAAATAAGAAGGGGCTGCTGAGGCACTTACTCACGGCCGCTAGGTCGGTGATACCTAGGCATTGGCGCACTAATGTGGTCCCGTCCCTGGTGGAGTGGTATGGGGAGGTCGAGAGCATTAAGAGGATGGAGGAGCTGACTCTTGAGGGGGTAGAGGGGGGTACCCAGAGGTTCCTTAGGACGTGGACCCTCTGGGAGGTCTCGCGGGTTTCCCCCGACTTTCAGATACTGCTGGAGCATGGTGGAGCGGAGGGGGAGGAGGGACCTTGAATGAAGGTATGACCTTTTAGTGGAAGCGATGGGGTCTGGCTGGATGGGGGAAGCTGGGGATGGGGCCAATAGGCTCCTGAAGCCCAGGTGCTTCGTTCCATTTTCTTGTCTTCCTCTAAACTTTCTTCCTTTTAAATCTTTCCTAGATAAACTTTTCTCTTTGTCTGTCACTTTCTTTTTCTCTTCATCTCCACTTCTCTTCTCTCGGACCGCCGGGGGATGGATACGGTTGCTGTACATTGGAATTGGACGAGGGGACGGGCCTGTGGATAGGGGAGTGCCTTCCTTTAGGGGGGGCGACCCGGTTGATACGCTGGGCATTATTGGTGGCTGTCCGCGATTACCTCATGCCTACTTACTCTCTTAGTGTCCCCAGACGGGAGCGAGGTTTGCCCGGACCCTCCCATATTAAATGAGATAGCGACCCGCATGCTGAGCTGCCGTGTCATTCTCACCCTGCGACCCTCTTTGCTATTGTTTTTTTTTTCTTTCCTCTGTTTTGTACAACTTGTAAAACCTTAATAAAGATATATTGAAAATAAAATATAAGCTGATATGCTAGTAACACCTAGCGCCGGCCAAGAGTGCCGCAAGCTGACGGGGAGGCCGATTTATTAATAGCGCCAGGTAGCGACAGATGAGCGACAGTAGCGTGATTTTCACAGCGCCGGCTAGTATTCGCTGTGCTTGGCCGTTGTTCGGTTGTTGACAGCGATTCAGTCGGTGTGCGGTAATGTTGAATACGGGGTTAGGAGTCGCTGTTTGACAGGTTCCGCGCTGTATGGGAGCGCATGACAACGAATGGCCATAGCGAACGGCTCCCAGCATATTCATTAACAAATCACGCTCAAAAAATTCTCGCGCTGTAAAATGCATGTTTAAACCCCTGAGCGCTGGCGGCGATGTGTTAAAAGTAGTTTTTTAACCCCCAAACAACCTTATTTTTGAAAAAAAATAATAAACAAGTTTTTATAAACATTTTGTAATATGAATACATTAATATCAGACCTGTAATATCAATTCTGCACAAATTTTTTTTTTTTTTTTTTTACCTTAAAAAAAAGATATAACATTGCAGAAGTGGTCACCGAATTTTTGACATTTAAAAAAAAAAAAAAAAAAAAAAAAAAACATTAATATCAATTAATTATGAATATTTAAAGATTGCTCCATTGAAATGCATTGGAGAGCGCCAGGTAGCGAGAGGTCATACCTGGCGCTGTGATGGGATTAGCAGCGGCGCTGTTCGCTGAAGTCTGCAACATGATGAATCCCGCGCTAGCTGACGCTCTCGCCGGCGCTAGCCTCATTTAGCGTGATAAATGCGTGATTGTGTTCGCAGCCTGGCGTTCTGGAGTCGGTAGCCGCCGATAGCTGGCGCTACCTGGCGCTAGTGAGACACTACCTGGTGCTATCCCTTGATAAATAAGGGCCAAAATTTATCAAAAAAATACCAGCCGCTCCAAGAGGCGCTCAAGAAAGGGAATT
The DNA here is from genome assembly GCA_027917425.1 of Gastrophryne carolinensis. Taxonomy (NCBI): domain Eukaryota; kingdom Metazoa; phylum Chordata; class Amphibia; order Anura; family Microhylidae; genus Gastrophryne; species Gastrophryne carolinensis. Next base: position 521,435,341 of record CM051235.1, on the reverse strand, counting down.
AAGGCACACACAGCCTGTTGCATTCCCTATTTTTTATTTATTTTTTTATTTTTGGAATTGCATTAGGGTCATTAGACTAACATGACACATCTTCATCATGGCCCAAATCACAAGTTTGCACCACAAAAAAGTGCTAAAAATGCATATAACAATAATCCAAACCAGCTCAGGGATCCCGTGGCAAGTGCACCAGGCAAAAAAAAAATAAAAAATGAAATGCATGGGATCAGGCCTCACAGTGCTAGGTGAGTGCCTGGTCCTATCTGGCACTGTAGGGAACATAGCACCGACACCCATCCCATAAATTAAGACCAACATTCAAACAGTCTTGTTTACTGATGAGTGCCATACAACTGAGTGAATGATTGGTGGAGGACCACTATGTCCCAACAAGGCTGTGATATTAGCACAGATGTGGGGGAGTGATGTTTTGTCCTGAAATCACAAGGAGAGAGCTGACAGACCCCTTGGGGTACCTGATGGTGTGAAAACAACCTCAGTATTTTGCACTTTTGACAGACCACTTTTATCTATTGTACAAAAAGAAGAACCTTGTGTAGAAAAATCATCTTGCTGCAAAAACTACCTAATTGACTTCTATAGTCATAAAAGGAGAGAAACTCCCCTACCTCAACCCTATTAAGAACCTTTGGATAATCCTCAAGCAAAGATAAATGAAAGTGTGGGGCAGTCTACATCAAAACAACAGCTCTGGGGGGCTATGATGTCATCCTGCAAGAAATTCAAGCAGAGACTCTCCAAGCAAATTCAATGGATGCAAGCAAATTCAATGGATGCAAGACTTGTGAAAGTGATATAAAAATAGGGGTCCTTGACTAGTGTTGGGCGATCCTGAACCGCAAAAGTTGTACCGAACTTTACTAGTCTGAAGTCCTCAACCAAGGACTTCAGACAAAGTCTGTATTCAGATTCAGTGTCTGGCCCGAACACAGAAATGCTGGTTGACAGGCTGCAGAGCAGCCCATCATCGCAGCTTACCTATGCAGAGTGTACAGCTCGAAGCAGGCTGTAACTTACCTGAGCCCCATGAACTGGTCCCTGCTTCCATTGAACTGACTGGCAAATTGTCTACGAAAAGATGGTCACTGTTCCCATGAGTGAGGACACTCCTAGTGTCAGCACTATTGATTTCAATGGGGACCACGTTTCAGGTTTGGGTTCCCAACCTGAAATTTAGGGGGTTCGCTCATCACTAATCTTGACCTGTTAGCGTTTAGTAAATGTGACCTGTTTTCAGTACTTTACAACCTGTAACGTATTGAAACACTTCGTATTTAGAGTCTTATAAAGACTTTCTATTTATATTTAAAACATATTCATTTTGTAGCATTATTTTAACTGTGCTCTTCCTAAAAATACAGCTTTCCTTTATTACAAATCACATTGTGGATTTTTTCATGAATAGATTGTGGCATTATTTTATCCCCTTGGTATGTGATGGCTTGACATTAATTTACCTTTCCCTTGGTAAAATGTTATTAGTTCTCTCATTTGGGTCAAACAGATGAGATGGTAGACATACACAATGAGAGGATTTTAATCTAACTACAATTTAACACTATAAATATTTAATCAAACACAAATTGCAGTAAAGCCTTTATCAAAGTTGGTCTGGGTCTTGCTGGAAGACAAATGAACTGCACACACATAGATTCACTTAAGGTGGAAGTACACTTTGGATGGCATTTTTGAAAGTGCCACGTGTCTTCAAGGTGCTTATCTAGCAGATAAGTTATATGGGAGTAGTTTTCACTAGCTGCAATTTCTTGCTATTAGCAATTCTGTACACCTTAAGAAGGAAGTGAGCCCATGCAAACACAGAATACTGCTGGTGTGACCTCTGCTGAGGTGAGGGAGCTCACTCACCCTTGCACAGCTACTTTGTAAAACCTTAATGTCACTTAGTAGGAAGTATCTTACTGATATCAAATATCAAATATATTGATCCACACTAGAAACAGAGTTTAGCCATGCTATTGGGAACCAGGCACTTCTACATCCAGAAGAAATATGGGTAAGCCACCCCTTGAATGCTGGGTAGGTGGCTTGCCAACCCGCTTCCCCATTATAGTGGCCCTTGGGAGACCTTCAATAAAGCCACTGGACTTGAAAGGAAATCATTAGTTATACCTATTTTATATTACCTTTCGTGTTTTTAATGAGAGAAGCAGCTGGGTAAGTATCACTATTTCTGGCTGATTACCTGCACCCCCTTTTGGGAACTAGGAGATCTGAAGAGCTTGGTGCTGATTGGTACTGCACTTTACCTGTGCTGAAGATCATAGGGGGTGGCACACCTAAAGGGATAGAGGCTGGTCACCTGGCCTGTTATCAGCCTCTATTCCAGGTGTGTGCTAGTAGCTGGGGAGGGGGTAGAAAACTTTTCTTAGGTAATGAATAAACAAAAAACAATTCGAAATAGGGCCAACTAATCTGACTCTCCTATTCCAGGCTGGTTGAGCCAAAGCATATAGGCCATACTCAGGTCCAATGTAACAATGACCCAAACTATAAATTGCAGGAGATCAAGTTGGGGCACAGATCAGTCAGAAGACTTGCAAATTACCACCTGTAGAATCTTTGGTTAAGAACCCCCATTCTAGCCTATTCTGATGCAGGTCTATGAGATGTAAACTACGAAAATGAAGCTTTGCACGGATGTGATTACAGCATTAAAATATTGTTGCTAATCAATATTTTCAGAAACATGTATTTCACCACATTCAAGGAAATGTGAGGGTGGATACATAGGCAGGGCTTGGCTAGGGACTCAGGTACAAGGTGTGGACAGAAGCCAAGGGGTTAAAACACAAAGGCATTGATTCAAGAGTTGAACAAAATGCTAATGGTAGTAAAAAATTATTTTCATCAGAAAAAAAAGCCTGAGAATGTCACTGTTTATGAGTCACCAGATAGGAAGACAATGAAAGTCAAGTACTACACTAAAAGTACTACACTACACACTAAAGTAATAAGTGCCACCGACTTTCATTGTCTTCATATCTGGTGATTCATCAACATTCAAATTCTCATGCTTTTTCATAAAATTAATATTTTACTACCATGCACATTTTTTCCAACTCTTAATGAATCAAGGCCAAAGAATTTGGGTAAGGATCTAACTTCAAAGAACATCTACTCGCTAGAACAAGACCCACTCCTAAGGTTGTGGCCATGTACTTGCACTTCCTCATGGGGCCTCTAGGTGAGGCGCTTGGTTGCCTTGTATTTACAACAGAAATAGTGACAATTAAACACCCGTTTCTTATGTTTTAAAATGAATTTTTGAGAATACGTTATTGCCAAAGTAGAAAAGAAGACAATATAAGCCACCAATGTAACTGAACTTAGGAATATGGTAAAATTAAAAAACTGGAAACCACTGGTATGCACACCATGGTCAGCCATGCCCACCCTAGTTACAACTGCTTCCAGATCCTTCCTGTGTTATAGGACTTCTAGCCACCTCAAAAGGGTATAGAATGGTACACAGCCAATAATACCAATATGTGTGTGAATGTTTATTTTGCTCTTTCAGAATATACGATTTCAGCTTTAAAACTAAAACAAGGTCATGTGAAAAAATTACAATACTGTAGGTGTTATTTTTATACCTTGCACTGCAAGTTGAGATACTCAACATTACAAATGGCTCCTTACTAGCTTTTAAACCCACATGAATATTCCTGCAAGTAATTAAAACCTTGCATATTATTCTCATTTAATCATATTTCATAGCATCAATGAACCCAAACTCACATATTCCATAACCGCAATCAAGAAAAATATATTGTGATGTAATACATGAATGCTTCTTTTTGTGAAGTTTGTGGGACAAAATTGTGATTCTGTATGTGTGTAGGCTGAATTCAGCTTTGTACCAAATGTCCCATGCTATTCGTATAAGCTTCTTAAAAAATCTCCTGCTTTGGACATCTTTAATATTCTAGACATCTCTCTCCCTGGCCTTGGAACCGTTTCCCTAAAATGTGTATTGTACCCTTGATCCAGTCCAAATAATTAGAGATGAGCGAACTTTTGAAAAATTCGATTCGACTGATTCGCCGAATTTTCCGACAAAAATCGTTTCGACCCGAATAAATTCGCGACAAATCGCTATTAAAAACGGCTATTTCTGAGCCTCCTACAGCCTCAATAGGGTTGTAAACCATTCAGCCTTGCTGTAACACGCACAGGATGCGTGCTGGGTTAGTTAAATAATACTTTGAAGAAATATCACATGCAGATCAGAGGCATCGCTAATAGAATCGCAGAGCGGCACAATTGCAGAGAGTTGAAGTGGCATCACTATGAGGGGCAGAAGGAGCCCAAATATACACTGGAGTTGGCCTCAGGAGCCCAAAAATTGGATGAATCACACCCTGGAGTTGGCAGAAGTTGGCAGCAGCAGCAGCAGCAGGAGCCCAAATATACACTGGAGTTGGCTTCAGGAGCCCAAAAATTGGATGAATCACACCCTGGAGTTGGCAGAAGTTGGCAGCAGCAGCAGCAGGAGCCCAAATATACACTGGAGTTGGCCTCAGGAGCCCAAAAATTGGATGAATCACACCCTGGAGTTGGCAGAAGTTGGCAGCAGCAGCAGCAGGAGCCCAAATATACACTGGAGTTGGCCTCAGGAGCCCAAAAATTGGATGAATCACACCCTGGAGTTGGCAGAAGTTGGCAGCAGCAGCAGCAGGAGCCCAAATATACACTGGAGTTGGCCTCAGGAGCCCAAAAATTGGATGAATCACACCCTGGAGTTGGCAGGAGTTGACAGTAGCAGCAGCAGGAGCCCAAATATACACTGGAGTTGGCCTCAGGAGCCCAAAAATTGGATGAATCACACCCTGGAGTTGGCAGAAGTTGGCAGCAGCAGCAGCAGGAGCCCAAATATACACTGGAGTTGGCCTCAGGAGCCCAAAAATTGGATGAATCACACCCTGGAGTTGGCAGGAGTTGACAGTAGCAGCAGCAGGAGCCCAAATATACACTGGAGTTGGCCTCAGGAGCCCAAAAATTGGATGAATCACACCCTGGAGTTGGCAGGAGTTGACACCAGCAGCAGCAGGAGCCCAAATATACACTGGAGTTGGCCTCAGGAGCCCAAAAATTGGATGAATCACACCCTGGAGTTGGCAGAAGTTGGCAGCAGCAGCAGCAGGAGCCCAAATATACACTGGAGTTGGCCTCAGGAGCCCAAAAATTGGATGAATCACACCCTGGAGTTGGCAGGAGTTGACACCAGCAGCAGCAGGAGCCCAAATATACACTGGAGTTGGCTTCAGGAGCCCAAAAATTGGATGAATCACACCCTGGAGTTGGCAGAAGTTGGCAGCAGCAGCAGCAGGAGCCCAAATATACACTGGAGTTGGCCTCAGGAGCCCAAAAATTGGATGAATCACACCCTGGAGTTGGCAGAAGTTGGCAGCAGCAGCAGCAGGAGCCCAAATATACACTGGAGTTGGCTTCAGGAGCCCAAAAATTGGATGAATCACGCCCTGGAGTTGGCAGGAGTTGACACCAGCAGCAGCAGGAGCCCAAATATACACTGGAGTTGGCTTCAGGAGCCCAAAAATTGGATGAATCACACCCTGGAGTTGGCAGAAGTTGGCAGCAGCAGCAGCAGGAGCCCAAATATACACTGGAGTTGGCCTCAGGAGCCCAAAAATTGGATGAATCACACCCTGGAGTTGGCAGAAGTTGGCAGCAGCAGCAGCAGGAGCCCAAATATACACTGGAGTTGGCCTCAGGAGCCCAAAAATTGGATGAATCACACCCTGGAGTTGGCAGGAGTTGACAGTAGCAGCAGCAGGAGCCCAAATATACACTGGAGTTGGCTTCAGGAGCCCAAAAATTGGATGAATCACACCCTGGAGTTGGCAGGAGTTGACACCAGCAGCAGCAGGAGCCCAAATATACACTGGAGTTGGCCTCAGGAGCCCAAAAATTGGATGAATCACACCCTGGAGTTGGCAGAAGTTGGCAGCAGCAGCAGCAGGAGCCCAAATATACACTGGAGTTGGCCTCAGGAGCCCAAAAATTGGATGAATCACACCCTGGAGTTGGCAGGAGTTGACACCAGCAGCAGCAGGAGCCCAAATATACACTGGAGTTGGCTTCAGGAGCCCAAAAATTGGATGAATCACACCCTGGAGTTGGCAGAAGTTGGCAGCAGCAGCAGCAGGAGCCCAAATATACACTGGAGTTGGCCTCAGGAGCCCAAAAATTGGATGAATCACACCCTGGAGTTGGCAGAAGTTGGCAGCAGCAGCAGCAGGAGCCCAAATATACACTGGAGTTGGCCTCAGGAGCCCAAAAATTGGATGAATCACACCCTGGAGTTGGCAGGAGTTGACAGTAGCAGCAGCAGGAGCCCAAATATACACTGGAGTTGGCTTCAGGAGCCCAAAAATTGGATGAATCACACCCTGGAGTTGGCAGGAGTTGACACCAGCAGCAGCAGGAGCCCAAATATACACTGGAGTTGGCCTCAGGAGCCCAAAAATTGGATGAATCACACCCTGGAGTTGGCAGAAGTTGGCAGCAGCAGCAGCAGGAGCCCAAATATACACTGGAGTTGGCCTCAGGAGCCCAAAAATTGGATGAATCACACCCTGGAGTTGGCAGGAGTTGACACCAGCAGCAGCAGGAGCCCAAATATACACTGGAGTTGGCTTCAGGAGCCCAAAAATTGGATGAATCACACCCTGGAGTTGGCAGAAGTTGGCAGCAGCAGCAGCAGGAGCCCAAATATACACTGGAGTTGGCCTCAGGAGCCCAAAAATTGGATGAATCACACCCTGGAGTTGGCAGGAGTTGACAGTAGCAGCAGCAGGAGCCCAAATATACACTGGAGTTGGCCTCAGGAGCCCAAAAATTGGATGAATCACACCCTGGAGTTGGCAGAAGTTGGCAGCAGCAGCAGCAGGAGCCCAAATATACACTGGAGTTGGCCTCAGGAGCCCAAAAATTGGATGAATCACACCCTGGAGTTGGCAGGAGTTGACAGTAGCAGCAGCAGGAGCCCAAATATACACTGGAGTTGGCCTCAGGAGCCCAAAAATTGGATGAATCACACCCTGGAGTTGGCAGAAGTTGGCAGCAGCAGCAGCAGGAGCCCAAATATACACTGGAGTTGGCCTCAGGAGCCCAAAAATTGGATGAATCACACCCTGGAGTTGGCAGGAGTTGGCAGCAGCAGCAGCAGGAGCCCAAAAAATGGCCTAAAGACATAAATATGTTTTGCACCATTTGGAAAGTGTAAAACGTGGCACCGTGCTGAATCTAGTCGCATGCATCAGGCATTGGTGGGTGGAAATCCTGGCTGATCCATCCCTGATTCATTTTGACAAAGGTGAGTCTCTCCACATTTTTAGTTGACAGACGAGTTCTCCTCGCCGTAACTATGGCCCCCGCCGCACTAAACACCCGCTCAGATGGCACGCTACTTGCCGGGCAGGACAGCTTTTCCAGGGCAAACTCTGCTAGTTGCGGCCACAAATCAAGTTTGGCTGCCCAGAAGTCCAGCGGATCCTCAAGGTGTGTTGGCATGGTCATGTCAAAGTATGACATGACCTGCTGGTTCAGGTCCTGCTCCAGGTCTTCCTGCTGCTCATGAGTAGCCTCACTATGCGGGTGTAGAAAGCTACTCATTAGCGACTGAAGACTGAGGCTGCTGCTGCTGATGGAGCTTCTGCTGCTGCTGCTGCCAACCCCCCCAGCGGCCATGGCAGTGGAAGGTGAGCGCAGAGGTCCCCTCGAGTCAGACCTGCGAGAGTATGGACCATGGCGCAGATAGGCATCGGCCAACTGCCTACGTAGAATGTCTTTGTAGTAGTTGAGTTTGTCCTCCCTCTCGGTGGGTTTAAAAAATGCCCCCATTTTGTGCCGGAAGCGAGGGTCCAATAAGGTGGACAGCCAGAAGTCATCCCGCCGACAGATGGAAACAATTCTGGGGTCACTACGCAAGCATGTGAGCATGCTTCGTGCCATTTGCGCAAGTGACTCGGATGGACTACCTGTCTCCATCTCCACTGCATACTGCCACGGTGTGCCCGGGTCCTCTGTCTCTCCTTCCTCAAAAACCTCTAGCTCCTCTGGCTGCTCCTGCTCCTCCTCTCCTGTCCGCTGACTAGATAAACCAGCCATTTCGCCAAGCCTAAACTGTGTTTCGCTGGGCAACTCCTCCTCCTCCTCTTCCTCCTCCTCCTCCTCCAGTTCAGCTCCAACGGGGTTCATGTGGCCGTAAGATGTAAACGCCATGTCTCCAGTGCCCTGACCAGCCATGGTTTCCAACATGTGCTGTAGTACATGAAGCAGTGGAATCACGTCGTTCATCCCGTAATCCTGCCGACTGACAAATAAAGTGGCTTCCTCAAAGGGCCTGAGCAAACGGCAGGTGTCACGTATGAGCTGCCACTGGTTGACATTGAAGTTACACAGGGGAGTCCCCCTATCTGCTTGGATCATCAGGAAATCCGTGATGGCTTTTCTCTGTTCATATAATCGGTCCAACATGTGAAGGGTGGAATTCCAACGGGTGGAAACATCGCAAATCAGACTATGTTGGGGGATACCATTCTGACGCTGTAGCTCAAGAAGGGTGTGTTTGGCGGTGTAGGAGTGGCTGAAGTGCATGCAAAGTTTCCGTGAAGTTGTTAGGATGTCCTGCAGATGGGGGGAACACTTCAGAAACCGCTTGACAACCAGATTGAAGACGTGAGCCATGCAGGGGGCATGGGTCAGGCTTCCTTGGCGCAGCGCAGACAAAATGTTCTTCCCATTGTCGGTAACCATGATTCCCATTTTAAGTTTTCTCGGAGTAAGCCATGTTTGGATTTCCTGATGAATACATTTAAGCAGTTCCTCCCCTGTGTGACTCCGTTCGCCAAGACAAACCATGTGAAGCACTGCGTGACACCTCCGTGCCCTGCACACATGGTAGACTGGAGGGGCACTGAGACTTGAGCCTACAGTGGAGGGTGAGGAGATGGCGGAGGATGAGGAGGCCGAGTCGCACGGTGTCACAGGCCCAATGGGCAGAGAGCGCGGAGGCCGAAGCGGCGTGACCTGTCCAAGTTGCTGCTGCAAAGGGACCACATTCACCCAGTGGGCCGTAAACGACATGTACTGCCCCTGACCGTAGTTACAGCTCCAGATGTCGGCGCTGCCATGTATTTTGCTACACACCGACAGGCTCAAGGACTGGCCCACCTTCTGTTCAACAAAAGTGTGCAGCGCTGGTACTGCCTTCTTGGCAAAGAAATGACGGCTTGGGACTCTCCACCTCGGCTCGGCACAAGCCATCAGTTCTCTGAAAGGTGCAGATTCCACCACCTGAAAAGGGAGCGACTGCAGCACCAGCAACTTGGACAGGAGCACATTCAGCTTCTGCGCCGTAGGATGAGTGGGCGCATACTGCTGTCTCTTGGACATGGCTTCGCTGATGGATTGCTGGCGGGATGCATGACTTGGAGGAGGAGGAGCAGGAGCGACAGAGGATGGGTATGACGCACAGCTGCCTTCGGCTGAGGTGCTGGAGCCTTGGCTGGCAGAAATTGGGAGCTCACTTGGTGAGGAAGCAGACTGGACCACCCCTTGGGAGCCTCGGTTCTCCCAGGTCGTTTTATGGTGACGCATCATATGTTGACGCAGGGCCGTGGTGCCAACATTTGGACCCTGGCCACGCTTCACCTTTTGCCTACATATCTTGCATGTGGCCATGTTACCCTCCTGCGGATGCCTCAGGAAAAACTGCCACACTGCCGAGTAGCTACTTTTCCCACCCCCTGGCCTCACTGATTCACTGCTGCTGTTGCCAACTCCAGGAACCCCTGCTCCACTACCTCCCGATAAGGTAGACTGCCGCACAGCAGGTGCTCTACCCCGGCCCCGGCCCCGGCCGGCTCCAGCCTTTGGAATTGTGCCCCCATGCTGACTGCTACCACCTTGCTGCCTCAGCTGCTGACTCCGGGGCAACCTGCACCCCTCTTCTCCTGATGATGACGATGAAGCCCCTTCATCACCCGGCTCCCAAGTGCGATCGGCTTCATCGTCATCATCATCATCATCACCGAGTTGTGGCTGTACGTCACTGATGTTCGTGGATTCGTCAACAGTGTCTGGCGCAGGAGCTGGAACGCTCGCAGCACCCACGACACTGTCCACATCACTATTTGTCTGCCTAGCTAAAGAAGCCACCTCCATTTCTTGGCTGGGCAGTAGCTGCTGACTGTCCTCTATCTGATGGTCCTCCTCACTAAAGAGTGGAGCTGAACCCAAAGCATAGGATACGTCGCTGGGGGAGGGAACGGCGTAGGCCAGAGGCAATGGGAGGACAGGGACTGCTCTCGGGGCATGCCAACTCAGGGTTGTGTCAGAGGAACCTACCGACCCTAGACTGGGGGTCTCAGACGTAAGTTGTGATGATGTTGTTGATGAGCGCGTCAACCAATCTACCACGGCAGATGCGTTACTGGTGGAGACCCGACCGCTAGCAGATACTGGCAGATTAGGTCTCTCAGCGTGACTCCTGCTGCTACTGGCCCCCAGTCTGATGCGAGCTCTGCCTGCGGAATCTTGGCCTCTGCCACTCCTCTTTTCACTTCCAGGCACTTGTCTGCCCGACATAGTCTAACTGGCGTGGTAGTAGGTGATATTTAAAAAAACCCCGGGCAGCGGTGGGTCTATATGAAACAGAATATAATGCACACCAAAAGTGAGCAGTAACACTCAGCCTCCAACAGGCCTGCTTAGTGTAAATAAGAGAGCTGCTTAGTGTAAATAAAGAGGGGTATGCTATGTTACAGAATGGGATGCCTCAACAGAAGTGCACCTGGCAGGCAGCAGTAAGCCTATGCCCAGCAAAAGTGTCTTATAATATAAATATAATAAGAGGAAATGCTTATATGGTCTTAAACAGAGGCTGCTTTAGTCACAGAATGGGATGCCCTGGGCAGGAATGGACCTGGCAGGGTCCAGTAGTGCTTTGGCCAGCAAAAGTGTCTTTATCAGGCTAATTTCAAATATGATAAGAGCAAATGCTTATATGGTCTTAAACAGAGGCTGCTGTAGTCACAGAATGGGATGCCCCGGGCAGGAATGGACCTGGCAGGGTCCAGTAGTGCTTTGGCCAGCAAAAGTGTCTTTATCAGGCCTAATTTCAAATATGATAAGAGCAAATGCTTATATGGTCTTAAACAGAGGCTGCTTTAGTCACAGAATGGGATGCCCTGGGCAGGAATGGACCTGGCAGGGTCCAGTAGTGCTTTGGCCAGCAAAAGTGTCTTTATCAGGCTAATTTCAAATATGATAAGAGCAAATGCTTATATGGTCTTAAACAGAGGCTGCTGTAGTCACAGAATGGGATGCCCTGGGCAGGAATGGACCTGGCAGGGTCCAGTAGTGCTTTGGCCAGCAAAAGTGTCTTTATCAGGCTAATTTCAAATATGATAAGAGCAAATGCTTATATGGTCTTAAACAGAGGCTGCTGTAGTCACAGAATGGGATGCCCCAACAGGAATCGACCTGGCAGGGTCCAGTAGTGCTTTGGCCAGCAAAAGTGTCTTTATCAGGCCTAATTTCAAATATGATAAGAGCAAATGCTTATATGGTCTTAAACAGAGGCTGCTTTAGTCACAGAATGGGATGCCCTGGGCAGGAATGGACCTGGCAGGGTCCAGTAGTGCTTTGGCCAGCAAAAGTGTCTTTATCAGGCCTAATTTCAAATATGATAAGAGCAAATGCTTATATGGTCTTAAACAGAGGCTGCTTTAGTCACAGAATGGGATGCCCTGGGCAGGAATGGACCTGGCAGGGTCCAGTAGTGCTTTGGCCAGCAAAAGTGTCTTTATCAGGCTAATTTCAAATATGATAAGAGCAAATGCTTATATGGTCTTAAACAGAGGCTGCTGTAGTCACAGAATGGGATGCCCTGGGCAGGAATGGACCTGGCAGGGTCCAGTAGTGCTTTGGCCAGCAAAAGTGTCTTTATCAGGCTAATTTCAAATATGATAAGAGCAAATGCTTATATGGTCTTAAACAGAGGCTGCTGTAGTCACAGAATGGGATGCCCCAACAGGAATCGACCTGGCAGGGTCCAGTAGTGCTTTGGCCAGCAAAAGTGTCTTTATCAGGCCTAATTTCAAATATGATAAGAGCAAATGCTTATATGGTCTTAAACAGAGGCTGCTTTAGTCACAGAATGGGATGCCCTGGGCAGGAATGGACCTGGCAGGGTCCAGTAGTGCTTTGGCCAGCAAAAGTGTCTTTATCAGGCCTAATTTCAAATATGATAAGAGCAAATGCTTATATGGTCTTAAACAGAGGCTGCTGTAGTCACAGAATGGGATGCCCCGGGCAGGAATGGACCTGGCAGGGTCCAGTAGTGCTTTGGCCAGCAAAAGTGTCTTTATCAGGCTAATTTCAAATATGATAAGAGCAAATGCTTATATGGTCTTAAACAGAGGCTGCTGTAGTCACAGAATGGGATGCCCCGGGCAGGAATGGACCTGGCAGGGTCCAGTAGTGCTTTGGCCAGCAAAAGTGTCTTTATCAGGCCTAATTTCAAATATGATAAGAGCAAATGCTTATATGGTCTTAAACAGAGGCTGCTTTAGTCACAGAATGGGATGCCCTGGGCAGGAATGGACCTGGCAGGGTCCAGTAGTGCTTTGGCCAGCAAAAGTGTCTTTATCAGGCTAATTTCAAATATGATAAGAGCAAATGCTTATATGGTCTTAAACAGAGGCTGCTGTAGTCACAGAATGGGATGCCCTGGGCAGGAATGGACCTGGCAGGGTACAGTAGTGCTTTGGCCAGCAAAAGTGTCTTTATCAGGCCTAATTTCAAATATGATAAGAGCAAATGCTTATATGGTCTTAAACAGAGGCTGCTTTAGTCACAGAATGGGATGCCTCACAGCAGACTTAAGATCAGTTCAGTATATATGCACAGTTAGTTACTATAAGCAGCCTGAAAACGCTAACAAAGGCTGGATGAAAAAAAAAAAATCTCCCTGTCAGCCAGCTCCGTTTTTCCTACCTTTCCCTGGCTTTCTGTCTGTCTCCTGTCTGTCTCCTGCCTGTCTCCTGCCTGTCCCTGTCTGTCCCTGTCTCCAGCCTGTCTAACTGCCTCAGCTACACAGCGTTCTGTCTGTCTGTCACGAATGCAATAGAGAAATGAGGAAAAGCAAGATGGCCGCCGTTAAATACCGCTGTGTGACGTCACCGGGCTTGCTGGCTGCTGATAGGCTGCATGTGACTGCCCCAGCTTGCACTGGCGCGGGATACATGTCCAGACATGTCCCGTCCGCCATCTTAGAATGCCTGTAAATGTAAATGAATGGATGTTAAAGGAAAACTTCGAGTGATCGAATCGCGGGGAAATTCGGATTCGATCCGAATCGAATTTTTCCTGAAATTCGGATCGAATCCGGGTTCGTCCGGATCGATTCGCTCATCCCTACAAATAATGTTGGGGAGGTGAATGTTTTATAGTATTTTATATTAGCCATTGTTATGATGGAGAGGGTGCAACTAAACAAGAGAGAAAGTAGATATACTGAAAAAGGGGAGCTGGTAGAAGTGTCCTTTAATTTGTACACTTACTGTGTACAATCCACAAGTTAGGCAATTGTCCAACATTGTGCATAATATGCATCATTGTCTCAGGAAAATCTATACTAAACATTTACATAAAAAACTTAAATTCTCCAATTTTTATCTCATCTCTACATGTGGGCAGTCATGGTCTATTGTTTAAGGAACCAATCTTGTGACCAGAGTGTTGTAGGTTTGATTCTTGTCTGTCTGGAAAGTACTCTTGAGCAAGGCACCTAATCCCCCAACTGCTTCCCAGGCACCGTGGTTTGGGCAGCCTATGGCTTCAGGCACATGTGCACTTACTGCTTGTGTTTTTCTCACTGCACAGATATGTTAAAGGCGGAGGATTTATATATATAAATATTATATATAATATATTATATATATTATATATAAAAATATATGTGCAGTATACCACCCCTTATCTGAGATTATCTTATGAGCAGGATCAGAAAGGCCCACCATAGCACCAGAGGAACCTTCTGATAGGTCCCAAGCACTGACCCATGTCCACCACCGAAGCTGCATAGGACGCCAAAGACTGAAACAATGTTTCTGGTTTGCCTAAAGTGTTCAAATCGATTGTGACAGCCAACCTCAATATCCACACATAATAGCCTAAGGGACTTTACTTGCATAGTGGCCAACCACGCTATTTGACTCGCTCTAAAGTAAAGCAAAAGGTTGCTACAGCAAGGCCACCCCTAGATTTATTCCTAAAGATTACTGACTTTGCAATTATCAGGCGTTTAGCCCCCCCAAATAAAATGGAGCATCTTAGACTGCAATGTGTTTATAACCACCTCCAGGTCATTTTAACCGCTGCAATGCAGTCACGATATATTAGGCTTAGACTACTTATCAAATAGCAATTGTAGTTGTTGAATAAGCAGGGGGTAATTGGCATTAAATAGAGAATGGCAATCGTTATTAATCTGAACCCCAAGATGAGTGATAGATCCAGCTCTTCATTTGAAATCAAAGTTCTGTTTGATATACTGAACCACATTTTCTGAAAAAGAAATGTTAGTGCATAAGACTTTGCACAGTTAAATTGTAGCCCCAATATCTCAGAAAAAAATTGCCAGAATGCTAAATAGATTTGGCAAAGAAACTACCAGGTTAGTCAACATCAAATTATCATCTGCATAAAGAGATATCTTATGTTCATGGTCAGAGACCACCAACCCAGAAATATTACTGTTACACATAATTAAACTAGAGAGATGCTCTATCACTGGAGAAAACAGAAGGGCACCGCTGCTTCGTACCCCTAGTGATTCAGAAACTTTCTGACCTGTGATCACTATATTTCACAAACGCACCAGGATTAGAGTATAGTGATGTGACTTTCTAAATGTGGACCCTATGTCCCATCTTTCCTATATATATAATGCCTTGCGAACATTCAAGACAAGAAGCATAGCCTGCCCTTGTTCTCTCGAAACCAAGAAGCAGGTATATTTATTCTTTCTTATTTTTACATCTAAATTTATTCATTAAATAGGCCTATAATTGGACCACAATTAATTATTTATACTGGGTTTAGGTATCTTAGAGACTGCTGCTGTCAGGGCATTGGAACCACACTTATCTTTTAGAAGAGCATCCAATTTTGCCGATAAGTTGTCAAATGTTGTCAAATTTCTTATCTTAAGAAGCGGTAAAGCTGCTTGGGCCTGGTTGTTTATTGATTTTGATAAAGCTGAAAGTTGAATCTCTGAAAGCTCAATATCTCTGTCCAAAAATGTCCTTTTCTGCCTCAGAAGGAGCAGGCAAATGGGTTTGTGGATGAAGGGAACGGACAGCTTCCATATTCAGTGGACTTTTTGTTGTGTAAAGAGCATCTAGATGTTTTCGAAAGGTATCCACTACATTTTTCTTGAGTCTAATGGGTTTATATGGGCAGGCTGATTCATTACTAGCGCCAGGTAATAGCAGATGAGCGTCTGTACTGCGGCGCTAAGAGCGACTGCTAGTGGTCGCTCTGATAAGCCGTGAGTCACTATTACAGAGCGCCTCAGTCGCTGTAGTAACATTGCCGGCATTGATGAATTTGATGTGTGAGTCGCTATAACACCAGTACCGACCTATATGGGAGCGCCAAAGCTGTGTGATTAAAGTCTGTTTTCGAACACATATCCACTATTAACAAAGCAAAAACATATGGAATTACATTGTTATTACATTGTGACACACATTAATACCAGACCTGTAATGACAATTCTGCATAAAAAAATCAAAAATCAAAAAAGTTTTCAAAAATGTATTTAAATAGGCCAGGAGAGATCACACAATGATTTGATACAAAAGAAAAAAAAATATTAAAAGAAAACCCTGTTTAAACAGAAGAAACTAAATGTCCATTGAAATGAATGGGAGAGCGACAGGTAGCGACAGGTAATACCAGGCGCGGCTGAAAGCCAGAGCGCCGCCAGGATCCACTGAGCCGTCTGAGATGATGAATCAGTCACTAAGAGGCCGATTCATCAATAGCGCCAGGTAGCGACAGATGAGCGACTGAAGTATGGCGCTATGAGCGCCGCTAGCGTCAGCCGCGGGCGGTAGCGATTCGCTATAGCAGGCCTCCTCAGTCCCTACCTGGCGTTGTTGGGAACACCGCCTACATTGCTGAATATGATGTTGGCCCTCAGCTTTGTAGGCGCTGTCAGTCAGTGTGACCACGCTATTCAACACAGCGCCTGCGCTTAGCTTTGCTGTGGCCTGGGCATCCAGTACCTTCAGAATAAAACACATTGCAACATGTTTCTTTACTTTTTTGAGTTTTTATTTTGTGTTGAAAAGGAAATTAAATTAAACCAGATATTAGAATATAAATGCAAAATAAAACATAATTAAACACATAGCCACATTTTAATTTATTTTATTTATTTTTAAAAGAAAAAGGAAATACAATTAAACCACCAATGAGAAAGAAAATGAAAATAAAAACAGAACAGAGAAAGAAAAGGAAAATAGAAAAGGAAAATAAAAACATAACTGAGAAAGAAAAGGAAAATAGAAAAGGAAAATAAAAACAGAACAGAGAAAGAAAAGGAAAATAGAAAAGGAAAATAAAAACATAAATGATAAAGAAAAGGAAAATAGAAAATGAAAATAAAAACAGAACAGAGAAAGAAAAGGAAAATAGAAAAGGAAAATAAAAACAGAACAGAGAAAGAAAAGGAAAATAGAAAAGGAAAATAAAAACAGAACAGAGAAAGAAAAGGAAAATAGAAAAGGAAAATAAAAACAGAACAGAGAAAGAAAAGGAAAATTAAAATAGGAAGTAGAATGCAAAGGAAACTTACAACAGAATTAAACACATAGCCACATGTATCTATATATAGTAGATTTTATTTTTACAATAATAAAAAATTAAAAAAGTAACAGAAGAGAAAATGAAATTCAAAAGTCAAACAGAAAGGAAAAAGCAAAGTAAAGGGAATGAAAGTTTTTAAAGTTCCAAATAGGGTTCAAGGTGCATCTCTTGGTGCCTGAAAAAATAAGAAAAGTGCATTTAGTATAGATCTTTAAAGTAGTATTGTTGTTGCAAATAAAAAAATGCATTACTTGATAACCAACATTGGCGTCTTACACCCCCCTTAGAGTGGTTGGGATCATCTTACACCCCCCCTTAGAGTGGTTTGGGTCATCTTACACCCCCCTTAGAGTGGTTTGGGTCATCTTACACCCCCCCTTAGAGTGGTTTGGGTCATCTTACACCCCCCTTAGAGTGGTTTGGCTCATCTTACACCCCCCCTTAGAGTTGTTGGGATCATCTTACACCCCCCCTTAGAGTGGTTTGGGTCATCTTACACCCCCCCTTAGAGTGGTTTGGGTCATCTTACACCCCCCTTAGAGTGGTTTGGGTCATCTTACACCCCCCTTAGAGTGGTTTGGGTCATCTTACACCCCCCTTAGAGTGGTTTGGCTCATCTTACACCCCCCTTAGAGTGGTTTGGCTCATCTTACACCCCCCTTAGAGTGGTTTGGGTCATCTTACACCCCCCCTTAGAGTGGTTTGGGTCATCTTACACCCCCCTTAGAGTGGTTTGGCTCATCTTACACCCCCCTTAGTGTTTTTTTGGGCTCATTTTGATGGGAGTTCAAATACATTTAGCCAGTAGTGCAGTACTTGCATTATAGTGAAGGGTAGTTAGTTTACCGCAAAAAAAGAAGTGATCATCCTTTCCCTTAGCTCATCGCCAGTCTGGGTGTCCTCACTTCTTGCTGCGGGCATGTTGGGGATTTCTGGCACCAGTGCTGTCTCCTCGGGGGCTTGGATTCGGTGGCAAATACAAATATTGTGTAGCACACACGCAGGCAAGGATGGCAAGGCAAGGATGATCTTGGAGACCTTCTGTGGGCTGTAGAGCATCTCTCCTCCTGGCCGTGCCAAACAGAGAAAGCGTGCTTTCAGCAGGCCGATGGTTCTTTCCACAATGCTTCTGGTCTTGCGATGCGCTGCATTGTAGCGTTCATGGGCAGAGGTCCGTGGGTTCCTGACCGGAGTCATGACCCACGTTCTCTGCCCATATCCCTTGTCCGCTGTAGAAAAAACACAAGGAGAGAGACAGCAATTAGTACTAGTACATGTTTTTTTGTGGTTGTTTTCTTAAATTTGGCTTACTAGGCCACATATTTGCTAAATACATTGACATGGTTAATTTATTACCCAGTAGCCAGCCAGCTGGCATTTCGTTGTTATCAAACTTCCGGCACAGGACTGTCCGCTGCAAGACGTAAGAATCGTGGCATGAGCCGGGGAACCCCGATCTCACCGCCCGCAGCCTCATGTCTGGGTCACAGACCACCATAACATTAAGCGAATGGAACTGCTTCCGGTTTCTGTAGGACAGCTCCTGTGCACGGGGAGGGCGGAAAGGGATATGTGTACCATCAACGCACCCTAGCACATTCGGGATCCCTCCCATCAGATAGAAAGCATGTTTTATTTTGGCAACCTCTTCCTCATCCTCAGGAAACTTGATGTAAATTGGGATTAAATCACAAATTGCCAGAACTACCTGGATTAGTATGCGGCTCATAGTAGCCTGGCTTATCCCGCTGAGGAGGGCGGAGGTTGCCTGGAAGGTCCCTCGTGCCAAAATATTCAGAGTGGCACACAGGCGTACTATGCCTGGAATGGAATGAGTGCGTTTGGTGGATGGCTCGATTTTGTGCTTAATCTGATCATATAGGGACTGTAGTGCAGCACGATTCAGACGGAAGCGGCTCCTGATCTGCTCGTCACTTAAGTCCCATACTGAAAGGCGGATTGCAAAGGAGCGGGGTGCCCTAAGCCTCACAACACCCCGCTCCCTTTCCTCCTGCTCTTTCAGCATACACATACATCCATCCACCCAGACACCATACATCACCCTCTTATCCATCACACACACTAAAGATATATACAAAAAAAAAAAAAAAAAAAAACCACAAACACACAACACACACACAAACAATCACACTCCACACACACCCGCTACAATGCAGCTCACCACAAAACCAGAACTATAGTGGTCCAAACCACCAGCCTGCTGAAAACCAGCTTTCTAAGTTAGGCACAACCAAGAGGGGAGTTGCTGCACAGCCCACAAAAGGCCCAAAAATCAAGCCTCACTTGCTGTATGCTACACAATATTTGCAGATGCCACCAAAAACAAGCTCCTAAAGAAACAGCACTGATGTCAGAAATCACCCAACAAGCCACAGAGAGTGAGGACAGAAACCAGACAGAGGCTCAAATGAGCTAAGGGAAGCGAGCACAGCACCACACCACAGCCTTTGCCACAGTGTAAGAATAGCAGAAGCTTGAAAATTCCTTCCATTTATACTTCTCTTTCAAAAGGGACAGGTCCGCTTTGCCGCCTTTTGCGTCGCTCTGCTATTTCCGGGCGCCAATTAGCCGACCCAGGTGTGCGTAAAACAGAGTGCGCACGCGCACGCTAGTAGCGCTACTAGCGTACGTGAGCCGAAACTTGCGTGCATTAACGGACATGGCCCAAAAATCAGTGGTGGCCCAATGAAAGGTAAGCTGCTGTTTTTTTAAATAGCCGTTAGGCTAACCACATGTCACAAGGGTTTCAGATACATCAGTCCATTGTTGTATTTGGGTGTGTGTTGTTTGGTTAATGAGGTCTGTAATGAGTTAATTGGCTAACACACATGCTTCAGTCAGTGCAGTGGAGGTGTGGCTAGAAGGAACTGGGCTGTATGTGTGAATCAATTAAGTGGCCTGCTTTTTGATTGGCTGTTAGAGCACATAAAACCTGCCCAACCCTAAGAGATTGCGATGCCATTCTGTAGTCTGCATGCGTGCTTGTTGGGTGTGTATTTGTGTGTGTGTGCAGCTACAGGATGGAGCCAAATTCAGGACATCTGCCGGCCACAGCAGGCCCAAGTAGGAGTTTGGTGGGTGCTGTGCGCAGACCTCCCTTACGGAAAAGGGCACAGCCTGAAGGTGGGGCAGCACCCCAGGCTAAGCGCCCAGGTGCCAAGAGGGAGCCTGAATTTAATTTGGCTGAGAATAATCATCTTGTGCGCCTTACACTTGCTAAATGGGAGCTGATATTTGGCTCCCAAAGCAAGTCCATAGGCAAACAAGAAAGAAGCAAACTGTGGGATGCCATTGGTGTGGAGCTTAGTAGCACTGCTTAACACCCACGTAGTGGCCCATCCTGCAGGAAACGCTTCTACACTTTGCGAGGGGCCCTTATGAAAAAGATGAATCACGATCTTGATGTGGACAGTGGGACCATCCAGGCTCCAAAGAGTACCTACAGGCCGTATGAGGAGATGCTTAAGGCCAAAATCCCACTGGCTCGGCTGCAGGGTGTGGATCCTGGGGATGACACCACAGGTTGGACTGAAGGTACATATTTTCTGCCTTTTTTACAAACCTAATGTTAATGTATGTGATTAGCATTTTTTCATTCTGACCAACTAACAGTAGGACCTGTGAAGTATTACATTAGAGCTCAAACATTTGTTACTTTTCTGTCTGTTGCTTTCTGCATAGGTGCACATGCTGCTGTCCGGGATGTGCCTCAGGACACCCAAGCTCCTGCCCTTCCAGCAACCTCAAGGCTACCCCAGTCTGCCATTGAAGGTATTTACCCGTAATTTTGGTGCTGGTTGTTTGGGGAACAAATGGGTGTGGGAGCAGCTCAAACAATCGAGTGTTGCACTGTTGAGTATTAATAATATGGGCCTGCGGCCTAATTTCACGCCCACTGTAACACTCACAGCAACTAACTAACAAGGCCCTAACATGTGTAGATATGTTTGAAGCCAGAGATGTGTAGCCATATATCGGCATATCAATGTGGGAGCCACACTGGCCTTGATTAGTGAATATTAGTGAAAGAGCTGCTCACACACACCTTAATGCATGTTGTATTTTTGCACGCACATTAACTATGGCTCAATGTTGGCTTCATTTTTGCCTAGCTCCCATGCCCTTGGCCCCAGCATCTCCTCCGGATCCCACCTACTCTTTGGATGTCGGTAAGTGCATGTGTCCACCTTGCTTTATCCACTTTTACCCAAGTGCATGTGTCTCATTCCTCTTTTTTCTTGGTAGGCCAAGTGACTGGTTCATCTTTGGACCCCACTTCCGATGTTGCAGGTCAACAGGACCCTGTTGGTGTGTATAGCAATACATAATGTATCCTTTATGCTGTTTATGTTACACTGGTTCAATTTGGTTAGTCAACTAATCTACATGTTTGCTTGGTAAACTTGAAGATGCCTCTTGGGAGTGCTTGTTGCCTCCCCAGGGTCAGTCTATTAGTTATTGGAGTGATAGCAATGTATTTTGGCGGACATATTTTTTGCCAAACATTCCCCGTAGTAGTTTGATGAATATTTAGAGACATTCCTTGTGTTTTTTAGTTGACCCGAATATCGGAAGTGGCTGTCCAGAAAGGGCCCCTCAAGTTCAGGCTGCCAGAGATAAGGGTAAGTTGTTTTGCCTTGCTCTAGTCTGTATTTTGGCTCTACTTTTGTTGCACTTGCTTCTGGCAACTTGTGTGTCCACATGTATTTTCAAGGTCCAAGCTCGAGTGAGGACCCCACTCAAGACATCTGGGAGATTGCGGGTATGTGTAATTTAAGCAATGTTTCTGATGTGATTAGCAAAAATGATTGCCTCTTAGTCCTGTAACATACATGTTAACAATCTGAGTTTAACAGATACCTTTGGTCTAGTGTGTATTTTGGCACTTTTTAGAGGTATGGCCTCGATAGCCTAGCCAGGTTACATTTGAGTTTGGGCCACAGACCTACTAACCTGATTTTCCTGTTTAGCATATGCCAACTTGCCGGACATCTCGGATGTGGAATTGCCACTCTCTGGCAGCGAAACCTCGAGCCTACCTGTGCCGGAGGACACGCAGGTAACATGGCTGATGTAGACGACCTAGAACCACATTGGCATCTTCGTGGGTAGTGGATGAAGCAACATGTCACATTTCCTTTCATTGTTGTTTTTGCAGGAGGCGGAACCAGAACCCCAAGCTGGGACCTCTTCCCAAGTCCCATGTGGCCAAGCTTCCGAGGCTCAGACAAGGGTAAGTTGTATAGTGACTGTTTAGGGTAATTATTTTGAGGGGCATACCTGCATTGGTTCTGTTTGACTAAAATGTTGTTTTCTATTTTGTTAGGCTCAAACCACAGCAAGAGGAGGTGTGGCACCAACCAGTGCTGATTTTTATGAGCTAGGGGTCCGGATGTTGGAGGACTACAGTCGCCAACAGCCGCGTGATGGAACTAATGAGCGCATTGCGGCGTTGGAAAATCAGGTGCTGATGTGTCAGCAACAAAATGAGGCCCAGCAGCGCCAGATCGACCAGTTGCTCCGAAACCAACACCAGAACCAGGAACTTGGTCGGCTGGCCAATCTAATGGAGCAATCTCTCCAGCGCCAGGAAGAATCGATACAGCGCCAGGAAGAATGTCTCCAGCGGCAGGACCAAACTTTGTTGTTGATACAACAGCTCATACAACAGCAGTCTATATTTTTTACTGCACTGTTGTCCCCCAACACCGCCCCTAGCAATGACTCCCAACCTCCCCGGCCACCCAGCCAAGAATATTAATTTTGTTTTTTTTGGTTTTTGTAAATATATTTGCTTCACCCACCTCTAAATTGTGTTTTTCCTAAGACCTAGCTAATAACACAGTCAGGGATGAGTATCTTGATCTACATATGTCAATGTATTGGTCAATTTAGCCCACACATTTGAGACCATAGCTTACTATGGTTAACACATGAAATGGCTCCAAAGGTATGGCTAAATTGACACACAAATGGGTTTTGAGACAGTTAAACTATGCTTTGCAATGCACCACACTGTAATGATGGTAATCAAAAAATTTATTACAAAAACATGGCCAACAGGGCCAACATTGCCCAATAAAGGGCATCAAGAGGCCAGCCTTCCCCCCACCCTAACGACGCCGCCGGCGCCTCTTCTTGGCCAGCAGCATCAGCTTCAGGAGCCTGATCTCCCGCCACAGTCTGCGATGCTGGTTTTCACAAGCTGTAGAGATGTAGAAACAACAATTTATTAATAAATTGGATGTGACCTCAACAGACACAGATGTAGCAATGTAATGTCAGTGTGTCCAATTAGGTGACACTCACATTAACATTGTTGACCACTGTGTGCTTATTGGTTAACATGATATGAGTACTATTGACTGGCAGGAATGTGAACAACACATCCCAAGCATACATTTACTCTTAAAGTGTACCAACACCCACCGGTGATCGGCCCGAATATCTATCAGATTCCCTGCCCGATCACCTCCCTCCCCGCGGGATATCCGAGATCGGGATGTCCCTGGGGGTGAAACCCCCCCAAACCCCAAAATACCTACCTCAGTTTCGGTGGGGCAGGGCCGCCGGGCCCTCCCTGGCGCCCCTCTAGACGTGTGCGTGCCTGCGCCGGCCGTCTGTGAATGGCCGGCGCAGGCACGCGCGCGTAAAAAGGGGCGCGGGGGAGGCGGAGGAGGAGCCAATTTGCCGTGGCTTGTACGTTTGCTGGAGTCAAAGTGAGTTCAGGGGGTTGTCACACAGCGGTGACGATCAGGGGTGCCCCACCGTAGTGGACCAAGACCCAGGAAAGTCAAAATCCTGGTTGTTGTTCCAGTTTAACTCTTGGGAAGCAAAGAAGGTATAAGTCCCAGTGTGTCCATTTTTGTGTTTAGTCACAGCCAAACATCAGGGCCTAAGTCCTAACGAGTACACGAGTTTGCCCTATAATGTTAGAGGTCCAGACCTAATAGGGCCCATTTGGTTGTGTCTAAGGCAAAAATTGTCTCTATGTGGCCAAATGAAGAATGTGAGCCAACAATCAAGCATGCAAACAGGCATGTTGGATTATTGTACAAACACATTGAATCTAGATGTGTGTGAAATTAACACATAGGTAAATTTTAAATGTCTGCAGATGTGACTATAAGACATAGGTTTCACAAGTCTTTAGGCATATGAAGTGGGATGTACTCACCATCGCAGCTGTGGCGGGGGCCCATGCTGCTGGCCGTCCCTGGAGCTGGGGTGGGGAGGAGGGTCTCTGGCTCCGTCTGCGTAGCAACATCTGTCAACAGAAAGCAAAAGACAAAAACACAATTAGTGGGCCAATGACACCTGACTATTTGACATCCATCTGGTTATTGAGTCTGAAAATGCAAAGGCTTGCATGGTTACATACAGGTTGTCCTAAATTAGCATATTTCCTGGACCATGAGTTAATGTCAATTTGTTAGGCTTGACACATGTATCCCTAAAGAGAATGTGCAAATAACATAGACAGTGCTATGTAAAGGAATAATTAGCAGTTGTTTGGCTAATGTTAATAGTGGGCCACATGTTTGAGCGGGAACAACTTAACCCAAGAAAACAAATTAGAACACCCATCATGGTGTGGGCAGAAACATAGGGGTGGTTGACAGTTGGCTAGCACTGTAGTGGGGTTTGTGAGGTTAGGGTACCTTATCAAACCAGCTGTGACAATGGACCAGGAAACATGTGTCTGTTACAAGTGGGCCTATACACAGGATTGCAGCAAATCTGGGTTTGGGTCCGCTTTGGCAGAGCAACACAATTTGCGTGAGACAACGTACTCCGCGCCCGCTGCCTTCCACACATCACTCCTCGAGTGTGTGCGCACGCGCAGCCCATTTGGAAACAGAGCGCAGGCGCACACACATCTAGAGTGTCACACAGGAGGCTGGGACGGTGGCTTTGGCAACCCCCAAAGAGGTAAGGAGTTTGTGGGGTTTTTTTTGTGGGGGGGGCCCTGGGTGAGGGATGTGATTTGTCATGGAACCTTCAAGAATCCAAGCACTATCAATGTTTGGGGGTACACTTTAATGAATGTCATAACATTGGGAATGTGATGGATAACCACAAACACTTACCATGACTATGCCCGTGGAGAATCCTTCGCCAAAACGCCATGGAGGTGCCGCCTATATGATGCCCTGCAAATTAGAGAGGAATGGCAAGGGCTAAGTACAAATTGCCAGATGAAACCTGTCACAGACTAACAATTAAAAAATGTACACTCACCAGGGGATGAAGCGCCACTTGAAGCCCAGGGAGGGCTCTGAGGAGGAGGCGGGGAGCCTCGGCTCCTCACACTCTGGTCAGAAGATCCACCAGGCAAAGGGCCACCCTCCTCCCTCTCACTCCCTGCTTGAGAGTGGCCCCTTGCCTGGTGAGAGTCCTCAGACTCAGAGTGTGAGGAGCTGAGGCTTGATCCAGCCAGCCCCCCAGCAGCACACTCCTCTGGGGCGTCATCCCCTTCCTCCCCTGGGTCCTCTAAATAGGACCCGCGGGAGGGACCCTCCCCCGATGACTCCCCCGAGTCCGCCTGCCTGGTTCGGGGGAGGAATCCCTTCCCACGTTTCCCCAGGGGAGGACGCTTATCTGTGTGGAGGGGGTGAAAGAAAATAATTAATCTAAAGAGCACAAATGGACACAGCTTAGCAGATGATTCTGCACAAAGGCGAAACAGAACATAAGCTTTAACTTACCTGATGCGTAGGCATCATATAGGCGGTACACGCCTTCAGGGTCCCGGCGCTTGAAATCGGACCACTTCTGCTGAATTGAGCGTATGGTCAGCTCGGTGTGGAAGCGCCGGGACACTGTGGCCTTCACCTCCATGGCAATGCGTTTTTTCCCTCCACGGGCATAGTCATATTCGGCCACGCAGAAGTCCTATGAAAAATGAACAAACAAACTAAAATCAATACATGACATCAGAACAATGTCATAAACAGTTATACAGAGACCAGATCAAAGTGGACCCACACCCAGGATTATCAGTATTCTGGGTTTGTGTGCACTTTGGTGGGCCACACCAATTGTGGGTGGTCCGCTGTCTGCAACCCCCTTGGAAGGCCACAAATACACCACTGAGGACACTCCCACGTCACTCCGCAAGCCAAACACAGGGCTCCGCGCCGCTGTGGTATGCGCATACAAGGCCGTTGGGACGTGCATACCAGCTCAGCTGGGTCTGCACGGCAAAGTACGCATGTGGCGTTTGACTCTAACAGGGAGTGCGCCTGCACACCAAATTAAAATATGTCTGGCGCAGGGGTACACCCTGCTAGAGGTAAGCGCAATAGGCATCCGCAGCTAACGCATGCACAGATGGGACGGGGCTGAGGTAATTGTTAGGGCCCTCCGGGGGGGGCATCCCAGCAGGACATCCACAATGGGGATGCCCCACGGGGAGTGATCAAATTTGGTTTGAAAACAAACAAATTTCTGACCCAATCCCCCCTGTGTGTTCTGCAACTTTTAAGCTAAAAATACAACAAAAATATACTCACTTTGACCACCTGGCCATTTACGCGGCTATCCACCCGGGTGCGCGTTTTCTTACTAGGCCCAGGAGGGGAAGGGGTGGGAGGGGTGCTATTTGGGGAAGGTGAGGTGGGTTTGGGAGGTGGGGGAGGGGTGGTGGGGTCAGAGTCGGAGGAGGAGCTGGGGAGGCGCATAACTCGCCGTCTGGGCAGCATAGTGGAAACGCTAAGGAGGAAACAGGAACCGGAAATGACCCAAGCGACATTGGAAAAAAGTTTAAAAAAAAAAAACGCTACGCGCACCAGCAACAAGCTATTCTCAGCTATGTGCAAGCTAAGTGGCGGAAAAACTAAAATGACGCTTGCAAACAAGCTAGTGGCATAAGCGCTAGACAGTTTTACCTTAAGGTGGCGTTGAAACGCAAAGGAGGATCCCGGAACCGGATATGACGCTAGCAACTGTGCTTCAAAATTCAAAAACAAACATGCGCGCAACAGGGACAAGCTAATATCAGCTATGTGCACGCTAAGTGGCGGAAAAACATTAAAATGACGCTGCAAAACAAGCTAGGGCCAAAGGCGCCACGAATTATTAGCTTGATTTAGCAGGGGATTCTACATACTGTAATGCATAGGTCCTTCTAAAGCATACACCGTTGTGCTTAAATATACAAATCTTATTCCTTCACAAAGTCATCACACAATCAAACTAGACAACTACCTGAAAATGTGGCACACATGAGAATGCATAACGGGTTGTTAATCCTGCAATATGTGGCCAGGCACGCTCACAACTACAGTGTATTCATTAACAACGACTGGGGTCGCGGGAAGTGAATTCCTTGCAAATGGCAGAAGGGCACATGTATGAACAGCACAGCGCCGCACAACGCAGCGCAGCGAGGCACAGCGACGCTCGCGCCGCCACATAGCGAATTAAAACAGCGACTGCACAAACACTGACCAACACAGATTCATCAAGGACAGGGCTGCCGAATAGCTTGGGCGCTGACAATTTCGAAGAGCGAACGTGACCGCCCAACCTGACAGGCTACTAAGTTTCGCTGTAAGAGGTGCTCACCAGATTCGCTTTCATAAATGTGGTATTGCGTACAGCGCCCGGCGTTCACTAGGCGCTGCCTGCCGCTACCTTTCGCTTACAAGGCACTACCTGGCGCTATCCCTTGATGAATAAAGCCCTCAATATCAATACTCCTAAGCCATTTTGTAAGTAGGGTACCATGCTTGTTATCAGTGTAGAACCACTAATATTTAGACCTATTTATTTGTTTTTTTTGGCTTCACTTGAGAGGCAGAGGTTTAAGACATGTCTGACCTGTTTGAAAAGTCCTGCTATCTAATGACTATCCAGCAAGCCTATGAGGGTTTTCCTATGTTGCGCCTTAATCTTTGATGCTAGTTGAATCAACAACCCATGCAAAACAGTCTTATAGGTTTCCCAAACCACCGCCAAACCTACATTTCAGGAAAAGTAATCATCCAATTCTGATTGCACCCTTTTCACTATAACCTCATCATTCTACAGTGAATCATTCAATTTCCAGTTGGAAATCAGCTCCAAACCAGAGAGGTGAGCGCAACACACGTTAAATCATGGTCTGACCACACCATTGGAATGATAGCTGCACCAGACAGCAATGGGATCGAAAATTGCTGGATAAATAGATGGTCAATGTGTATAGTCCTGTCTATTAGGAAAAAAATCCCTCCAAGAGACCACCAGCCAATATTGATCAAGCAATTCTCAAAAATTTAGCATGTTGAGAAAGCAATTAAAAAAAAACCCTTCCAAAAGTATGTTTTGATTATTATTAGGATCATAATAGGTAGCAATTTTAACTTGCTGGTCCTGAATCAAGCCTGTCAGAATTAGGAACCATCTGCCAGGGTCTTTAAGCTCAGACTGGGGATAAAATTGTAACGAGCGCTGAAATGCAATTAAACTTATTTAACTTTGGCCGAAGCAGTGTAGAACAGGGAGCGGTCTTTGCTTGGTATTTAGGTATGGTGTCACAAAATGCATTTCTAGGAAACAGAGAACATCCGCATGTAGAGAGCGCATCTGCCTCATTGCTTTAACCTATTTTTGAGGAACATTCAATCCCTGAACATTCAGGAAACCAAATCCCCAGACATGTAATGTATGTTTGCCACTGATGAGCAAGGAAACAAAGAAACGAGAAAAACAAAGTAAAAACAGTAAAGCAAAAGAGAGAGAGAGAGAGAAAGGAAAAAGAAAAAAGAAAAAAAAAGAACAGCAAAAGGCTCTAACAAAAGGTAGAGACAGAAATACACGGTCCAAAGCACAACCAAAAATCTCAGAATATACTGGGATCACATTAACCAGAAGTATCAGAATCAGAGAGGGCATGTAATATTGCCCTCATCCCTGACAAGGGTTTGTAGCCCACGCTTCCAAGATAGCTAGGAAAAGTAGGCAATTGAGCACACATGTATAACACCCAGGGTACTCGATTCCCAAATCAGTGAACAAAAATGTACCAAAAAATCAAGGAACATTACCCAGAAAGGGAGTGGAAAATAGGGGGCGATATCTGAGATCATAGGCTTCGAGCATGAAAGAAAATCCTTTACCATGACAGCCACAGCTCGACAAAAGGTGTAGCAGATCTAGATCCCGGTGGGAGAGATGGGGAATATCATTATCATCATGTAAGAACTTCTCAGCTGCCAAACAATCAGACAAAGCAAAATAGCATTATAACAAACAACAACAACCTGAACAAGGAGAAAAATATTTGGTTAGTGTCAAAGAAACAAATCAACCTGAAAAAATATGCAAAATACCATAAAAAAGTACTAAAACTTTTTGAAGACCTGAGCATGGTCCAGAAGCAAAAGTCATCAAGACAAAAGGATGATTAGGGAAAAAGGACCCAAAAACTCAACCTTCAGGCCCAGGAGTTTGGTCAAACTGCTCATCCAAAAAAGCAGAGATCTTGGGCTTCTTGGGTTTCTCCAATACTCCCACTGTTCACTCTCTGCAACCACCTTTAAGCTTCAGCGTAATCGGCACAGCTTTTTCATTGTCAGGTGTGATAACGGTGTATGAGTTCCCCTAGATGCTCCAGCGTTCATTCAAATGTTGAATAAACAAAAAAATGACCTAGTGAACAAAAAGACTTGTGGTCTCAGAGAGCCGTTAAAGAGGGGCACAAAGAATCCCAGCAGATCTATATATAAAAGAGAGTAGCTTTACTATGCTTGTTGCCCCCTCAGGTTAGGGGGAGCCCCGGCATCCAGACCGCCGATCCTCTCAGACCATCGGCAAGAGTTCTGATATGTTCTGGGAAGCCAAATGATGCTGTTTTCCAGCTGGAATGGTACCTCCAGAAAAAGAAAGGACACAAGCAATAGACACTTTCGAGTTCGGCAGAGGGTCCCTAGGTGACCCCACTGAATTCACTGCCCTTTGCAGGGGAGCTATAGGGGAGGACCAAGGGCCTTGCAAGGGGTAAACCTGAATCTCGATGAGAAAATTGTCAATATCTGACAACCAGTTTTGCTTTTTGGGCAGAAGTCACAGGCAGAAGTCACAGTGCGTCAGGAGAGGCCCTCTAGCCAAAAACCAAAAAAGCCAGTTTTTGACAAACTGGCGGGCTGCAGATCTGGGTGAATTGAAACCCATCAGGGATGACCATACTCGATGCTGTGTGCATGAACACTCATAATCCTGCAAGTTTAAGAAAAACACACAAAACAAAGACCAGAACTTTCTACTTAATGGGATGAGAGAAAACAAATCTTAATTCAGCATGTACAAGAGGCAGTTTTAAATATTTAAAAGGCCTGTCTATGTTTTCATTATACGGGAGAGGAGGATGGGAAAAACATTCAAACTTGCAATGTTCTGTGCCTGTCCTAAAAATTAAGATTATGCTCATGAAGCATCATCATAAACTCCAAATAAAAACATTTCCTGTTTGTCTGAGAGCAGAATTATTTTTTCAAGGCATCAGTTCATTATGAGAGCTCACAGCGCTTGGCGACATCCTGAAACTGTCACTTTATTTTTGACTTGTCCCCAGATTGTGCTGTTTTATGACAAAGGTTGTCTTATGGGACAAGTGTATATTATGAAACTCCTGCAATATGTAACTATTAGTGCAGAAAAGAACACAGTTAAGTTCTGTATGAAGTGCTCTCTCATGTCTCTTCTTATACACACCATTGGCTCTCTTACTTACAGGTTCTGAAAATCTCTTCCCACAAGAGACTCGTTTCCTCAAGGGCACACTGGACATTTTTAGTTTCTCTCTATTACGCACATTCTCATTATCCTTCAGTTATATTGAGTCAAGGGATGTAATGACACCTTCCCAAGGAACTATATTTTCAGTGAAAGCAAAGTTCTAAAAAGACGGGGAGGCCGATTCATCAATAGCGCCAGGTAGCGACAGATGAGCGACTGAAGTATGGCGCTATGAGCGCCGCTAGCGTCAGCCGTGGGCGGTAGCGATTCGCTATAGCAGGCCTCCTCAGTCGCTACCTGGCGTTGTTGGAAACAACGCCTACATTGCTGAATATGATGTTGGCCCTCAGCTTTGTAGGCGCTGTCAGTCAGTTTGACCACGCTATTCAACACAGCGCCTGCGCTTTGCTTTGCTGTGGGCTGGGAATCAAGTACCTTCATAATAAAACACATTGCAACATGTTTCTTTACTTTTTGTAGTTTTTATTTTGTGTTGAAAAGGAAATTAAATTAAAACAGATATTAGAATGTAAATGCAAAATAAAACATAATTAAACACATAGCCACATGTATTTTTTTATTTTTTTAATTTTTAAAGAAAAAGGAAATACAATTAAACCACCAATAAGAAAGAAAATGAAAATAAAAACAGAACTGAGAAAGAAAAGGAAAATAAAAACAGAAATGAGAAAGAAAAGGAAAATAAAAACAGAACTGAGAAAGAAAAGGAAAATAAAAACAGAAATGAGAAAGAAAAGGAAAATAAAAACAGAACTGAGAAAGAAAAGGAAAATAAAAACAGAAATGAGAAAGAAAAGGAAAATAAAAACAGAAATGAGAAAGAAAAGGAAAATAAAAACAGAAATGAGAAAGCAAAGGAAAATAAAAACAGAACTGAGAAAGAAAAGGAAAATAAAAACAGAACTGAGAAAGAAAAGGAAAATAAAAACAGAACTGAGAAAGAAAAGGAAAATAAAAACAGAACTGAGAAAGAAAAGGAAAATAAAAACAGAAATGAGAAAGCAAAGGAAAATAAAAACAGAACTGAGAAAGAAAAGGAAAATAAAAACAGAAATGAGAAAGAAAAGGAAAATAAAAACAGAAATGAGAAAGAAAAGGAAAATAAAAACAGAAATGAGAAAGAAAAGGAAAATAAAAACAGAAATGAGAAAGAAAAGGAAAATAAAAACAGAAATGAGAAAGAAAAGGAAAATAAAAACAGAAATGAGAAAGAAAAGGAAAATAAAAACAGAAATGAGAAAGCAAAGGAAAATAAAAACAGAACTGAGAAAGAAAAGGAAAATAAAAACAGAAATGAGAAAGAAAAGGAAAATAAAAACAGAAATGAGAAAGAAAAGGAAAATAAAAACAGAACTGAGAAAGAAAAGGAAAATAAAAACAGAAATGAGAAAGAAAAGGAAAATAAAAACAGAAATGAGAAAGAAAAGGAAAATAAAAACAGAACTGAGAAAGAAAAGGAAAATAAAAACAGAAATGAGAAAGCAAAGGAAAATAAAAACAGAACTGAGAAAGAAAAGGAAAATTAAAATTGGAATTAGAATGAAAAGGAAACTTACAACAGAATTAAACACATAGCCACATGTATATATATAATTTTTTTTTTATTTTTACACTAAAAAATAAATAAAAATAAAACAGAAATGAAATTGAAAAAGAAAAGTCCAACAGAAATTATAAAGCAAAGGAAAGTGCAGGAAAGTTTTTGAAACGTAAAGTATGGATCAGGGTGCATCTCGGGGTGCCTGAAAAAATAAGAAAAGTGCAGTTAGTATATATCTTTAAAGTTGTTTTGTCGTTGAAAATAAAAAAATGCATTACTTGATAACCAACATTGGCGTCTTACACCCCCCCCTTAGAGTGGTTTTGGTCATCTTACACCCCCCTTAGAGTGGTTTGGGTCATCTTACACCCCCCTTACAATGGTTTGGGTCATCTTACACCCCCCTTAGAGTGGTTTGGGTCATCTTACACCCCCCTTACAATGGTTTGGGTCATCTTACACCCCCCCTTACAATGGTTTGGGTCATCTTACACCCCCCTTAGAGTGGTTTGGGTCATCTTACACCCCCCTTAGAGTGGTTTGGGTCATCTTACACCCCCCTTACAATGGTTTGGGTCATCTTACACCCCCCTTAGAGTGGTTTGGGTCATCTTACACCCCCCTTACAATGGTTTGGGTCATCTTACACCCCCCTTAGAGTGGTTTGGGTCATCTTACACCCCCCTTAGTGTGTTTTTTTGCTCATTTTGATGGGAGGTCAAATACATTTACCCAGTAGTGCAGTACTTGCATTAGAGTGAAGGGTAGTTAGCTTACCGCAAAAAAAGAAGTGATCATCCTTTCCCTTAGCTCATCGCCAGTCTGGGTGTCCTCACTTCTTTCTGCGGGCAGGTTGGGGATTTCTGGCACCAGTGCTGTCTCCTCGGGGGCTTGAATTCGGTGACAAATGCAAATGTTGTGTAGCACACAGCAGGCAAGGATGATCTTGGAGACCTTCTGTGGGCTGTAGAGCATCTCTCCTCCTGGCCGTGCCAAACAGAGAAAGCGTGCTTTCAGCAGGCCGATGGTTCTTTCCACAATGCTTCTGGTCTTGCGATGCGCTGCATTGTAGCGTTCATGGGCAGAGGTCCGTGGGTTCCTGACCGGAGTCATGACCCACGTTCTCTGCCCATATCCCTTGTCCGCTGTAGAAAAAACACAAGGAGAGAGACAGCAATTAGTACTAGTACATGTTTTTTTGTATTTTTTTTTTAAGAATTTGGCTTACTAGGCCACATATTATTTTCAAAATACATTGACATGGTTAATTTATTACCCAGTAGCCAGCCAGCTGGCATTTCGTTGTTATCAAACTTCCGGCACAGGACTGTCCGCTGCAAGACGTAAGAATCGTGGCATGAGCCGGGGAACCCCGATCTCACCGCCCGCAGCCTCATGTCTGGGTCACAGACAACCATGATATTCATTGAATGGAAATGCTTACGGTTTCTGTAATACAGCTCCTGTGCACGGGGAGGGCGGAAAGGGATATGTGTACCATCAACGCACCCTAGCACATTCGGGATCCCTCCCATCAGATAGAAAGCATGTTTTATTTTGGCAACCTCTTCCTCATCCTCAGGAAACTTGATGTAAATTGGGATTAAATCACAAATGGCCAGAACTACCTGGATTAATATGCGGCTCATAGTAGCCTGGCTTATCCCGCTGAGGAGGGCGGAGGTTGCCTGGAAGGTCCCTCGTGCCAAAATATTAAGAGTGGCACACAGGCGTACTATGCCTGGAATGGATTGAGTGCGTTTGGTGGATGGCTCGATTTTGTGCTTAATCTGATCATATAGGGACTGTAGTGCAGCACGATTCAGACGGAAGCGGCTCCTGATCTGCTCGTCACTTAAGTCCCATACTGAAAGGCGGATTGCAAAGGAGCGGGGTGCCCTAACCTCACAACACCCCGCTCCCTTTCCTCCTGCTCTTTCAGCATACACATACATCCATCCACCCAGACACCATACATCACCCTCTTATCCATCACACACACTCAAGATATATACAAAATCAAACAAAAAAAAAAACCACAAACACACCACACACACACAAACAATCACACTCCACACACACCCGCTACAATGCAGCTCACCACAAAACCAGAACTATAGTGGTCCAAACCACCAGCCTGCTGAAAAACAGCTTTCTAAGTTAGGCACAACCAAGAGGGGAGTTGCTGCACAGCCCACAAAAGGCCCCAAAATCAAGCCTCACTTGCTGTATGCTACACAATATTTGCAGATGCCACCAAAAACAAGCTCCTAAAGAAACAGCACTGATGTCAGAAATCACCCAACAAGCCACAGAGAGTGAGAACAGAACCCAGACAGAGGCTCAAATGAGCTAAGGGAAGCAAGCGAGCACCGCACCACACCACAGCCTTTGCCACAGTGTAAGAATACCAGAAGCTTGCAAATTCCTTCCATTTATACTTCTCTTTCAAAAAGGACAGGTCCGCTTTGCCGCCTTTTGCATTGCTCTGCTATTTCCGGGCGCCAATTAGCCGACCCAGGTGTGCGTAAAACGGAGTGTGCACGCGCACGCTAGTAGCGCTACTAGCGTACGTGAGCCGAAACTTGCGTGAATTAACGGACATGGCCGAAAAATTAGTGGTGGGCCAATGAAAGGTAAGCTGCTGTTTATTTAAATAGCCGTTAGGCTAGCCACATGTCACAAGGGGTTCAGATACATCAGTCCATTGTTGTATTTGGGTGTGTGTTGTTTGGTTAATGAGGTCTGTAATGAGTTAATTGGCTAACACACATGCTTCAGTCAGTGCAGTGGAGGTGTGGCTAGAAGGAACTGGGCTGTATGTGTGAATCAATTAAGTGGCCTGGTTTTGGATTGGCTGTTAGAGCACATAAAACCTGCCCAACCCAAACAGATTGCGATGCCATTCTGTAGTCTGCATGCGTGCTTGTTGGGTGTGTATTTGTGTGTGTGTGCAGCTACAGGTTGGAGCCAAATTCAGGACATCTGCCGGCCACAGCAGGCCCAAGTAGGAGTTTGGTGGGTGCTGTGCGCAGACCTCCCTTACGGAAAAGGGCGCAGCCTGAAGGTGGGGCAGCACCCCAGGCTAAGCGCCCAGGTGCCAAGAGGGAGCCTGAATTTAATTTGGCTGAGAATAATCATCTTGTGCGCCTTACCCTTGCTAAATGGGAGCTACTCTTTGGCTCCCAAAGCAAGTCCATAGGCAAACAAGAAAGAAGCAAACTGTGGGATGCCATTGGTGTGGAGCTTAGTAGCACTGCTCAACACCCACGTAGTGGCCCATCCTGCAGGAAACTTTGCGAGGGGCCCTTATGAAAAAGATGAATCACGATCTTGATGTGGACAGTGGGACCATCCAGGCTCCAAAGAGTACCTACAGGCCGTATGAGGAGATGCTGAAGGCCAAAATTCCACTGGCTCGGCTGCAGGGTGTGGATCCTGGGGATGACACCACAGGTTGGACTGAAGGTACATATTTTCTGCCTTTTTAGAAAAGCTACTGTTAATGTATGTGATTAGCATTTTGTCTTTCTGACCAACTAACAGTAGGACCTGTGAAGTAGTACATTAGAGCTCAAACATTTTTTACTTTCCTGTCTGTTGCTTTCTGCATAGGTGCACATGCTGCTGTCCGGGATGTGCCTCAGGACACCCAAACTCCTGCCCTTCCAGCAACTTCAAGGCTACCCCAGTCTGCCATTGAAGGTATTTACCACTAATTTTGGTGCTGGTTGTTTGGGGAACAAATGGGTGTGGGAGCAGCTCAAACAATCGAGTGTTGCACTGTGGAGTATTAATAATATGGGCCTGCGGCCTAATTTCACGCCCACTGTAACACTCACAGCAACTA
This sequence comes from Gastrophryne carolinensis, assembly GCA_027917425.1. NCBI lineage: Eukaryota > Metazoa > Chordata > Amphibia > Anura > Microhylidae > Gastrophryne > Gastrophryne carolinensis. The sequence continues at coordinate 521,399,240 of CM051235.1, read as the reverse complement.
ACTAACAAGGCCCTAACATGTGTAGATATGTTTGAAGCCAGAGATGTGTGGCCATATATCTGCATATAAATGTGGAAGCCACACTGGCCTTGATTAGTGAATATTAGTGAATGAGCTGCTCACACACACCTTAATGCATGTTGTATTTTTGCACGCACATTAACTATGGCTCAATGTTTGCTTGCTTTTTGCCTAGCTCCCATGCCATTGGCCCAAGCATCTCCTCCGGATCCAAGCTACTCTTTGGATGTCGGTAAGTGCATGTGTCCACCTTGCTTTATCCACTTTAACCCAAGTGCATGTGTCTCATTCCTCTTTTTTCTTGGTAGGCCAAGTGACTGGTTCATCTTTGGACCCCACTTCCGATGTTGCAGGTCAACAGGACCCTGTTGGTGTGTATAGCAATACATAATGTATCCTTTATGCTGTTTCTGTTACACTGGTTCAATTTGGTTAGTCTAATAATCTACATGTTTGCTTTGTCAACTTGAAGATGCCTCTTGGGAGTGCTTCTTGCCTCCCCAGGGTCAGTCTAATAGTTATTGGAGTGATAGCAATGTATTTTGGAGGACATATTTTTGGCCAAACATTCCCCGTAGTAGTTTGAGGAATATTTAGAGCCATTACTTGTGTTTTTTAGTTGACCCGAATATCGGAAGTGGCTGTCCAGAAAGGGCCCCTCAAGTTCAGGCTGCCAGAGATGAGGGTAAGTTGTTTTGCCTTGCTCTAGTCTGTATTTTGGCTCTACTTTTGTTGCACTTGCTTCTGGCAACTTGTGTGTCCACATGTATTTTAAAGGTCCAAGCTCGAGTGAGGGCCCCACTCCAGACATCTGGGAGATGGCGGGTATGTGTAATTTAAGCAATGTGTCTGATGTTATTTGCCAAAATTATTGGCAGCGATACCTCGAGCCTACCTGTGCCGGAGGACACGCAGGTAACATGGCTGATGTAGACGACCTATAACCACATTGGCATGTTCGTGGGTAGTGGATGAAGCAACATGTCACATTTCCTTTCTTTGTTGTTTTTGCAGGAGGCGGAACCAGAACCCCAAGCTGGGACCTCTTCCCAAGTCCCATGTGGCCAAGCTTCCGAGGCTCAGACAAGGGTAAGTTGTATAGTGACTGTTTTGGGTAATTATTTTGAGGGGCATACCTGCATTGGTTCGGTTTGACTAAAATGTTGTTTTCTATTTTGTTAGGCTCAAACCACAGCAAGAGGAGGTGTGGCACCAACCAGTGCTGATTTTTATGAGCTAGGGGTCCGGATGCTGGAGGACTACAGTCGCCAACAGCCGCGTGATGGAACTAATGAGCGCATTGCGGCGTTGGAACAGCAGGTGCTGATGTGTCAGCAACAACATGAGGCCCAGCAGCGCCAGATCGACCTATTGATGCAGAATCTGCATCAAAACCAGCAACTTGGTCGGCTGGCCAATGCAATTGAAGATTCCATACACCAGCAGCAACAAGCGATCCAGCGGCAGGACCAAACGTTGTTGTTGATACAACAGCTCATACAACAGCAGTCTATATTTTTTACTGCACTGTTGTCCCCCAACACCGCCCCTAGCAATGACTCCCAACCTCCCCGGCCACCCAGCCAAGAATATTAATTTTGTTTGTTTTGGTTTGTGTAAATATATTTGCTTAACCCACCTCTAAATTGTGTTTTTCCTAAGACCTAGCTAATAACACAGTCAGGGATGAGTATCTTGATCTAGATATGTCAATGTATTTGTAAATTTAGGCCACACATTTGAGACCATAGCTTACTATGGTTAACACATGAAATGGCTCCAAAGGTATGGCTAAATTGACACACAAATGGGTTTTGAGACAGTTAAACTATGCTTTGCAAGGCACCACACTGTAATGATGTTCATCAAAATATTTAATTAAAAAAAAGGGCCAACAGGGCCAACATTGCCCAACAAAGGGCGTAAACAGGCCAGCCTTCCCCCCACCCTAACGACGCCGCCGGCACCTCTTCTTGGCCAACAGCATCAGCTTCAGGAGCCTGATCTCCCGCCACAGTCTGCGATGCTGGTTTTCACAAGCTGTAGAGATGTAGAAACAACAATTTATTAATAAATTGAATGTGACCTCAACAGACACAGATGTAGCAATGTAATGTCAGTGTGTCCAATTAGGTGACACTCACATTAACATTGTTGACCACTGTGCGCTTATTGGTTAACATGATATGAGTACTATTGACTGGCAGGAATGTGAACAACACATCCCAAGCATACATTTACTCTTAAAGTGTACCAACACCCACCGGTGATCGGCCCTGGAATCTATCAGATTCCCGGCCCGATCACCTCCCTCCCCGCGGGACATCCGAGATCGGGATGTCCCTCGGGGTGAAACCCCCCCAACACCCCAAAATCCCTACCTCAGTTTCGTTGTGGCACGGCCGCCGGGCCCTCCCTGGCGCCCCTCTAGACGTGTGCGTGCCTGCGCCGGCCGTCTGTGAATGGCCGGCGCAGGCACGCACGCGTAAAAAGGGACGCGCGGGAGGCGGAGGAGGAGCCACTTTGCCGCGGCTTGTACGTTTGCTGGAGTAAAAGTGAGTTCAGGGGGTTGTCACACAGCGGTGACGATCAGGGGTGCCCCACCGTAGTGGACCAAGACCCAGGAAAGTCAAATTCCTGGTTGTTGTTCCACTTTAACTGTGGGGAAGCAAAGAAGGTATAAGTCCCAGTGTGTCCATTTTTGTGTTTAGTCACAGCCAAACCTCAGGGCCTAAGTCCTAACGAGTACACGAGTTTGCCCTATAATGTTAGAGGTCCAGACCTAATACGGCCCATTTGGTTGTGTCTAAGGCAAAAATAGTCTCTATGTGGCCAAATGAAGAATGTGAGGCAACAATCAAGCATGCAGACAGGCATGTTGGATTATTGTACAAACACATGGAATCTAGATGTGTGTGAAATTAACACATAGGTACATTTTAAATGTCTGCAGATGTGACTAGAAGACATAGGTTTCACAAGTCTTTAGGCATATGAAGTGGGATGTACTCACCATCGCAGCTGTGGCGGGGGCCCATGCTGCTGGCCGTCCCTGGAGCTGGGGTGGGGAGGAGGTTTTCTGGCTCCGTCTGCGTAGCAACATCTGTCAACAGAAAGCAAAAGACAAAAACACAATTAGTAGGCCAATGACACCTGACTATTTGACATCCATCTGGTTATTGAGTCTGAAAAATCAAAGGCTTGCATGGTTACATACAGGTTGTCCAAAATTAGCATATTTCCTGGTCCATGAGTTAATGTCAATTAGTTAGGGTTGCAACATGTATCCCTAAAGATAATGTGCTAATAACATAGACAGTGCTATGTAAAGGACTCATTAGCAGTTGATTGGCTAATGTTACTAGTGTGCCACATGTTTTAGCGGGAACAACTTAACCCAAGAAAAGAAATGAGAACAACCATCATGGTGTGGGCAGAAACATAGGGGTGGTTGCCAGTTGGCTAGCACTGTAGTGGGGTTTGTGAGGTTAAGGTACATTATAAAACCAGCTGTGACAATGGACCAGGAAACATGTGTCTGTTAAAAGTGGGCCAATACACAGGATTGCAGCAAATCTGGGTTTTGGTCCGCTTTGGCAGAGCACCACAATTTGAGTGAGACAAGGTACTCCGCCGCCGCTGCCTTCCACACATCACTCCTCCAGTGTGTGCGCACGCGCAGCCCATTAGGAAACAGAGCGCAGGCGCACACACATCTAGAGTGTCACACAGGAGGCTGGGACGGTGGCTTTGGCAACCCCCAAAGAGGTAAGGAGTTTGTGGGGTTTTTTTTGGGGGGGGTGCCCTGGGTGAGGGATGTGATTTTTCAGGGAACCTTCGAGAATCCAAGCACTATCAATGTTTGTGGGTCCACTTTAATGAATGTCATTACATAGGGAATGTGATGGATAACAACAAACACTTACCACGACTATGCCCGTGGAGAATGCTTCTCCAAAAGGCCATGGAGGTGCCGCCTATATGATGCCCTGCAAATTAGAGAGGAATGGCAAGGGCTAAGTACAAATTGCAAGATGAAACCTGTCACAGACTAACAATGAAAAAAAGGACACTCACCAGGGGATGAACCGCCACTTGAAGCCCAGGGAGGGCTCTGAGGAGGAGGCGGGGAGCCTCGGCTCCTCACACTCTGGTCGGAAGATCCACCAGGCAAAGGGCCACCCTCCTCCCTCTCACTCCCTGCTCCTTCAGGGAGTGTGGGCGAGTCCATTTCTACCACCCCACTTGGACTCCCCACTTGAGAGTGGCCCCTTGCCTGGTGAGAGTCCTCAGACTCAGAGTGTGAGGAGCTGAGGCTTGATCCTGCCAGCACCCCAGCAGCACACTCCTCTGGGGCGTCATCCCCTTCCTCACCTGGGTCCTCTAAATAGGACCCGCGGGAGGGACCCTCCCCCGATGACTCCCCCGAGTCCGCCTGCCTGGTTCGGGGGAGGAATCCCTTCCCACGTTTCCCCAGGGGAGGACGCTTATCTGTGTTGAGGGGGTGAAAGAAAATAATTAATATAAAGACCACAAATGGACACAGCTTAGCAGATGATTCTGCAAAAAATATAAACAGAGCATAAGCTTTAACTTACCTGATGCGTAGGCATCATATAGGCGGTACAAGCCTTCAGGGTCCCGGCGCTTAAAGTCCGACCACTTTTGCTGAATTGCTCTGATCGAGAGCTCGGTGTGGAAGCGCCGGGACACTGTGGCCTTCACCTCCATGGCAATTCGTTTTTTTCCTCCACGGGCATAGTCATACTCGGCCACGCAGAAGTCCTATGAAAAATGAAAAAAAAAACACAAATCAATACATGACATCAGAACAATGGCATAAACAGTTATACAGAGACCAGATCAAAGTGGACCCACACCCAGGATTATCACTATTCTGGGTTTGTGTGCACTTTGGTGGGCCACACCAATTGTGGGTGGTCCGCTGTCTGCAACCCCCCTTGGAAGGCCACAAATACACCACTGAGGACGCTCCCACGTGACTGCGCCAGCAGAGCACAGCGCTCTGCGCCGCTGTGGTATGCGCATACAAGGCCGTTTGGACGTGCATACCAGCTCAGCTGGGTCTGCACGGCAAAGTACGCATGTGGCGTTTGACTCTAACAGGGAGTGCGCCTGCACACAAAATTAAAAAATGTCTGGCGCAGGGGTACACCCTGCTAGAGGTAAGCGCAAGAGGCATCCGCAGCTCATGCATGCACAGATGGGACGGGGCTGAGGTAATTTTTAGGGCCCTCCAGGGGGGGGGCATCCCCGCAGGACATCCAGAATGGGGATGCCCCACGGGGAGTGATCCAATTTGGCCAGAAAACTAAGAAATTTCAGGGCCAATCCCCCCTGTGTGTTCTGCAACTTTAAGGCTAAAAATACACAAACCAAATACTCACTTTGACCACCTGGCCATTAACGCGGCTATCCACCCGGTTGCGCCTTTTCTTGGCCTGCCCAGGAGAGGAAGGGGTGGAAGGGGTGCTAGGTGGGGGAGGTGAGGTAGGTGGGGGAGGTGGGGGAGGGGTGGTGGGGTCAGAGTCGGAGGAGGAGCTGGGGAGGCGCATCACTCGCCGTCTGGGCAGCATTGTGGAAACGCTAAGGAGGAAACAGGAACCGGAAATGACCAAAGCGACATGGGAAAAAAAAAAAAAAAAAAAACGCTCCGCGCACCAGGAACAAGCTATTCTCAGCTATGTGCAAGCTAAGTGGCGGAAAAACTAAAATGACGCTTGAAAACAAGCTATTGGCATAAGCGCTAGACATTTTTAGCTTTAGGTGGCGTTGAAACGCAAAGGAGGATACCGGAACCGGATATGACGCAAGCAACTGTGATTAAAAATTCAAAAACAAACATGCGCGCAACAGGGACAAGCTAATATCAGCTATGTGCAAGCTAAGTGGCGGAAAAACTAAAATGACGCTTGAAAACAAGCTAGTGGCATAAGCGCTAGACATTTTTAGCTTTAGGTGGCGTTGAAACGCAAAGGAGGATACCGGAACCAGATATGACGCAAGCAACTGTGATTAAAAATTCAAAAACAAACATGCGCGCAACAGGGACAAGCTAATATCAGCTATGTGCAAGCTAAGTGGCGGAAAAATTTAAAATGACGCTTGAAAACAAGCTAGGGCCCAAGGCGCCACAAATTATTAGCTTGATTTAGCAGGGGGTTCTACATACTGTAATGCATAGGTCCTTATAAAGCATACCCCGTGGTGCTTAAATATGCAAATCTTATTCCTTCCCAAAGTCATCACAAAATCAAACTAGACAACTACATGAAAATGTGGCACACATGAGAATGCATAACGGGTTGTTATGAGCTGGTACGACTGAATGTTAATCCTGCAATATGTGGCCAGGCACACTCACAACTACAGTGTATTCATTAACAACGACTGGGGTCGCGGGAAGTGAATTCCTTGCAAATGGCAGAAGGGCACATGTATGAACAGCACAGCGCCGCACAATGCAGCGCAGCGAGGCACAGCGACGCGCGCGCCGCCACATAGCGAATTAAAACAGCGACTGCACAAACACTGACCAACACAGATTCATCAAGGACAGGGCTGCCGAATAGCTTGGGCGCTGACAATTTCGAAGAGCGAACGTGACCGCCCAACCTGACAGGCTACAAAATAGCTTTACAAGCCCCGTTTGTGGTGAAAACAAGCGATTTTGATGCCAATGAGTTTGGGTGGAGGAGATGCAATTCCCATGTCACTCACAACATTACATTGTCAAAAATAATAAAAACTTCAAAAACATATAAATAACCAGCCAGATTAATAAAACATATCAATATAAACATGTGTTGAATTTTGTGCCAAAGAAAAGAACACAAAAACCACTAAAAACAATCATTGCAGCGTCTGCCATTGAAATGTATGGGAGAGCGGCAGGTAGCGCCAGGTCATACCTGTCGCTCTGAAGGAATTTGCAGCGGCGCTGTTCGGTCCAGCCGGCTTCATGATGAATGCCGCGCTAGCCGGTACTCTCGCCGGCGCTAGCCTCATTTAGCTTGATAAATGCGTCATTGTGACCGCCGCCGGGCGTACTTGAGTCGGTAGTCGCCGTTAGCTGCCGCTACCTGGCGCTCGTCAGACACTACCTGGCGCTATCGCTTGATGAATAAGGGGCTAGGTCGTCCTTTATTCGGGATGCCTCTTAGTGTAACACTAAAGTTCATGAATGGTTTCAAATACACTGTCCGAGTTTCTGCGGGTAAGAGCAGCCCACTCACCTCTTCTCTTGACTGACTTGATGACAGATAGGGATGAGCGAATCGATCCGGACGAACCCGGATTCGATCCGAATTTCAGGAAAAATTCGATTCGGATCGAATCCGAATTTCCCCGCGATTCGATCACTCGAAGTTTTCCTTTAACATCCATTCATTTACATTTACAGGCATTCTATTTTTTCATCCAGCCTGAGTGTTACTAGCTGGCTGACTGGCTTTGTTAGCGTTTTCAGGCTGCTTATACTAACTAACTGCATATATACTGAACTGATCTTAAGTCTGCTGTGAGGCATCCCATTCTGTGACTACACCAGCCTCTGTTTAAGACCATATAACCATTTGCACTTATTCTAATTGAAATTAGGCCTGATAAAGACACTTTTGCTGTTCATAGCACTACTGGACCCTGCCAGGTGTACTTACTGCTGGTTTTTAGGGCATCCCATGCTGTGACTACAGCAGCCTCTGTTTAAGACCATATAACCATTTGCACTTATTATAATTGAAATTAGGCCTGATAAAGACACTTTTGCTGTTCATAGCACTACTTGTCCCAGGTTCACTGCTGGGTTTTTAGGGCCTCCCATTCTGTGACTACAGCAGCCTCTGTTTAACACCATATAACCATTTGCACTCTTTCTAATTGAAATTAGGCCTGATAAAGACACTTTTGCTGTGCATAGCACTACTTGTCCCAGGTTCACTGCTGGGTTTTTAGGGCATCCCATTCTGTGACTACAGCAGCCTCTGTTTAAAGTGGACCAACACCCAGGATTTTGACTATCCTGGGTTTTGGTCCACTTCGGCGGGGCACCCCGATGGGGGATGCCCCGCTGTGTGAAACCCCCCAGAAACCCCAAAAAACTCACCTCTCAATGCTCCCACGTGAACGCCGCAGCCAATCCCCGCCAACGTCCAGGCGGGGATCAGGAACGTCCAAGCCGCTTCCGCCGCCGCCTCCCGCGCGTCACTCTCGGCGCGCGCGCGCCCCCGCCGGCCATTCACAGAGGGCCGGCGCGGGCGCGCGCACGTCTGGAGGGGCACGCGGGAGGCGGCGGCGGCGGAAGCGGCGGCAGATCAGGTAAGATGTTTTTGGGGTTTCTGGGGGGTTTCACCCCGCGGGACATCCCGATCTTGGATGTCCCGCGGGGTGGGAGGTGATCGGCCCGGGAATCTTATAGATTTCCGGGCCGATCACCCCTGGGTGTTGGTCCTCTTTAAGACCATATAACCATTTGCACTTTTTATAATTGAAATTAGGCCTGATAAAGACACTTTTGCTGTTCATAGCACTACTTGTCCCAGGTTCACTGCTGGGTTTTTAGGGCATCCCATTCTGTGACTACAGCAGCCTCTGTTTAACACCATATAACCATTTGCACTTATTCTAATTGAAATTAGGCCTGATAAAGACACTTTTGCTGTGCATAGCACTACTTGTCCCAGGTTCACTGCTGGGTTTTTAGGGCATCCCATTCTGTGACTACAGCAGCCTCTGTTTAACACCATATAAGCATTTGCACTTATTATAATTGAAATTAGGCCTGATAAAGACACTTTTGCTGTTCATAGCACTACTGGACCCTGTCAGGTGTACTTACTGCTGGTTTTTAGGGCATCCCATTCTGTGACTACAGCAGCCTCTGTTTAAGACCATATAACCATTTGCACTTATTCTAATTGAAATTAGGCCTGATAAAGACACTTTTGCTGTTCATAGCACTACTTGTCCCAGGTTCACTGCTGGGTTTTTAGGGCATCCAATTCTGTGACTACAGCAGCCTCTGTTTAACACCATATAACCATTTGCACTTATTCTAATTGAAATTAGGCCTGATAAAGACACTTTTGCTGTGCATAGCACTACTTGTCCCAGGTTCACTGCTGGGTTTTTAGGGCATCCCATTCTGTGACTACAGCAGCCTCTGTTTAAGACAATATAACCATTTGCACTTATTATAATTGAAATTAGGCCTGATAAAGACACTTTTGCTGTTCATAGCACTACTTGTCCCAGGTTCACTGCTGGGTTTTTAGGGCATCCCATTCTGTGACTACAGCAGCCTCTGTTTAACACCATATAACCATTTGCACTTATTCTAATTGAAATTAGGCCTGATAAAGACACTTTTGCTGTGCATAGCACTACTTGTCCCAGGTTCACTGCTGGGTTTTTAGGGCATCCCATTCTGTGACTACAGCAGCCTCTGTTTAACACCATATAACCATTTGCACTTATTATAATTGAAATTAGGCCTGATAAAGACACTTTTGCTGTGCATAGCACTACTTGTCCCAGGTTCACTGCTGGGTTTTTAGGGCATCCCATTCTGTGACTACAGCAGCCTCTGTTTAACACCATATAACCATTTGCACTTTTTATAATTGAAATTAGGCCTGATAAAGACACTTTTGCTGTTCATAGCACTACTTGTCCCAGGTTCACTGCTGGGTTTTTAGGGCATCCCATTCTGTGACTACAGCAGCCTCTGTTTAACACCATATAACCATTTGCACTTATTATAATTGAAATTAGGCCTGATAAAGACACTTTTGCTGTGCATAGCACTACTTGTCCCAGGTTCACTGCTGGGTTTTTAGGGCATCCCATTCTGTGACTACAGCAGCCTCTGTTTAACACCATATAAGCATTTGCACTTATTATAATTGAAATTAGGCCTGATAAAGACACTTTTGCTGTTCATAGCACTACTGGACCCTGCCAGGTGTACTTACTGCTGGTTTTTAGGGCATCCCATTCTGTGACTACAGCAGCCTCTGTTTAAGACCATATAACCATTTGCACTTATTCTAATTGAAATTAGGCCTGATAAAGACACTTTTGCTGTTCATAGCACTACTTGTCCCAGGTTCACTGCTGGGTTTTTAGGGCATCCCATTCTGTGACTACAGCAGCCTCTGTTTAACACCATATAACCATTTGCACTTATTCTAATTGAAATTAGGCCTGATAAAGACACTTTTGCTGTGCATAGCACTACTTGTCCCAGGTTCACTGCTGGGTTTTTAGGGCATCCCATTCTGTGACTACAGCAGCCTCTGTTTAAGACCATATAACCATTTGCACTTATTATAATTGAAATTAGGCCTGATAAAGACACTTTTGCTGTTCATAGCACTACTTGTCCCAGGTTCACTGCTGGGTTTTTAGGGCATCCCATTCTGTGACTACAGCAGCCTCTGTTTAACACCATATAACCATTTGCACTTATTCTAATTGAAATTAGGCCTGATAAAGACACTTTTGCTGTGCATAGCACTACTTGTCCCAGGTTCACTGCTGGGTTTTTAGGGCATCCCATTCTGTGACTACAGCAACCTCTGTTTAACACCATATAACCATTTGCACTTATTATAATTGAAATTAGGCCTGATAAAGACACTTTTGCTGTGCATAGCACTACTTGTCCCAGGTTCACTGCTGGGTTTTTAGGGCATCCCATTCTGTGACTACAGCAGCCTCTGTTTAACACCATATAACCATTTGCACTTATTCTAATTGAAATTAGGCCTGATAAAGACACTTTTGCTGTGCATAGCACTACTTGTCCCAGGCTCACTGCTGGGTTTTTAGGGCATCCCATTCTGTGACTACAGCAGCCTCTGTTTAAGACCATATAACCATTTGCACTTATTATAATTGAAATTAGGCCTGATAAAGACACTTTTGCTGTGCATAGCACTACTTGTCCCAGGTTCACTGCTGGGTTTTTAGGGCATCCCATTCTGTGACTATAGCAGCCTCTGTTTAACACCATATAACCATTTGCACTTATTATAATTGAAATTAGGCCTGATAAAGACACTTTTGCTGTTCATAGCACTACTGGACCCTGCCAGGTGTACTTACTGCTGGTTTTTAGGGCATCTCATTCTGTGACTACAGCAGCCTCTGTTTAAGACCATATAACCATTTGCACTTATTATAATTGAAATTAGGCCTGATAAAGACACTTTTGCTGTTCATAGCACTACTTGTCCCAGGTTCACTGCTGGGTTTTTAGGGCATCACATTCTGTGACTACAGCAGCCTCTGTTTAACACCATATAACCATTTGCACTTATTATAATTGAAATTAGGCCTGATAAAGACACTTTTGCTGTGCATAGCACTACTTGTCCCAGGTTCACTGCTGGGTTTTTAGGGCATCCCATTCTGTGACTACAGCAGCCTCTGTTTAACACCATATAACCATTTACACTTATTATAATTGAAATTAGGCCTGATAAAGACACTTTTGCTGTGCATAGCACTACTTGTCCCAGGTTCACTGCTGGGTTTTTAGGGCATCCCATTCTGTGACTACAGCAGCCTCTGTTTAAGACCATATAACCATTTGCACTTATTATAATTGAAATTAGGCCTGATAAAGACACTTTTGCTGTTCATAGCACTACTGGACCCTGCCAGGTGTACTTACTGCTGGTTTTTAGGGCATCCCATTCTGTGACTACAGCAGCCTCTGTTTAAGACCATATAACCATTTGCACTTATTATAATTTAAATTAGGCCTGATAAAGACACTTTTGCTGTTCATAGAACTACTTGTCCCAGGTTCACTGCTGGGTTTTTAGGGCATCCCATTCTGTGACTACAGCAGCCTCTGTTTAACACCATATAACCATTTGCACTTATTCTAATTGAAATTAGGCCTGATAAAGACACTTTTGCTGTGCATAGCACTACTTGTCCCAGGTTCACTGCTGGGTTTTTAGGGCATCCCATTCTGTGACTACAGCAGCCTCTGTTTAAGACCATATAACCATTTGCACTTATTATAATTGAAATTAGGCCTGATAAAGACACTTTTGCTGTTCATAGCACTACTTGTCCCAGGTTCACTGCTGGGTTTTTAGGGTATCCCATTCTGTGACTACAGCAGCCTCTGTTTAACACCATGTAACCATTTGCACTTATTCTAATTGAAATTAGGCCTGATAAAGACACTTTTGCTGTGTATAGCACTACTTGTCCCAGGTTCACTGCTGGGTTTTTAGGGCATCCCATTCTGTGACTACAGCAGCCTCTGTTTAACACCATATAACCATTTGCACTTATTATAATTGAAATTAGGCCTGATAAAGACACTTTTGCTGTGCATAGCACTACTTGTCCCAGGTTCACTGCTGGGTTTTTAGGGCATCCCATTCTGTGACTACAGCAGCCTCTGTTTAACACCATATAACCATTTGCACATATTATAATTGAAATTAGGCCTGATAAAGACACTTTTGCTGTGCATAGCACTACTTGTCCCAGGTTCACTGCTGGGTTTTTAGGGCATCCCATTCTGTGACTACAGCAGCCTCTGTTTAACACCATATAACCATTTGCACTTATTATAATTGAAATTAGGCCTGATAAAGACACTTTTGCTGTGCATAGCACTACTTGTCCCAGGTTCACTGCTGGGTTTTTAGGGCATCCCATTCTGTGACTACAGCAGCCTCTGTTTAACACCATATAACCATTTGCACTTATTATAATTGAAATTAGGCCTGATAAAGACAATTTTGCTGTTCATAGCACTACTGGACCCTGCCAGGTGTACTTACTGCTGGTTTTTAGGGCATCCCATTCTGTGACTACAGCAGCCTCTCTTTAAGACCATATAACCATTTGCACTTATTCTAATTGAAATTAGGCCTGATAAAGACACTTTTGCTGTGCATAGCACTACTTGTCCCAGGTTCACTGCTGGGTTTTTATGGCATCCCATTCTGTGACTATAGCAGCCTCTGTTTAACACCATATAACCATTTGCACTTATTCTAATTGAAATTAGGCCTGATAAAGACACTTTTGCTGTTCATAGCACTACTGGTCCCTGCCAGGTGCACTCCTTTTTGGGGCATCCCATTCTGTGACTACACCAGCCTCTATTTAAGAACCTAACCATTTGCACCTATTCTAATTGAAATTAGGCATGATAAAGACACTTTTGCTGTGCATAGTCTTACTGCTGCCTGCCAGGTGCTCTCTGGTTTTTGGGGCATCCCATTCTGTAACATACCATTAGCCTCTGTATTTACTGTAAGCTGCACAGTTATTTAAAGAAATTTGGCCTGTATGAGCCTGCTAACACACTGCTGCTGTGTGCATATATACTGATCTCAAGTCTGCTTGGGGCATCCCATTCTGTAACATACCATTAGCCTCTGCATTAACTGTAAGCTGCACAGTTATTTAAAGAAATTTGGCCTGTATGAGCCTGCTAACACACTGCTGCTGTGTGCATATATACTGATCTCAAGTCTGCTTGGGGCATCCCATTCTGTAACATACCATTAGCCTCTGCATTAACTGTAAGCTGCACAGTTATTTAAAGAAATTTGGCTTGTATGAGCCTGCTAACACACTGCTGCTGTGTGCATATATACTGATCTCAAGTCTGCTTGGGGCATCCCATTCTGTAACATACCATTAGCCTCTGCATTTACTGTAAGCTGCACAGTTATTTAAAGAAATTTGGCCTGTATGAGCCTGCTAACACACTGCTGCTGTGTGCATATATACTGATCTCAAGTCAGCTTTGGGGCATCCCATTCTGTAACATACCATTAGCCTCTGCATTTACTGTAAGCTGCACAGTTATTTAAAGAAATTTGGCCTGTATGAGCCTGCTAACACACTGCTGCTGTGTGCATATATACTGATCTCAAGTCAGCTTTGGGGCATCCCATTCTGTAACATACCATTAACCTCTGCATTTACTGTAAGCTGCACAGTTATTTAAAGAAATTTGGCCTGTATGAGCCTGCTAACACACTGCTGCTGTGTGCATATATACTGATCTCAAGTCTGCTTGGGGCATCCCCTTTCTGTAACATAACATAACCTACCTACCATACTAAGCAGCTCTCTTATTTAAACTAAGCAGGCCTCTTGGAGGCTGATTGTCCACTTTTGGGTGTGCATTTATATTCAGTTTCATATACAGTGGGGTATCCCAATTTGTAAGATAACCTACCCCAACCATGTAAACTAAATAGGCCTGTTGCAGCCTGAGTTTCTCTGCTTGCGTATGGCCTGCATTACAATCTGTCTCTTTCAATGACACTGCTGCCTGGGGTATCCCAATTTGTAAGATAACCTACCCCAACCATGTAAACTAAAGGTTACGTCCTTCCAGAAGGAAAACTTATGCCGAACACTATTTTTGTTAGGGGCATTGACCTTTGGATTGATCGGCATGAAATTAAGGTTTTTTTTCAAAGTATGGCGCTGTAAAGAAGGTCAAAATTATGTCTCATACTTGGATTATTGTTACTTTTTGTTCAGCTTGAAATATAACAGGCCACACGGGCATCCCAAGGCACATGCTATTTTAACCCTATCTGTTATACAACATAAGCGATGATCAGCATTAGCTGCTTTATTAAGCTACTTCAGTTTGCACTTGTTTTTGACTGCTTTTAATAAACCAGGCCGCAGGGCACCCCAAAGCTGCACCTTGCACCCTATCTGGTATACAACATAAGTGTTGATCAGCATCAGCTTCATTAAGCTACTTCAGTTTGCACTTCCTTTTTGACTGCTTTCATTTAACCAGGCCGCAGGGCACCCCAAAGCTGCACCTTGCACCCTACCTGTTTATACTAAATAAGCATCTACAGCCTCAGCTTTATTAAGTTATTGCATTTTGAATTGGTTTTGGTCTGCTTTAAATACACCAGGCCGCAGGGCATCCCAAACCTGCATGTTGCACCCCATCTGTTATACTAAATAAGCGTTGATCAGCATCAGCTTTATTAAGCTATTGCATTTTGCATTGGTTTTTGTACTGCTGCCAAAACACTAGCCCATATGGGCATCCCAAACCAGCACATGTCACCCTATCTGTTATACTAAATAAGCTTCTACAGGCCCTTTTTTTATTTATTTATTTTTATTTATATAGAGCTGCAATAGCTTATATTGTGAGGTAAATTTGCCATTTTGCAGCATAATATAGAGCAGCCCCTGTGTAAATCTGAGGGGCAATAGCTTATATAGTGAGGTAAATTTGCCATTTTGCTTCGTTATATAGAGCAGGCCCTGAGTAAATCTGAGGGGCAATAGCTTATATTGTGAGGTTAATTTGCCATTTTGCAGCATAATATAGAGCAGCCCCTGTGTAAATCTGAGGGGCAATAGCTTATATAGTGAGGTAAATTTGCCATTTTGCTTCGTTATATAGAGCAGGCCCTGTGTAAATCTGAGGGGCAATAGTTTATATTATGAGGTAAATTCATGGTTTTGCACCATTATATGGAGCAGCCCCTGTGTAAATCTGAGGGGCAATAGCTTATATTGTGAGGTAAATTTGCCATTTTGCAGCATAATATAGAGCAGCCCCTGTGTAAATCTGAGGGGCAATAGCTTATATAGTGAGGTAAATTTGCCATTTTGCTTCGTTATATAGAGCAGCCCAGTTGCCATCTAAATCAACTACTGTCCGGCCAGTACAGCTTTTCCAGGGCAAACTCTGCTAGTTGCGGGCACAAGTCAAGTTTGGCTTCCCAGCAAATCCAGTGGATCCTGAAGGTGTGTTGGCATGGTCATGTCAAGGTATGACATGACCTGCTGTTTGAGGTCTAGCTCCAGGTCTTCCTGCTGCTCATGAGTAGACTCACTATGCGGGTGTAGAAAGCTACTCACTAGCGACTGAAGACTGAGGCTGCTGCTGATGGAGCTGCTGCTGCTGCTCCTTCCACCCCCCCAGCAGCCATGGCAGTGGAAGGTGATCGCAGAGGTCCCCCCGAGTCAGACCTGCGGGAGTATGGGCCATGGCGCAGATAGACATCGCCCAACTGACTACGTGGGATGTCTCTGTAGTAGGTCAGTTTGTCCTCCCTCTCAGTGGGCGTAAAAAATGCCCCCATTTTGTGCCGGAAGCGAGGGTCCAATAAGTTGGAGAGCCAGAAGTCTTCCCGCTGACAAATGGAGACAATTCTGCGCTCACTAGTACGCAAGCATGTGAGCATGCATCGTGCCATTTGTGCAAGTGACTCGGAGGGACTACCTGTCTCCATCTCCACTGTAAACTGCCACGGTGTGTCTGGGTCCTCTGTCTCGCCTTCCTTACAACCCTCTAGCTCCTGTGGCTGCTCCTGCTCCTCCTCTCCTGTCAGATGACTAGATAAAATGGTCATTTTGTGAAACCTAAACTGTGGTTTGCTGTGCCCCACCCCCTCCTCCTCCTCCACTTCAGCCCCCACAGGCTTCAAGTGGCTGTGAAATGTATGTGCCATGTCTCCAGTGCCCTGACCAGCCATGCTTTCCAACATGTGTTGTAGTACATGAAGCAGTGGAATCTCATCGTTCATCTTATAGTCCTGGCAACTGACTAATAACGTAGCTTCCTCAAAGGGCCTAAGCAAACGGTCGGTGTCACGTATGAGCTGCCAATGGTTTACATTGAATTTACACAGGGGTGTCCCCCTATCCGTTTGGATCATCCAGAAATCTGTGATGGCTTTTCTCTGTTCCTATAGTGCAGTGGTCCTCAACCCTGTCCTCAAGGCCCACCAACATGTCATGTTTTTTGGATCTCCAAATAGCCAGCTCTATTGCTCTGCAGCTGCACTAATTACTCGACCTGTGCATCTTTGTGGAGATCTGCAAAACCTGGCCTGTTGGTGGGCCTTGAGGACAGGGTTGGGGACCACTGCTATAGTGGATCCTGCATATGGAGGGTGGAATTCCAACGGGTGGAAACATCGCAAATCAGACTATGGTGGGGTACACCGTTGTGACGCTGAGGCTCAATAAGGTTGTGCTTGGTGGTGTAGGAGTGCCAGAAGTGCATGCTAACTTTCTTTCCTGTTGTTCTTTCAGATGGGGGCAAGACTTCAAAACTAGACTGAACACGTGTGCCATGTCAGGACGCATGACTCTGGCTTCCTTGTCACAGCGCAAACAAGATGCTCTTCCAAGTGTAATGCAGCAGGCTGGACTTATGGTGACGCTGTCTGAGAGGAGAAATCCCTCAGACATCAAGATTAAAAATTCCAAGAATTTGTGAGGGCTAATTATTCAGAGGCAAATGATAGCTAGTTGTTTCTGATTTAATTACAAGGTGGAAACACACCCTCAAACAAAACTTCACTTTGGCAATACTATTGCATTTGTCTATTCATAATTTTATGTATATACACTAACTAACCTACTTTTTCTCCACAGGATGCTGCATGAAACACTGCCACATCGCTGAGTAGCTGATTTTTCCGAACAACAGTCCGCAATAATCTGCTACTGCTGCTGCTGCCGCCGCCACCGCCGCAGACTCCAGGGACCCTCTTCCACTACCTCGGCTTGCAACACCTCCTCCCACGACACTCTCCTCATCACTAATTGCCGGCTAGTGGAAGAAGAGGCGAGTGTCTCCTCCACTTCTTGGCTGGGCAGTAGCTGCTGAATTTTATGATTATCAGATCTTCATCAATGGATAGTGGAGCTGAACCCAAAGCATAACAGACAGACAGTTGACTGGGGGTGTCAGATGCCACTTGTGATGCAGTGGACTGCTTTTGCAGCACTTCGAGACAAAGTTGCTTCATTGGCTGACACAATGACTGGTAAAGCTGTGGAACATATGGTTGAAAAGCAAGAATAACCATTTGTTTTTATATGAAAAAGACCCTGGTTTATACAGACGTTTTTTTTCCAGAGACTGCCCTGCGTGGAAATGAATGGCGCATGGATCATCCAAGCTTTCCTCCCAACAATGCCTGATGTATTCCAGTAGATTGATGACGGGGCCAGACCTACACTAAAGAAAGATGGATCGTGCAAAACAGATTTAAGGCGCTGCTCTCCAGTTACAGACATTCCTCCGCATTGGACCACAAGTAAGTATTGATAAAAAATCCTTTAAGTTACTCTTACTTTTTATTAATATTCTTCGGATAAGACGGATCAGACATGATTCCAAATTAAAAATTCCAAGAATTTTTGAGGGCTAATTAGTCAGAGGCAATGATACCTTCTTGTTTCTGATTTAATTAAAAGGTGGAAACACACCCTCAAACAAAACTTCACTTTGGCAATACTTTTGCATTTGTTTATTCATAATTTTATGTAGATATTACTAACTAAGCTACTTTTTCTCCACATGACTCTCCACAGGGTGTGATTCATCCAATTTTTGCGCTCCTGAAGCCAACCCCAGGGTCTCTTTAAAGTAATGTTTGGGCTCCTGCTGCTGCTGCTGTCAACTCCTGCCAACTCCAGGGTGTGATTCATCCAATTTTTGGGCTCCTGAAGCCAACTCCAGTGTATATTTGGGCTCCTGCTGCTGCTGCTGCCAACTCCAGGGTGTGAATCATCCAATTTTTGGGCTCCTGAAGCCAACTCCAGTGTATATTTGGGCTCCTGCTGCTGCTGCTGCCAACTCCAGGGTGTGAATCATCCAATTTTTGGGCTCCTGAAGCCAACCCCAGTGTCTCTTTAAAGTAATGTTTGGGCTCCTGCTGCTGCTGCTGCCAACTTCTGTCAACTCCAGGGTGTGATTCATCCAATTTTTGGTCTCCTGAAGCCAACCCCAGGGTCTCTTTAAAGTAATGTTTGGGCTCCTGCTGCTGCCAACTTCTGCCAACTCCAGGGTGTGATTCATCCAATTTTTGGGCTCCTGAAGCCAACTCCAGTGTATATTTCGGCTCCTGCTGCTGCTGCTGCCAACTCCAGGGTGTGAATCATCCAATTTTTGCGCTCCTGAAGCCAACCCCAGTGTCTCTTTAAAGTAATGTTTGGGCTCCTGCTGCTGCTGCTGCTGCCAACTTCTGCCAACTCCAGGGTGTGATTCATCCAATTTTTGGCCTCCTGAAGCCAACTCCAGTGTATATTTGGGCTCCTGCTGCTGCTGCTGCCAACTCCAGGGTGTGATTCATCCAATTTTGGGGCTCCTGAAGCCAACCCCAGTGTCTCTTTAAAGTAATATTTGGGCTCCTGCTGCTGCCAACTTCAGGGTGTGATTCATCCAATTTTTGGGCTCCTGAAGCCAACCCCAGGGTCTCTTTAAAGTAATGTTTGGGATCCTGCTGCTGCTGCTGCCAACTCCAGGGTGTGATTCATCCAATTTTTGGGCTCCTGAAGCCAACTCCAGTGTATATTTGGGCTCCTGCTGCTGCTGCTGCCAACTCCAGGGTGTGAATCATCCAATTTTTGGGCTCCTGAAGCCAACCCCAGTGTCTCTTTAAAGTAATATTTGGGCTCCTGCTGCTGCCAACTCCAGGGTGTGATTCATCCAATTTTTGGGCTCCTGAAGCCAACCCCAGTGTCTCTTTAAAGTAATGTTTGGGCTCCTGCTGCTGCTGCCAACTTCTGCCAACTCCAGGGTGTGATTCATCCAATTTTTGGGCTCCTGAAGCCAACCCCAGTGTCTCTTTAAAGTAATGTTTGGGCTCCTGCTGCTGCTGCTGCCAACTTCTGCCAACTCCAGGGTGTGATTCATCCAATTTTTGGGCTCCTGAAGCCAACTCCAGTGTATATTTGGGCTCCTGCTGCTGCCAACTCCAGGGTGTGATTCATCCAATTTTTGGGCTCCTGAAGCCAACCCCAGTGTCTCTTTAAAGTAATATTTGGGCTCCTGCTGCTGCCAACTCCAGGGTGTGATTCATCCAATTTTTGGGCTCCTGAAGCCAACCCCAGTGTCTCTTTAAAGTAATGTTTGGGCTCCTGCTGCTGCTGCTGCCAACTTCTGCCAACTCCAGGGTGTGATTCATCCAATTTTTGGGCTCCTGAAGCCAACCCCAGGGTCTCTTTAAAGTAATATTTGGGCTCCTGCTGCTGCTGCTGTCAACTCCTGCCAACTCCAGGGTGTGATTCATCCAATTTTTGGGCTCCTGAAGCCAACTCCAGTGTCTCTATAAAGTAATCTTTGGGCTCCTGCTGCTGCTGCTGCTGCCAACTCCAGGGTGTGATTCATCCAATTTTTGGGCTCCTGAAGCCAACTCCAGTGTCTCTTTAAAGTAATATTTGGGCTCCTGCTGCTGCTTGCAACTCCAGGGTGTGATTTATCCAATTTTTGGGCTCCTGAAGCCAACCCCAGTGTCTCTTTCAGCCAATGTTTGGGCTCCTGCTGCTGCTGCTGCCAACTCCAGGGTGTGATTCATCCAATTTTTGGGCTCCTGCTGCTGCCAACTCCAGTGTCTCTTTAAAGCAATGTTTGGGTTCCTGCCCCTCATAGTGATGCCACTTCAACTCTCTTGAATTCAATTGTGCCGCTCTGCGATTCTATTAGCGATGCCTCTGATCTGCATGTGATATTTATTCAAAGTATTATTTAACTAACCCAGCACGCATCCTGTGCGTGTTACAGCAAGGCAGAATGGTTTACAACCCTATTGAGGCTCTAGGAGGCTCAGAAATAGCCGTTTTTAATAGCGATTCGTCGCGAATTTATTCGGGTCGAAACGATTTTTGTCGGAAAATTCGGCGAATCAGTCGAATCGAATTTTTCAAAAGTTCGCTCATCTCTAATGACAGACAATTGGGTCCACCAGTGGAGCCTATACAGAACATAATGTACTCTAAAAGAAAAAAAAGGACATGCATGCTGCACTTATCGTCAGTGCTGTACCATGAACATGGTAAATATTTCAACTGGAAACCAAACTGGTTTCAGTTTACTATCAAATTAAGCGGGCCCTGAATTGAGGCTGTTCCTTAACTTAAAGTTTTTAAGACTGCCTTAAAGCCCATGTCTAACCTTGCACCCCTCTTAGTAGATGGCAACAGCTCCAGATTATCTACACGTAGTTGTCTTGTGCTAGAGGGGTGCGACCGCACTCCATAGACAAAAAAGGAAATGTAACCCTCTGCACACTCTGAAAAAGTTAGCTAACACTTGTTAAAAGCATGTACTGTTAGTCAACATAGGTTGCAATGGTCGTTAAAGGGAGGTAGCCACATCAAGGCCGTCCAATTTATACTCCATCCCTAACATTAATAAGCATTAATAAGAGTTTACTTGTGTGTGTACAAACAATGCAATTCATGAACCAGCATGTCTGAAGACAAATGAGGCAGCCACGACATTCAATTGGCATCTAACTAAAACCCCTCAGCTGAATAGTAGCACTGTGCAGGCAAGTGAAGCATTTTTTATTGTGTGTGCAAGAAAGTTAAGTTATTGCACTGTTTTCAGACAGGCTAGTGGTTTCTGTTTGCTTAGGAGCTCCATGGCCCATATGTTCATACAGCACAGCTATTTTAGGATCAAGCTCGGTAGGCCCATGAGTGTTAACTCCTTCAGTCGCCTAGTTCACTGTCTATGATGGTCACTGGCTCCCGAGCACCCTGGCATCACAGTGGTTTGCTTCTCAATTTTATACCATTCAAGATGGTTGTCACACCCAAGGGCTGGCCAGACTCCAAGGGGTACAAACAACTTGTTTACTTCTAAGAGTTTATCTTAAACTTTCCATAGCTATCCCACCTAAGAATCGTCCAAATTTCCAGGTGCAATAAGTAAGAAACATGCATCTTAACATGTTTTTAACCTTAATTTGCTGTATCACAGTTTGTAGTCTGATAAGCCTGTTTGGTTTTCCACTTTAATGTGCTATATCATAATTGTTTTTCATCCTGGGCATGTCAAAACATGTTTTTGACTTATATTTGCTGCGTCACAGTTTTTCCCCAGCTCGCACCAGCTTGTGAAGCCATCGTAAGACAAGCGAGTCAATGCACCACAACATAACAGTGCCCCATGGTCCAATGGTCATTTTACAAAATGCCCGGCAATTCACAAAATGGCATCCAAGCTACAAAATGTCCACCAGCAGTGAAATGACGGCGATCATCAAGGCTTCAAGTTACAAAATGTCTGCCAGTTGCAAAATGGCGGCGAACATCATCTAAGATGAATCCCAGCCCCAAAATTCAAAATGGCAGACAAGATACAGACAAAATGGCAGCCAGGTTGCCATTTTACCTATTTTTACCACATATGGGATATTAGAATTGACCAGATTACCGTACTTTAGTATTTATGTTTTTCCATTTGCACTTTATTGATTTATGTATAGGCATTTATGCTGGCTTAATTATTAATATATGCTTTTTTGGGATGTCCTAAATATCCCTAACCATAGGATGTGCTGGAATATGTTTTATTGTTATTGTTGCAAAATATTTGTATTTGGTTTTGTTTCTCAATAAAATGATGTAATTTTATTGGTGTCTGGAGTATTACGCTTATGCTTGGAGTCAGGAGTTCTTTGTGACTACCCGCATTTTATTGATAAAACATAGCAGCATTTTATCTTTAGAATATAATATTCCCATGTACATAACTGAGCATGAGTGTTGTAATGAACCATGACAGACAAGGAAAACCATACAAGCAAAGAGAGATAGATGTTAAAAGCATTTCATAAACGTTTAATGACAAGGGATGCCAAGACCAAGCATACAATATTTTTCATTTTTTTAGTAGGAAAATATGGTCTGAAATATAAGGTGTGATTTGCCTGTTATATTCTATAAATCCTGGAACACACCACATACAGTATAGCTAAATTCCAAGGCTTGTGTCTGGTGGAAAATGAAAAATTTCCCAACAAAGGGAGCATGAGAATCCAGTAAGGCCATAGATAGATAGATAGACTGATAAATAGATAGATAGATAGATAGATAGATAGATAGATAGATAGATAGACAGACAGACATAGAATACAGAGCAAAAGGCTGCACCAACAACAATTAATCAATCAAAGAAGTGTGCAGGCTTGGGTACCTGAATCCCACATATATACAACAAGGAGGCTTCCACACAGCCCCCAGCCCCAAGACACAATCTGCACCACTCCATTTAAATGATAACAATAATCACTTTTATTTATTCATCTAAACACTACACAGGTTAAAATACATTAAAAATTGATTTTATGAACATTCCACTAGAGGGTGCTGGTGGTAATGCACAATTAACTAGGTCAGATATCAAGCAAAACCGAATGAATCCTAGTGCTTCAAGCAAAAAGTGCTATGTGGCCAGCCTGGGTGAGAGGCGCGGTGATGGCTGGCCCATGTAAGATTTATGGTTGGTGGTCCCTCTTGTTAACCTGCTGTGTCCCCTGGTATGGTCATTTTTTCTTACCTTTTATGCATATGTGTGCATATTTTTACACTGCTTAAATTTGTCTTGCACTTGGTCACTTTAGCACTTATAGTATCATTGGAGTTGTTTACTAATTGTATATAAAGCACATAGCACTTTTTGCTTGAAGCACTAGGATTCCTTCGGTTTTCATAGGGACATATGCTTGATATCTGACCTAGTTAATTGTGCATTACCACCAGCACCCTCTAGTGAAATGTTCATACAATCAGTTTTTTATGTATTTTAACCTGTGTAGCGTTTAGATGAATTAATAAAAGTGATTATTGTTATCATTTAAACAGAGTGGTGCAGATTGTGTCTTGGGGCTGTGGGCTGTGTGGAAGCTCCTTGTTGTATAGATAGATAGATAGATAGATAGATAGATAGATAGATAGATAGAATAAAATGGTCAAACTTGCCACTGAAGTTCGGGTCCGGGGAACCGAATCCAAACCCGAACCTGAACCCCACTGAGGTCAATGGACCGATCTTGGAGGCCTTAAAATGGGGGTAGCAAGGCTAGAGGGCTGCAAATCGAGGAGGACATCAGGGCGATTGTCCTGCACAAAATGGGCCAGGGAAAGTACTCAGAACAATAAAAGAAAACTAAAAAAATTAAAGAAATACACAAATAAATTAAAAAAAAATATATATTCATCAATCAATATATACATATATACAAAAATATATACAAATATACATCAATCAGTCAATAAATATATACATCAATCTAAACATATAGACATCAATAAATATATATATATATATATATATATATATACCCTTTTGTGGTAGTGTTGCCATCCCTGTGGGTGTTCTGAACGGACACCTGCCACAGGGCTGGCAAGCACTTCAAAGGCATAGAGGTCAAGCTCTGGCCACATGTCCAATTTAGTGACCCAGAAAACACGGAGGACCCATCGATCAGTACCAAAGTAAAAGTCTGCCTCCTGCCGTGGTACCACGGGCCATGGTATCAGATGGTGGTTGATGTGACGAAAAATGGAATAAGTTGTTCCACACTGTGTCCATGCTGACCCTCCTCTGTGAGGTGCTGCTGGTGCCCCTGCTGCATTGTGGACTTTATCCTGCTCCTTCCACTCCTCTTCTTGTTATCACTGAGCCCTCAAAGTCAGATGGGAACTCTGCCAGTAGTGTGTTCACCAGCGAGTGTTTAGGCACTAGAGCATGTAGTGGGTCATGTAAGCCAGGCTTCCCTGAGTCAAGGAGAAGCCGTTCTCAGTGTCAGGTATCTCTGTTCTCCCTCCAGCCATACTCCAGTGATGTCCGTGAGCTGCGCTTGGTGCCACCCTGCTGTTAGAGAAAGTAGTCCTCCTTCTCCCCCTCCCCTTCCATTCCTCCAAAACTGTCCTCTAGCTGGCATACCTGCCCGATGTTGCTGCAGCAATCCACCCTGCGAGCCATGTGTGACAGCAGGAAAATGGGCCTTCCTGCTCCTCATCTGCTTCCTCCTCTTCCTCACTCATGGCCTGAAGTATAGGCCAGCAAGCAGAGGATGGGGATGATGCCGCTGATGATGGGTTCATCAGCGCTGACTATATTGGTGGCATACTGCAAGCATTGAAGCACCACGCAGATGTCGCTCATGAAGGCCCACTCACTGGTCGCAAAATCACCCGCAAACTCAACCGCCATTTTGGAGCAGGAACTCCACTATCGCTGGTTGCTGCTAGACCACCATGCACAAAGTGGGATTCCACCTGGTGGGCAAGTCACATATGATGCGGTGGGTGGAAAGTCCAAAATTCCTCTGCAATGCAGACAGGCAAGCGGCAGCAGGTTGGGAAGGCCAAAAGTGAGGAGGAAGCAGTGAAGAATACTTTATTTAATCCGCCAAGTAAGTACAATATACAAACAAGGAATGCATTTTGGCAGGAGATAACACCAAGAGAGCTGCAATCAACAACACACCATAACACAGTAGTAACAATATTAGGCACAGTGCAGGTCAATCCCCAAGAACTGTCATAAATTAGCCATGATGCAAGGTATAGTTGAGTTCAAGAACCTCTCACACCAGACTTGTTGAGAGCCATAACGGCCAAAGGGAAAAAGCTGTTTGCAGCTGGATGCAGAGGCTACAGGAGGCACCGACTGATGTTGGTGCTTCGGGCAACAGTCCCAACTGCCACTACATTGACCCAGTGGGCAGTTAGAGAGATGTAATGTCCCTGCCCATGCTTACTTATTCATGTGTCTGTGGTGAGGTAGACACTGG
The DNA here is from genome assembly GCA_027917425.1 of Gastrophryne carolinensis. Taxonomy (NCBI): domain Eukaryota; kingdom Metazoa; phylum Chordata; class Amphibia; order Anura; family Microhylidae; genus Gastrophryne; species Gastrophryne carolinensis. The sequence continues at coordinate 521,373,615 of CM051235.1, read as the reverse complement.
AACTAATGGCATTGCCCAGTGCACATTTTATTTTGTTCACAAGCTGTTGGTGCAGGGCAGGGATGGCCTGGTGAGAAAAGTAGTGGAGGCTGGAAACAGTATATTGTGGGACAACCACCGCCATGAGATATTTTAAACTGTCCGTCTCCACAAAGCGGAACAGGCGCATTTCAAGGGCCAGCAATTTGAAATGCTTGCATTCAAGGCCAGGGCTCATGGATGAGATGTGCCCAACTTCCGCTTTCTCTGTCTTGTCTACTGTGGACTGCTTGAAAGAAATGCCACACTGGTGAGAACCTGTGAGCCTGCCTTGGCATGCTCAGTCCCTGGGTTTGGTGGGCAGTGGTAGCAATGGGTTGTTCATTTGCACCCTTTTCTTTTTTCTGGTTGTCTGGGGCTGTGTGACCACCACCTCTTTCTTCAAACTTTGATGTACTCCAAACCCTGGCATCTGCTTGCACCAGAACCCAGTGCTTATAGCTTCTTGTAGGATAAGGGGATACACCCCAGTGCATAGAGGATGTTGTGGGATCACAGTACACACAAACCCCAGTGCTTAAATGAGAAAGTGGGTTAAGGCCACACACAAAATACAGTGTTTAAAGTGGACCAACACCCAGGGGGGATCGGCCCGGAAATCTATAAGATTCCCGGGCCGATCACCTCCCACCCCGCGGGACATCCGAGATCGGGATGTCCCGCGGGGTGAAACCCCCCAGAAACCCCAAAAAGATCTTACCTGATCCACCACCGCTTCCGCCGCCAACGCCGCCTCCCGCGCGCCCCTCCAGACATGCGCGCGCCCGCACCGGCCCTCTGTGAATGGCCGGCGGGGGCGCGCGCGCGCCAAGAGTGACGTGCGGGAGGCGGCGGCGGCGGAAGAGGCTTCTACGTTCCTGTCCCCCACCTAGACGTTGGCGGGGATTGGCTGCGGCGTTCACGTGGGAGCGGGGAGAGGTGAGTTTTTTGGGGTTTCTGGGGGGTTTCACACAGCGGGGCACCCCCGATCGGGGTGCCCCACCGAAGTGGACCAAAACCCAGGATAGTCAAAATCCTGGGTGTTGGTCCACTTTAAATGAAAAGGTGGGTTAAGGCTGCAAACAAAACACAGTGCTTATAGCTTTTTATAGGATAAGGGGATACACCCCAGTGCTTAGAGGATATTGTGGGATCACAGTACACACAAACCCCAGTGCTTAAATGAAAAGGTGGGTTAAGGGGCCACACACAAAACCCAGTGCTTATAGCTTCTTGTAGGAGGAGTGGATATGCCCCAGTGCTTAGAGGATGTTGTGGGACCACATTACACACAAACCCCAGTGCTTAAATGAAAAAAAAAGTGGGTTAAGGAGCCATACACAAAACACAGTGCTTAAATGAAAAGGTGGGTAAAGGGGCCACACACAAAACACCAGTGCCTACAGTTTATTGTAACCCCAGTGCTTAGAGGATGTTGTGGGATCACAGTACACACAAACCCCTGTGCTTAAATGAAAAGGTGGATTAAGGGTGCACACAAAACACAGTGCTTAAAGGGAGATGTGGAATAAGGGGGCACCCAGACCCCACTAGTGGCAAGTGGTATTAGTGCAGTAGTAGTGCGTGCAACCCTATTCTGGCCCTTAATCCCGCCAATTCTAGCCGCCAATCCTTGACTAAATATTGCCCTGAAAACTGCAGTTTTTTTTAAATAAATAGACCTATCTGTCCATCAGCAACAGCCAACAACCTGTCTCTATTTCCTGCTGAGAGCACAGCAAGATCGGTGGGACGAGGACCCATGGTGGGGTAATGTGTCCCAACTGGGCCACTTCTCCCCTTCATCCGCTTCACCATCAGGGGTCATGTTGGCTGGTGTAACTGGTTGCGGGTGTCCGGAAGTGAACACGGAGAGACTGCTCTTTAGGACTCCAGGTTCCTGTATAAAGCAATGAGTAATGTCTTTTTATTTGTGGATAAAGGGCATCGCCCGAAGCGCATCCGGCCATGGTGTTGTTTTTAAGAACGTCTCCTATAACATGGATTATTGATTCTACAATGAAGTAATTAAAACATGGATTTTTTATTTTTACCTGTGTCGGATGCCTTCATTTTGACAGGAGTGTTGCATTGCATGGTTGTGTTGGTGGTGGGTGGCTGGGGTCCATTATTTTCCCCCTTACCTCCTTCAATTGCCAGTCTCTGTTGTCCCATGCCATCCGCCGCTACTTCTGAAATGCCATAATGGCATTTCATTATCTACAGGTTATCTACAGGTTAAATGCAGAGGAAACATTTCTATATGTGCAGAAGCATACAATGGCCATTTTTGCAGAAAAATCCCCAACTCCAAAAATAAATCAGGCTTGCAGCCCACCATCAGTCACAGGAGCGCTACAGTGCCAGCTGCATTCTTTGCAATAGAGGGGGTGTGTTAAGGCCTGACACGCCCCTCCCTTGTAGTGAATAGGAAGGCTGTAGCTGCTCCCGTGAGACTAATTGCAAGTAGCACAAGCTGGACATAAAGTTCAGCCTGGGGCTGCACAGTGATTGTGTGAGTTGATGATCACAGGACTAGGACTGATCAGCAGAGTGAGACAAAAGGTGAGTACTGTTTTGGATTTTTCCATTGTGTGTTGAATCACTTTAAATTTGGTCCCAACTGCAATATAACTTAAAAGAGACCAGTCACGAAAAATGGTCTAATATTACTAATATGAAAAAACATGCTGGATGGAATGAGGAGAGCTGAACCCGACTGAAGAAAAGAAACCTTACAATTGAAGGAAAATAATCCAGCAGTGACTAGTGTTGGGCAAACCCGAACATGGACTTTTTTCAGTTTTTTTCATCTCCGATTCTGCTTCTGGCCCCAAAGTTGGGGACCCTATTGATTTCAATGAGAACATGGTTCGACTGAAGTTGCCAGAATTCCTGAACTTTGGGGGGAATGCTCAACACTAGTAGTGACACATTTTGAGTGCAATTCTGATCATTTAATCATTAAACTGTTTAGGTTACTGTTCCTCTAAGAATATCTCTGGGAAGGAGTTGAGTAAAATTAGAATGGCACATGCAAGAATATGTCACCCCTGTCCTTATAGCCAGTCAAAAAACTTGGTAAGATTTTTAGCATGTGTGGTGCATAAGTAACCCCTTCTCGTTCTATCTAGCATAATAATACATCTTTTAATATTAGACATTTTATGTTAAGTCTCCATTTAGCTATATAGAAGCAGACAAAATCAGGGCCCTTTAGGTTAATACATAAATTATTTGTATTCTTTACATTTGTTGGCATACACTGCAAACATTAAAAACAATAGAGTCTCTTCAGTAAATTACTTTCCAAGTAGACTTTGCAGAATGTTAATGTGGCAATGGCAGCAATGTGTGGCTCCGTGCATGGGTAGCTGAAGGATCTGCTCATTATAACAAAAACATTTATCTGTTCAGCGGGAGTAAAACACTCCAGGGACTGGAAAGCCAACACTAAAAACTAAAGTGTGGGATAAAGGAAATGTAAAATGCTCCTGTTTTTTTTTTTTTAATAAAGTCAACCGTAATCGATTTTGCTGAGAGCTGTTATGTATATCCTTATATCACTGGAAAATAATGTACCTAAACTGTAAAAGTGTGCTATCATATGTACAGGTGAATTTTTGGGGGAAAGTGTAGGACAAATACTTTTTTTTTTGCACTTTGTCGCATGTCATCACATCAGGATGCAGGTTGCAATCCATACGGCAATGCACACCGGAAGTCACACTGGCTTCAAATATTTAGCATGACCCCCATTGTATAGTTGTCACGAGCCTGCTATTTACAATGTAAACTGTCTATAGCTGACTGCAATGTGTGAGTTATGTTTCCATTGTGTTTGGGCAATGGCAGGATCCCTATGAAGAATGCCGCAGCCAGGGACGTACATACCATAGAGGCAGGGGAGGCAGCTGCTGGGCCCTTAGGAGAAGGAGGCCCCTTGCAAGCTGCTTTCCCCCCACCTTGCAGCATCTGTGACAAAAGCTTCAGACTAGCACTACCCCAGTAAGCAGTGTTGGCTTGCTGTCAACTGAGAGTGCCAGAGGCCGGAGCTGTAGGTTCCGCAGGGTAGAACTAATGTGCCAAGACATTGTTTACCCCTGACGCTCAGTGTATGAAGCACTTGGTGATACAATATGCTGACATCTAAGTTCCACCCTGTGGAACCTACACCCCTGAACCCTGGTGACAACACACCAACATTGCATACTGTAGTAGCACCTCAGGAAGAACTGAACCTTACTGGGCACCACTGCCGACAACCCAGGACCCACACTGCCCCAACACTGCCTAGAACCGCAACAGTCAGACCACAGACCTGATCTGGGATGTCCATGACTAATATATGGTATATTGTCCTCAACTTTTCTCAGGCAGATTAAAGCCTTCTGATCTTTAGATGTTAAGCTTTCTATGAGTAAGCTTGGTCATTTGGCATATACTTTAGCCAATATTTTAACATCTAGATTTAGTAATATTATTGGGTGAAAATTAGAAAATAGTTACATAGTTTGAGGAAAGTTTGAGGAAAGTTATTTTTCTGTTACTTAAAGATAGCAGCTAATACAAACAGTTAATGTTATTTTCTTCTAAAAAATCATCTGATATTTTGAAGCTGTCAACTGTTGATGCTGTAACACGATTCTGTGGGAGGCTTTTCCACAGAGTTATAGCTCTTATAGCTTTTAGAGCTCTTATGGTAAATAATAATTGTCTCCTCTGGAGATTAAATCGTTTTTGCTCTGTGCTAGAGATGAGCGAACTTTTGAAAAGTTCGATTCGGCCGATTCGCCGAATTTCACAAAGAAATTTGGGTTCGGCCGAATCGAACTTTTACGAAGTTCCCCATCAAAAATGCCGGCATGGTGGGAGCGGGCGGAGCCGGCCGGCCCGCTCCCACCATGCCGGCATTTAAAAAACAAAAAAAAAAAACAAAAAAAAAAAGCATTTTTGCCGGCATGGTGGGAGCGGGCCGGCCGGCTCCGCTCCCACCATGCCGGCATTTGAGAAAAAAGGCAAACACTTACCTGCAGGTCCGGAGCGTGGAGGCCGGCGCCGCTCTCAGCTGTCATCTGAGGGCGCGTCATCAGAGGGCTTTACCGGCCTGCTCCCACCATACCGGCATTTTTTCTTTTTTTTTTTTTCTTTGTTTTTTAAATGCCGGCATGGTGGGAGCGGGCCAGCCGGCTCCGCTCCCACCATGCCGGCATTTTTTTTTTTAATTTCAGGAAAAATTCGATCGGCACGAACCACAAAATATTCGGGTTCGTGCCGAATCGAATATTTCCTGAAATTCGGAGCGAATTCCGGTTCGTCCGAACCGGTTCGCTCATCTCTACTCTGTGCCCTCTTGTCTTTAGAGAGGATTTTACATGAAAGCTGTTTCCCATATTTAGTATTGGCCATTTAGATATTTATACAAGTTAATCAGGTCTCTCCTTAGATGTCTTCTCTCAAGACTAAATAGATTTAATTCCTGTAATAGTTCTTCATAACTTAGAACAGCGTGTGTCTTTGTCTCATGTTTGGAAATCATGCTCATTGTGGAGACAGTGCTAAGACAAAACAAGGGATCGTTTCTAAGAACATTTAATAAATCCATGAAATGGAGGAAGAGTTTATGAACAAAAATTATGTAAAATGTTGCTGTTAAGCCATTAGGGCCTGGCCTTTTATTTACTCTCAATTACTTTACAGAACTTGTGACTTCCTCAGTAGGTAAACAGTACTAAAGTTCCTGTCCAGGCATACTGTTTTCTACCCTCTCCTCTATCCCACATTGGTACATATCAGTAACTGCCACTTTTTATAACTTTTATATTAATAGAAGGTATCATATTAACTTTTTAAGCAATGCAGCACCCGCGGGTATTCCTACACAATATTTCATCTCACACACAGTCCGCTTACAGCCGAAGCATTCACAGAGAATACTCTTTAGCAGTGCTTCAGTGCCACTTCATATCTCACATCCTGCAAGCAATGCTGAATGATGGCTCATGTGCGCATCCTGTTGTTCAGCTGAAGAACACTCAACTTTCCAGGATCAAGTGTGCAGAAATTGAGAAGATCATAGAGCACGCAGCCTCTGAGGTCTAAGTCTAAATATTTAGACAGACACAGGGAGCTAACCAATCATGAGCAAGATAATCTCTGACGTGCCATCCATCACACAGACCTTGCCCCCTTTTCCAACATCATAAATTTCAGCACAGCCCGCCGCGCCGCCAGTCTTGATAAAGCTGCGTTACGCAATGAAACGCGTTAACGGCGACTAGGCGGACCCCTGCACTAATACAACAAAGGAATATTTCAATTTTTGAAAGCAAACTCCCTCTCCCCCTTGTGGACACCAGCGGCCGAGGTGAACCAAAAGTAGGGTGAGAGCTTCGCCTTTGTTATTATATGCTGTACATCAAGGATTTTAAATGTGAGTGCACATTTTTAACCTTTTAGAGGTTTTTATTATTAAAAGCGATATTACGCTATATATTTCCTTCATTGATTTCTTGATTTCTTTCATGCAAAAACCCACATTGAGCTACCGTCAAGCCCCAAATCTATTGGTATTCATCCTAAACAACAAGAGGATCAGATTTGAATTGAATTGAGCTACGGAGCAAGGAGTGGCTTATTCTTAAGGCGTACCAATATACGCCACCTGGTAAGGGTACCAAAAATAGGTGCTGGGCACACGGTGGATGATACCTATGTGTTTGAGCACTATTGAATACCTGCTGCATGAGATTTGGGATATCAGGCATAAATTGCAGTTTGAAAATGTAACACCACGAGTCAATTTCTGGGACTTCATTAAACTCATGTATATAATTAAAGGACTTTGACATCAGATTTTTTATGGCTGATTTGGGCCAATTTATAATAATTGTATTTTTTGTTAACTAATCACTTGCTCTGTGTATTCTAACTATTTTACTGTTTGCTGAGCCTATTGGGGATATTAGCCTCGATTCAGAGACACATTCGTCCGGACTTCCGTAGCTGTCTGTGAAAGTTTTGGTGGGTGTTTGTAATTTTTTTGTTTTTTTTCGTACATTTTTCATTCGTACGAACGTTCGGGAAGATGCGTATATGCACTTTCGAAAAACGGAAGCAAATCGGAAGTTTCTCGTTCATTCGGGAGCATTTTTCCACCAAATCTGAAATTTTTCGTCCGTTCTGAAAGTTTTCGTTATTGCAGTGGGCTTGCGATTAATTCAGAGAGCTGATTGCCGATGGGACAACACCCCATAAATCCGTTTCATTGACGAACCACTCCCGGCACCATTTAGACGTCGGAACTAGAGCCATGGACGAGTCTACTGCCTTTGAGGAGCATGAGGATCTGCAACTCATGGGAATTGAGATCGTCCGGAGGTCACAGACCAGACTGCATCGGCGGCGACGCATGCATGACGTTGAGCTGTTCAAGCTGACCAGGCTTAATCGTGCTTCCCTCCATAAATTGTATAGTGAGCTGCGGCCATGGTTAGCCCGCACCACAAGGAAGGGGCAAGCAATTTCAGGTATGACCAAGATGCTTGGCTGCCTGCAATTTTTGGCGAACGGCTCGTTCCAGAGGCTGGGTGCCCTCTCCGTGGGGATCTCTCAGCCTACGCTGAGCCGCGCACTATCCAAATTTTTGGAAGGCATGGCTACCCTAACTCGGAAATATATTTGTTTCCCTGAGGATATGGTAGCCCGAAACGCCATTAAGCTGGCATTTTATAATATCGCCGACATGCCCAACGTCATGGGTGCTATTGACTGCACACAAGTTGCCCTCGTCCCGCCGGCAGTCGACGAGTATATATACAGGCAAGTTGTGGCTTCCATTGTATCTAAATGTTTGGTTGTCCCTCCTTTGGCCAATACCATTATTTGTATTTCTCCATCCTTGTTTTCAAACCATCATTGTGAATAGTCCCTCCTTTTAAGCAGAGCATCCTTGCCCTTATTTACTCCATTGTTAGCCTCCCTTATTGTGAATAGTCCCTCCTTTTAAGCAGAGCATCCTTGCCCTTTTTTACTCCATTTTTAGCCTCCCTTATTGTGAATAGTCCCTCCTTTTAAGCAGAGCATCCTTGCCCTTATTTACTCCATATTTAGCCTCCCTTATTGTGAATAGTCCCTCCTTTTAAGCAGAGCATCCTTGCCTTTATTTACTCCATTTTTACCCCCCCTTATTGTGAATAGTCCCTCCTTTTAAGCAGAGCATCCTTGCCCTTATTTACTCCATTTTTAGCCTCCCTTATTGTGAATAGTCCCTCCTTTTAAGCAGAGCATCCTTGCCCTTATTTACTCCATTTTTAGCCTCCCTTATTGTGAATAGTCCCTCCTTTTAAGCAGAGCATCCTTGCCCTTATTTACTCCATTTTTAGCCTCCCTTATTGTGAATAGTCCCTCCTTTTAAGCAGAGCATCCTTGCCCTTATTTACTCCATTTTTAGCCTCCCTTATTGTGAATAGTCCCTCCTTTTCATTAGCCACTCTATGTTGCTAGTCTCTCCTTTTACATATTCCCTCATTGCAATCAGTCCCTCCATGATAATGCTTCCTCCTTGGCAAGAGTGTATGTGCAACAATGGACCTTCTTTTTCCATTCTTTGGCAACTTTGGCACAAGTCAAACATTTTAAAGTGTACTTGAAAGAGAACAAGTCACTCAACCTTGTAAAGGCTCGAACATACATCTTCTTTTGTTGGCCACTTAAATGTAAGGTATTTGTTTAATGTTAGTTGTCTGGATGTTAACGTTTGCCTTTTAGAAGTGAGCGTTGGATTTGTGGCCTCATTTTTTTTCTTTTTGTTTTATGTTTATTTTTGACACAGAAATCGGAAAATGGGCCACTCACTGAATGTGCAAGCAGTGGTGGCCCAGGACATGCGTTTTCTGAGCGTCCTGGCAGGCTACCCTGGCTCAGCCCATGATGCCTACATCCTGCGCCGTTCTGGATTATTCCGGCGGTTTGAGTCTGGAGAATTTGCGGGTGCATGGCTCCTTGGTAAGTTGAGTCCAATTACCGATTTAGAATTTATATGTGTGGCTTGAATGCTTGTGGGAGTCACCTTTCCTCCACGATGCCTTGCCCATCACCTTGGGAACATGTGTAACCCGACTGGACCCATTACTTGATCCAAACTACATTGGGTGCCAAATTTATAGTCCTGCATTGTTTAAACTCCAAAGTGTAATGAGAGCAAAAGTCAGAAACAGTCTTCTGCGCCATCTTTGCTTACATGCATTTCACTTACTGAGTAGAGGTGAGCGGGATAAAGTGCAGGGGCAGCCTTACACCTGTTTTGGACTAAGCCAAAACAGAAAATGGGTCAGGTAAAGTTAAACCATAATACATTGTTCTGCAGCACAGACAGGAAACAATAGCTGCTAACAGTCTGCCTGATTACCCAGCATCCACAGTATTATTGACCTACTTTGGGCCCCCATCTCTCACATATGTTTAATTGTTGTTTTGACATCTGCAATATGTATGATCATGTTTGGGTGACAATGTCACATACCTCAGTAATATTTTTAAAGCAATTTTGCGCTGCAATGTCTGAATTAATGGTAATATTAGTTTCCCTTACATTGTTGTATGCGATTTGGGGTATCCACTACTCCCGTGGCTGATGACTCCGGTCCTCCGGCCACAGACTCCAGCCCAAGAGGCCTACAATCGTGCCCATAGAAAGACCAGGGCAGTGGTGGAGAGGGCCTTTGGACTCCTGAAGACGCGTTTTCGGTGCTTGGACCACACTGGGGGCTCCCTGCAGTATGACCCTAAAAAGGTCATTGATATCATTATGGCATGTGCAGCGCTGCATAATTTTGCTATTATGCAAAGGGTCCCCCGATATGTTGATTGCCCACCCTCTCCACCCTCTGATGAGCCAGACGACGCCTATGTGGGCCAGCCAAGTGCGTCTGGGCAAGCCGTGCGGGCCAATTTAATAGCCACACATTTTGCCTAATTTATGTTTTGGTTTGGATGTGTTTTTTTGGACTTGGTTATTGTTTTTTTTTTTTTTTTTTTTTTGGTTTTGGTATGTATAATTTCATTATGAATAAACCAATAATGAATTTTTGCTAAAAAACCACAACAATGTTTGTGGACTTATTTGGAGACATTTTTTTTTTGTTTTTTTTTTGGGTCTACTTGAACTAATATTTCTCAATCAAAACACCACAGACATAAACTTGTTGAAACCAAAATATTTACTAGTTTGTAAAATGTTTCGGCCATACAAACTGAATAGGAGGTGAGTGCCCCTCACAGACTTTGGGGCCAGACATGTACATGAAATTGTTTGAAAAACATGTTCCAAAACATTTACACAAATAAGCCCTCTCCTGCTTGCCCACATTTTCAACAGACACAGGTTTTAAGCAAACCTAGCTATGCCACATCTACACCTGTAAGTCAATGGCCCACCCAAACCAGAACAGCCAGTCCCAATCCCAATCCAGTATAATCACAGCCAGGGTCCAAGGTCTTAGTTTGGCAGCCCAGAATGTCACCCAATCATGCCGCCAAACATGAGGAGCCACCACAAATGATATTGTGCCCAAGACAGCCACGCCCCAGCTTAAGTGGCCGCTTCAGTGAGTCTTGGGCTCTGGCATTGGCTAGTGGGCTACCTCACGCCTTGAATGACCTATATGGGGGCAAATCCAAAACAACCTAGCAAGAACAGCGCAAAATGGCAGATTTATAGCCCTCACCAGACAAGTCAATCCAGTGGGGATGTCTCGCAAAGATGTGGAACAGATTCAGGCCAAACACACATTAATATTGGTGATGCCCATAGAACCCAGGTTGGGGCCCTTGGGGGGGGCCTAACCTGGGCCTGTGTGGCATTCAGAATCTGCAACTGTTCCAAAATGTTTCTTTGGTTACTGTGCATTTCGGCCATGCCTGACCTGATTTCGGAGGTCAAGTTGGCCATGTGGCTGTTATGGGTCCTCAATTCAGTCAGCACGGCACTGAAGGTAGTATTTAGGGACTCTAATTGGCCCCTAAGATGCTCTTGATTTTGCTGATTTTGGCGACGAAAAAGCCGCCTCTCTTGGTGCCATGCTGACTCCATCATCTGCACGCCCCTCCCCTGGGAAACTGGGCGACGTTGCTGAGTACGCCGCCCAATTCCCCGGGTTGTGGGGCGTGCAGATGATGTTGTTCGAGGACCCCCAACAGCCACAGGTATGCTCGCCAAATCCTCAGCAGCAGATCTGAAACTGGGGACTGGAGGGTCAGTCTCTGCATGCTGGCCACGATGTGCAGGCAGCATGCAGCCAGCTTCCCTCTGCTGCTGAGGATTTGGCGGAGAAACATTTTGGGACAGTTACAGATTCTGGCCCAGGGGAAGATCTTCATCATCTCCAAGGAAGCTTCCATCTTCCTCCTGCTCCTGGATTTGCTCCATCAGTGTGTGGCTCTGTTGGGGAAATGTAAAAAAAAAAAGGTTCAGTGTTGGGAATACATATATAAATCAGACAAGAAAAACATGGCAAGCCACATGCATACACAACAGCATGAAAAAACACTTACCGTAGATATCGGATCCTGAGTCCTATGCAGTGCGGAAGAAGATGGCAGCGGTAACATGGCAGAGGAGTCCCCACTAGCTGAGGGATGATGCTGGGCTGCATTAGAAGAAAAAGAGCTATGAAAACACACAACTATGCATTGTTGATGTTTAAGCACACTTATGCTAAGCAAAGAAACGTGGCCAAGCAGGAATGGCCACTCCCACAACGTGGCCACTTGGCCTTCACTAGGAATGCCATTACATTAGTGCATGGATTGTTAAACCAGACTAGACACATAGGTCACGTGTCTAAAAACAAACATGCAAGTAATGGCTGCTGTGTGAGTTGCCACATCCCTTTTAGGCGATGAAGTTAACACACTAAGGTGCAAAATAGCAGTTACAATATGATTCTGGGGGGGAACATTGTATCTCTGAAAACATTTGTAGCAAACCATCTTAATCCGTTGGGCACCCAACCCAGCTCTTACCAAATTGACCAACAGCCAAAGATGTTAGTGTGGCGTGTGCTTGTCAATTAATACATAGCACGCATTCCTTTTCTCCACTCCTAAGTTTCTTAGTTTTCTGTAATTTACTTAAACGTCATGTATGTGGCTGTCAATTTGCACATTACCAGTCCACACACATTACACACCCTGGTCAAAGTGAGCACTCCACTAAAAGCAACACCCTAGAGCCATGTGTTTAGCTAGGCCTTGCAGCCACCCCCTAGAACCATGTGTTTAGCTAGGCCTTGCAGCCACCCCCTAGAGCCATGTGTTTAGCTAGGCCTTTGCAGCCACCCCCTAGAGCCATGTGTTTAGCTAGGCCTTGCAGCCACCCCCTAGAGCCATGTGTTTAGCTAGGCCTGGCAGCCACCCCCTAGAGCCATGTGTTTAGCTAGGCCTTGCAGCCACCCTCTAGAGCCATGTGTTTAGCTAGCCCTTGCAGCCACCCCCTAGAGCCATGTGTTTAGCTAGGCCTTTGCAGCCACCCCCTAGAGCCATGTGTTTAGCTAGCCCTTGCAGCCACCGCCTAGAGCCATGTGTTTAGCTAGGCCTTTGCAGCCACCCCCTAGAGCCATGTGTTTAGCTAGCCCTTGCAGCCACCCCCTAGAGCCATGTGTTTAGCTAGGCCTTGCAGCCACCCCCTAGAGCCATGTGTTTAGCTAGCCCTTGCAGCCACCCCCTAGAGCCATGTGTTTAGCTAGGCCTTTGCAGCCACCCCCTAGAGCCATGTGTTTAGCTAGCCCTTGCTGCCTATGTGTAGGTTTACACACATTTTTGGGGTCATTCACACATTACTAACCTGCTGGAATTGGCGGGTTGTCGGTGTCCTGCTGGCCCGGGTGTCCCTGTAAGGCCATAGGATGGTGCAAGCCCAGAACCATCTCCTCAGCTTGGGTAAATCTCATTTTTGTGGGAAAGCCTCCGCCAGTTTTTTCGCTGTAAAACATAGTAAGCATAATTAAGCGCACTGATGGATACACAAGAATAATAAAAACCCACAAATAAGCTAGGTACCTGTACAGCTGCCTTTGACTCTGTTTCTTCCGCACGGCATATTTCAGGTCCGATATCTTCCGCTGAACCTGTTCCACATCTTTGCGTTCCTCACCCGCTGCATTGACTTGCCTGGTTTGCTCCCATATAGGTCGTCATAATATAAGGTGAGGCCAATGCCAGAGTTTGGGACTCACCAAAACGGCCACTCAAGTGTCCTCGGCGCAATGTGCGCCCTCTTTGGGGTGGTTGTGGCTCCTCAGTGCTTGGTGGCAAATGGGGTGACATTCTGGGCTGGGGGGATGGAGGAGACCTCAAGGACTGGAGGCTGGCTGTGGATCGTACTGGACTGGGAAAGGGACTGGGTGTTCGGGGCTGGGTGGCCACTGAAGTTGCAGGTGTCGATGTGGCATAGGGGGAATGCATGACAACCTGTGCCGGAGGAGAATGTGGGTGAGCAAGAGAGGGTCTGGAGCTGCTGCTTTGAGCCCTGTGGGTCTGTGGGGCCTTGGAGGTCGTTGGCTGGGGTGAGGCATATCTGGTGGTTCACACACTCTTGGCCTTTGCTTTGGAGCCACGTGCGGGGGGGGGGGGAGGGGGCTTTTCTGGCTTCTGGACCTTGTTCGGCCCCTGCTGCGCCTTGGGCCCCTGCTGCGGCTTCTGGACCTGCTTCGGCCCCTGCTGCGCCTTGGGCCCCTGCTGCGGCTTCTGGACCTGGACCTGCTTCAGCCCCTGCTGCACCTTGGGCCCCTGCTGCGGCTTCTGGACCTGGACCTTGTTCGGCCCCTGCTGCGCCTTGGGCCCCTGCTGCGGCTTCTGGACCTGGACCTGCTTCGGCCCCTGCTGTGCCTTGGGCCCCTGCTGCGGCTTCTGGACCTGGACCTTGTTCGGCCCCTGCTGCGCCTTGGGCCCCTGCTGCGGCTTCGGGCCCTGTATTTGGGGCCTTTGGCTATGGCCTTGGTGCTACATGGGGGGGGGGATGTGGGGCAGGGTGGGGTGGGGCTTCGTCCCCTCTTACCCATCTGTGGGGCATGAGCTTGCCCAGCCTTGGTTTGCTTGCTCTTTGGTTGGGCTGCTGCAACCTCCTTTTGGCCTTTGTGGTAGGCCTTAGCCTGGCTTTGGGCTCTTGGGAGCGTGTTCTCGGTCCCTCAGCCTGCTCAGGCCGCTTGGTCTGCTTCTTCTGGCCAGTAGCTTTTTTCGGTGCCATTTTGGGTGGACTCTCAAAGAGAATGAGCTGTGTGTGCAGGGCCCTTTAAATAAGGTATCCGGCGTGTGACGCCTACGCGTTCGCTTACGCGCACGGCCGGCCGTTCGCACGGCCATGCGAAACCCGGAAACCGCTGGGGCAGTGCTTATCTGCTGCCGAGAAGAAGAAGAAAGATGGCGCCCACTATCTTCACCCGCCAACAAGAAGAGATCATCATGCTCGTAAGTGTCTTTTAAGGACTTTGCTTGGCTTTCTAAATGCTGCTCTACATGTTAAGGATGCGCACGAAGTAATAGATTGTTTTTAAATTTGGTTCAACTACATGCACACCCAAGCGCACGCCACACACGTGCCAAACAACAGTGCTGGCAGATTTAAAAGTTAACTTAGCCTAGAAGTGTGTGTGTGTATGTGTTCATGTGATTGAACCAAAGAATCTATTGTTGCCACTTCTTGATAGGCATTTCTGATTTCTTGCTATGTTTGATTTTTGTTTTGTAGACCATGCTGGAGCGCAGGTACGACTACCTGCCCAACTCGTTTGAGAAACGAAACGTCGCCCTGGAGATCATCTCGGAGATCCAACATCAGACCGACACCACCTTCACCCACACACAGATAATGCAGCATTGGTCGGACCTGAAGCGACTGCACATGCCCCGGGTGCGGAGGTTTTTCGGGATCCATTTCCCAAGTAAGTACATAGCGCTTGCATGCAAGATGTAACTACGACAGAAGTTAGGCCTTTTATTTATAATGCCTTTTCTTTGGTAGTGTTGGAAATGGATTACCGTATGCGCTGCACCCGGAGGCGCACAGGCCGACCAGTGCTGCATGATTCTGCAGCTGGGAGTGAAGGTGGTGGATCTCCAGGGCGACGGGCCGACCCCTCCTCTGTGGCCTCCTCAGACCAGCCCCTGGACCTTACCACAGAGGAGGGGCGGCACAGCGTGGGCAGGGAGTCGTACCCTGCCACGCATGCGGGAGCCTCTGGTATGTCCCTCTTCATGTATACGCACACACATATACATGCTATCTCCTACCCAACTGATTCCTTTCATCTGTTTATCTAGATGCTTCTGGAGCGGGTGAGAAGTGGAAGAGGAGGCAGCAGATGTGCTCCATGTTTCTACAGGCACTTCTTCACAGCAGAGCCAGGACCCAGGACCTCAGCGTGTTGTCCCCAACGAGCCAGCTCGCGGCCACCAACCAAGTAAGTAGTCAGGGCATTATTACCATTTATGTGGTACTTGACATCAACACACAGATACATCAAGCCCTAGCCAATGGCAATTTAAGAGTGACCTGTTGCCACTTCCTTAGCTTAATGACTTGCCAGAATTACATATGTAGCCTTGATTTATTTGTGTAACTTCAAAACATTCAATCCACAGGTGGAAAACATGTATTGGTATGAATCTAATGTTTTTTTCTCCATTTGTTACAGGGACCACACGGCAACAAATTTTGGAAATGAATAGGAGGGTCCTTGCGTTGGTGGCCGATATGAAGGTGATGGTTGACTCGTTGGGGACAACAAAAGAAGACGAAGAGGAGTAAAGTCCTGGGTCCTGGCCCTGTTCTGCTGATGCATTTTTTAAAATTTGTAAATAGTTTTTATTCCCAAAAAAAAAAAAAACATTTGCCCAGAGCAAAACATATTTTAATGTTTTAAACTCCAAAAAACAATTTTAGAGTAAAAAAGTTAAAAGAAAACAACGTTTCAGTGTCATTTCTGGTAACACATACATTTACAAAGAAGAAAGGGGCAAATACTTATTTTGAGGTCAAGATTCAGATGTCCACGAAGGGATTTGGGTAAGTTTTAGGGACCTAAAATGGAAGAAGAATCTAAGCGCTAAGGGATTTGGGTAAGTTTTAGGGACCTAAAATGGAAGAAGAGTCTAAGTGCTAAGGGATTTGGGTAAGTTTTAGGGTCCTAAAATGGAAGAAGAATCTAAGCGCTAAGTGATTTGGGTAAGCTTTAGGGTCCTAAAATGGAAGAAGAATCTAAGCGCTAAGTGATTTGGGTAAGTTTTAGGGTCCTAAAATAGGACAAGTATCTAAGCGCTAAGGGATTTGGGTAAGTTTTATGGTGCTAAAATGGAAGAAGAATCTAAGCGCTAAATGATTTGGGTAAGTTTTAGTGACCTAAAATGGAAGAAGAATCTAAGCGCTAAGTGATTTGGGTAAGTTTTATGGTGCTAAAATGGAAGAAGAATCTAAGCGCTAAATGATTTGGGTAAGTTTTAGTGACCTATAATGGAAGAAGAATCTAAGCGTTAAGTGATTTGGGTAAGTTTTAGGGTCCTAAAATGGAAGAAGAATCTAAGCGCTAAATGATTTGGGTAAGTTTTAGTGACCTAAAATGGAAGAAGATTGTAAGCGCTAAGTGATTTGGGTAAGTTTTAGGGTCCTAAAATGGAAGAAGAATCTAAGCGTTAAGTGATTTGGGTAAGTTTTAGGGTCCTAAAATGGAAGAAGAATCTAAGCGCTAAGTGATTTGGGTAAGTTTTAGGGTCCTAAAATGGAAGAAGAATCTAAGCGCTAAGGGATTTGGGTAAGTTTTAGGGTCCTAAAATGGAAGAAGAATCTAAGCGCTAAGGGATTTGGGTAAGTTTTAGGGACCTAAAATGGAAGAAGAATCTAAGTGATTTGGGTAAGTTTTAGGGTCCTAAAATGGAAGAAGAATCTAAGCGCTAAGGGATTTGGGTAAGTTTTAGGGACCTAAAATGGAAGAAGAATCTAAGCGCTAAGTGATTTGGGTAAGTTTTAGGGTCCTAAAATGGAAGAAGAATCTAAGCGCTAAGGGATTTGGGTAAGTTTTATGGTGCTAAAATGGAAGAAGAATCTAAGCGCTAAAGGATTTGGGTAAGTTTTAGTGACCTAAAATGGAAGAAGATTCTAAGCGCTAAGTGATTTGGGTAAGTTTTAGGGACCTAAAATGGAAGAAGAATCTAAGCGCTAAGTGATTTGGGTAAGTTTTAGGGTCCTAAAATGGAAGAAGAATCTAAGCGCTAAGTGATTTGGGTAAGTTTTAGGGTCCTAAAATGGAAGAAGAATCTAAGCGCTAAGGGATTTGGGTAAGTTTTAGGGACATAAAATGGAAGAAGAATCTAAGCGCTAAGTGGTTAGGGTGAGCTTTAAGGGCTCAAAAGGGAAGAGGCAGGATAGCGCAAAGTGGTTAGGGTGAGCTTTAAGGGCTCAAAAAGGAAGAGGCAGGATAGCGCAAAGTGGTTAGGGTGAGCTTTAAGGGCTCAAAAGGAAAGAGGCAGGATAGCGCAAAGTGGTTAGGGTGAGCTTTAAGGGCTCAAAAGGGAAGAGGCAGGATAGCGCAAAGTGGTTAGGGTGAGCTTTAAGGGCTCAAAAGGGAAGAGGCAGGATAGCGCAAAGTGGTTAGGGTGAGCTTTAAGGGCTCAAAAGGGTAGAGGCAGGATAGCGCAAAGTGGTTAGGGTGAGCTTTAAGGGCTCAAAAGGGAAGAGGCAGGATAGCGCAAAGTGGTTAGGGTGAGCTTTAAGGGCTCAAAAGGGAAGAGGCAGGATAGCGCAAAGTGGTTAGGTTGAGCTTTAAGGGCTCAAAAGGGAAGAGGCAGGATAGCGCAAAGTGGTTAGGGTGAGCTTTAAGGGCTCAAAAGGGAAGAGGCAGGATAGCGCAAAGTGGTTAGGGTGAGCTTTAAGGGCTCAAAAGGGAAGAGGCAGGATAGCGCAAAGTGGTTAGGGTGAGCTTTAAGGGCTCAAAAGGGAAGAGGCAGGATAGCGCAAAGTGGTTAGGGTGAGCTTTAAGGCCTCAAAAGGGAAAAGGCAGGATAGCGCTAAGTGGCTAGGGTGTTTTTTTTTGTTATTCTAAGTGATGTGAGTGAAATATATGCAAGCACTTTAATGAGATAAGTTTGTAGTGCGCAGGCGCAAGATCGTAAGAATTCCGTCTGGACGAAGATTTTTGGAAAAAGTGAAGCAGGATGTATCGGGAAGCGGAAAGGATTCGTGTGAGGATAAGATGGAAAAAGGGCAAAATCGAAAGGCTACGTTGTTAGCTGAGAAAATGAATCTGAAAAGTCTCGATTGAAAATGACATCCTCGTACGTGTACTGTGGCATACGAGCGGACGGAAGCTTTACGGAAGGTTTACGAAGCATGCTTGGAATCGCTCGCACATTCATACGAGAGCGGGAACTTGATACGACGACGGCGCGAAATCTGAAGTTTTTTTGTGTCTCTCTGAATCGAGGCTATTGGGTTCTTACACGTTTGAGCAGAATTCATACTTCAAATAATTGTGTAAAATATCTAAATCTTCTAAGCGCGGTTTTCATTTTCTATATTTCCAGCCATTTCCAAATACCCCCATAAACCTGCAGCTGTCTAATAACAAATATTTATAGCAGTGGGCTAACTAGACCCCCATGGATATTTTTAATTATTGTAGTTCCAATGCAGTGGATTTTGGTGTGCTCCTAACGGAAAGAGCCCCAAACTCCACTGCACCTAATCTAGAATCAGATTTTAGAAGTCTTTATAAACTCCTCAACAAAGAACTTCGTTTAAAATGGGACGTGGCCACCCTAGAACGATACCAAAAATCTAAAATGTTCCCACAACAACTTAGGTGGTCCTTACAGATCCATGATGATGATGAGAGTCCAGAATCCATCATGGACTGGTGTAATTTCTTTAATGAGTGTGGCTTATTATTATTGGAAAAATGATAAAATGAAAATAATGAACAAAATATAGGAACAGCTAAAAAACCTCATCCTCCAAAAAGATATTTTCAAGGAGAGGATGACCCCTCTGGGAAACATGCCAGAATTTTCCACTCGATCAGTGGCCCTTAAAGAACGTCTGGCAACGGAAGAATCCCTAATGAGAACTAGAAAGGTTAAGAAAATTCAAAGAGATCAGCGGGACTATGGGCCTGATGCAGAGCCTCCTCTGAACTGCCCTTAAAACCTTCCGATTGTCCGGGTCTCCCGTTTGAATCGTGGCTCAAATGTGATGCAGAGCCTCGGTCGGAATGGCTCCCTAATTGATCCGTCAATTTCACTTTACTCTGAAAGCTTTTTTTGCTCTCTCGGGTGCCTTCAATTTGATCGGGGCTCCCGTTCACGTTCACACGGGCGGCCCGTTTTTCCCTGATTTTTCCTGGCTTTTTGAACGTACCTGCTTGGTTTCCGTCGTATTTGACCTTCCATTTTGGTGGTTTGAGCAAGTATACTTACATCTCCATGGCTCTTCAGTTGCCAATCTGGCTACACGCAAGCGCACATCCCTCAAACTCCATTGGAATATACATATGGCAACCACTGCCAATTTGACACATATTTTTTTGGGAACCATAAATTTGGGTTCTTCCTTTTTCTTTGCCATTAATGCATACCTTAATCTCCTTTGTGTTCCTTTTTCCTTGCCATTAATGCATACCTTAATCTCCTTTGTGTTCCTTTTTCCTTGCCATTAATGCATACCTTAATCTCCTTTGTGTTCCTTTTTCCTTGCCATTAATGCATACCTTAATTCTTTCTGATTCTTTTGGATTTATTGTACCATATCTAAACTTTTTGTGTCATGGAAATGTGTGATGATGTTGTGTGATTGTACATTTGCAGGAAACACAACTTTCTTGTTTTTTTTATTTTTTTTTATTTTCTTCCAGCGTTTGAAATTGAATTTTTAACACCAAGTTTTTTACAAATAATTGATTCTAAATGTTTTAACAAATAAACTATTTGCTTTTTAAGCCAAATTAAAATTCTTTAGGCCTCGGTGTCTTGTGGCTGTGATTTTCTTGTATCTGTGAATGAAAAACAACATTAGTTTAGCATTGTTTATTTGGTTTGGTTGTGCGTGGTTTTTTTGGGGCCCTTTTTAAACCGGACCTTCTGCGTTTTTTACTGAAAAGGCCAAACTCTTAACCAAAGATTCCGCAGCATCTCCAAATAATAGATAGTAATTTTTTAGTCAATCAATAATTATTCTGTCCACCACTGGGCTGCAACTCAGTTCAGGAATTTAGTATACGGCCGCCGCCATCTTGACTCAGAAGCATCACACTTACTGAGGAGAGGAGAGTGGGAGAGGAGAGTGGGATAAGGTACAGGGGGTGGGTTATAGCTGTGCTTTGCTCACACAGAGCAGAGACCTCTTGAAAAGGTCAGCAATCCCAGAATGCAGAGCAGCACAGTTA
This sequence comes from Gastrophryne carolinensis, assembly GCA_027917425.1. NCBI lineage: Eukaryota > Metazoa > Chordata > Amphibia > Anura > Microhylidae > Gastrophryne > Gastrophryne carolinensis. Next base: position 521,353,168 of record CM051235.1, on the reverse strand, counting down.
GAAGGCACTTCCGGTTTGCAGGCTGCCTGATAAGATGGCGGCTTCCATAATCCGCCATCTTGGATGTTGAAAGCCTCATAACATGCACTAGGTGCAGGTAGGATGATTTTGAAGGTGGGCAAACTTTATGTACAGGGTGTGGGAAACATATAAGATAGACTTATTCTGAGTGAAGGTCCGCTTTAAGGGCTTTTTAGACAATTTTTTTTTTTTTGGTTTGTACATTTTGTGGCCAATGGAATTGTTGGTTCATTTACTTTGGTCCCCAAAAACGCCACTTACCATGTTTTAGGCGCATATTGCGTCAGGGGCGGAGGCTCCATTCTTGCTCCCTTGGTTGCTGCTGTGAATCTGTTTGCATGACAAAGACACTGATATTAGAGACTGTTGTTGTCTCATGTACACAAAAAGCATTAACAAGTTTGCTGGCCTAACTAAAGTCACTTTTTGAACCTCTTGCTGCCTCACATTGCCCTAGTTCTTCTATCTGCATGTAGCCTAGTTTTGAGCTGCATACATGTGTTAAACTAAGGTGGGCTTGTATGGGACGTGAAAAACGAAGTTGTTTCAGACTATTCTGGTGGTTTTTTTTTTTTTTTATTACAAGGAATGTGTGCGCGCACATAAACGCACGCATACTCACATCCATGATGATGTCGTCCTGCTCCAAGGTAAAGATTGCGGGCGCGCACCCGCTGTTGACCACGCCCACACGGAAAACATATTTAAAGCACAAGGCACTCAGCTCTGTGTTGGATACCATATCAATATGGGCAGACCTAAAGGGAGCAAAAAGAGCCAACCAAGGGCCGAGGCACATAGCAGCCGCACACATGCCTCATCCTCCACAAGACAGAAGAGCAGGCACCAGACACATGCCGAACATGCCCCCACTAAAACGGTGGATACTCCACACAAACAGGCACATTCCAAAAAACGCAGGACCAAGGGTACATTAACCCATTCACCACCACCTGCAAAAAAACCACGCACACACAAGGGTACCCCATCTAGTCAGACCATGCAGCATCCTCCACCTCCACACACCAAGCATACCCACAAATCCAAACACATAAGCAAGGGTAAGCGCATTGCCAAAACCACCACCCCACCCAGGTCACCCACCCCTCCACCTCCACCCTCTGGTTCCCCCAATTCCAGTACCTCAGATTCCACATGCAGCTCAACATCTGATAGCTCAACAGGAACCCAGACATTAAGCCAGAGAAGCACACACACAACATCCCCCTCCCCCATAAGCCAAAGAAGCACACACGACTCCCCAAATACCCAACCATCAATTTCCTCAGAGGCAGGGGAGACCACACACCCATGTGGCAGACAACTACGGCGTGGCTCACTAACTGCCCGATTTTGCGATGCTCAAAGCATGGCGGTGGCAAATGCAGTTTGCGAACATTATGATGCCCTATTTGGCCGCACCTCCAAAACAACCACAAAGCAGGCTAAGATGGAAATCTGGACAAATATTTGCAGGCAGGTCAATAGTGTGGGATCAGTCCGGAGAGATATTCAGCAAATAAAAAGGAAATTTGGGGACCTGAAATACTACAGCAAAAAAAAAATGGACATGCGCCGTCAGCAGAGGTAATGGACAATTTTTAGTCACATTGTTAAAAGGATGTAACACTTATTAGGTGTAATTTAATCTTCCCCAGCCAACAGACAGGGGGTGGAGCAGAAGTAAAGGAAAAAGTAAAATGCATTTTTTGTAACATTGTTAAAAGGATGTAACACTTATTAGGTGTGATTTAATCTTCCCCAGCCAACAGACAGGGGGTGGCTTACCCACTAAAATTATCCTTACGCCTGCCGAGGAACATGTATATACATTCATACACCCGGCCAGCATCCAGGGACTGGCAGAGGCACAAGACACAGACCGGAATGTAAGGTCCCAAGGTGAGTCTGATTTTGCCATGACCTAGTACCAAAAGTTCAAGAAGGCAGTGTTATGCTACACAACACACTGTACTTGGCCATTTACCTAATCATCCTATCTACATTCTAAGGACCAAGTCAACAGGACACACCAGGCCCCCAAACCCCTGCGTTAGCACCGAGGCCAAGGGCACACCAGGCTTCTACACCACAAACCCAAATTGTGGATTGCGATGAGGTAAGTCAATGGGCCTTGATGTGTACTTTTAACATTGATATTTGCGAGCTTGTGTGGACAGAAAGAAACTAAAAGGATGCTATATTTCTTAACAGACCACAGGAAGCCCACCCATCATCGACCATATACGAGATTTGGAGGAGGACACCCAACATATGTCACTAACCACTACTGCACCAGTGGCAGCAACGCAGGCAACCCCGGCACAGCCACCACATCCACAACCAATTTCGGAACCAGAACCAACCACCCGTCCCACTGCTCCTACCCATTCTAGACGCCATATTTCCCAAAGAAGGCAACTACAAATTTTGGAGGAAACATGGAGGCAGGAAAATATTGCCTTTGCTGCGACAACACAGCAATTCAATGAGACTGTGTGCACCCAACTCACAAACCTCAACGCCCAAGTAGAGGTATTAAACAGAAATATCTCTGCCCTAACCAGCCATATGGCTGAGATTAATCAAAGCCTGGCCCACATTGCAGCCCATTTGCAGGCACAACATCATTCCTCGTCACCATGCAACCCAACATACCACTAATTTGTGGGGAATACATTTTCTCTGCCCACGTGTAATTTTTCTTTTGGGCACAAAAAAACAAATGACAAAACAAAATTTGTTTGAAAAATAAAAAAAAAATAAAAAATTGTGGTCTCTGAAAAAACACTAAACACTAGTTGTGCACGTATGGTTTGCGCGGTGCCACTTTGGGTGCAAGAAAAAGGAGGGGTGGGGAGGGCTGAAACTAAAGGTGGTGGAGTAGCCCACAAGCCAGGATTAGGTTTAGGACCGTTGCAGGCGTCTATTGTAGTGCCCCCCCCCCAGTCACATCAAGACAACGGAACCTCATCTTCAAGAGAACAAAGCCTGGCTCCAACACAGAGCGAGTCCTCCTGGGGGCAGTATTGTAGCGCTCCTCTGCCTGTGAAGATCGGTGCAGGATGGGGCTCTTCATCCAGGGGACCAAAGGATAGGCAGAGTCTCCTGCCCTAAAACCAAAAAACAAAAAAAATTAAAAAAAGGTGTGCATTGCAACAATAGAAAAGAGGGACAAATAGGTGAGCGGGGTAGGGTGGGAGGAAAGGAGATTTGTAATGAGACTACATGCACATCCAACCTGTACTCTGATTACAAAAGTCTGGGGAATACTACTTACATAAGAGGGCAAGAACATGACGCAATAGGGTACAATCACTTAACCCATTTAATTTGTAGATCAATAATTGGGCTCCAAATATACTACGCCAAAAGTTACCAAATAGTGTGTTACGGGAACAAACACAGTCAGAGAGGGTGGGCAACCAATACAAGTTTTAGACACATACCCAGTAGCCAGCCACCAAATAGATCGGCTGATTTGAATCGCTCATGTAGGCAGGAATTCCTAGGCAGGGAAAGCCAGAAAAACGACTCCCAAAAACCAAATCAGGGCCAGCCAGTGCCTGCACATTTATCCTATGTCCCATCTTCAAATGCCTGCACACAAACAATAAAATAAAAATGAGGGAGACCCTGTAAAAAGGATACCCAAAAAAAAAACAATAAAAAAAATCAAATACTCATGCCATCGATGTCCAAAGGCGTGCGGTGCAGCCTGGTTTCTGCCATACTCAGCAGGACAAGACCGCGGAGCTGGTGCCGCTGATGTGCTCCAACAGAGGACTGCATATTATTGCCCGAGTGCAAATACGGCTGCTCTGACTTGCCGTAAGTGAAGGCTCGGCGGCCCCGTTTTATTAGGGTGATTTCAATAGGAAATCAAGGCTCTGCATCACTGAAAAAAACGGACCAATGAACGAGGCGTACGTTTTCCCGGGAAACAGCCTCGTGCGAGCCGACAATCGGAAAGGCGGCTGAGCGCACACCTGAGCGCATAAACCCACACTAAAATCAACGTAGCACCCTTTCCTGACCCGATCAAAGGCCTAAACCAACGGGGAAATGCACGGGGGAGCTGAACGGGGAGGCTCTGCATCAAGCCACATGCCTCTAACCAGGTTTTTAGATGGCAAAATCAAGCAACTAAGGGACCCTCTCAGATGGGCCCCTTGGGAGCATCATATGCTCATAAACAAAGCCATCTTAAACCACGCAGTCCCCCAGCTACATATAGCAGACATCGCTCACTATATGAGGAGCGACCAGACTCTAAAATAAAATGGAGGAATAAAGAGTACTCTCCCTACAAACAGAATAGACCCTCCCCAAAAATACACAAGGGAAAAGTGAAGGGACTAATGATCAACCCCATGAGGGATCCCAACCCACAACCATAACGAAGGAGGGATTGGCAATCTGATAATTATAAAAACCAGGGGAGAATATCTAATAGGTATGCACCCCTCCAAGAATACCCCTCCCCCTCCTCTACTACCCCTTTTCGGCTAAGACAGGGAAAATCACCACTACCCTGGAACATGACACCACAGAGAGACAAGTGCGAACAAGATTGCAATCTAAATCGCACTTCCAGGAAACAAAAGGGGGTAAACGGGGAAGAAGAGGAGGAGCCAGACACCCGAAAACCTCGGTGGCTGTAGGAGAGGGCATCTTCAACCTTAGCACAACCACTTTGACCCGAAATGAGCTCAAACTCTTGGACAAAGGGTTGAAGTTTGTACCTCCACAAACTTTAGACAAATTTAGCACCTATATAAATCTCCAAAAATACATTCGTAAACTTAATATGAAAAAGTATTTTATGTCCAAAGCCCCAGGGAACGAGAGGGGGACTTCTGTAGTGACATTACAAGCACCAGATATGTATTGTCACACCACTCTAAAGAACAAATCGTTATTCAACCCCCCCAACCCTGGAAATGCAGCTCTGGATATATTCAAAGGAGCAATGACTAGAGATTTAAGAGCATTAACAACAAAGAAGCACCGCTGGCCCACCCCCCTCTTTAAAGGCTTTAAAGAATTGGAAAACAAACATAATATAGTTATTAAGCCAGCAGATAAAGGGGGGGGGGGCTGGTAGTCCTAGATAAAAAGGATTACATGGAGGAATTATCCAGGCTACTGTCGGATACAGACACGTATACACCGCTTACTAAATATCCTACAGCGGAGTATAAAGAAGCCTTGGTTGATCTTTTGGAAGGTGGGTTAACCAAAGGAATTTTAACTAAAAAAGAGTATGAATACCTGATACCTTCAGCTCCACGTATCCCCACTATCTATCAGGTACCCAAAATACATAAAAGAATGCATAAACCCCCGGGATGACCAATAGTCAGCAGGACTGGGTCAGTCACCTGTAGATTAGGGGAATACGTGGACCAATATTTACAAAAACTGGTAACCCAACTTCCAGCCTATCTTAAAGATTCATCTCAAGTTTTAGAATTATGTTTGAATCAACGGGTGGGAGAATCCTGTATACTAGTGACCCCGGACGTGTCGTCTTTGTATACGGTCATCCCACACAAAAAGGGGATAGAGGCTGTAAAACACTTTTTATTAGTGAAATCCTACCTGCCACCCCAACAGATAGATTTCCTTATAGACTGCCTGAAATTTGCTTTACAACATAACTATTTTTGGTTTAACAACACATTCTACTTACAGAAAACAGGCATAGCCATGGGGGCCAAATTTGCCCCCAGCATGGCTAATCTGTATGTGGGGTGGTGGGAGGAACAATTTATATACGGCCAGTTAAGACCACAATTACAGTGCTGGAGGCGTTACATAGATGATGTTATATGCATCTGGGAGGGAACACAATCCCAATTAGAGGACTTTTTCGACACTGTAAATGATAATACCTTCAATCTGGTCTTTATGGCCGAAATTAGTACGAATTCTATCAACTTCCTGGACCTCACCATTAAAAAGGAAGGCCCAATTTTAGTGACATCAACATACTTTAAAACAACCGATCGGAACGGGTATGTCCCCTCAACAAGCTGTCACAACCCTACATGGCTAAGGGCCATACCAAAGGGCCAGTTTATGCGCCTGCGGTGCAATTGCACGCGAATTGCCGATTATGATACTCAGTCGGACCTACTTCTACAACACTTTGTGGAAAAAGGATAAAAAAAGCAGAAATCGAGGCCTAAAGGGAGGAGATCAGGACATGGGAAAGGACCCCTTTATTAAGAACCTCCAATAAGGACAACTCCGATACGAAATCTGACTTTTCTTTTATAACAGGATATAATCTCCAACATAGGGAGATTAAACATCTTTTTATGAAACATTGGCACATTCTTAAGAATGATGCCATATTAGGGCCAGCCCTACCGGACCATCCAAAGATAATTTTTAGGAAGGCCCCCAACCTTAAAGATAAGCTCACACAAAGCTACCTAGACCCTCCAAAGCCAATAACACTAGTGAACAATCCCCCACAAGGCTTTTTCAGATGTGGAGTATGTATGGGATGCAGAACCTGCATCTCATTAGAAAAACCGAAGAGATCTTTCTTAGGTAGAAATAATGCCACACAATATAAAATCACAAAATTTATATCATGCAACACAGCGGGTGTAGTCTACCTTATATGGTGCCCGTGCGGACTCCAATATATAGGCAGAACCACCCGACCACTTAAAACACGTATAAGGGAACACTTGTATAACATAAAAAGAGGTTTAGAAACACATAATCTTTCAGCGCATTTTAAGCAACACCACGCCCAGGACCCCCATCTGGTGTCCTTTATGGGGTTAGAAAAAATAGATCGACACTGGAGAGGTTCCAACACAACAAGGGACCTTTCACGTAAAGAAAGTTATTGGATCTACACTTTAGACTCTTTAGCTCCGAATGGGTTAAATGTTGAGTTTGATCTAAATTGTTTTTTGGACACCTCCTAACAGCACTACATCCACTAATACACCGTTCACCTTCATCACGATTCATTCTTTTTCCCCTGTGCACCATCATCATTATTTTTCTCCCTATCCCCTTATCAAATTGCTATACCTTCACCTATATTTATAATGAACACCAAAAAATAGGTTGGAGCACAATGTATAAGGCCTAATAATGTTGTAACTGTATATATATGCATTAGAAATAATTTTGGTAAAGTCATGGAATATAAAATGAGTAGAGATGAGCGAGTAGTATTCGACCGAGCCGGTATTCGATCGAATACTACGCTGTTCGTCATACTCGATTTCGATCGAGTACAGCGGCGATGGCGCACTCACAATTCGTTTCCCCTCCCACCTTCCCTGGCGCGTTTTTTACACCAATCACCATGCAGGGGGGGTGGGACAGGTCCTGGGAGGACGCTGGCATCGCGAGAACGGCGTCTACACGCATTGGCTGGAAAAACCATGTGACCTCGAATATACAAAACTCAGCACTTCCTCTTCGTCAGCATTAGCAGCTTGAACTTAGTGAGGGACAGACGCTCACAGCAGGGAAAGACAGGCTGTCGCTGGCAGGGCCCCAGAAGCTCGGAATCTCGCATTTACCACCATCTATACCAGCTACCAGAAGACAAGAGAGTCATTAAGAGCCCTTATTAGAGCTACTATGCTGAACGGTATATGGCTCATATGTAGGCAGGCAGGGCCCCAGAAGCTCAGAATCTCGCATTTACCACCATATATACCAGCTACCAGAAGACAAGAAAGTCATTAAGAGCCCTTATTAGGGCTACTACGCTGAACAGTATATAGCTCATATGTAGGCAGGCAGGGCCCCAGAAGCTCAGAATCTCGCATTTACCACCATATATACCAGCTACCAGAAGACAAGAGAGTCATTAAGAGCCCTTATTAGGGCTACTACGCTGAACAGTATATAGCTCATATGTAGGCAGGCAGGGCCCCAGAAGCTCAGAATCTCGCATTTACCACCATATATACCAGCTACCAGAAGACAAGAGAGTCCTTAATCCCTTATTAGTGCTGCTATGTTGAACAGTATATAGCTCATATCCTATGTAGGCAGGCAGGGCCCCAGAAGCTCAGAATCTCGCATTTACCACCATATATACCAGCTACCAGAAGACAAGAGAGTCCTTAATCCCTTATTAGTGCTGCTATGCTGAACAGTATATAGCTCATATCATATGTAGGCAGGCAGGGCCCCAGAAGCTCAGAATCTCGCATTTACCACCATATATACCAGCTACCAGAAGACAAGAGAGTCCTTAATCCCTTATTAGTGCTGCTATGTTGAACAGTATATAGCTCATATCCTATGTAGGCAGGCAGGGCCCCAGAAGCTCAGAATCTCGCATTTACCACCATATATACCAGCTACCAGAAGACAAGAGAGTCCTTAATCCCTTATTAGTGCTGCTATGCTGAACAGTATATAGCTCATATCATATGTAGGCAGGCAGGGCCCCAGAAGCTCAGAATCTCGCATTTACCACCATATATACCAGCTACCAGAAGACAAGAGAGTCCTTAATCCCTTATTAGTGCTGCTATGTTGAACAGTATATAGCTCATACCCTATGTAGGCAGGCAGGGCCCCAGAAGCTCAGAATCTCGCATTTACCACCATATATACCAGCTACCAGAAGACGAGAGAGTCATTGAGAGCCCTTATTAGGGCTACTATGCTGAACAGTATATAGCTCATATGTAGGCAGGCAGGGCCCCAGAAGCTCAGAAGCTCGCATTTACCACCATATATACCAGCTACCAGAAGACAAGAGAGTCCTTAATCCCTTATTAGTGCTGCTATGTTGAACAGTATATAGCTCATATCCTATGTAGGCAGGCAGGGCCCCAGAAGCTCAGAATCTCGCATTTACCACCATATATACCAGCTACCAGAAGACAAGAGAGTCATTGAGAGCCCTTATTAGGGCTACTATGCTGAACAGTATATAGCTCATATGTAGGCAGGCAGGGCCCCAGAAGCTCAGAATCTCGCATTTACCACCATATATACCAGCTACCAGAAGACAAGAGAGTCCTTAATCCCTTATTAGTGCTGCTATGTTGAACAGTATATAGCTCATATCCTATGTAGGCAGGCAGGGCCCCAGAAGCTCAGAATCTCGCATTTACCACCATATATACCAGCTACCAGAAGACAAGAGAGTAATTGAGAGCCCTTATTAGGGCTACTATGCTGAACAGTATATAGCTCATATGTAGGCAGGCAGGGCCCCAGAAGCTCAGAATATCGCATTTACCACCATATATACCAGCTACCAGAAGACAAGAGAGTCATTGAGAGCCCTTATTATTAGGGCTACTATGCTGAACAGTATATAGCTCATATGTAGGCAGGCAGGGCCCCAGAAGCTCAGAATATCGCATTTACCACCATATATACCAGCTACCAGAAGACAAGAGAGTCATTAAGAGCCCTTATTAGGGCTACTATGCTGAACAGTATATAGCTCCTATGTAGGCAGGCAGGGCCCCAGAAGCTCAGAATATCGCATTTACCACCATATATACCAGCTACCAGAAGACAAGAGAGTCATTGAGAGCCCTTATTATTAGGGCTACTATGCTGAACAGTATATAGCTTATATGTAGGCAGGCAGGGCCCCAGAAGCTCAGAATATCGCATTTACCACCATATATACCAGCTACCAGAAGACAAGAGAGTCATTAAGAGCCCTTATTAGGGCTACTATGCTGAACGGTATATAGCTCCTATGTAGGCAGGCAGGGCCCCAGAAGCTCAGAATATCGCATTTACCACCATATATACCAGCTACCAGAAGACAAGAGAGTCATTGAGAGTCCTTATTATTAGGGCTACTATGCTGAACAGTATATAGCTCATATGTAGGCAGGCAGGGCCCCAGGAGCTCAGAATATCGCTTTTACCACCATATATACCAGCTACCAGAAGACAAGAGAGTCATTGAGAGTCCTTATTATTAGTGCTGCTATGTTGATCAGTATATAGCTCATATCCTATGTAGGCAGGCAGGGCCCCAGAAGCTCAGAATCTCGCATTTACCACCATATATACCAGCTACCAGAAGACAAGAGAGTCATTGAGAGCCCTTATTAGGGCTACTATGCTGAACAGTATATAGCTCATATGTAGGCAGGCAGGGCCACAGAAGCTCAGAACCTCGCATTTACCACCATATATACCAGCTACCAGAAGACAAGAGAGTCCTTAATCCCTTATTAGTGCTGCTATGTTGAACAGTATATAGCTCATATCCTATGTAGGCAGGCAGGGCCCCAGAAGCTCAGAATCTCGCATTTACCACCATATATACCAGCTACCAGAAGACAAGAGAGTCATTGAGAGCCCTTATTAGGGCTACTATGCTGAACAGTATATAGCTCATATGTAGGCAGGCAGGGCCCCAGAAGCTCAGAATATCGCATTTACCACCATATATACCAGCTACCAGAAGACAAGAGAGTCATTGAGAGCCCTTATTAGGGCTACTATGCTGAACAGTATATAGCTCATATGTAGGCAGGCAGGGCCCCAGAAGCTCAGAATATCGCATTTACCACCATATATACCAGCTACCAGAAGACAAGAGAGTCATTAAGAGCCCTTATTAGGGCTACTATGCTGAACAGTATATAGCTCCTATGTAGGCAGGCAGGGCCCCAGAAGCTCAGAATATCGCATTTACCACCATATATACCAGCTACCAGAAGACAAGAGAGTCATTGAGAGTCCTTATTATTAGGGCTACTATGCTGAACAGTATATAGCTCATATGTAGGCAGGCAGGGCCCCAGAAGCTCAGAATATCGCTTTTACCACCATATATACCAGCTACCAGAAGACAAGAGAGTCATTGAGAGTCCTTATTATTAGTGCTGCTATGTTGATCAGTATATAGCTCATATCCTATGTAGGCAGGCAGGGCCCCAGAAGCTCAGAATCTCGCATTTACCACCATATATACCAGCTACCAGAAGACAAGAGAGTCATTGAGAGCCCTTATTAGGGCTACTATGCTGAACAGTATATAGCTCATATGTAGGCAGGCAGGGCCACAGAAGCTCAGAACCTCGCATTTACCACCATATATACCAGCTACCAGAAGACAAGAGAGTCCTTAATCCCTTATTAGTGCTGCTATGTTGAACAGTATATAGCTCATATCCTATGTAGGCAGGCAGGGCCCCAGAAGCTCAGAATCTCGCATTTACCACCATATATACCAGCTACCAGAAGACAAGAGAGTCATTGAGAGCCCTTATTAGGGCTACTATGCTGAACAGTATATAGCTCATATGTAGGCAGGCAGGGCCCCAGAAGCTCAGAATATCGCATTTACCACCATATATACCAGCTACCAGAAGACAAGAGAGTCATTGAGAGCCCTTATTAGGGCTACTATGCTGAACAGTATATAGCTCATATGTAGGCAGGCAGGGCCCCAGAAGCTCAGAATATCGCATTTACCACCATATATACCAGCTACCAGAAGACAAGAGAGTCATTAAGAGCCCTTATTAGGGCTACTATGCTGAACAGTATATAGCTCCTATGTAGGCAGGCAGGGCCCCAGAAGCTCAGAATATCGCATTTACCACCATATATACCAGCTACCAGAAGACAAGAGAGTCATTGAGAGCCCTTATTATTAGGGCTACAATGCTGAACAGTATATAGCTCATATGTAGGCAGGCAGGGCCCCAGAAGCTCAGAATATCGCATTTACCACCATATATACCAGCTACCAGAAGACAAGAGAGTCATTAAGAGCCCTTATTAGGGCTACTATGCTGAACGGTATATAGCTCCTATGTAGGCAGGCAGGGCCCCAGAAGCTCAGAATATCGCATTTACCACCATATATACCAGCTACCAGAAGACAAGAGAGTCATTGAGAGTCCTTATTATTAGGGCTACTATGCTGAACAGTATATAGCTCATATGTAGGCAGGCAGGGCCCCAGAAGCTCAGAATATCGCTTTTACCACCATATATACCAGCTACCAGAAGACAAGAGAGTCATTGAGAGTCCTTATTATTAGTGCTGCTATGTTGATCAGTATATAGCTCATATCCTATGTAGGCAGGCAGGGCCCCAGAAGCTCAGAATCTCGCATTTACCACCATATATACCAGCTACCAGAAGACAAGAGAGTCATTGAGAGCCCTTATTAGGGCTACTATGCTGAACAGTATATAGCTCATATGTAGGCAGGCAGGGCCACAGAAGCTCAGAACCTCGCATTTACCACCATATATACCAGCTACCAGAAGACAAGAGAGTCCTTAATCCCTTATTAGTGCTGCTATGTTGAACAGTATATAGCTCATATCCTATGTAGGCAGGCAGGGCCCCAGAAGCTCAGAATCTCGCATTTACCACCATATATACCAGCTACCAGAAGACAAGAGAGTCATTGAGAGCCCTTATTAGGGCTACTATGCTGAACAGTATATAGCTCATATGTAGGCAGGCAGGGCCCCAGAAGCTCAGAATATCGCATTTACCACCATATATACCAGCTACCAGAAGACAAGAGAGTCATTGAGAGCCCTTATTAGGGCTACTATGCTGAACAGTATATAGCTCATATGTAGGCAGGCAGGGCCCCAGAAGCTCAGAATATCGCATTTACCACCATATATACCAGCTACCAGAAGACAAGAGAGTCATTAAGAGCCCTTATTAGGGCTACTATGCTGAACAGTATATAGCTCCTATGTAGGCAGGCAGGGCCCCAGAAGCTCAGAATATCGCATTTACCACCATATATACCAGCTACCAGAAGACAAGAGAGTCATTGAGAGCCCTTATTATTAGGGCTACAATGCTGAACAGTATATAGCTCATATGTAGGCAGGCAGGGCCCCAGAAGCTCAGAATATCGCATTTACCACCATATATACCAGCTACCAGAAGACAAGAGAGTCATTAAGAGCCCTTATTAGGGCTACTATGCTGAACGGTATATAGCTCCTATGTAGGCAGGCAGGGCCCCAGAAGCTCAGAATATCGCATTTACCACCATATATACCAGCTACCAGAAGACAAGAGAGTCATTGAGAGTCCTTATTATTAGGGCTACTATGCTGAACAGTATATAGCTCATATGTAGGCAGGCAGGGCCCCAGAAGCTCAGAATATCGCTTTTACCACCATATATACCAGCTACCAGAAGACAAGAGAGTCATTGAGAGTCCTTATTATTAGGGCTACTATGCTGAACGGTATATAGCTCCTATGTAGGCAGGCAGGGCCCCAGAAGCTCAGAATATCGCATTTACCACCATATATACCAGCTACCAGAAGACAAGAGAGTCATTGAGAGCCCTTATTAGGGCTACTATGCTGAACAGTATATAGCTCATATGTAGGCAGGCAGGGCCCCAGAAGCTCAGAAGCTCGCATTTACCACCATATATACCAGCTACCAGAAGACAAGAGAGTCATTGAGAGTCCTTATTATTAGGGCTACTATGCTGAACAGTATATAGCCCATATGTAGGCAGGCAGGGCCCCAGAAGCTCAGAATATCGCATTTACCACCATATATACCAGCTACCAGAAGACAAGAGAGTCATTGAGAGTCCTTATTATTAGGGCTACTATGCTGAACAGTATATAGCCCATATGTAGGCAGGCAGGGCCCCAGAAGCTCAGAATATCGCATTTACCACCATATATACCAGCTACCAGAAGACAAGAGAGTCATTGAGAGTCCTTATTATTAGGGCTACTATGCTGAACAGTATATAGCTCCTATGTAGGCAGGCAGGGCCCCAGAAGCTCAGAATATCGCATTTACCACCATATATACCAGCTACCAGAAGACAAGAGAGTCATTGAGAGTCCTTATTATTAGGGCTACTATGCTGAACAGTATATAGCCCATATGTAGGCAGGCAGGGCCCCAGAAGCTCAGAATATCGCATTTACCACCATATATACCAGCTACCAGAAGACAAGAGAGTCATTGAGAGTCCTTATTATTAGGGCTACTATGCTGAACAGTATATAGCCTATATGTAGGCAGGGCCCCAGAAGCTCAGAATATCGCATTTACCACCATATATACCAGCTACCAGAAGACAAGAGAGTCATTGAGAGTCCTTATTAGGGCTACTATGCTGAACGGTATATAGCTCATTCTAGCTATATACACACTGCACACAACGGCTGCTTTAGTGAGGGGTAGCTGCTGCTGGAATAGGGACAGAAAGACTTCAGTGGTGTATTACCAACTATATACAAAACTTTATACACTCTGCTCAAAACGGCTGCTTTAGTGACTGGTAGCTGCTGCTGGAATAGGGACAGAAAGACTTCAGTGGTGTATTAGCACATATATACAAAACTATATTTTGCACTACTGTTTTGTGTCCTCTGTGCCAACAAAACACTGTTATATACCCAGTGCGTATTAGGCACCATTTCACCTTCTGGCAGTATACGGCTGTATAGCCAGGTGTTCTCCTTAAAAATATATTTATATTTGGCACTACTGTTTTGTGTCCTCTGTGCCAACAAAAGACTGTTATATACCCGGTGCGTATAGGCACCATTTCACCTTCTGGCAGTATACGGCTGTATAGCCAGGTGTTCTCCTTAAAAATATATTTATATTTGGCTCTACTGTTTTGTGTCCTCTGTGCCAACAAAAGACTGTTATATACCCGGTGCGTATAGGCACCATTTCACCTTCTGGCGGTATACGGCTGTATAGCCAGGTGTTCTCCTAAAAAATATATTTATATTTGGCATAACGCGTGGCCAAAAAAGTAAAACGTCTGAAATGCGGAGGGCTAGCGCAAAGGGACGTGGACGAGGACGGGGGCGCGGAAATGCTGGTAGGGGCACAAACCGCATTGAAGCCAGTGGGGATACAATGCGTGCTGGTGAGGGGCAGCCAGCATTACGCTCACCCATTTCCCTGCCTTTATGGGACAGTTATGCGGGGGGCAGGGTACACCTCTGTTGAGGCCTGAGCAGCGTGAACAGGTGGTGCAATGGATGGCCGATAACGCTTCCAGTCACTTGTCCACCACCCAGTCATCAACACAGTCTCACTCTGACCCTCCTTCCTCCCAACCTGGCCAACAGAGTCAGCCCACCCTTGACCCCCCCCAGGACCTCTTTTCGGGTCCTTTTCCAGATGTGCCGCAAGAATCCCAGGAGCTAGCAGAGGAATTTGTTTGTAGTGATGCCCAAACACTTGAGTATCCGCCATCTCCTAGTGATGTGGACCCGGAACCAGCATCTGCTATCATGAGCGATGATGATGAGACGCAGTTGCCATCAAGGGAGGCTGTTGGAATGTCCAGTGGGCAGGAGGAGGAGCAGAGAGAGGAAGTGGAAGAGGAGGTGGTGGACGACGAAATGACCGACCCACTTGGACAGGGGTGATGTCCAGCGGGGAAAGCAGTGGAGATGCGGTCTGCGCATCACCGAATAAGGCAGCAAGAGGCAGAGGACAGTCCAGAGGCAGAGGACAGTCCAGACAGAGAAGGCAGGCCACAGCCAGCAGGGCCGAAGCTCTTCCCGGCAGCAGGCAGTCGCGCGAAGCTCCCCCATCGAGGCCTCGTACTTCTGTGGTGTGGAGATTTTTTAATGTTTGCGCGGACGACAAACTGAGCGCGGTTTGTGCAATCTGCCACTCAAAACTGAGTAGGGGCTCTGAGAAGAGCAATCTGGCCACCTCAGGCATGCGCCGTCACTTGGAAGTCAAGCACTGGGCTGAGTGGGAGAGAGCAAACGCAATACAACCTGCGCCCGGTCTTGCTGCCACTGCCTTCCAGCCACGTGTCCAACTTGGAGACCCAGTAAGTGTAGGGCGCCGAGGGATCGGGGAGGACAGGGGTGTGGTCTGCCAGGTAGTCCCGCAACATCCGCCGATACTTGTCCCTCCTGCTGATAGCGGGCCCCGCAGTGATGGAAGTTGCACGAGGGGGTGACATGAACGTGTCCCACACCTTGGAGAGTGTTCCCCTGGTGGCTGTGGGCCTGATCGATGTTGTCAGACTCTGGGAGACACTCTCCTCTCTGCCGCCAGCGATGCTGGGTGGGAAAATCTGCATCATGTTCTGCAAGAGTTCCCTCTGGTATTCCAGTAATCGATTCGTCCTCTCCTCTACCGGAATAAAAGAGGAGAAGTTATCTTTATACCGGGGGTCCAGGAGTGCGAAGACCCAGTATAGTTTGTTCTCCAATATCCGGACAACACGTATGTCCCGGGAAAAGCAGCCCAGCATGAAGTCAGCCATGTGTGCCAGACTCTGAGTAGGCATGACGTCACTGCCCCCACCAGAAGGATCATTTTCCATTTCCTCCTCTTCCTCCTCCTCTCTGCCCCATCCGCGCTGAACCAATGGGACGCACACAGCCTGACTGCTACCCTCGCCGCCAGCATCCTCTTCCACAGCCACCTCCACGTTGTCCTCCTCATCCTCCTCCTCCTGCAACTGCCACCGAGCAGCAGACAAAAGTGTGGTCTGACTGTCTACCTGCGTTGCGTCTCCTCCTACCCCCGTCTCCTCTGTGTGCAATGCGTTCTCCCTTATTGCGATGAGCGATTCTTTAAGGACGCATAGGAGCGGGATGGTTACGCTCACTATAGCGTCCTCGCTGCTGACCTTCTTAGTGGACTCCTCAAAGATACGCAATACATCGCATATGTCTGCCATCCATGGCCGCTCGTGGTTGGCAAACTGAGGGAGCTGAGTTGGATGCACGCGTGGATGCATCATCTGGTACTCCATCAATGCTCTCTGCTGCTCACACACCCTGGCCAACATGCAATAGGTGGAATTCCAGCGAGTGGACAGGTCGCACAACAGCCGATGTTGAGGCAAATGGAGGCGTTGCTGGATTTTTTTTAAGCTAGCAGCAGCTACAGTTGACTTCCGAAAGTGAGCGCACAAGCGCCGCACTTTGACCAGTAGCTCTGCCAGGTTGGGGTAAGTCTTTAGAAACTTTTGTACTACCAAATTAAAAACGTGGGCCAGGCATGGTACGTGATTGAGTTCTGCAAGCTCCAGAGCCGCCACCAGGTTACGGCCGTTATCGCACACGACCATGCCTGGTCCTAGCTGCAGCGGCGACAGCCACATCTCTGTCTGCTGCAATATGGCGTGCCTCACCTCTGCGGCGCTGTGCTTCCTGTCGCCCAAGCTGATGAGCTTAAGCACCGCCTGCTGACGTCTCCCCGCGCCAGTGCTGCAACGCTTCCAGCTAGGGGCTGAAGGGCGATGTTAAGGCAGAGGAGGAGGAGGAGGAGGAGGAAGAGGAGGGGGGTCTATCAGAACCCGTGCTGGCAATCTTGGGCGGGGGTGGTATGTAGGCCGTCCCTGTTTGCGACCCCGTCCCCGCTTCCACAACATTCACCCAGTGTGCCGTCAAAGAGATGTAGCGTCCTTGGCCGTAAGCGCTTTTCCACGAGTCGGTGGTCAAGTGGACCTTTGCGCTGACTGCGTACCTCAGGGCCCGCCTGATGTTACGCGACACGTGCTGGTGCAGGGCGGGGACGCCACACCGGGAAAAATAGTGGCGGCTAGGGACGGAATAGCGAGGTGCGGCAGCCGCCATCAGGTCGCGGAAGGCCTGCGTCTCCACAAGCCTAAACGGCAACATCTCCAGGGCCAGCAGTTTGGAGATGAGGCAGGTTAAGGCTTGGGCTTGGGGGTGACTGGAGGTGTACTTCCGCCTGTGGTTGAACGCCTGCGAGATGGACAGTTGATGGGACGAGGAGATGGAAGGTGCAGACGAAGATGCGGGGGAAGGGGGGGCTGAAGGAGAAGGCCCCAAAGTAGCCGAGGCAGAGGCAGATGTGGAGGTGTCCTGGCTGGAGGTCTGGACCGCAGTGGCAGCACACAACAAAGGGGAAGACTGTCCCTGTACGCCTTGGAGGTGCTTGCCTGCCCTGCCGCCAGCGTGCTATCAGAGAGGGTGTTCAGCGCAGCCGGGGGCATTATAACCGATAAGCGCAGCCGCCTGTCAACCGACAGTGCCGACAGGCTGACGCTAATCAAAATGAACAGCAAGTGGATTGACCCGGACTTTGCTTGTACAACAGTGGAAAGCAGCCAAGAGTGAAGTGCCATCTGTATGAAGTGCCATTTCCTCCTCCTCCTCCTCCTTAACCGCCGTAGAATTGCTGTATTAATAAAAAAAATTATGGCTCACCTCTTGGGCTTAATACAATCAATTTTTAAGAGGTCTCAGCTCTTGGGCCTCCACACAATTTTTAAGAGGTCTCAGCTCTTGGGCCTCCACACAATTTTTAAGAGGTCTCAGCTCTTGGGACTCCACACAATGTTTGAGAGGTCTCAGCTCTTGGGACTCCACACAATGTTTGAGAGGTCTCAGCTCTTGGGCCTCCACACAATTTTTAAAAGGTCTCAGCTCTTGGGACTCCACACAATTTTTAAGAGGTCTCAGCTCTTGGGCCTCCACACAATTTTTAAGAGGTCTCAGCTCTTGGGACTCCACACAATGTTTGAGAGGTCTCAGCTCTTGGGACTCCACACAATGTTTGAGAGGTCTCAGCTCTTGGGACTCCACACAATTTTTAAAAGGTCTCAGCTCTTGGGACTCCACACAATTTTTAAGAGGTCTCAGCTCTTGGGACTCCACACAATTTTTAAGAGGTCTCAGCTCTAAGCTTCCCTTACTGCTGGGGTGACACACTGTAACAAACCTCCTCCTGTAAGCTTCCCTGACTGCTGGGGTGACACAATGTAACAAACCTCCTCCTTTAAGCTTCCCTTACTGCTGGGGTAACACACTGTAACAAACCTCCTCCTGTAAGCTTCCCTTACTGCTGGGGTGACACACTGTAACAAACCTCCTCCTGTAAGCTTCCCTGACTGCTGGGGTGACACACTGTAACAAACCTCCTCCTGTAAGCTTCCCTTACTGCTGGGGTGACACAATGTAACAAACCTCCTCCTGTAAGCTTCCCTGACTGCAGGGGTGACACAATGTAACAAACCTCCTCCTTTAAGCTTCCCTGACTGCTGGGGTAACACACTGTAACAAACCTCCTCCTGTAAGCTTCCCTTACTGCAGGGGTGACACAATGTAACAAACCTCCTCCTGTAAGCTTCCCTGACTGCTGGGGTGACACACTGTAACAAACCTCCTCCTGTAAGCTTCCCTGACTGCTGGGGTGACACACTGTAACAAACCTCCTCCTGTAAGCTTCCCTTACTTCTGGGGTGACACACTGTAACAAACCTCCTCCTTTAAGCTTCCCTGACTGCTGGGGGGACACACTGTAACAAACCTCCTCCTGTAAGCTTCCCTGACTGCTGGGGTGACACACTGTAACAAACCTCCTCCTGTAAGCTTCCCTTACTGCTGGGGTAACACACTGTAACAAACCTCCTCCTTTAAGCTTCCCTTACTGCTGGGGTGACACAATGACACAAGAGGACATGTCTGACCACATCTCACACACACACACACACACACAATGACAATTAGGGGTGGGGTCTATTTATTTTCCCCCTTGCCTATGTCATCTGTGGTTGTCATTAGGCAACGTGATTTTAAGGGGTGCAGAATTTTGTTCTTCTTTTTTGTACAGTTTGGCTTGGGGTCCATGGCAATGTAGAGGAAAGAAGGTTTCCTTGTCTTGTCTCACTTTACGTAGAAGTTATATTGTGTTTGGAGTGTATTGTTGAGTGGCTGTGATAGTGGCGTAATAGTGCGACTTGGGCGCGTTATATGCACCCAGACATGCTTCCCCTGCTGTCCCAGTTGCATTCCAGCAGTGTTGGCATCATTTTCTGATGTTTCAGGGTGGACTTGGTGACCTCCAAGTGGTCGAATTGAGATTTCCAAGTGGCGAGCATTTTTTTCCCATAGACTATAATGGGATTCGATATTCGGTCGAGTAGTCGAGTAACGCGGTCTATTCGAAACGAAATTCGAAATTCGAAATGCCATCAAGGGAGGCTGTTGGAATGTCCAGTGGGCAGGAGGAGGAGCAGAGAGAGGAAGTGGAAGAGGAGGTGGTGGACGACGAAATGACCGACCCCACTTGGACAGGGGTGATGTCCAGCGGGGAAAGCAGTGGAGATGCGGTCTGCGCATCACCGAATAAGGCAGCAAGAGGCAGAGGACAGTCCAGAGGCAGAGGACAGTCCAGACAGAGAAGGCAGGCCACAGCCAGCAGGGCCGAAGCTCTTCCCGGCAGCAGTAAGTCGCGCGAAGCTCCCCCATCGAGGCCTCGTACTTCTGTGGTGTGGAGATTTTTTAATGTTTGCGCGGACGACAAACTGAGCGCGGTTTGCGCAATCTGCCACTCAAAACTGAGTAGGGGCTCTGAGAAGAGCAATCTGGCCACCTCAGGCATGCGCCGTCACTTGGAAGTCAAGCACTGGGCTGAGTGGGAGAGAGCAAACGCAATACAACCTGCGCCCGGTCTTGCTGCCACTGCCTTCCAGCCACGTGTCCAACTTGGAGACCCAGTAAGTGTAGGGCGCCGAGGGATCGGGGAGGACAGGGGTGTGGTCTGCCAGGTAGTCCCGCAACATCCGCCGATACTTGTCCCTCCTGCTGATAGCGGGCCCCGCAGTGATGGAAGTTGCACGAGGGGGTGACATGAACGTGTCCCACACCTTGGAGAGTGTTCCCCTGGTGGCTGTGGGCCTGATCGATGTTGTCAGACTCTGGGAGACACTCTCCTCTCTGCCGCCAGCGATGCTGGGTGGGAAAATCTGCATCATGTTCTGCAAGAGTTCCCTCTGGTATTCCAGTAATCGATTCGTCCTCTCCTCTACCGGGGGTCCAGGAGTGCGAAGACCCAGTATAGTTTGTTCTCCAATATCCGGACAACACGTATGTCCCGGGAAAAGCAGCCCAGCATGAAGTCAGCCATGTGTGCCAGACTCTGAGTAGGCATGACGTCACTGCCCCCACCAGAAGGATCATTTTCCATTTCCTCCTCTTCCTCCTCCTCTCCGCCCCATCCGCGCTGAACCAATGGGACGCACACAGCCTGACTGCTACCCTCGCCGCCAGCATCCTCTTCCACAGCCACCTCCACGTTGTCCTCCTCATCCTCCTGCAACTGCCACCGAGCAGCAGACAAAAGTGTGGTCTGACTGTCTACCTGCGTTGCGTCTCCTCCTACCCCCGTCTCCTCTGTGTGCAATGCGTTCTCCCTTATTGCGATGAGCCATTCTTTAAGGACGCATAGGAGCGGGATGGTTACGCTCACTATAGCGTCCTCGCTGCTGACCTTCTTAGTGGACTCCTCAAAGATACGCAATACATCGCATATGTCTGCCATCCATGGCCACTCGTGGTTGGCAAACTGAGGGAGCTGAGTTGGATGCACGCGTGGATGCATCATCTGGTACTCCATGAATGCTCTCTGCTGCTCACACACCCTGGCCAACATGCAATAGGTGGAATTCCAGCGAGTGGGCAGGTCGCACAACAGCCGATGTTGAGGCAAATGGAGGCGTTGCTGGATTTTTTTTAAGCTAGCAGCAGCTACAGTTGACTTCCGAAAGTGAGCGCACAAGCGCCGCACTTTGACCAGTAGCTCTGCCAGGTTGGGGTAAGTCTTTAGAAACTTTTGTACTACCAAATTAAAAACGTGGGCCAGGCATGGTACGTGATTGAGTTCTGCAAGCTCCAGAGCCGCCACCAGGTTACGGCCGTTATCGCACACGACCATGCCTGGTCCTAGCTGCAGCGGCGACAGCCACATCTCTGTCTGCTGCAATATGGCGTGCTTCACCTCTGCGGCGCTGTGCTTCCTGTCGCCCAAGCTGATGAGCTTAAGCACCGCCTGCTGACATCTCCCCGCGCCAGTGCTGCAACGCTTCCAGCTAGGGGCTGAGGGCGATGTTAAGGCAGAGGAGGAGGAGGAGGAGGAGGAGGAAGAGGAGGGGGGTCTATCAGAACCCGTGCTGGCAATCTTGGGCGGGGGTGGTATGTAGGCCGTTCCTGTTTGCGACCCCGTCCCCGCTTCCACAACATTCACCCAGTGTGCCGTCAAAGAGATGTAGCGTCCTTGGCCGTAAGCGCTTGTCCACGAGTCGGTGGTCAAGTGGACCTTTGCGCTGACTGCGTACCTCAGGGCCCGCCTGATGTTACGCGACACGTGCTGGTGCAGGGCGGGGACGCCACACCGGGAAAAATAGTGGCGGCTAGGGACGGAATAGCGAGGTGCGGCAGCCGCCATCAGGTCGCGGAAGGCCTGCGTCTCCACAAGCCTAAACGGCAACATCTCCAGGGCCAGCAGTTTGGAGATGAGGCAGGTTAAGGCTTGGGCTTGGGGGTGACTGGAGGCGTACTTCCGCCTGCGGTTGAACGCCTGCGAGATGGACAGTTGATGGGACGAGGAGATGGAAGGTGCAGACGAAGATGCGGGGGAAGGGGGGGCTGAAGGAGAAGGCCCCAAAGTAGCCGAGGCAGAGGCAGATGTGGAGGTGTCCTGGCTGGAGGTCTGGACCGCAGTGGCAGCACACAACAAAGGGGAAGACTGTCCCTGTACGCCTTGGAGGTGCTTGCCTGCCCTGCCGCCAGCGTGCTATCAGAGAGGGTGTTCAGCGCAGCCGGGGGCATTATAACCGATAAGCGCAGCCGCCTGTCAACCGACAGTGCCGACAGGCTGACGCTAATCAAAATGAACAGCAAGTGGATTGACCCGGACATTGCTTGTACAACAGTGGAAAGCAGCCAAGAGTGAAGTGCCATCTGTAAGAAGTGCCATTTCCTCCTCCTCCTCCTCCTTAACCGCCGTAGAATTGCTGTATTAATAAAAAAAATTATGGCTCACCTCTTGGGCTTAATACAATCAATTTTTAAGAGGTCTCAGCTCTTGGGCCTCCACACAATTTTTAAGAGGTCTCAGCTCTTGGGACTCCACACAATGTTTGAGAGGTCTCAGCTCTTGGGACTCCTCACAATGTTTGAGAGGTCTCAGCTCTTGGGCCTCCACACAATTTTTAAAAGGTCTCAGCTCTTGGGACTCCACACAATTTTTAAGAGGTCTCAGCTCTTGGGCCTCCACACAATTTTTAAGAGGTCTCAGCTCTTGGGACTCCACACAATGTTTGAGAGGTCTCAGCTCTTGGGACTCCACACAATGTTTGAGAGGTCTCAGCTCTTGGGACTCCACACAATTTTTAAAAGGTCTCAGCTCTTGGGACTCCACACAATTTTTAAGAGGTCTCAGCTCTTGGGACTCCACACAATTTTTAAGAGGTCTCAGCTCTAAGCTTCCCTTACTGCTGGGGTGACACACTGTAACAAACCTCCTCCTGTAAGCTTCCCTGACTGCTGGGGTGACACAATGTAACAAACCTCCTCCTTTAAGCTTCCCTTACTGCTGGGGTAACACACTGTAACAAACCTCCTCCTGTAAGCTTCCCTTACTGCTGGGGTGACACACTGTAACAAACCTCCTCCTGTAAGCTTCCCTGACTGCTGGGGTGACACACTGTAACAAACCTCCTCCTGTAAGCTTCCCTTACTGCTGGGGTGACACAATGTAACAAACCTCCTCCTGTAAGCTTCCCTGACTGCAGGGGTGACACAATGTAACAAACCTCCTCCTTTAAGCTTCCCTGACTGCTGGGGTAACACACTGTAACAAACCTCCTCCTGTAAGCTTCCCTTACTGCAGGGGTGACACAATGTAACAAACCTCCTCCTGTAAGCTTCCCTGACTGCTGGGGTGACACACTGTAACAAACCTCCTCCTGTAAGCTTCCCTGACTGCTGGGGTGACACACTGTAACAAACCTCCTCCTGTAAGCTTCCCTTACTTCTGGGGTGACACACTGTAACAAACCTCCTCCTTTAAGCTTCCCTGACTGCTGGGGGGACACACTGTAACAAACCTCCTCCTGTAAGCTTCCCTGACTGCTGGGGTGACACACTGTAACAAACCTCCTCCTGTAAGCTTCCCTTACTGCTGGGGTAACACACTGTAACAAACCTCCTCCTTTAAGCTTCCCTTACTGCTGGGGTGACACAATGACACAAGAGGACATGTCTGACCACATCTCACACACACACACACACACACACACACACACACACACACACAATGACAATTAGGGGTGGGGTCTATTTATTTTCCCCCTTGCCTATGTCATCTGTGGTTGTCATTAGGCAATGTGATTTTAAGGGGTGCAGAATTTTGTTCTTCTTTTTTGTACAGTTTGGCTTGGGGTCCATGGCAATGTAGAGGAAAGAAGGTTTCCTTGTCTTGTCTCAGTTTACGTAGAAGTTATATTGTGTTTGGAGTGTATTGTTGAGTGGCTGTGATAGTGGCGTAATAGTGCGACTTGGGCGCGTTATATGCACCCAGACATGCTTCCCCTGCTGTCCCAGTTGCATTCCAGCAGTGTTGGCATCATTTTCTGATGTTTCAGGGTGGACTTGGTGACCTCCAAGTGGTCGAATTGAGATTTCCAAGTGGCGAGCATTTTTTTCCCATAGACTATAATGGGATTCGATATTCGGTCGAGTAGTCGAGTAACGCGGTCTATTCGAAACGAAATTCGAAATTTCGAATATTTCACTACTCGCTCATCTCTAAAAATGAGCTGTAATATATTTCCTATTAGAAATTAATGTAAGGAAAGGCTTTCATCCAATCTTCGGTTTTGGCATCTGCCCATGGTCCATAACTAGTATTTTAGACATGCCTTCTGTGTTAACCTATGGTCCAGCATCAGGCTAACAATTAGGATCTATTATTGATCCTCTTTAGGTCTTTATGGCTAGCCTGTCAAATAATTGAGACATTACAGATTTAATTAACATCTAGTAAGCTAAGCCCTCTAGGGTTACAATAATGAAATGTGCCTAGAGTGGAACAATGCCTTTTGGCAGCAGCATCATGTCTGCACTACTAGAAGGCTACTGCCCCTTTAAATCAGCGGTAGCATAGAATGTACTGGCCCTGCTTCTCTAGCATAGCGTCTGAATAATGATTGGCACCTAATGTGTTTGTTCCAAGCAGTGGAGGTTGAGATCACTGCTACAATGCAGAGGACATGGCAACTGTAGATCGGACAACGTTGCTGCATTTGCTAACATATGAAGTTGTCAGTCAGCACTGCTGTGTCATAGAGAGGGAGCTAACCAATCATGAGCAAGATAATCTCTGACGTGCCATCCATCACACAGACCTTGCCCCCTTTTCCAACATCATAAATTTCAGCACAGCCTGCCGCGCCGCCAGTCTTGATAAAGCTGCGTTACGCAGTGAAATGCGTTAACGGCAACTAGGCGGACCCCTGCACTAATACAACAAAGGAATCTTTCAATTTTTGAAAGCAAACTCCCTCTCCCCCTCGTGGACACCAGCGGCCGAGGTGAACCAAAAGTAGGGTGAGAGCTTCGCCTTTGTTATTATATGCTGTACATCAAGGATTTTAAATGTGAGTGCACATTTTTAACCTTTTAGAGGTTTTTATTATTAAAAGCGATATTGCGCTATATATTTCCTTTATTGATTTCTTTCATGCAAAAACCCACATTGAGCTACCTTCAAGCCCCAAATCTATTGGTATTCATCCTAAACAACAAGAGGATCAGATTTGAATTGAATTGAGCTACGGAGCAAGGAGTGGCTTATTCTTAAAGTGGACCAACACCCAGGATTTTGACTATCCTGGGTCTTGGTCCACTTTGGTGGGGCACCCCCGATCGGGGTGCCCCGCTGTGTGAAACCCCCCCCCGAACCCCAAGAAAAACTCACCTCTCCCCGCTCCCAGCGCCGACGGACATGCCGCGGACAAGCGGCTCCTCGGCCGCCGCCTCCCGCGCGTCACTCTTGACGCGTGCGTGCCCGCGCCGGCCATTCACAGACGGCCGGCGTGGGCGCGCGCACGTCTAGAGGGGCACGAGGGAGGCGGCGGCGGCCGGCCGCCGCCGAAGATAAGGTAAGGAGTTTGGGGTGTTTGGGGGGGTTTCACCCCGCGGGACATCCCGATCTCGGATGTCCCGCGGGGAGGGAGGTGATCGGCCCGGGAATCTTATAGATTCCCGGGCCGATCACCCGTGGGTGTTGGTCCACTTTAAGGCGTACCAATATACGCCACCTGGTAAGGGTACCAAAAATAGGTGCTGGGCACGCGGTGGATGATACCTATGTGTTTGAGCACTATTGAATACCTGCTGCATGAGATTTGGGATATCAGGCATAAATTGCAGTTTGAAAATGTAACACCACGAGTCAATTTCTGGGACTTCATTAAACTCATGTATATAATTAAAGGACTTTGACATCAGATTTTTTATGGCTGATTTGGGCCAATTTATAATAATTGTATTTTTTGTTAACTAATCACTTGCTCTGTGTATTCAAATTATTTTACTGTTTGCTGAGCCTATTGGGGATATTGGGTTCTTACACGTTTGAGCAGAATTCATACTTTCAATTAATTGTGTAAAATATCGAAATCTTCTAAGCGCGGGTTTTCATTTTCTATATTTCCAGAAATTGAGAAGAGGTCACCCATTCAACCACTTTCAGACCGTGGTCTGGTCGCAAAAATGGCAAAGGACCAGGCATTCTTGGCCACAGAGAACACACAAGTTATGAAAATGAGACAAAGATCCACTATAATACCAGTGCCCAAAAAGCCTATGCCAAATGTTTTAAATGTCTTTCGCCCAGTCACACTTACTTTGGTAGACATGAAAATGTTTGAAGGGCTAGTGTTATCCAAACTAAAACAGAAGACAAAACTGCACTGGATCTGCAGTCTGCAGTGTTCTTATAGGTCCAATAGATCTACCGAGCAATGAAATTCATTACGTATACCTTGGACCAGCCAAACTTTTATGTCAGGATAGTTTTCGTTGACTTTAGCTCAGCATTCGATACCATAATCCTGACACCCTGGAAGCTGAGGCAGCTAAGGATCTCAAGGAATAGTTGTGATTGGTTTCAAAATTCTCTGGTATACAGATCCCATGTGTGAAATTAGTTACACATATGGAAGCTCCTTGGGATGTGTTCTGTGTTTTCATTATACACAAACAACTGCGTGTTCATTATAATTTGGGACATCCAGGAAACCTATTCTTTGAACTTATTCTATCTGGACACTGTTTTAGAGTACCAAGGTCAAGAGCAGATAGGCATAGACATGGATTTTTCTCAGCTGTAAATCTGCCAAATGACGTACCTAACAAAGGTATTTTACTGATCCCTCCATAATTGTTGATGCCCTTGCACTTTAGTGCACTCTTTTAGGAGCACTCTCTTAGCATAATATAACATACCTGTAGTGTTGGCTACTATTGCCAGTTAAAATGTGTTATTGTTCTTACCCCCACCCCCCAACTGTATGACATTCTGATTCTGGCAGAAGAATCCGTGCTTTGTCCACCTCATCTGGTTTCCAGTTAAATGAAAAACAAGGATTAAGATTCTGCTTTGCTTAAAATAAAATAAGCCATATATTGTTGTGCTTTATTCTATAGGAAATTTCTTTGAAGACTATTTCTAATTCTTTCAGGTTCCTAGAGGTTAGCCTCAAGTTTACCTTTAAGTTTTGTCATGATTTCCACA
The DNA here is from genome assembly GCA_027917425.1 of Gastrophryne carolinensis. NCBI lineage: Eukaryota > Metazoa > Chordata > Amphibia > Anura > Microhylidae > Gastrophryne > Gastrophryne carolinensis. Next base: position 521,325,605 of record CM051235.1, on the reverse strand, counting down.
ATATTACATGCAAACAACTATTGTTGTACTGAAAGTAATCATATATAATTTTTTTTACTTGTGCTACTCTCTGTGCCTGATAACAGTGAGTTGTTCAAAGCCCAATTAAAGGAGTTTGACAGATTTGTTGATACATTCAGAATAACTCCAGCTTTCGGGATACTGGGATTAAAGACTTATACTCTACTCCTACGACCTCAGTCAAATATAGTAGTTGTTCATCTGATGGCAGATATCCCTTGACAGTATTCGCACATATGCCTTGGCAGTAGAGCCCTCTACTTCCACAGTAAGTAAATCTTCTGATATTACCTGTCTCATACCGGGTAGTGAGCTACCACCACAAGCTTTGTTTATTTGCTGACCATATTATTTTGATCCTGATTTAGCCGCATATCTCTATCCCAAACATGTTGAAGGCACTAGAATAATTTGCTGTTTGCCAGTGGCAAAAAGAGAGAAGTGGTGGCACACTACTACACAGTAACACTGTGTATCCCTGAGCCACGGGGGAAAGCAGCCCCACATGCATATGAATATATCGATATGTTTTTTTTAATCAAAAATTATATATACATAAAATCACACAAAAATCACAAACATACACAACACATTAAAAAACACAGAGCACCCCCCTCCAAACACATGCACATGCAATATGTGAAAATGCCAATATACGGTAGACACCAAGAAAGCCACACATAAAATCCAAATAAATAACAAAAATAATAATAATAAAACCATATCACCAGCAGTTAGAGGAATGGTGGAGGGGGGTATAGTTGTGATTTGATTAGAAATGTTCTGGTATACAGATCCCATGTGTGAAACTAGTCACAAATATGAAAGCTCCTTGGGGTGTGTTCTGTGTTTTCATTATACACAATTTGCTGTTTGCCAGAGGCCAAAAGAGAGAAGTGGTAGCACACTACTACACAGTAACACTGTGTATCCCTGAGCCACGGGGGAAAGCGGTCCCACATGCATATGAATATATCAATATTTTTTTTATCAAAAATGATATATACAGAAAATCACACAAAAATCACAAACATACACAAGACATTTAAAAACACAGAGCACCCCCCTCCAAACACATGCACATGCAATATGTGAAAATGCCAATATACGGTAGACACCAAGAAATCCACACATAAAATCCAAATAAATAACAAAAATAATAATAATAAAACCATATCACCAGCAGTTAGAGGAATGGTGGAGGGGGTATAGTTGTGATTCGATTAGAAATGTTCTGGTATACAGATCCCATGTGTGAAACTAGTCACAAATATGAAAGCTCCTTGGGGTGTGTTGTTCTGTGTTTTCATTATACACAATTTGCTGTTTGCCAGAGGCCAAAAGAGAGAAGTGGTAGCACACTACTACACAGTAACACTGTGTATCCCTGAGCCACGGGGGAAAGCGGTCCCACATGCATATGAATATATCAATATTTTTTTTATCAAAAAATATATATACAGAAAATCACACAAAAATCACAAACATACACAAGACATTTAAAAACACAGAGCACCCCCCTCCAAACACATGCACATGCAATATGTGAAAATGCCAATATACGGTAGACACCAAGAAATCCACACATAAAATCCAAATAAATAACAAAAATAATAATAATAAAACCATATCACCAGCAGTTAGAGGAATGGTGGAGGGGGGTCTCATAGCAGCCCTTTTATGGCAGACTTTCAGGAATACGGTAAATATGTTAACATTTATATATGTATAGCCATAACATTGTATTTGTATTCATGCATTTCAATATTGCAATTGTGTATATGTGTTTTAATTGTATTTATGTATTACAGCTTACTCACCCTTTACACAGTTAGGATAAATGAACTCTTTTGGGTATTAATCCATGCCTACAGCATTCATTAAAAATGTGGAATGGGATAAAATGTCCCTATGCCCTCCCATCTCCTTATAAACCCCTTATGTTGTTTCCACATAACTCAGAATTCCCACTGGGGGGGGGGGGGGGGTTAGCCTAATGCTTTCCGGGTAAGAATATTATCTTTTCTCTTATCAGGAATATTTACTCTCCAGGTGTTTCACTGTAGAAAATTTAGGAAACTTTTAGTCCATATAAAGTATCATATTTTTCGCCCTGTGAGACGCACCTAGGATTTGGAGCAGGGAAAAATAAACCAAATAGTAGGAAAGGTGTAGAATCTCCCAATTACAGGCAGTGTGACATTACCTGCTCCCATTCCCCATATAGGCAGTGTGGCATTCTTCCCATTCCATTCCCATAGGCAGTGTGGCATACCCCCATCCCACTCCCCATATAGGCATTGTGGTAGTCCCCCCATTCCCATAGGCAGTGTGGCAGTACCCTTATCCCATTCCCCCCATCCCATTCCAATAGGCAGTATGGCAGTTGTTTTTTTTTTTTTTTTACATGTCGTGCACACATTCCCCCACAATAGTTATGGACAGCAGTATTCCAATAAAATGTTCCTTTATTTGTCAACAGGAAAAAAAAATCAGCTCACCAAGTCAGGGTACAAAGCATGAGTGAAGGCTCCATCATGCTATGAACGGAGAGGAGAGATCGGCCAGCACATCTCAGTCTGGCAGAGAAGAACCAGTGTTGCTGCTCCCCTCCAGGCTTTGACAGTTATACAGCTACAACATTCTTCAGTTATCTCTACATTGCACCAGTGGGATAGAGGGATGATCCACACATTGTAATCAGCTGTGAGCCCTCCGTAAGCTGTTTACATTGTAGTAGCAGGGTCTTGTCTGCTACACAATGTATCACAGCAAGGTGCTGATCTTGTTAGTATATCATGTTTCAGTGGCTATCAGAGGCCTTTCAGTGGCAAGAGAAGGCTCTGGACCTTATGACTGCCATTGACGAATTGCACTGCACTGTTTCACTGAGGGAGCAAAGATTAGGTAAGAAAAAAAAAAAAGCTTGCAGGGGTGGTATGTGGGCTTTGAGATTTATTTTGTGATTTCTCTGGGTAGAACTAATTCTCCGATTTCTGTGTGCAAGTTCTCATTTATCAATGTATACATTTTGCTAGTTGTCTGACATTTTTGGTTCTTTCAGACTATACACAATAGGGTCGATTCAAAGAAACATGTAACAGCTTTGATTTTGGTGCCGATCATCCTATTTTTCCCGTCCGCTCGTGCGTTCGTATGAACTTGCGAGTGATTCTATAAGCAAATACGTTTCTATCCTAAAATGTACGTCCGTTCGTATGGCAGTTCGGGAATCAGACCTATGTCAGTTTCCATCCTGAATTTTCCGTTTCATTTCTCAGGTTGCAACATTGGTTTTGCCCTTTTTCCTTTTTTGTCTGGACGTAAATCCTTCTGATCTTGCGGCTGCGCACTACAAACTTACCTCATTAAAGTGCATTCTAAATATTTGGTCTTATTTTTCTTTATTTCATTCATTTTGTAGTAACCAACCATTAATGAATGCATTTGCATAAGTAAATTTTACTTTGTTTAATTTTTAGTTAACTTGCATTTTTTACTTGTGGATTTAATTTTAATATTTTGGCTTCAAATGGTACAACTTAAAATTTTGTGTGTGGTTACCCACACCCTCTCCATACAGATTGCTCTCAAATATAAAAAAACACCCAGCAACTTCTGCATGTTATGAGTCTCGAAACAGCCAAGATGGCGGCTCAGGTATTATCGGGCAGCCTGCAAACAGAAAGGGCCTTGTGACTGTGTTGCTCTGCATTCTTTGATTTCTGACCTTTCCGTGCCCCCAGCTCTGCTGTGTCTGTGCAAAATACAGCAGTAACCCACATCCTGCACTTTATCCCACTCTCCTCTCCTCAGTAAGTGTGATGCATCTGACCAAAGATGTGCTTAAATAATTAAACAAAGCAAAGGTAAACAACTACACCAATAAATGCAATCTAAAAATATTATTCTAGTACATCAATTTAAAAATAAATACCAAAGGACATAAGTTTCTTTAATTAACGCAAATATATTGCAAAATAAAGGTTTACATGCAAAGGACTAATTAAGGTCCACATTAAAATGCTTTTATAAGGCATACATGAATCAGGTATGCATTGCCATACAATTTATGGCCTCGGCCATGCTGATACATGCAGTTCATTGGAGCTCAAGACGCGCAGACTCCTCCACATAGCCAAAAAACCTGTTCAAGAACAGCAATCCGACTGCTAAAAGGTGTCGGCAGTGGCTTTCTTTTAAAACGTATTTAGAGGTTTGAAAACTGTTCTCTGAATCACACCTAAACACATCCGATTATCCTAAGTTTTACGTTTTGATCCTAAGTTTTAGGATTTGATCCTAAGTTTTACGTTTTGATCCTAAAATTTAGGAACGAACTTGCGATGATCGTAAGAGCATATACGCATTCGTACGTAGGCTCGTGCGAGTCGGAAATGGCCAAAAAAACAGGAAAAAATGACTAACACCCACCCAAACTTACGATTCTCGATCCGAAATCAATTAACTTTTGCTCTTTGAATCGAGGGGAATATCTTTGGAGAGGGCTGGGTGTGAATTGCTGACTAGAGATGAGCGAACTTTTGAAAAATTCGATTAGACTGATTCGCCGAATTTTCCGACAAAAATCGTTTCGACCCGAAGAAATTCGCAACGAATCGCTATTAAAAACGTCTATTTCTGAGCCTCCTAGAGCCTCATTAGGGTTGTAAACCATTCTGCCTTGCTGTAACACGCACAGGATGCGTGCTGGGTTAGTTAAATAATACTTTGAAGAAATATCACATGCAGATCAGAGGCATCGCTAATAGAATCGCAGAGCGGCACAATTGCAGAGAGTTGAAGTGGCATCACTATGAGGGGCAGAAGGAGCCCAAACATTGCTTTAAAGAGACACTGGAGTTGGCAGCAGCAGGAGCCCAAAAATTGGATGAATCACACCCTGGAGTTGGCAGCAGCAGCAGGAGCCCACACATTACTTTAAAGAGACACTGGGGTTGGCTTGAAAAATTTGATGAATCACACCCTGGAGTTGCTATCAGCAGGAGCCCAAATATTACTTTAAAGAGACACTGGGGTTGGCTTCAGGAGCCCAAAAATTGGATGATTCACACCCTGGAGTTGGCAGCAGCAGCAGCAGGAGCCCAAATATACACTGGAGTTGGCTTCAGGAGCCCAAAAATTGGATGAATCACACCCTGGAGTTGGCAGCAGCAGCAGCAGGAGCCCAAATATTACTTTAAAGAGACCCTGGGGTTGGCTTCAGGAGCCCAAAAATTGGATGAATCACACCCTGGAGTTGGCAGCAGCAGCAGGAGCCCAAACATTACTTTAAAGAGACCCTGGGGTTGGCTTCAGGAGCCCAAAAATTGGATGAATCACACCCTGGAGTTGGCAGAAGTTGGCAGCAGCAGGAGCCCAAACATTACTTCAAAGAGACCCTGGGGTTAGCTTCAGGAGCCCAACAATTGGATGAATCACACCCTGGAGTTGGCAGGAGTTGACAGCAGCAGCAGCAGGAGCCCAAATATTACTTTACCCTGGGGTTGGCTTCAGGAGCCCAAAAATTGGATGATTCACACCCTGGAGTTGGCAGCAGCAGCAGCAGGAGCCCAAATATACACTGGAGTTGGCTTCAGGAGCCCAAAAATTGGATGAATCACACCCTGGAGTTGGCAGCAGCAGCAGCAGCAGGAGCCCAAATATACACTGGAGTTGGCTTCAGGAGCCCAAAAATTGGATGAATCACACCCTGGAGTTGGTAGCAGCAGCAGCAGGAGCCCAAATATTACTTCAAAGAGACCCTGGGGTTGGCTTTAGGAGCCCAACAATTGGATGAATCACACCCTGGAGTTGGCAGGAGTTGACAGCAGCAGCAGCAGGAGCCCAAATATTACTTTAAAGAGACCCTGGGGTTGGCTTCAGGAGCCCAAAAATTGGATGATTCACACCCTGGAGTTGGCAGCAGCAGCAGCAGGAGCCCAAATATACACTGGAGTTGGCTTCAGGAGCCCAAAAATTGGATGAATCACACACTGGAGTTGGCAGCAGCAGGAGCCCAAATATTACTTTAAAGAGACACTGGAGTTGGCTTCAGGAGCCCAAAAATTGGATGATTCACACCCTGGAGTTGGCAGAAGTTGGCAGCAGCAGCAGCAGGAGCCCAAACATTACTTTAAAGAGACCCTGGAGTTGGCTTCAGGAGCCCAAAAATTGGATGAATCATACCCTGGAGTTGGCAGCAGCAGCAGCAGGAGCCCAAATATTACTTTAAAGAGACACTGGGGTTGGCTTCAGCAGGCCAAAAATTGGATGAATCACGCCCTGGAGTTGGCAGCAGCAGGAGCCCAAATATTACTTTAAAGAGACACTGGGGTTGGCTTCAGGAGCCCAAAAATTGGATGATTCACACCCTGGAGTTGGCAGCAGCAGCAGCAGGAGCCCAAATATACACTGGAGTTGGCTTCAGGAGCCCAAAAATTGGATGAATCACACCCTGGAGTTGGCAGAAGTTGGCAGCAGCAGCAGCAGCAGGAGCCCAAACATTACTTCAAAGAGACCCTGGGGTTGGCTTCAGGAGCCCAACAATTGGATGAATCACACCCTGGAGTTGGCAGGAGTTGACAGCAGCAGCAGCAGGAGCCCAAATATTACTTTACCCTGGGGTTGGCTTCAGGAGCCCAAAAATTGGATGATTCACACCCTGGAGTTGGCAGCAGCAGCAGCAGGAGCCCAAATATACACTGGAGTTGGCTTCAGGAGCCCAAAAATTGGATGAATCACACCCTGGAGTTGGCAGCAGCAGCAGCAGCAGGAGCCCAAATATACACTGGAGTTGGCTTCAGGAGCCCAAAAATTGGATGAATCACACCCTGGAGTTGGTAGCAGCAGCAGCAGGAGCCCAAATATTACTTCAAAGAGACCCTGGGGTTGGCTTCAGGAGCCCAACAATTGGATGAATCACACCCTGGAGTTGGCAGGAGTTGATAGCAGCAGCAGCAGGAGCCCAAATATTACTTTAAAGAGACACTGGGGTTGGCTTCAGGAGCCCAAAAATTGGATGATTCACACCCTGGAGTTGGCAGCAGCAGCAGCAGGAGCCCAAATATACACTGGAGTTGGCTTCAGGAGCCCAAAAATTGGATGAATCACACACTGGAGTTGGCAGCAGCAGGAGCCCAAATATTACTTTAAAGAGACACTGGAGTTGGCTTCAGGAGCCCAAAAATTGGATGATTCACACCCTGGAGTTGGCAGAAGTTGGCAGCAGCAGCAGCAGGAGCCCAAACATTACTTTAAAGAGACCCTGGAGTTGGCTTCAGGAGCCCAAAAATTGGATGAATCATACCCTGGAGTTGGCAGCAGCAGCAGCAGGAGCCCAAATATTACTTTAAAGAGACACTGGGGTTGGCTTCAGGAGGCCAAAAATTGGATGAATCACGCCCTGGAGTTGGCAGCAGCAGGAGCCCAAATATTACTTTAAAGAGACACTGGGGTTGGCTTCAGGAGCCCAAAAATTGGATGATTCACACCCTGGAGTTGGCAGCAGCAGCAGCAGGAGCCCAAATATACACTGGAGTTGGCTTCAGGAGCCCAAAAATTGGATGAATCACACCCTGGAGTTGGCAGAAGTTGGCAGCAGCAGCAGCAGCAGGAGCCCAAACATTACTTCAAAGAGACCCTGGGGTTGGCTTCAGGAGCCCAACAATTGGATGAATCACACCCTGGAGTTGGCAGGAGTTGACAGCAGCAGCAGCAGGAGCCCAAATATTACTTTAAAGAGACCCTGGGGTTGGCTTCAGGAGCCCAAAAATTGGATGATTCACACCCTGGAGTTGGCAGCAGCAGGAGCCCAAATATACACTGGAGTTGGCTTCAGGAGCCCAAAAATTGGATGATTCACACCCTGGAGTTGGCAGCAGCAGCAGCAGGAGCCCAAATATTACTTTAAAGAGACACTGGAGTTGGCTTCAGGAGCCCAAAAATTGGATGATTCACACCCTGGAGTTGGCAGAAGTTGGCAGCAGCAGCAGCAGGAGCCCAAACATTACTTTAAAGAGACCCTGGAGTTGGCTTCAGGAGCCCAAAAATTGGATGAATCATACCCTGGAGTTGGCAGCAGCAGCAGCAGGAGCCCAAATATTACTTTAAAGAGACACTGGGGTTGGCTTCAGGAGGCCAAAAATTGGATGAATCACGCCCTGGAGTTGGCAGCAGCAGGAGCCCAAATATTACTTTAAAGAGACACTGGGGTTGGCTTCAGGAGCCCAAAAATTGGATGATTCACACCCTGGAGTTGGCAGCAGCAGCAGCAGGAGCCCAAATATACACTGGAGTTGGCTTCAGGAGCCCAAAAATTGGATGAATCACACCCTGGAGTTGGCAGAAGTTGGCAGCAGCAGCAGCAGGAGCCCAAACATTACTTCAAAGAGACCCTGGGGTTGGCTTCAGGAGCCCAACAATTGGATGAATCACACCCTGGAGTTGGCAGGAGTTGAGAGCAGCAGCAGCAGGAGCCCAAATATTACTTTAAAGAGACCCTGGGGTTGGCTTCAGGAGCCCAAAAATTGGATGATTCACACCCTGGAGTTGGCAGGAGTTGACAGCAGCAGCAGCAGGAGCCCAAATATTACTTTAAAGAGACCCTGGGGTTGGCTTCAGGAGCCCAAAAATTGGATGATTCACACCCTGGAGTTGGCAGCAGCAGCAGCAGGAGCCCAAATATACACTGGAGTTGGCTTCAGGAGCCCAAAAATTGGATGAATCACACCCTGGAGTTGGCAGAAGTTGGCAGAAGCAGCAGCAGGAGCCCAAACATTACTTCAAAGAGACCCTGGGGTTGGCTTCAGGAGCCCAAAAATTGGATGAATCACACCCTGGAGTTGGCAGAAGTTGGCAGCAGCAGCAGCAGGAGCCCAAACATTACTTTAAAGAGACCCTGGGGTTGGCTTCAGGAGCCCAAAAATTGGATGAATCACACCCTGGAGTTGGCAGAAGTTGGCAGCAGCAGCAGCAGGAGCCCAAAAAATGGCCTAAAGACATAAATATGTTTTGCACCATTTGGAAAGTGTAAAACGTGGCACCATGCTGAATCTAGTCGCATGCATCAGGCATTGGTGGGTGGAAATCCTGGCTGATCCATCCCTGATTCATTTTGACAAAGGTGAGTCTCTCCACATTTTTAGTTGACAGACGAGTTCTCCTCGCCGTAACTATGGCCCCCGCCGCACTAAACACCCGCTCAGATGGCACGCTACTTGCCGGGCAGGACAGCTTTTCCAGGGCAAATCAAGTTTGGCTGCCCAGAAGTCCAGTGGATCCTCAAGGTGTGTTGGCATGGTCATGTCAAAGTATGACATGACCTGCTGGTTGAGGTCCTGCTCCAGGTCTTCCTGCTGCTCATGAGTAGCCTCACTATGCGGGTGTAGAAAGCTACTCATTAGCGACTGAAGACTGAGGCTGCTGCTGCTGATGGAGCTGCTGCTGCTGCTCCTGCCAACCCCCCCAGCGGCCATGGCAGTGGAAGGTGAGCGCAGAGGTCCCCTCGAGTCAGACCTGCGAGAGTATGGACCATGGCGCAGATAGGCATCGGCCAACTGCCTACGTAGAATGTCTTTGTAGTAGTTGAGTTTGTCCTCCCTCTCGGTGGGTTTAAAAAATGCCCCCATTTTGTGCCGGAAGCGAGGGTCCAATAAGGTGGACAGCCAGAAGTCATCCCGCCGACAGATGGAAACAATTCTGGGGTCACTACGCAAGCATGTGTGCATGCTTCGTGCCATTTGCGCAAGTGACTCGGATGGACTACCTGTCTCCATCTCCACTGCATACTGCCACGGTGTGCCCGGGTCCTCTGTCTCGCCTTCCTCAAAAACCTCTAGCTCCTCTGGCTGCTCCTGCTCCTCCTCTCCTGTCCGCTGACTAGATAAACCAGCCATTTCGCCAAGCCTAAACTGTGTTTCGCTGGGCAACTCCTCCTCCTCCTCTTCCTCCTCCTCCTCCAGTTCAGCTCCAACGGGGTTCATGTGGCCGTAAGATGTAAACGCCATGTCTCCAGTGCCCTGACCAGCCATGGTTTCCAACATGTGATGTAGTACATGAAGCAGTGGAATCACGTCGTTCATCCCGTAATCCTGCCGACTGACAAATAAAGTGGCTTCCTCAAAGGGCCTGAGCAAACGGCAGGTGTCACGTATGAGCTGCCACTGGTTGACATTGAAGTTACACAGGGGAGTCCCCCTATCTGCTTGGATCATCAGGAAATCCGTGATGGCTTTTCTCTGTTCATATAATCGGTCCAACATGTGAAGGGTGGAATTCCAACGGGTGGAAACATCGCAAATCAGACTATGTTGGGGGATACCATTCTGACGCTGTAGCTCAAGAAGGGTGTGTTTGGCGGTGTAGGAGTGGCTGAAGTGCATGCAAAGTTTCCTTGAAGTTGTTAGGATGTCTTGCAGATGGGGGGAACACTTCAGAAACCGCTTGACAACCAGATTGAAGACGTGAGCCATGCAGGGGGCATGGGTCAGGCTTCCTTGGCGCAGCGCAGACAAAATGTTCTTCCCATTGTCGGTAACCATGATTCCCATTTTAAGTTTTCTCGGAGTAAGCCATGTTTGGATTTCCTGATGAATACATTTAAGCAGTTCCTCCCCTGTGTGACTCCGTTAGCCAAGACAAACCATGTGAAGCACTGCGTGACACCTCCGTGCCCTGCACACATGGTAGACTGGAGGGGCACTGAGACTTGAGCCTACAGTGGAGGGTGAGGAGATGGCGGAGGATGAGGAGGCCGAGTCGCACAGTGTCACAGGTCCAATGGGCAGAGAGCGCGGAGCCCAAAGCGGCGTGACCTGTCCAAGTTGCTGCTGCTGCAAAGGGACCACATTCACCCAGTGGGCCGTAAACGACATGTACTGCCCCTGACCGTAGTTACAGCTCCAGATGTCGGCGCTGCCATGTATTTTGCTACACACCGACAGGCTCAAGGACTGGACCACCTTCTGTTCAACAAAAGTGTGCAGCGCTGGTACTGCCTTCATGGCAAAGAAATGACGGCTTGGGACCCTCCACCTCGGCTCAGCACAAGCCATCAGTTCTCTGAAAGGTGCAGATTCCACCACCTGAAAAGGGAGCGACTGCAGCACCAGCAACTTGGACAGGAGCACATTCAGCTTCTGCGGCGTAGGATGAGTGGGCGCATACTGCTGTCTCTTGGACATGGCTTCACTGATGGATTGCTGGCGGGATGCATGACTTGGAGGAGGAGGAGCAGGAGCGACAGAGGATGGGTATGACGCACAGCTGCCTTCGGCTGAGGTGCTGGAGCCTTGGCTGGCAGAAATTGGGAGCTCACTTGGTGAGGAAGCAGACTGGACCACCCCTTGGGAGCCTCGGATCTCCCAGGTTGTTTTATGGTGACGCATCATATGTTGACGCAGGGCTGTGGTGCCAACATTTGGACCCTGGCCACGCTTCACCTTTTGCCTACATATCTTGCATGTGGCCATGTTACCCTCCTGCGGATGCCTCAGGAAAAACTGCCACACTGCCGAGTAGCTACTTTTCCCACCCCCTGGCCTCACTGATTCACTGCTGCTGTTGCCAACTCCAGGAACCCCTGCTCCACTACCTCCCGATAAGGTAGACTGCCGCACAGCAGGTGCTCTACCCCGGCCCCGGCCGGCTCCAGCCTTTGGAATTGTGCCCCCATGCTGACTGCTACCACCTTGCTGCCTCAGCTGCTGACTCCGGGGCAACCTGCGCCCCTCTTCTCCTGATGATGACGATGAAGCCCCTTCATCACCCGGCTCCCAAGTGCGATCGGCTTCATCGTCATCATCATCATCACCGAGTTGTGGCTGTACGTCACTGATGTTCGTGGATTCGTCAACAGTGTCTGGCGCAGGAGCTGGAACGCTCGCAGCACCCACGACACTGTCCACATCACTATTTGTCTGCCTAGCTAGAGAAGCCACCTCCATTTCTTGGCTGGGCAGTAGCTGCTGACTGTCCTCTATCTGATGGTCCTCCTCACTAAAGAGTGGAGCTGAACCCAAAGCATAGGATACGTCGCTGGGGGAGGGAACGGCGTAGGACAGAGGCAATGGGAGGACAGAGACTGCTCTCGGGGCATGCCAACTCAGGGTTGTGTCAGAGGAACCTACCGACCCTAGACTGGGGGTCTCAGACGTAAGTTGTGATGATGTTGTTGATGAGCGCGTCAACCAATCTACCACGGCAGATGCGTTACTGGTGGAGACCCGACCGCTAGCAGATACTGGCAGATTAGGTCTCTCAGCGTGACTCCTGCTGCTACTGGCCCCCAGTCTGATGCAAGCTCTGCCTGCGGAATCTTGGCCTCTGCCACTCCTCTTTTCACTTCCAGGCACTTGTCTGCCCGACATAGTCTAACTGGCGTGGTAGTAGGTGATATTTAAAGAACCCCCGGGCAGCGGTGGGTCTATATGAAACAGAATATAATGCACACCAAAAGTGAGCAGTAACACTCAGCCTCCAACAGGCCTGCTTAGTGTAAATAAGAGAGCTGCTTAGTGTAAATAAAGAGGGGTATGCTATGTTACAGAATGGGATGCCCCAACAGAAGTGCACCTGGCAGGCAGCAGTAAGTCTATGCCCAGCAAAAGTGTCTTTATCAGGCTAATTTCAATTATAATAAGTGCAAATGGTTATATGGTCTTAAACAGAGGCTGCTGTAGTCACAGAATGGGATGCCACAACAGAAGTGGACCTGGCAGGGTCCAGAAGTACTATGCCCAGCAAAAGTGTCTTTATCAGGCTAATTTCAATTATAATAAGTGCAAATGGTTATATGGTCTTAAACAGAGGCTGCTGTAGTCACAGAATGGGATGCCACAACAGAAGTGGACCTGGCAGGGTCCAGAAGTACTATGCCCAGCAAAAGTGTCTTTATCAGGCTAATTTCAATTATAATAAGAGCAAATGGTTATATGGTCTTAAACAGAGGCTGCTGTAGTCACAGAATGGGATGCCACAACAGAAGTGGACCTGGCAGGGTCCAGAAGTACTATGCCCAGCAAGTGTCTTTATCAGGCTAATTTCAATTATAATAAGTGCAAATGGTTATATGGTCTTAAACAGAGGCTGCTGTAGTCACAGAATGGGATGCCACAACAGAAGTGGACCTGGCAGGGTCCAGAAGTACTATGCCCAGCAAAAGTGTCTTTATCAGGCTAATTTCAATTATAATAAGTGCAAATGGTTATATGGTCTTAAACAGAGGCTGCTGTAGTCACAGAATGGGATGCCACAACAGAAGTGGACCTGGCAGGGTCCAGAAGTACTATGCCCAGCAAAAGTGTCTTTATCAGGCTAATTTCAATTATAATAAGAGCAAATGGTTATATGGTCTTAAACAGAGGCTGCTGTAGTCACAGAATGGGATGCCACAACAGAAGTGGACCTGGCAGGGTCCAGAAGTACTATGCCCAGCAAGTGTCTTTATCAGGCTAATTTCAATTATAATAAGTGCAAATGGTTATATGGTCTTAAACAGAGGCTGCTGTAGTCACAGAATGGGATGCCACAACAGAAGTGGACCTGGCAGGGTCCAGAAGTACTATGCCCAGCAAAAGTGTCTTTATCAGGCTAATTTCAATTATAATAAGAGCAAATGGTTATATGGTCTTAAACAGAGGCTGCTGTAGTCACAGAATGGGATGCCACAACAGAAGTGGACCTGGCAGGCTCCAGAAGTACTATGCCCAGCAAAAGTGTCTTTATCAGGCTAATTTCAATTATAATAAGTGCAAATGGTTATATGGTCTTAAACAGAGGCTGCTGTAGTCACAGAATGGGATGCCACAACAGAAGTGGACCTGGCAGGGTCCAGAAGTACTATGCCCAGCAAAAGTGTCTTTATCAGGCTAATTTCAATTATAATAAGTGCAAATAGTTATATGGTCTTAAACAGAGGCTGCTGTAGTCACAGAATGGGATGCCACAACAGAAGTGGACCTGGCAGGGTCCAGAAGTACTATGCCCAGCAAAAGTGTCTTTATCAGGCTAATTTCAATTATAATAAGTGCAAATGGTTATATGGTCTTAAACAGAGGCTGCTGTAGTCACAGAATGGGATGCCACAACAGAAGTGGACCTGGCAGGGTCCAGAAGTACTATGCCCAGCAAAAGTGTCTTTATCAGGCTAATTTCAATTATAATAAGTGCAAATGGTTATATGTAGAGATGAGCGAACTTTTGAAAAATTCGATTCGACTGATTCGCCGAATTTTCCGACAAAAATCGTTTCGACCCGAATAAATTCGCGACGAATCGCTATTAAAAACGGCTATTTCTGAGCCTCCTACAGCCTCAATAGGGTTGTAAACCATTCAGCCTTGCTGTAACACGCACAGGATGCGTGCTGGGTTAGTTAAATAATACTTTTAAGAAATATCACATGCAGATCAGAGGCATCGCTAATAGAATCGCAGAGCGGCACAATTGCAGAGAGTTGAAGTGGCATCACTATGAGGGGCAGAAGGAGCCCAAATATACACTGGAGTTGGCTTCAGGAGCCCAAAAATTGGATGAATCACACCCTGGAGTTGGCAGGAGTTGACAGTAGCAGCAGCAGGAGCCCAAATATACACTGGAGTTGGCTTCAGGAGCCCAAAAATTGGATGAATCACACCCTGGAGTTGGCAGGAGTTGACAGCAGCAGCAGCAGGAGCCCAAATATACACTGGAGTTGGCTTCAGGAGCCCAAAAATTGGATGAATCACACCCTGGAGTTGGCAGGAGTTGACAGCAGCAGCAGCAGGAGCCCAAATATACACTGGAGTTGGCTTCAGGAGCCCAAAAATTGGATGAATCACACCCTGGAGTTGGCAGGAGTTGACAGCAGCAGCAGCAGGAGCCCAAATATACACTGGAGTTGGCTTCAGGAGCCCAAAAATTGGATGAATCACACCCTGGAGTTGGCAGAAGTTGGCAGCAGCAGCAGCAGGAGCCCAAATATACACTGGAGTTGGCTTCAGGAGCCCAAAAATTGGATGAATCACACCCTGGAGTTGGCAGAAGTTGGCAGCAGCAGCAGCAGGAGCCCAAATATACACTGGAGTTGGCTTCAGGAGCCCAAAAATTGGATGAATCACACCCTGGAGTTGGCAGGAGTTGACAGTAGCAGCAGCAGGAGCCCAAATATACACTGGAGTTGGCTTCAGGAGCCCAAAAATTGGATGAATCACACCCTGGAGTTGGCAGAAGTTGACAGCAGCAGCAGCAGGAGCCCAAATATACACTGGAGTTGGCTTCAGGAGCCCAAAAATTGGATGAATCACACCCTGGAGTTGGCAGGAGTTGACAGTAGCAGCAGCAGGAGCCCAAATATACACTGGAGTTGGCTTCAGGAGCCCAAAAATTGGATGAATCACACCCTGGAGTTGGCAGAAGTTGGCAGCAGCAGCAGCAGGAGCCCAAATATACACTGGAGTTGGCTTCAGGAGCCCAAAAATTGGATGAATCACACCCTGGAGTTGGCAGGAGTTGACAGCAGCAGCAGCAGGAGCCCAAATATACACTGGAGTTGGCTTCAGGAGCCCAAAAATTGGATGAATCACACCCTGGAGTTGGCAGAAGTTGGCAGCAGCAGCAGCAGGAGCCCAAATATACACTGGAGTTGGCTTCAGGAGCCCAAAAATTGGATGAATCACACCCTGGAGTTGGCAGAAGTTGGCAGCAGCAGCAGCAGGAGCCCAAATATACACTGGAGTTGGCTTCAGGAGCCCAAAAATTGGATGAATCACACCCTGGAGTTGGCAGGAGTTGACAGCAGCAGCAGCAGGAGCCCAAATATACACTGGAGTTGGCTTCAGGAGCCCAAAAATTGGATGAATCACACCCTGGAGTTGGCAGAAGTTGGCAGCAGCAGCAGCAGGAGCCCAAATATACACTGGAGTTGGCTTCAGGAGCCCAAAAATTGGATGAATCACACCCTGGAGTTGGCAGAAGTTGGCAGCAGCAGCAGCAGGAGCCCAAATATACACTGGAGTTGGCTTCAGGAGCCCAAAAATTGGATGAATCACACCCTGGAGTTGGCAGGAGTTGACAGCAGCAGCAGCAGGAGCCCAAATATACACTGGAGTTGGCTTCAGGAGCCCAAAAATTGGATGAATCACACCCTGGAGTTGGCAGGAGTTGACAGCAGCAGCAGCAGGAGCCCAAATATACACTGGAGTTGGCTTCAGGAGCCCAAAAATTGGATGAATCACACCCTGGAGTTGGCAGGAGTTGACAGCAGCAGCAGCAGGAGCCCAAATATACACTGGAGTTGGCTTCAGGAGCCCGAAAATTGGATGAATCACACCCTGGAGTTGGCAGAAGTTGGCAGCAGCAGCAGCAGGAGCCCAAATATACACTGGAGTTGGCTTCAGGAGCCCAAAAATTGGATGAATCACACCCTGGAGTTGGCAGAAGTTGGCAGCAGCAGCAGCAGGAGCCCAAATATACACTGGAGTTGGCTTCAGGAGCCCAAAAATTGGATGAATCACACCCTGGAGTTGGCAGGAGTTGACAGTAGCAGCAGCAGGAGCCCAAATATACACTGGAGTTGGCTTCAGGAGCCCAAAAATTGGATGAATCACACCCTGGAGTTGGCAGAAGTTGGCAGCAGCAGCAGCAGGAGCCCAAATATACACTGGAGTTGGCTTCAGGAGCCCAAAAATTGGATGAATCACACCCTGGAGTTGGCAGAAGTTGGCAGCAGCAGCAGCAGGAGCCCAAATATACACTGGAGTTGGCTTCAGGAGCCCAAAAATTGGATGAATCACACCCTGGAGTTGGCAGAAGTTGGCAGCAGCAGCAGCAGGAGCCCAAATATACACTGGAGTTGGCTTCAGGAGCCCAAAAATTGGATGAATCACACCCTGGAGTTGGCAGGAGTTGACAGTAGCAGCAGCAGGAGCCCAAATATACACTGGAGTTGGCTTCAGGAGCCCAAAAATTGGATGAATCACACCCTGGAGTTGGCAGAAGTTGGCAGCAGCAGCAGCAGGAGCCCAAATATACACTGGAGTTGGCTTCAGGAGCCCAAAAATTGGATGAATCACACCCTGGAGTTGGCAGGAGTTGACAGCAGCAGCAGCAGGAGCCCAAATATACACTGGAGTTGGCTTAAGGAGCCCAAAAATTGGATGAATCACACCCTGGAGTTGGCAGGAGTTGACAGCAGCAGCAGCAGGAGCCCAAATATACACTGGAGTTGGCTTCAGGAGCCCAAAAATTGGATGAATCACACCCTGGAGTTGGCAGAAGTTGGCAGCAGCAGCAGCAGGAGCCCAAATATACACTGGAGTTGGCTTCAGGAGCCCAAAAATTGGATGAATCACACCCTGGAGTTGGCAGGAGTTGACAGTAGCAGCAGCAGGAGCCCAAATATACACTGGAGTTGGCTTCAGGAGCCCAAAAATTGGATGAATCACACCCTGGAGTTGGCAGAAGTTGGCAGCAGCAGCAGCAGGAGCCCAAATATACACTGGAGTTGGCTTCAGGAGCCCAAAAATTGGATGAATCACACCCTGGAGTTGGCAGAAGTTGGCAGCAGCAGCAGCAGGAGCCCAAATATACACTGGAGTTGGCTTCAGGAGCCCAAAAATTGGATGAATCACACCCTGGAGTTGGCAGGAGTTGACAGCAGCAGCAGCAGGAGCCCAAATATACACTGGAGTTGGCTTCAGGAGCCCAAAAATTGGATGAATCACACCCTGGAGTTGGCAGGAGTTGACAGCAGCAGCAGCAGGAGCCCAAATATACACTGGAGTTGGCTTCAGGAGCCCAAAAATTGGATGAATCACACCCTGGAGTTGGCAGGAGTTGACAGCAGCAGCAGCAGGAGCCCAAATATACACTGGAGTTGGCTTCAGGAGCCCAAAAATTGGATGAATCACACCCTGGAGTTGGCAGAAGTTGGCAGCAGCAGCAGCAGGAGCCCAAATATACACTGGAGTTGGCTTCAGGAGCCCAAAAATTGGATGAATCACACCCTGGAGTTGGCAGGAGTTGACAGCAGCAGCAGCAGGAGCCCAAATATACACTGGAGTTGGCTTCAGGAGCCCAAAAATTGGATGAATCACACCCTGGAGTTGGCAGGAGTTGACAGCAGCAGCAGCAGGAGCCCAAATATACACTGGAGTTGGCTTCAGGAGCCCGAAAATTGGATGAATCACACCCTGGAGTTGGCAGAAGTTGGCAGCAGCAGCAGCAGGAGCCCAAATATACACTGGAGTTGGCTTCAGGAGCCCAAAAATTGGATGAATCACACCCTGGAGTTGGCAGAAGTTGGCAGCAGCAGCAGCAGGAGCCCAAATATACACTGGAGTTGGCTTCAGGAGCCCAAAAATTGGATGAATCACACCCTGGAGTTGGCAGGAGTTGACAGTAGCAGCAGCAGGAGCCCAAATATACACTGGAGTTGGCTTCAGGAGCCCAAAAATTGGATGAATCACACCCTGGAGTTGGCAGAAGTTGGCAGCAGCAGCAGCAGGAGCCCAAATATACACTGGAGTTGGCTTCAGGAGCCCAAAAATTGGATGAATCACACCCTGGAGTTGGCAGAAGTTGGCAGCAGCAGCAGCAGGAGCCCAAATATACACTGGAGTTGGCTTCAGGAGCCCAAAAATTGGATGAATCACACCCTGGAGTTGGCAGAAGTTGGCAGCAGCAGCAGCAGGAGCCCAAATATACACTGGAGTTGGCTTCAGGAGCCCAAAAATTGGATGAATCACACCCTGGAGTTGGCAGGAGTTGACAGTAGCAGCAGCAGGAGCCCAAATATACACTGGAGTTGGCTTCAGGAGCCCAAAAATTGGATGAATCACACCCTGGAGTTGGCAGAAGTTGGCAGCAGCAGCAGCAGGAGCCCAAATATACACTGGAGTTGGCTTCAGGAGCCCAAAAATTGGATGAATCACACCCTGGAGTTGGCAGGAGTTGACAGCAGCAGCAGCAGGAGCCCAAATATACACTGGAGTTGGCTTAAGGAGCCCAAAAATTGGATGAATCACACCCTGGAGTTGGCAGGAGTTGACAGCAGCAGCAGCAGGAGCCCAAATATACACTGGAGTTGGCTTCAGGAGCCCAAAAATTGGATGAATCACACCCTGGAGTTGGCAGAAGTTGGCAGCAGCAGCAGCAGGAGCCCAAATATACACTGGAGTTGGCTTCAGGAGCCCAAAAATTGGATGAATCACACCCTGGAGTTGGCAGGAGTTGACAGTAGCAGCAGCAGGAGCCCAAATATACACTGGAGTTGGCTTCAGGAGCCCAAAAATTGGATGAATCACACCCTGGAGTTGGCAGAAGTTGGCAGCAGCAGCAGCAGGAGCCCAAATATACACTGGAGTTGGCTTCAGGAGCCCAAAAATTGGATGAATCACACCCTGGAGTTGGCAGAAGTTGGCAGCAGCAGCAGCAGGAGCCCAAATATACACTGGAGTTGGCTTCAGGAGCCCAAAAATTGGATGAATCACACCCTGGAGTTGGCAGGAGTTGACAGCAGCAGCAGCAGGAGCCCAAATATACACTGGAGTTGGCTTCAGGAGCCCAAAAATTGGATGAATCACACCCTGGAGTTGGCAGGAGTTGACAGCAGCAGCAGCAGGAGCCCAAATATACACTGGAGTTGGCTTCAGGAGCCCAAAAATTGGATGAATCACACCCTGGAGTTGGCAGGAGTTGACAGCAGCAGCAGCAGGAGCCCAAATATACACTGGAGTTGGCTTCAGGAGCCCAAAAATTGGATGAATCACACCCTGGAGTTGGCAGAAGTTGGCAGCAGCAGCAGCAGGAGCCCAAATATACACTGGAGTTGGCTTCAGGAGCCCAAAAATTGGATGAATCACACCCTGGAGTTGGCAGGAGTTGACAGTAGCAGCAGCAGGAGCCCAAATATACACTGGAGTTGGCTTCAGGAGCCCAAAAATTGGATGAATCACACCCTGGAGTTGGCAGAAGTTGGCAGCAGCAGCAGCAGGAGCCCAAATATACACTGGAGTTGGCTTCAGGAGCCCAAAAATTGGATGAATCACACCCTGGAGTTGGCAGAAGTTGGCAGCAGCAGCAGCAGGAGCCCAAATATACACTGGAGTTGGCTTCAGGAGCCCAAAAATTGGATGAATCACACCCTGGAGTTGGCAGAAGTTGGCAGCAGCAGCAGCAGGAGCCCAAATATACACTGGAGTTGGCTTCAGGAGCCCAAAAATTGGATGAATCACACCCTGGAGTTGGCAGGAGTTGACAGTAGCAGCAGCAGGAGCCCAAATATACACTGGAGTTGGCTTCAGGAGCCCAAAAATTGGATGAATCACACCCTGGAGTTGGCAGAAGTTGGCAGCAGCAGCAGCAGGAGCCCAAATATACACTGGAGTTGGCTTCAGGAGCCCAAAAATTGGATGAATCACACCCTGGAGTTGGCAGGAGTTGACAGCAGCAGCAGCAGGAGCCCAAATATACACTGGAGTTGGCTTCAGGAGCCCAAAAATTGGATGAATCACACCCTGGAGTTGGCAGGAGTTGACAGCAGCAGCAGCAGGAGCCCAAATATACACTGGAGTTGGCTTCAGGAGCCCAAAAATTGGATGAATCACACCCTGGAGTTGGCAGAAGTTGGCAGCAGCAGCAGCAGGAGCCCAAATATACACTGGAGTTGGCTTCAGGAGCCCAAAAATTGGATGAATCACACCCTGGAGTTGGCAGAAGTTGGCAGCAGCAGCAGCAGGAGCCCAAATATACACTGGAGTTGGCTTCAGGAGCCCAAAAATTGGATGAATCACACCCTGGAGTTGGCAGGAGTTGACAGCAGCAGCAGCAGGAGCCCAAATATACACTGGAGTTGGCTTCAGGAGCCCAAAAATTGGATGAATCACACCCTGGAGTTGGCAGAAGTTGGCAGCAGCAGCAGCAGGAGCCCAAATATACACTGGAGTTGGCTTCAGGAGCCCAAAAATTGGATGAATCACAGCCTGGAGTTGGCAGGAGTTGACAGTAGCAGCAGCAGGAGCCCAAATATACACTGGAGTTGGCTTCAGGAGCCCAAAAATTGGATGAATCACACCCTGGAGTTGGCAGGAGTTGACAGTAGCAGCAGCAGGAGCCCAAAAAATGGCCTAAAGACATAAATATGTTTTGCACCATTTGGAAAGTGTAAAACGTGGCACCATGCTGAATCTAGTCGCATGCATCAGGCATTGGTGGGTGGAAATCCTGGCTGATCCATCCCTGATTCATTTTGACAAAGGTGAGTCTCTCCACATTTTTAGTTGACAGACGAGTTCTCCTCGCCGTAACTATGGCCCCCGCCGCACTAAACACCCGCTCAGATGGCACGCTACTTGCCGGGCAGGACAGCTTTTCCAGGGCAAACTCTGCTAGTTGCGGCCACAAATCAAGTTTGGCTGCCCAGAAGTCCAGCGGATCCTCAAGGTGTGTTGGCATGGTCATGTCAAAGTATGACATGACCTGCTGGTTCAGGTCCTGCTCCAGGTCTTCCTGCTGCTCATGAGTAGCCTCACTATGCGGGTGTAGAAAGCTACTCATTAGCGACTGAAGACTGAGGCTGCTGCTGCTGATGGAGCTTCTGCTGCTGCTGCTGCCAACCCCCCCAGCGGCCATGGCAGTGGAAGGTGAGCGCAGAGGTCCCCTCGAGTCAGACCTGCGAGAGTATGGACCATGGCGCAGATAGGCATCGGCCAAAGATAGGCATCGGCCAACTGCCTACGTAGAATGTCTTCTGTAGTAGTTGAGTTTGTCCTCCCTCTCGGTGGGTTTAAAACAATGCCCCCATTTTGTGGCCGGAAGCGAGGGTCCAATAAGGTGGACAGCCAGAAGTCATCCCGCCGACAGATGGAAACAATTCTGGGGTCACTACGCAAGCACGTGAGCATGCTCTCGTGCCCTTTGCGCAAGTGACTCTGATGGACTTACCTGTCTCCATCTCCACTGCATACTGCCACGGTGTGCCCGGGTCCTCTGTCTCTCCTTCCTCAAAAACCTCTAGCTCCTCTGGCTGCTCCTGCTCCACCTCTCCTGTCCGCTGACTAGATAAACCAGCCATTTCGCCAAGCCTAAACTGTGTTTCGCTGGGCAACTCCCTCCTCCTCCTCCTCTCCTCCTCCTCCACCCTCCAGTTCAGCTTCCAAGGGGGTTCATGTGGCCGTAAGATGTACACGCCATGTCTCCAGTGCCCTGACCAGCCATGGTTTCCAACATTCTGCAGTCCTGGAACATGAAGCAGTGGAATCACGTCGTTCATCCCCGTAATCCTGCCGACTGACAAATAAAGTGGCTTCCTCAAAGGGGCCTGAGCAAACGGCAGGTGTCACGTATGAGCTGCCACTGGTTGACATTGAAGTTACACAGGGGAGTCCCCCTATCTGCTTGGATCATCAGGAAATCCGTGATGGCTTTTCTCTGTTCATATAATCGGGTCCAACATGTGAAGGGTGGGAATTCCAACGGGTGGAAACATCGCAAATCAGACTATGTTGGGGGATACCATTCTGACGCTGTAGCTCAAGAAGGGTGTGTGTTGGCAGTGTAGGAGTGGCTGAAGTGCATGCAAAGTTTCCGTGAAGTTTGTTAGGATGTCCTGCAGATGGGGGGAACACTTCAGAAACCGCTTGACAACCAGATTGAAGACGTGAGCCATGCAGGGGGCATGGGTCAGGCTTCCTTGGCGCAGCGCAGACAAAATGTTCTTCTCCCATTGTCGGTAACCATGATTCCCATTTTAAGTTTTCTCGGAGTAAGCCATGTTTGGGATTTCCTGATGAATACATTTAAGCAGTTCCTCCCCTGTGTGACTCCGTTCGCCAAGACAAACCATGTGAAGCACTGCGTGACACCTCCGTGCCCTGCACACATGGTAGACTGGAGGGGCACTGAGACTTGAGCCTACAGTGGAGGGTGAGGAGATGGCGGAGGATGAGGACGGCCGAGTCGCACGGTGTCACAGGCCCAATGGGCAGAGAGCGCGGAGGCCGAAGCGGCGTGACCTGTCCAAGTTGCTGCTGCAAAGGGACCACATTCACCCAGTGGGCCGTAAACGACATGTACTGCCCCCTGACCGTAGTTACAGCTCCAGATGTCGGCGCTGCCATGTATTTTGCTACACACCGACAGGCTCAAGGACTGGCCCACCTTCTGTTCAACAAAAGGTGTGCAGCGCTGGTACTGCCTTCTTGGCAAAGAAATGACGGCTTGGGACTCTCCACCTCGGCTCGGCACAAGCCATCAGTTCTCTGAAAGGTGCAGATTCCACCACCTGAAAAGGGAGCGACTGCAGCAACCAGCAACTTGGACAGGAGCACATTCAGCTTCTGCGCCGTAGGATGAGTGGGCGCATACTGCTGTCTCTTGGACATGGCTTCGCTGATGGATTGCTGGCGGGATGCATGACTTGGAGGAGGAGGAGGAGGAGCAGGAGCGACAGAGGATGGGTATGACGCACAGCTGCCTTCGGCTGAGGTGCTGGAGCCTTGGCTGGCAGAAAATTGGGAGCTCACTTGGTGAGGAAGCAGACTGGACCACCCCTTGGGAGCCTCGGTTCTCCCCAGGTCGTTTTATGGTGACGCATCATATGTTGACGCAGGGCCGTGGTGCCAACATTTGGACCCTGGCCACGCTTCACCTTTTGCCTACATATCTTGCATGTGGCCATGTTACCCTCCTGCGGATGCCTCAGGAAAAACTGCCACACTTGCCGAGTAGCTACTTTTCCCACCCCCCTGGCCTCACTGATTCACTGCTGCTGTTGCCAACTCCAGGAACCCCTGCTCCACTACCTCCCGATAAGGTAGACTGCCGCACAGCCAGGTGCTCTACCCCCGGCCCCGGCCCCGGCCGGCTCCAGCCTTTGGAATTGTGCCCCCATGCTGACTGCTACCACTTTGCTGCCTCAGCTGCTGACTCCGGGGGCAAACCTGCACCCCTCTTCTCCTGATGATGACGATGAAGCCCCTTCATCACCCCGGCTCCCAAGTGCGATCGGCTTCATCGTCATCATCATCATCATCACCGGGTTGTGGCTGTACGTCACTGATGTTCGTGGATTCGTCAACAGTGTCTGGCGCAGGAGCTGGAACGCTCGCAGCACCCACGACACTGTCCACATCACTATTTGTCTGCCTAGCTAAAGAAGCCACCTCCATTTCTTGGCTGGGCAGTAGCTGCTGACTGTCCTCTATCTGATGGTCCCTCCTCACTAAAGAGTGGAGCTGAACCCAAAGCATAGGATAGGCGTAGGCCAGAGGCAATGGGAGGACAGGGACTGCTCTCGGGGCATGCCAACTCAGGGTTGTGTCAGAGGAACCTACCGACCCTAGACTGGGGGTCTCAGACGTAAGTTGTGATGATGTTGTTGATGAGCGCGTCAACCAATCTACCACGGCAGATGCGTTACTGGTGGAGACCCGACCGCTAGCAGATACTGGCAGATTAGGTCTCTCAGCGTGACTCCTGCTGCTACTGGCCCCCAGTCTGATGCGAGCTCTGCCTGCGGAATCTTGGCCTCTGCCACTCCTCTTTTCACTTCCAGGCACTTGTCTGCCCGACATAGTCTAACTGGCGTGGTAGTAGGTGATATTTAAAAAAACCCCGGGCAGCGGTGGGTCTATATGAAACAGAATATAATGCACACCAAAAGTGAGCAGTAACACTCAGCCTCCAACAGGCCTGCTTAGTGTAAATAAGAGAGCTGCTTAGTGTAAATAAAGAGGGGTATGCTATGTTACAGAATGGGATGCCTCAACAGAAGTGCACCTGGCAGGCAGCAGTAAGCCTATGCCCAGCAAAAGTGTCTTATAATATAAATATAATAAGAGCAAATGCTTATATGGTCTTAAACAGAGGCTGCTTTAGTCACAGAATGGGATGCCCTGGGCAGGAATGGACCTGGCAGGGTCCAGTAGTGCTTTGGCCAGCAAAAGTGTCTTTATCAGGCTAATTTCAAATATGATAAGAGCAAATGCTTATATGGTCTTAAACAGAGGCTGCTGTAGTCACAGAATGGGATGCCCCGGGCAGGAATCGACCTGGCAGGGTCCAGTAGTGCTTTGGCCAGCAAAAGTGTCTTTATCAGGCCTAATTTCAAATATGATAAGAGCAAATGCTTATATGGTCTTAAACAGAGGCTGCTTTAGTCACAGAATGGGATGCCCTGGGCAGGAATGGACCTGGCAGGGTCCAGTAGTGCTTTGGCCAGCAAAAGTGTCTTTATCAGGCTAATTTCAAATATGATAAGAGCAAATGCTTATATGGTCTTAAACAGAGGCTGCTTTAGTCACAGAATGGGATGCCCCGGGCAGGAATCGAGCTGGCAGGGTCCAGTAGTGCTTTGGCCAGCAAAAGTGTCTTTATCAGGCTAATTTCAAATATGATAAGAGCAAATGCTTATATGGTCTTAAACAGAGGCTGCTGTAGTCACAGAATGGGATGCCCCGGGCAGGAATCGAGCTGGCAGGGTCCAGTAGGGCTTTGGCCAGCAAAAGTGTCTTTATCAGGCCTAATTTCAAATATGATAAGAGCAAATGCTTATATGGTCTTAAACAGAGGCTGCTTTAGTCACAGAATGGGATGCCCCGGGCAGGAATCGAGCTGGCAGGGTCCAGTAGTGCTTTGGCCAGCAAAAGTGTCTTTATCAGGCCTAATTTCAAATATGATAAGAGCAAATGCTTATATGGTCTTAAACAGAGGCTGCTTTAGTCACAGAATGGGATGCCCCGGGCAGGAATCGAGCTGGCAGGGTCCAGTAGTGCTTTGGCCAGCAAAAGTGTCTTTATCAGGCTAATTTCAAATATGATAAGAGCAAATGCTTATATGGTCTTAAACAGAGGCTGCTGTAGTCACAGAATGGGATGCCCCGGGCAGGAATCGAGCTGGCAGGGTCCAGTAGTGCTTTGGCCAGCAAAAGTGTCTTTATCAGGCCTAATTTCAAATATGATAAGAGCAAATGCTTATATGGTCTTAAACAGAGGCTGCTTTAGTCACAGAATGGGATGCCCCGGGCAGGAATCGAGCTGGCAGGGTCCAGTAGTGCTTTGGCCAGCAAAAGTGTCTTTATCAGGCTAATTTCAAATATGATAAGAGCAAATGCTTATATGGTCTTAAACAGAGGCTGCTGTAGTCACAGAATGGGATGCCCCGGGCAGGAATCGAGCTGGCAGGGTCCAGTAGGGCTTTGGCCAGCAAAAGTGTCTTTATCAGGCCTAATTTCAAATATGATAAGAGCAAATGCTTATATGGTCTTAAACAGAGGCTGCTTTAGTCACAGAATGGGATGCCCTGGGCAGGAATCGACCTGGCAGGGTCCAGTAGGGCTTTGGCCAGCAAAAGTGTCTTTATCAGGCCTAATTTCAAATATGATAAGAGCAAATGCTTATATGGTCTTAAACAGAGGCTGCTTTAGTCACAGAATGGGATGCCCTGGGCAGGAATCGAGCTGGCAGGGTCCAGTAGGGCTTTGGCCAGCAAAAGTGTCTTTATCAGGCCTAATTTCAAATATGATAAGAGCAAATGCTTATATGGTCTTAAACAGAGGCTGCTTTAGTCACAGAATGGGATGCCCTGGGCAGGAATCGACCTGGCAGGGTCCAGTAGGGCTTTGGCCAGCAAAAGTGTCTTTATCAGGCTAATTTCAAATATGATAAGAGCAAATGCTTATATGGTCTTAAACAGAGGCTGCTTTAGTCACAGAATGGGATGCCCCGGGCAGGAATCGAGCTGGCAGGGTCCAGTAGTGCTTTGGCCAGCAAAAGTGTCTTTATCAGGCTAATTTCAAATATGATAAGAGCAAATGCTTATATGGTCTTAAACAGAGGCTGCTGTAGTCACAGAATGGGATGCCCCGGGCAGGAATCGAGCTGGCAGGGTCCAGTAGTGCTTTGGCCAGCAAAAGTGTCTTTATCAGGCCTAATTTCAAATATGATAAGAGCAAATGCTTATATGGTCTTAAACAGAGGCTGCTTTAGTCACAGAATGGGATGCCCCGGGCAGGAATCGAGCTGGCAGGGTCCAGTAGTGCTTTGGCCAGCAAAAGTGTCTTTATCAGGCTAATTTCAAATATGATAAGAGCAAATGCTTATATGGTCTTAAACAGAGGCTGCTGTAGTCACAGAATGGGATGCCCCGGGCAGGAATCGAGCTGGCAGGGTCCAGTAGGGCTTTGGCCAGCAAAAGTGTCTTTATCAGGCCTAATTTCAAATATGATAAGAGCAAATGCTTATATGGTCTTAAACAGAGGCTGCTTTAGTCACAGAATGGGATGCCCTGGGCAGGAATCGACCTGGCAGGGTCCAGTAGGGCTTTGGCCAGCAAAAGTGTCTTTATCAGGCTAATTTCAAATATGATAAGAGCAAATGCTTATATGGTCTTAAACAGAGGCTGCTTTAGTCACAGAATGGGATGCCCCGGGCAGGAATCGAGCTGGCAGGGTCCAGTAGTGCTTTGGCCAGCAAAAGTGTCTTTATCAGGCTAATTTCAAATATGATAAGAGCAAATGCTTATATGGTCTTAAACAGAGGCTGCTGTAGTCACAGAATGGGATGCCCCGGGCAGGAATCGAGCTGGCAGGGTCCAGTAGTGCTTTGGCCAGCAAAAGTGTCTTTATCAGGCCTAATTTCAAATATGATAAGAGCAAATGCTTATATGGTCTTAAACAGAGGCTGCTTTAGTCACAGAATGGGATGCCCCGGGCAGGAATCGAGCTGGCAGGGTCCAGTAGTGCTTTGGCCAGCAAAAGTGTCTTTATCAGGCTAATTTCAAATATGATAAGAGCAAATGCTTATATGGTCTTAAACAGAGGCTGCTTTAGTCACAGAATGGGATGCCCTGGGCAGGAATCGACCTGGCAGGGTCCAGTAGGGCTTTGGCCAGCAAAAGTGTCTTTATCAGGCCTAATTTCAAATATGATAAGAGCAAATGCTTATATGGTCTTAAACAGAGGCTGCTTTAGTCACAGAATGGGATGCCCTGGGCAGGAATCGAGCTGGCAGGGTCCAGTAGGGCTTTGGCCAGCAAAAGTGTCTTTATCAGGCCTAATTTCAAATATGATAAGAGCAAATGCTTATATGGTCTTAAACAGAGGCTGCTTTAGTCACAGAATGGGATGCCCTGGGCAGGAATCGACCTGGCAGGGTCCAGTAGGGCTTTGGCCAGCAAAAGTGTCTTTATCAGGCTAATTTCAAATATGATAAGAGCAAATGCTTATATGGTCTTAAACAGAGGCTGCTTTAGTCACAGAATGGGATGCCCCGGGCAGGAATCGAGCTGGCAGGGTCCAGTAGTGCTTTGGCCAGCAAAAGTGTCTTTATCAGGCTAATTTCAAATATGATAAGAGCAAATGCTTATATGGTCTTAAACAGAGGCTGCTGTAGTCACAGAATGGGATGCCCCGGGCAGGAATCGAGCTGGCAGAGTCCAGTAGTGCTTTGGCCAGCAAAAGTGTCTTTATCAGGCCTAATTTCAAATATGATAAGAGCAAATGCTTATATGGTCTTAAACAGAGGCTGCTTTAGTCACAGAATGGGATGCCCCGGGCAGGAATCGAGCTGGCAGGGTCCAGTAGTGCTTTGGCCAGCAAAAGTGTCTTTATCAGGCTAATTTCAAATATGATAAGAGCAAATGCTTATATGGTCTTAAACAGAGGCTGCTGTAGTCACAGAATGGGATGCCCCGGGCAGGAATCGAGCTGGCAGGGTCCAGTAGGGCTTTGGCCAGCAAAAGTGTCTTTATCAGGCCTAATTTCAAATATGATAAGAGCAAATGCTTATATGGTCTTAAACAGAGGCTGCTTTAGTCACAGAATGGGATGCCCCGGGCAGGAATCGAGCTGGCAGGGTCCAGTAGTGCTTTGGCCAGCAAAAGTGTCTTTATCAGGCTAATTTCAAATATGATAAGAGCAAATGCTTATATGGTCTTAAACAGAGGCTGCTGTAGTCACAGAATGGGATGCCCCGGGCAGGAATCGAGCTGGCAGGGTCCAGTAGGGCTTTGGCCAGCAAAAGTGTCTTTATCAGGCCTAATTTCAAATATGATAAGAGCAAATGCTTATATGGTCTTAAACAGAGGCTGCTTTAGTCACAGAATGGGATGCCCCGGGCAGGAATCGAGCTGGCAGGGTCCAGTAGTGCTTTGGCCAGCAAAAGTGTCTTTATCAGGCTAATTTCAAATATGATAAGAGCAAATGCTTATATGGTCTTAAACAGAGGCTGCTGTAGTCACAGAATGGGATGCCCCGGGCAGGAATCGAGCTGGCAGGGTCCAGTAGGGCTTTGGCCAGCAAAAGTGTCTTTATCAGGCCTAATTTCAAATATGATAAGAGCAAATGCTTATATGGTCTTAAACAGAGGCTGCTTTAGTCACAGAATGGGATGCCCCGGGCAGGAATCGAGCTGGCAGGGTCCAGTAGTGCTTTGGCCAGCAAAAGTGTCTTTATCAGGCCTAATTTCAAATATGATAAGAGCAAATGCTTATATGGTCTTAAACAGAGGCTGCTTTAGTCACAGAATGGGATGCCCCGGGCAGGAATCGAGCTGGCAGGGTCCAGTAGTGCTTTGGCCAGCAAAAGTGTCTTTATCAGGCTAATTTCAAATATGATAAGAGCAAATGCTTATATGGTCTTAAACACAGGCTGCTGTAGTCACAGAATGGGATGCCCCGGGCAGGAATCGAGCTGGCAGGGTCCAGTAGTGCTTTGGCCAGCAAAAGTGTCTTTATCAGGCCTAATTTCAAATATGATAAGAGCAAATGCTTATATGGTCTTAAACAGAGGCTGCTTTAGTCACAGAATGGGATGCCCCGGGCAGGAATCGAGCTGGCAGGGTCCAGTAGTGCTTTGGCCAGCAAAAGTGTCTTTATCAGGCTAATTTCAAATATGATAAGAGCAAATGCTTATATGGTCTTAAACAGAGGCTGCTGTAGTCACAGAATGGGATGCCCCGGGCAGGAATCGAGCTGGCAGGGTCCAGTAGGGCTTTGGCCAGCAAAAGTGTCTTTATCAGGCCTAATTTCAAATATGATAAGAGCAAATGCTTATATGGTCTTAAACAGAGGCTGCTTTAGTCACAGAATGGGATGCCCTGGGCAGGAATCGAGCTGGCAGGGTCCAGTAGTGCTTTGGCCAGCAAAAGTGTCTTTATCAGGCTAATTTCAAATATGATAAGAGCAAATGCTTATATGGTCTTAAACAGAGGCTGCTGTAGTCACAGAATGGGATGCCCCGGGCAGGAATCGAGCTGGCAGGGTCCAGTAGTGCTTTGGCCAGCAAAAGTGTCTTTATCAGGCCTAATTTCAAATATGATAAGAGCAAATGCTTATATGGTCTTAAACAGAGGCTGCTTTAGTCACAGAATGGGATGCCTCACAGCAGACTTAAGATCAGTTCAGTATATATGCACAGTTAGTTACTATAAGCAGCCTGAAAACGCTAACAAAGGCTGGATGAAAAAAAAAAAATCTCCCTGTCAGCCAGCTCCGTTTTTCCTACCTTTCCCTGGCTTTCTGTCTGTCTCCTGTCTGTCTCCTGCCTGTCTCCTGCCTGTCTCCAGCCTGTCCCTGTCTGTCCCTGTCTCCAGCCTGTCTAACTGCCTCAGCTACACAGCGTTCTGTCTGTCTGTCACGAATGCAATAGAGAAATGAGGAAAAGCAAGATGGCCGCCGTTAAATACCGCTGTGTGACGTCACCGGGCTTGCTGGCTGCTGATAGGCTGCATGTGACTGCCCCAGCTTGCACTGGCGCGGGATACATGTCCAGACATGTCCCGTCCGCCATCTTAGAATGCCTGTAATGTAAATGAATGGATGTTAAAGGAAAACTTCGAGTGATCGAATCGCGGGGAAATTCGATTCGATCCGAATCGAATTTTTCCTGAAATTCGGATCGAATCCGGGTTCGTCCGGATCGATTCGCTCATCCCTTCCGGCCACTATAGATCTCCTTCCAGTGGTCTAGTAGCCATAGCTGGTAATGTTATTACATGCAAGGAGGGCATCCCGGCCACTATAGATCTCCTTCCAGTGGTCTAGTAGCCATAGCTGGTA